>CM053769.1:414956929-415130990 GCA_028658325.1 Potorous gilbertii
GATTCAAATGCTGCTCCCCAGCTTCAGGACTTTTGGCGGCAGGCCTGACTGCTCTTCAATGGGTGCTTATCTGCTGGTTCTCAGGTGGGGGCAGGGCCGCCTCTCAGGCTCAGTTCCCTCAGGGGGTTTATACAGAGATCCTTTGTAGTGGAGCTGGGGTGGAACTCCTGCCTGCTCTGGGAGTCTCTGGCTGAGCTGCCTCTGCCTCTGGCCGAGCTGCCTCAGCCTCTGCCGTACCGGCCACTTCCCAGGGGGTCCGAGTCCCAGAGATACCCTGCTCCCCTCTCAGCCTGTCTCTCCCACTGACCTGTGCGTCTGTGGGTGGAGGGACCTTCGCGGCCGCTGGAGATTCAGGTCCCTGACACCTGCTGGGCTCTGCTTGCTCCTCTCAGTGCCGTGTGGCCGGGGCGGGGGAGGGGAGGACTCCGCAGGACAGGACTCCACTCCCGTCCTGGATACCTTTGTGGTCGGTTTTTCAGGGCTCTCTGCAACGGAAATCTCCTTCACTGTGTTGCTGCGCGGCTTCCACTGTTCCAGAATTTGTCAGGAGTTCTTTTTACAGGAAATCTATGGGCTGTGGATTCGGAGCTAGCCAATGTGAGTCTTTCTACTCCGCCATCTTGGCTCCACCCCCTAAAGGTCTATTTTTAAAGTCTATTTAAAAGTCTGATTTTCTTCAGCATTTTTTTGGATCTCCTTTAGCAAGTTATTGACTCACTTTTCATGATTTTCTTGCATCACTTTCATTTCTCTTCCCAACTTTTTCTCCAC
Source organism: Potorous gilbertii (assembly GCA_028658325.1). NCBI lineage: Eukaryota > Metazoa > Chordata > Mammalia > Diprotodontia > Potoroidae > Potorous > Potorous gilbertii. Next base: position 414,957,701 of record CM053769.1, read on the forward strand.
CTCTCTTATTTGATTTTCAAAATCTTTTTTGAGCTCTTCCATGCCTGAGACCATTGCATATTTTTTTGAACATTTTGGAGGCAGAAGTATGTCTTCCTCTGATGTAATGCATTGTTCTTCCTCATCCTTTGAAAGGATGGAGGAAAATACCTGTTTACCAAGAAAGTAACCTTCTGTAGTCTTATTTTTCCCCATTTTGGGCATTTTCACAGTTAGTTGCTTGGCTTTTGAGTCCTTGGTCAAGTAAAGGGTATACCCTGGGGACCCATAAGTTCTCAGTTCCTCCAAGGTAACACAGTCAAGGGAGAGGAGTTTACTCCTCTCCTGGCATGTGCTCTGCCTTGGGAGAAACCACAAGCTTTTCTGCCTAGGATCTGCAAGTAGAATTCCCTCTCCAAAGCCTCCATCAGCTCCACCACAGTCAGTGCTCCTCCTCACCCCAGGACTGCCACACAGGACTGAGAGCTAGATCAGGTATGCAATTCCTCCAGGGTCTTTAGGCTGAGGACTCCAGAAATGGATACTGTCACTGCCTGGATCCAGGGCTAGGGCAGGACCCTGCTGCCTTCCAACTCAAGTGAAAGAGCTTTCTCACTGACCTTTGAAGCAGTCTTTAGCATTTGTGAATTGAGAAATCTGAGAACCACAACTGCTACTCATGACTCTGTGCCCTGACATCTGCTCCAATCCTGTCCCTGCTGTGCAGTACGACCAAGGTTGGGCTGTGCTGCGCTCTGAGTGCGATAGACATTTCTTGTCAGCCTTCCAGGCTGCCTTGGGCTGGAAATCTCTTTTACTCTGTTGTTTTGTAGCTTGTGCTGCTCTAGAATTTGTTTAGAATCATTTTTCACTGGTATTTTATGGGTTACGGGAGGAGAGCTATAGCAGATTCGTCTTTGACTCCTTATTTTCTCTCTTTCTGTTTTTTTTTTTCTCGTGGTTTGTCTTTTGTTCTGATTCTTCTTTCACAACATCACTGATGCAGAAATATGTTTAATATGATTGTACATGTGTAAATCATATCAGATTGCAAGCCATCTTGAGGAAAAAGGAGGGAAAAGAGGTAGAAAAAGTTTGGAACCCAAAATCTTATAAAAGTGAATGTTTAAAACTACCTTTACATGTTATTGAAAAAATAAAATACTTTTAAGTGAGGGAGAAACAAATAAAAAAGGGAAAAAATTATTACCTGCTTAGGACTTTCCCTTCCAGAGTTGGAACTAACAGGTCCCCACAGTATTCTGTCTGCTCCATGGATAGATGGACTGCTTTCCTTAACTGCTCTTATTTTTCAAGCTCGTGCATGAGGACTTTAGATTGCTCCAGCAGGACTTTTGCATGCTTTATGGCAACAAAGCTATCAAAACTGACAAAACAATTAAAGGTCTCTATAAGGACTCTACCTGTTCTAACGATAGATTCTTTTTAGAAGTACAAATCTCTCAGAGGTGCAGAAAAAGTCAGGTCATGAGGAAATCCACCAATGAATGTGAAATCACCAAATCCACTAAACAAGATTGCCCAGCCTTGCCACCTTAAATGATGTTGTAGAGCTGACATGACTCCCTAAGACTCTGAAAACCACCTGGTGCTTCTTCAGAAGGAAGTCTGATCTCTCACTCACAGAAGGTTAAGTGCAGGCACAAATTAATGAACTAACTCTCTTCCTTAACCCTCTGTGGAAAGTAATGTATGACTTCTTTTGTATCTAATTATTGTTACTACTTATATTTCATGTTTCACTTTGTTCTTAATACTAGAAGCTTTCTGCCAGCCTGTCTAGAAATAACTCCACCTCTGATGCACCTCAAACTATGGGTGTCTCCCAGTCTAAACAGGACGATGAACATTTGTCCATCTCTCCAGTGTCTGACTCTGAGGAGCTGTCTGCACATCATTCTCCCCTAAAGCTTACTCTAAGGCTTCTGCATCCGCCCTTTCCATTCCCTCAGATCTTTCTTATGGAGCTTGTGGAGATTTTGCTCTTGGGTATCACTATGGAGCTTTTAATTGTGACTGCCATAAACTATTTTTCAGCAGGAGTGTGAGAAAAGAACATTTTCTTAAATGTGTTACCCTAACTGACAACTGTGTTGTTGATAAGCATAACTGAAATAAAGTTATTTACGAAAGTGTTTAGTTATCCCCTAGGTATTAAAAAGAGGAAAAAAGAATAGGGACTTCTAAAATTAGCCAAGACTGCTTCCAATCTATTGCTAAAAATAGGGAAATTAGCTTTGGCACTAAGGGAATCCCAGGACTCACAAGTCAACTTGATGGCTTGCCTGACTTATCCACAAATCTGTTGGCTCCCTTGGAGAGCAGACAAATGCATTAGCATACATGATTATGCAAACTTGGGAACAGTGAAAATTCCATACCTTCTTTACTGCTTCCTAGACTGATTTTATCACTTTAATCACCTTGTGGTAGATAGCTTTTCTTAACAGTTTTAATACTCTGGCTCTTTGATTATTTTAGCACAATGACTGCTCTGCTGTTTGAAGGCAGTCTGCAAACCCAAGACAACTGGGAAAATTGACTTGCTTTTTGCTTTACCCATCTCCTGTGTGTCAGAGCCTTCTTATTCAGCCATCACTATGGCCAAGTTATCCTTTGTACTTTGTGGCTGTGACATGGAATGTCAGGACGCCCCTGCCGGTATGAAACTTTTACCTGTAAGGCCTGTGCCACCTTTTTTCATTGTAGTCCATTGAGGAAAAGTCAGTTACAGTGCTTCCAAAGTATTAACCGCCCTGTTATTCTTTTTACTAGGAAGAGTTCAGCATGTCACTTAGATCAGTGTTTTCGACTGGTCATGACTCATTCTGCTTTTAATCTTGGATGCTTACAGATACCTCAGTGACTGACCTTGCTTTCTCAGGCTTCTCTTCTTGCTGTGTCCATTCTGTAGATTCATGAAAAAAATAGACTTTGTTTGATCACCCTTGTTTTTGCAGAATTTGATTATGATCTGTCCTGGTCATTTGTCTCAACTGCCTGAGTATAAGAAAGATAGAAGCCCTATTTTTTGCCTTGCCTGTCATCCCTTCTTACTCACTTTGTGTCCTTTCTTCTCTTTCATCCTGCCTGACTGACCACAATCCCACATCATCATCTCAACAAGTTGCAGTTTCTTTTGTTACATTGGGACTTTCTTGCTGACTGCAGTCTCCCACATCATTTAGTCTTTCTTTGTGTAGTTTGCAGTAGGTTTGCTTCCAGGTGTGGTTACGAGGCCCTGTGCTGTGATAGCTGTGCATGCTTCTTTAAGGCAGCCATGAAGAAAGGGAATCTTCTCTTGTGTAAGAACAATGACGATTGGCCCATCACCCTGACTATCCCATCTAGATTGCCTAGCACACAGCTGGAAGAAGTATTCACTTAAAGTTATGTGTTTTGGACTGTGCAAGTGCCTCACTATTGTGAAACATCTTACACACCTTATTGACCTTACTCGTGCATGTTTTCCTGTTTGTGAATATTAGGATACCAGCCCCATTGCTATTTCCTCTAAGCTTGCCCCTCAGCCATCTGGATCCCCATCTCCACAAGTGACTGTGCATACATCTACTCCTGTTTGCACCTTGATTTCTCAGCTTGCTATGCCCACCATCATGTGGTGATGTAATGACTGAAATGTCACAACCCCATTCAACCTCTTTCCACACTGCCAGTTCCTGAAACTTCTTATATTCAATGGCTGCAATTCAGCATAATCTGGAAGAACTCAGCATCCTGTCTCCATTGCGACACCTACTGTCTGCACAACCTGCCATAATCACTTCATTAAACATGGGAAGAGACAGCTTTTGTGCGTGGCATCCAAAAGGTGTGATACAGTAACAGACTGTGATTCTTCCGGCCCCATATATATCACTTGCAAAATTTTTTTTATACCTATTTGAGTCTTGTTTGATGGTTCTACACACTGCTGTGTATTAGTTGTAATATATAATATATTTTAGCAAACTTACTCAATGTGACTTAATCAGTAAGTTTAAGTTGCACGTGCCCCTTTTCCCTCTTCTCATCACCCTTGTGTCTCAGTAGGGGACTGCCCCCTTTAGTGTTTTGTGTCGCCCATAGAGGACTGCCCTCTGTGTTTTTAGGCCTTAGGAATCCATAAAAAGCCCCTAGGTCTTTTTTGAATTGAAGGGGGGAATTTTGAAAATAATTTTTGTACCCTTATTAAATTTAATCAGTATTTACTCATTTCATTGTGATTTATGAATATCAGTGATAGTCTGTAGAACTAAGTTTGGTTTAGTTAACACTGTTAGAATAGAAGTTCTATAAGTTCGGATTGATTCATTAGGTATTGATTATATTGCTTTTAAGATAGATTTAAAATGTATCGGCCATGTCTGTTTGTAAAGATTTATATTAACTTGTGTATTAACCTCATTCAACTCCCCGCTTCCCCTCTTTGGATGTACTTTGAGGGCTATGTTCCCAAAAGCATTTTCCCCATTTTCAATATTCTTTTTCTAGAAAGTCCCAGAGCCCTGGTGACTAAACATTGATGAAACGCTGGTGATTGATGGACGAATCCCTTAACCAATCATGTAGTTTTCCCTGCTTCTGGAATTGTACTGCTTCATTCTATTTTGGGTATTCCTTCAATGGCTATAAAAGCAATTTTCCTCAAGCAGAGGGATCCTTGACTGCAGAGGAGAGTATTGGACCTAATTGCTTAGGGATCATTGCTCTCCCTAATAATTGAATATGTGCTTGGAGCTCTGTCTCAGTTGTCTTTGTTGCACATGGATTTTTGAGGCCACAGCTGAAAAAAGAAATGGGAAGGCATTCTAGTATCTTTAAGAGTCAGATACAACTGAAAAATGACTCAGTAACCAAAAAAACCACTCTTCTCTCCCTTTTATTGACCATGAGGGGCCTCCATTTCTTCTAAGAGATTCTTGTCCACAGTAGTACATGTAGTCATCAACTGAATTAAATTCTCCCATTCCTTTCCATTTAAATTCATTGACACCCAAGATGTTGATGTTTAATCTTTCTATCTCCTGTTTTACCACATCCAGCTTACCTTAGTTCATAGATCTTACATTTCAGGTTCCTGTGTATTATTGATCTTTTCAGCGTCAGACTTTCCTTTTGTTACCTTATGTATTTGTAGCTGAACTTCCATTTGGTTTTGGCCCAATTGCTTTGTTACTTGTCTCTGTCGTCTGCTTTTCCCCAGTAGCATGTTGGGATACCTTCTGACCTGAGTGGTACATCTTTCAGTGTCATATCTTTTACCATTTTAATATTGCCTATGAGTTTTTTGTCTTGTTTTGTTTTGTTTTGCAAAGATGCTAGAGTGGTTTGCCATTTCCTTCTCAGTGGATCCTGACCTGTCCATCTTAGGTAACCCTACACAGCATAACTCATGCTATGAGCCATGAGCTATGCAAGCCCCTGTGCCATAAAAGGGCCAGTGATCCAGGAGGGGCATCATTATTTAGCTTACTCAAATATATTTATCTTTCTACATGTATCTAAATACCTTCTCTTGTGTTTTATGTTTCAAAGATTCTGTATATCTCTGATCTTTTCCTCAAGAATGCTTCAAAATCCTCTGTTCTCTTAAAGATGCATTTTTTACTCTGTAGGGTTATGCTTAGTTTTGCAGTTATTCTTAGTTGTGAGTTTTATCTTTTGCCTTTTAAAATATCACAGTCTAAGATTTTCTCCTCTTGTTGCCAGGTTTTGCTTGATTCTGACTGTGTTTCTTTGGTGCCTAAGCCCTCTATTTCTGAATACTTTAGGTATTTTTTTTCTTTGACTTAGAAGCTCCAGAATTTGGATGTTACTTTTCTGTGTATTTTCAGTCTGGGGTTTCTTTTAAGAGGTATGTTCAATGGATTCTATTTTTACTTTACCTCTTTAGTTCTATAGATGTGGTTAGTTTCTAGTTATAATTTCTTAAAAGACAGTAAGAAGGTTTTTTCATTGGTCATTGATCAGAGAATCTGATGATTATTCTTTATTTTTCAGTTCCTTGACTTATTCTGATCTTTCTTATTGTTTCATGAAATCAATGAATTGATTTGCTCTATTTTTCTTTTCGGGGAGTCAACTGCTCAGATAAGGATTTCTACATAATGTTCCAAGGTATTTGTTCTCCTTCCAATTTTTAAGAACTCTAATTTCAATTATACTTTAGCTTATCTTTTGCTTCATTTCTTCTATACAGTTATGGAATCCGTGTGGCAAAAGGCATTCTTTCTTTGAGATTCTACTTGTATTTGTGGAGTTACTCTGTTCTAGGTTTATCTTATGGGCTTCTCTTAATCCATAATGTTTCTTCATTGTAGTTAGTGATTTGTTGTTTCTTGGACTTTATTTCAGGGCCAGATTCCCCCTCCCCCCATTTCTTCCCATACTCTTAGATAAGGTAGGAAGATGTTACTTTGCCCTGGTCCTTCTGTAGTCTGAATGCTACTTCTGATACAGTTCAGGATCAGATGACTAAGGCTAGCTTATGCCCTCTGCCTAAATCCGTAGCTTTTAGGACTGTGTCCTGTTGACCTGATATAGGTTTTGGCCCTATTCCTGGTCTGTCTTCTTATACAATTTCCAATCAGGGGCTATCTCTGTCTTTTGCTGTGACCCTGAAAAACTCCAAATGTAAGTCATAATAAGTTGTACTGGGGCTAATTGTTCAATTCAGTCCTGTGTTTTGCTCCAGTAGGAGTTTTGGTTCAAGGCCTTTTCTGAGGTCTGCCCTTTGCCAGAACTACCTGAGTGCTGTGTTGGTCCTGTCTCTTGCTATGACTTCAGTGTTGATTTACCAGGATGCTATGGTTCTAATTGCTGGCAGCTGGCAAGGGGCTAGTTACCCAAGTGTTGAATTTGGCCTGTCTGTTGCTGTGCTTCCAAAGCTGACTGCCTTGAGCACTGCAGTGGTTCTGTCTTCAACTGTGGTTCCAAGGTAAGCCACCAGGACCCTAACTTTAGGTGTCTTAGAAGACCCCAAATAAGCAGCACTGCCCAACTTTATTCTCCTGTGTAGTGAGCTATGGAGATTGGCTCTGAGCCATACTGCTTTAGCAGGAATGGGAGCCTACTGCTTTGGAGACCCAACTCATGGTACTGGCTTTCTCTTCTTTCTTCCTTTTTTTCTTAGTAAATTTTTTTTATCTCAATGGATAAATGATCAAAGGATGAATAGGCAGTTTTATAGGAGGTAATGAAAGCTATCTTTGGTCATGTGAAAAAATGCTCCAAATCAGTATTGACTAGAGAAATTTCATTTAAAACTATTCTCAGCCACCACCCCACACCTATTAGATTGGTTAATATGACAGAAAAGGAAAATGACAGACACTGGAAGAGATGTAGGAAAATTGGGATGCTAATGTTCTCTTGGTGGAATCGCGAATTGTGTCAATGACTCTAGAGAACAGTTAGGAACTATGCCCAAAGGGCTGTAAAACCATGTATACCCTTCGACTAAGCCATGCCACTAGTAGATCTGTATCCCAGAGAGATAAAAAGAAAAAGAACCTATATGTACAAAGATATTTGTAGTAGTTCTCTTAGTGGTAGCCAAGAGTTGGAAACTGAGGGAATGTCCATGAATTGGAGAATGGCTCAACAAGTTGTGGCATATGATTGTGATAGAATACTATTGTAATACCTGGAAAGACTTACGTGAACTATGCAAGGTGAAATGAGCAGAACCAGGAGAACACTGTACATGGTAACAGCAATATTGCATGATGATCAACTGTTAATGACTTAGCTATTCTCACCAATACAGTGATCCAAGACAATTCTGAAGGAATTATGATGAAAAATGCTGTTTGTCTCCAGAGAAAGAAAGAATTAACTGATGAATGATATGCAGATTGAAGCATACTTTTTTATTTACTTTATTTTTCTTGTTTTTTTCTATCTTTTTTTTTCACAACATGGTTAACATGGAAATATGTCTTGCATTACTGTCCATGTATAACCTATATCAAATTGTTTGCCTTCTTAATAGGGGGAGGGGAGGAAGGGAGGGAATTTGAAACTCAAAAATTTTTTTAAATGAATGTTAAAAATTATTTTTGCATGTAATTGGGCAGAAAAATGAAATATTAAAGTAAAATTTTCTTGTAAGTTTTTACTGATGTTTTCTGTTACTTATATCACTACCATTATTCCAGGAGATTATTCTTCCCCTTTCCCTTCCCTTTCCCTTCCCTGAGAGCCATCCCCATATGACAAATAGTATTTTTTTAGAGAGAAAAAAAATCATCACAATATGTTAAAATGTCTGGAAATATATTCAGTGTATAACACCTGTGGGCCTCCTACCTACATGAAGGAGTAAGTTGGGGGTGTCTTCTCATATTTCTTCACCTGAGTCCTACTTGGTCTTTATAATTGTGTTACATTTACTTTTGATTTTTTGTTGCAGTTACTGTACATGTTATTTTCTTTCTTTCTGCTCACTTCACTGTCATTTCATATAGGTCTGTCCATGCTTCTTTGCATTCATCATACTCATAATTTCTTCTAGCATAGCTGTATCCCTTTACATTCATGTGCCACGATTTGTTTAGCCATTCCCCAGTTGAGAGGCATCTACTTTGTTTCCACTTCTTAGCTATTATAAAAAAATACTGCTAAAAATGTTTTAGAGTATATGGGAATTATTTTCTTATTGATAGGTTTCTCGGGGTAGTAATGGAGTCTCAAGTTCAAAGGGTATGAAGTTCAGTCACTTTATTTGCATAATCTAAATGGCTTTCCCAAATGGTTGTGCTGTTTCACAGCTCTACCAACAATATGGTAGTGTACTTATCATCCCACAATTCCTCCAGCCTTGACCAGTGCCAATTAGCAGGGCGTGAGGTAAAACCCTCAGTATCAAACAGCTACAACATTCCCTAGCATGTCTAGAACCAGATCAAAATTGGGAAATATTTTAACAAAATAAGAATAAAATAAAACACAGATAATATTCCATTTTAAACCTAAATCAATGTGTAACCCACAGAGACCCTTATGTATGGATTAGTGGCCCCCATTTCTATTTGAGTTTATTATCATTGTTTTAGAAGGTTTTCTCAAGGAATTTAGACAAGAAGGGGAGAAAAGATATAAGATGGGAGCTAATTGGGAGGGGCAGATCAAGTGAGAGTTTTTTAAGGATAAGGGAGACCTGGGTCTGTGTAAATAGGGAGAGATGGAAGATTATAGGAAGTGTGATAGTGGTAATAGTTTGCTGAGAAGTTGGGAAGCAATGGAATCAAGGGAATTTGCTTTGGCAAGCAGAAGGGCTGGCTATCTCTTACTGATAGACAGGAGTGAACGTGGAGAAAGTGGATTAGTCTGAATAATGAGATAAGGAAGAAGGACTTCTTGGCTTATGACTTCAGTTGGTTTTTTGTTGTTGTTGTTTGTTTGTTTCGAGTAAATTAGGAGGCAGTTTAGGCAGAGGGTTGGGAGAAGAGGGTATTTGAGGAGGAATAAAAGGTTTGGAATAGCCACTGTGGTGAATAGTATAGTAAATCAGAGACATTTTAAAGGATTGCCTTGGTGCATTGAGAGCCCAGTAGAGAGCATACCTTGTTGCTAGTCAACCTTTGTTTCTGAAGCCACAGTAACACCACAGGGTGACTTCTTGACTTGTTCCTAAGTGAGGCAGAGTTGCATAACGTCGTCAGCCTCACTTTCTAATATAAATTTGTAGTGGCTCCAGACAGTATGGTTTCATCATTTTCTTAGTTCTTTTCAATAGGATATGAATGGGAACAAAGGAAATAGAGGGTTTGGCAAGGCATTATTAGCCATAGGACAAGGGGGATGTTCCCCAATGAGTACTGAACCCTTATGACATCAGCCTCAGCACAACCCTGCGGTCCCCCTGAGTTTAGACTGTGCCTTCTACAGAACACCTTTCCTACCTCTCCTGATCTGCCCGTTCCTTCCTCTGCAACTGTATCATGTTTGTATATGTATGTACATAGGATGTATATGTATGTAAATATGTTTCATTCTTTGTTATCTCTGGTGTCTGGCACATAATAGAGACTTAGGCATACTGGAACCCCAAAGCCTGTCCCCATTTAGAACATTGTGGCACAGCTTTAACAACTGTGGCTAAAATACTCTTACTCAGAATACCTTGTGTCATTTGGAAGACTCAACGCACTGACGAATTATAGTTGTAGAGATGTAGATGATGAAGCACAGTAGCTACCTTGTTACCTCCTGACAAAGGGGATGGATTCAAGCACAGTAAGACACACATCTTCAGACATAGATGGTGTAAGAATTTATTTTGTTTGTCTATGTGCTATTTGTTAAAGAGTAGTGAAGGGGTTTCCTTTTTTCTTTTCCAATGGAGGATTGTTGGGGACGAGAGAAGAAGCTAGAGATAGGAGTGGCCAGAAAGGAGAGTCACTGAACCTTTCTTTTTAGGACACGAAAGAGAACAGAAAATTGTCTGAACACACACTTGGAAAGGTTTGGAATACCAAATTACTGGGAAAAGCAGCAATCTCCTTTTTCTGTTACTTACATTACTAGGAGAAAAAGCCCAAGGGGCACCCAATTGTTCAGGGCTCCTTGTGACAGCTTACTGTCAAAGGAAGAGGACTCTACTGATGAGGCTCGTGGTTTCCAGTCCTTGCTTTCTACATTACTTGTTAAAAACGTGTCTGCAGAATCCCTAGTCACAGTGATAGACTCGCCTTTACAGAGAATTGGCTTGTCTAGGAGATGTAACACCACTGGAAAAAACACAGCTTGGGAGTGGACAGAGAGAAGGGGAAGCCAGCCAAGCTTTGTGAAGGAAGAGAGAAACAACAGAGGGAAGAGGTACACAGGGCTGTCTGCTGGAGGGAGTTAGGTAGGTACACAAAACGAGTGCAGCAGGTGGGGTTTTATAGGATTCTTCTCTGGGTCAAGCAGGACCAAGTATTGGGGGCAGGAATGGGCTCAGGGTAAGTCAGGGTGCTGGTGCTGACTGTGCTGGGGGAGAGAGGAGCAAGGGAAAATTGGCAACTGTTTTATATTCAGACTCTCTGCTTATGGGAAAAGGGGGTTTCAGACCTTGTTCTGACCAGGTGAAAGGGGTTTTTGGTTGATTTATTTGTTTTTAGGCTTCTTGGGTCTTCTTGGTTTCATGGATTGGGGAAATTATTGTATTCTTTATAGAAGGCCAGAAAGACTCACAGACAAGCAGGATAGCTTCAAAAGTTACATGTTGAATTATGTGTTTAAAAGAAAGCAAGTATGACCATCTCTGAAGTCAGACTCATTTTTTTTTTCACCAAGCCTTTGGAGAGCCTGGAAGATGAGTTGGAAACACAGTCCAAGGAGCTATGACTATAGCTGAGAGACTAGAGGTTCTGAAAGTCAGTATGGGCAATCTCACCAGATCCTAACACTGTGTGTATTAAGGGTGTCTGCAAAAATAATGGAATAGAAGGAGCACAAGGAGGTATTGATGTCTGCTGTGGACCAGACTGTGGTCTAAACACAAATGGTACACATTCTGGACAACAGATAAATCAAAGAGCAGCTACCAAAGGGATTGAGCAAGCGAAGGCCCAAAATAAGGACAGACTTACAGTGTACACAGATAATCAACTTATCACCAAAGGTATGAATGAATGGATTGGCAACTGGAAAGAAAATGGCTGGAAAACAAGTAAAAATAAAGATGTGTCCACAAAGACCAATTCACTAAGCTGGATAATATGACTCAGAACGTGAATGTTGAATGGAAGTATGTACTTGCCCATTTGAAAGTTGAAGGCAATGCTGAAGCTCAAAGATTCGCTATAGAAGCAACTACAAAGTGAGAAGACTCAATACTTTGCAGATGGCAAAATTTAAAGTATCACTGTCCTTAACCTTGCAATATAATCTCCAAATCAATCTCTTTATCCTTTCCCCCTCCTTGTGTTGTAGCTGTCTTCCATGACTGTCTTTGGTCATTTTCTTCATTTTCTTTCCTGGTTTTTCTATGTGCTATTTAAATTTTTCTTCAATGGTACAAACAAAACACTATATATTATATACTATAAACATACTATAAATAACTATAGAAATTGTTCACATTGTACTAATAAATAAAAAGAGAAATGCAGATATCCTCATCTCTGTCAGATTCAACTAACTCTTGACTTGCTCAACTCTTGCCCCAAACCACCTAGAAACCAATCCAGACTGCTTGACTGCTCATGTGACTTTGGGGTAATGGGAGTTACCAACTTTTCCTTTAGATAAAATGGACTGTGAAACATACCTGACACTGCTTTCTAAGGACTTTCTGGCTTTATCATTTGCCCTGCTTGTATGCCCTACAGTATCCCAATATCATCTGACCTTCCAGCAATCTAAAAATGCCTGTCTGGGCCATGCAATCTGCCCTTCTGGTGCATTCATATGACTTTTAGGACTTAGAACTTTTAAAAGTCTTTTCATTTAGCCAGCAAGTGAACTCTCTAATATGTTGTCTTCCCCACTCAAAGTGTAAACTTGACCATAGACTGTTGTTCTGTACTTGTGGTCCATTCCCAGTGCTGAGCATGGCACTTGGAACTTAGTAGCAAGAGGAATTCAATAAATGTGTTTTTCACATTTTTATAAAATGTTTTTATAAAATATTTATAAAAAAATAAAAGAAGGCAAGTATACAATAGGTTTACAATTTCATGTATAATCCTTTTTCTATTCTAAATTGGAGAAAACACTCAATTAATTTGGTATTGGTTAAATTCAGAACACAACAATACCCCATGTAGTGAAGGTTTACCTGAGCCAGCAGTTCTCACTGGGGGTCCCTGAAGGTCAAAATGCTTTTCATAAGAATACATGATTTATCTGGTAAAGCTACGCCTCCATTGAACAACTACATGTGATGATGATAGCTTGCATTTATATAGCACCTACTATGAGTCAGACACATGCTGAGTGCTTTACGGTTATAATTTCATTTGATCCTCACAACAAGCATGGGAGATAGGTGCTATTATTACCTCTGTTTTACAGATGAGGAAACTGAGGCAAGCAGAAGTTAAGTGACTTGCCCAGGTTCACACAGCTAGTCAATATTTGAAGCTGGTCTTCCTGACTCCCAGCTCAGTATTCCATCCATTGTGCCCCCAATCAATATCTGTTTAAATATTTTTTTCTTCATAAACTTCAAGTAACATCTCAACAAGATTAAATGCTGAAGCAAATACAAGAATCTAGCTATATTTTATTAAGTCAGATCTTAAAAGAGATTTGTAAAAATATATAAATATTTATATATAATTTACGTATAATATATATAAACATATAAAAACATATACATAAATAAATATGTAAACCACTTTAAGGTGATGAGCTTGCCTAGGCCAGCTGTCTCTTCATCTCTCACCTAGCTTCACTCCAGACTCCTCCATTATGTCTCTGCACTGGATACCTCTCCCTCTTTTTCCAGCTTCCTTCTGTATGTTATATTACATTTTCTCCATTAGAATATAAGTTCCTTGGGGGTATGTGCTCTGTTTCTTTTTGTGTTTAACAGAGTGCTTTCCACATAGTAAGTGCTTAATCAATACTTTTTGACTGATTTAAAATGTCACTCTTCTCCCTAGATTTTTTGAAAATACAGTTATTTTTCATAAAGCTATATTATTTATATTAACATCTAATGGGTTCATTGTTATTTTTAAATGAATTAATAAATATTTTAAACATTTTATTAACTTTAATTTCTAACAGAAAATGTTGACATTTTAACTCATTTAAACAAAAGCTCTTTGGGATCCTGAGATGAGAAAGTTTAAGGACTGTTGGTCTAGACAAAGTAATAACATGTAAATGTGTGCCTTTACTATTTTAATGTTAATTATTCAATAACTAATAATGTTATTGAACCAACATAGCTACCATCCTGGGGCCCGCTGTTGCTGATTTCTGAGAGTTCACCATATCTGGATACCCCTTGACTTAACAGGATACACATCAGCTATTTTTCTGGTGTACATATGTAACTTCTCTGTCCAACATCCTTCTATCTTCTGCTCTGGGAACAGTAATTAAATCAACATGACCATTCAAGGAAAGGATGGGTCAATCAGTTGCAAGCTACTTCAAGACAAGGGGTTTTGTAGCTTTTTGTATTTGTGTCCCCACTGCTTAAGCTAAGACTAAGCACATGGTAAGTGTTTAGTGAATAGTTTCATTTATCATAGAAATCAGGTACACAGAGTGATGTACATGCCAGGGAGACCCTCTTTGTCAGTGAACATTGTCAAGAATGGAATTAAACCCCAGAAGACACTTCTGTGAAAAGATACGGAGGAAAGTAAGGGACTATAAAGATGAAAAAGGACCAAGTTCCTGTTCTTATGAGCTTACAAATAACTATAATACAAGTTAGAAAATGATGAAGTACGAAAAGTCGGGGAAAAAGGACTTTCCTACTATCAGGCAAAGCTCTGAGATGGTAAATAATCAGAATGTAATTTTGTAAGTGTTTGTGTTAGGAAGTGCCTTGGCCCCCTTGAAGTACTATCTTCACAGTCACTGGCACCACCTTCTTCCCTTGTAAATACAATACAAAAAGGGCCAAAATTCCTTTACATTTTTTTGCTCTGAAGCTGCTTTGGATGACTTTCAAAGGCAAAAACTTCTGCAGCTGAAATAGGAGATATTCTTGCCCCTCCTCTGTAACAACAAAATAAGAGGAACAGAATATATTACTCTTCAGATCTTTGGAGAGGGGAAGAGTTCATGACTAAACAAGGGATAGAAACATAGAAAATGAGATGGACAGTTTTTCTTATGAAATTGATGATTTTTTTTACAAAAACAAAACTAATGCATTTAAAATTAGAAGAAAAATAAACATTTGGGGGAAAAAATCTCTGTACTAAGTTCCTCTGAAAAAGGTCTCCTATCCAAGATGTATAAGGAATTGGTTCAAATTTTTAAAACTAAGTCTATTCCCCAGTAGATAAATGGTTAAAAGATATGAATAGGCAGTTTTCAAAGGAAGAAATCCAAGTTAAGAATAGATATGTGAAAAAAAAATGTGACTAATGATTCTTCTTTTTGTGACTTTAAGTCAAGCTAGGAATTTCTTCCTGACTCTCAGTTGCCTCTTCACCAGCATTATCTGTCTCCTCCATGAAGCCTGCTAAGTTGATATTCTCTTCCTTCCTTGGTGGTATGTGTGTGTGTTTAGGGGGAGCATATGGCAGATTGAAGGTCACATTCAATGCTGTTTATTCCAGGTGCCAAAACTTATAGTTAACCTCTCTGATGCTGCTTCTTCAATGACCTTATGGTCATCACAAGGTGGATATTTGCTCCACTGGTGCAGATCCCAACCTATCATAACTTTTTGTCACACTTCGAACACACTTCAGGGCTCCTGAACAGGCAACCCCTTTTCCATTGGACCTGTACTTTCTGAATCACAATAATAGTGGTTTGTATCTATGTGTATGTATGTATGAATGTGTGTATTGTTCTACAGCTCATGAGAAATCATGGTGCGTCTTCTTCTAGCAGACCTACTCTTCAAGAACTCCCCTTCTCTTTTAAGGGGATACCTAGGATCCATGAACTCTCAAGTTTGGGATTATTGGTGAGGCAAAACCCAAGACTAGTGCAGCCCAAGAAATCTCCCTTCTGGGTAGGTGAGATTTTAAGATTACGCAGCTGAGGAAATCAAAATCCATACAGGATGTTGGGGTTCAGGAATACTGTCCATAAACTCCTTCCTTGGTCCACATGACCAAACATGTTTTATCTTTGCCATGTGTTTCCTCAGGAACTCTTGCTATGGCCTTGACTGCTGCCATCTCTTGGGAATATGCCCTTCCATGACCCTCAGACTGCAAGGACATGTCTGCCTCTGCCCTGTGCTGCTTCCCTGAGGCTGCCACAAGCAACTCTTTCCAGGAAAAGATTGTGAGCTTGGGTAAGAGTACAGTCTTTCCATCCAAACCCAGGCTTTCTTTGTTTGCTCTGCTTCCTGCACTGTTGATAGGCCTCTTAAGCAGGGAAAGGTTGAAAAAAATGCTGAGCAGTTCTACAGGCTAATACCAACACTAGACTAGTAAAAAGGGATGGCACCTCCTATAAGTCTATCCTCCTAAGAGTCTTAACTAACCTGTATCCCAACAGAAGTCTCAGTTACTAGGAAACCAATCAGGAGTTATCTTTGCTCTCAACATATTCTATAGGGGGAGAGGCATGCTCATTACATTGATCAAAAAAATACTCCATCAACTCTTTTAAGGTGCCAGAGGGCATGTTTGTATGCTGTAGGCAAAGAGGTATGCTTATCACATTTATCAGGGAACACTTCCAGGGAACTCCCTTATAAAACATGCCTAGTCACCCTATTTGCAAAAGTAAAAAACTAGAAACAAACTTGGTATTTTTTAGTTAGGGAATGGCTAAACAAAGTATGATATAGGAATATTAAAGCTTTCCCAAAATATAGCACCAAAACAATAAAATTTTCCATATGACAGATAAGCCTAATAAATACAGGAAGATGAATTTCCATGTCTCCTTGGGTTGTCTCTTTTCCCAACTCAAATTCATTATCAGTTAAGCTGAAGGGGATCTTCAGGGCTTGCCCAGGTAGCTCTTGTGACAAAAGGCTTCAATCTCATGGGAGTCAATAAAAACCCAGGCTTAGCCTGGGGGTCACTCTACCTAGCGAGGTGTAGAGGCAAGTTCTCCTAACACACTGAAAACCCAACAGAGGCTTTCCTGGTGCTCAGCATTAGGCCTGAAGTCAAAATGTTTTGTTACTGATAGCTATCCTGTTTTATGGCAGTCAACAGCAAATCCTCATTATTTGGTGTTGTATTTTGCCCACCCAAAAGCCACTGTCTCCCTCCATTGGTTCATGAATTAATGGAATATTGTTATTTCAAGAGAAGTAGTAAACTTGAAGAAGATAAGTAAGGGGAAACGGTCAATAAACATGTGTTTAGCAGTTTTTATGTGCCAGGCACTGGGCTGAGAAAATAAAGAAAGACAAAAGACAGTCACTCCCCTTGAGGAGAAAACATAGATATGGGAGGCAGACTCTGGCATAGTAGAGAGAACACTGTGTCTGGAGGCAGGAAAACCTAAGTTCAAATATGGCCTCGGAGTCTTACTAGTTGGGCAAGTCAGACACTTAACCTCTGTTTGCCTCGTTCCCTCATCTATAAAGTGGGGATAACAGCACCTGTCTCCCAGGGTTTTTGTGAGAATCACATGAAATAATTGTAAAGAACTTAGCACAATGCCAGGCACACAGAAATGTTGGCTGTCATTTTTATGATGACGCAAACAACTCTGTACAAACAAGCTCTATTAACAGGATTAATTGGAAACAACCAACAGAAGGAAGGTTCTAAAAGGGGGATTGGGATAAGCTTCTTGTAGAAGGGGATATTTTAACTGGGACATGAAGGAAGCCAAGAGACAGAGATGAGGAGAGAGAGAGACAGAGAGAGAGAGAGAGAGCATTCCAGGTGTGGAGGATAGCCAATGAAAAAGTCCAGAGTTGGGAAATGGAGTGTTTTGTTCAAGGAACAGCAAGAAGGATGTTTAGAGCACATGGTGGGGAGGGCTGTAATGTGTAAGAAGACTGGAAAGATGAAGGGGAAGGGCATGTTATGGAGGACTTTGAATATCAAATAGGATTTTAGATTTGATCCTGGAAGTGATTGGTGAATAGACGGTTGACATTGTCAGACCTGCACTTTAGGAAGATCACTTTGAAAGTTAAATGGCCTGCAGTGGGGAGAGCCCTGTGGAAAGAAAATCAACCAGCAGGCTATTGCAATAGTCTAGGTGTAAGGTGATGAGGCCTGCACCATGGTGGTGGCAGTATCAGAAGAGAGGGGATATGGGAGAGATGTTACAAAGGTAAAATCAAGAGGGAGAGCAGGGAAGGAGCAACCATTTATTAAGTGTTTACTGTGTGCCAGGCACTGTGCCAACCACTTTAAAAATGTCTCATGTGAGAGAAAGTGGGCAGGTTAGATTGTGAGCCTGAGTGATTGGGAAGATGAAGTTACCCTCCACAAGAAGTTAGGAAGAAGGGAGAGTTTAGAGGGAAAGAGAATGAGTTCAGCTTTGGACATACTGAGGTTAAGATGTCTATAGGGTATTCAGTTCAAGTTGTCCAACAAGCAGGTAGCGATGAGACTGGAGGTCAGTAAAGATTGTTATTCTCAATCAATGACATCAGGAGGATGATGTTTTGACTTGCAAATGAATTGTATTTAAAGGAGGGAGAGATGTGCAAGGTTACAAGCTTCCCTCAATCCTCCAGAGTCATTGGAGTTCAATGGTAAGATAACAAGACAACGAGTGATGGTCTGAGATGCAGTAGAGAGATTAGGGCTGGAGTAGTATATTTGAGAGTCCTGAGCATAGAAATGATGAATCTGTGTGAACTGATGAGATCACTAAGTAAAATAATATAGAAAGAGCAGAGAAGAGGACTCAGGACACAGAGCCTTGTGAAGCATCCATGGTCAGCAAGCATGATATAGATGAAAATCACAAGGGAGACTGAGGAGCAGATGGGAAGAAGAGAACAAGGAGAGAGTGTTGCTCTGAAAACATAGAATAAAGTCTCAGAGAGGAGAGGGTAACCCACACTGTCAGTGACTGCAGAGAGGGGTGAGGAGGGGTGAGAAAAGGCTGTTTGGTTTGGAATTAAGCAATATCAGTAATTTGAGAGAGAGCGGTTTCAGGTGAATGATGAGATCAGAAACCAAACTAAAGTTGGAGAGGACATGAAAGCGCCTACTGCAAGCAGGCTTCTCAAATAGTTTGGAGAGGACGTGAAAGTGCCTACTGCAAGCAGCCTTCTCAAATAGAAGAGGACATGAAAGCGGCTACTGCAGATAGCCTTCTCAAATAGTTTGGAGAGGACATGAAAGCGCCTACTGTAGGCAGCCTTCTCAAATAGTTTTGCTGCAAAAGGGAGGAGAGATAATAGGATGATAGACTGCAGTGGGGAGGGATGGAGCAAGTGAAGGTTTTTTGAGAACAGAGGAGACAAGCAACTTAATAGATAGGAAGAGATTGAAGATAAGTGAGAGTGGGGATGTTGGAGGGGACAGCCTACTAGAGAAGACAGGATGGAATGGCATCATTTGTGCATACATTGGCATTCATTTGCCTTGCAAGGAAAAGAGCTACCTCATTATGTGAGACATGGGTGAAGGAAGAGATTGTGGCAGAAGCCAGTTGGGTGATGTAAGATGAGGAGAGACGAGGGAGTGCTCAACAAATTGCCTCAGTTTTTCATTAAAATATGAAGCAAAGTTTTCGGCTAAGAGGGCAGGTGGAGAAAGACAGATGGAAAGTTGAGAAGGATGATAAAATTGGAAAGAGCCATTGCGGTTAGTGGGATTGTGATTTAATTAGGGAGATGTGAAGGTATTGCCTTGCAGCAGTGAAGACCCACTTTAGCTTGTATAAATTTGTAGTGAACCCTGTGAGCATGGTTTTGTGATTTTCTCCAGCTCCATTCAGAAGCACATTTGTAGGAGTGAAAGTAGTGGATGGTGGGAATGATCCAAGGCTGAGGCTCAAGATGGGTGACAGGATAACAGGGCAATAGACTTGTGCAGAAGACAGTGGAGAGTTGAATTGGTTCACCAAGGGATCAGTATTGGGAGGGAGGAGCGTATAGGTAGTACAGGACTGGATGGCCTTGGAAAGAATTGAAGGACTGGGATTAGAGGTCCTGGTATGGACAAAAAGTAGGGATTGGGGGTACAAGTCAGAGGAATAGGTGGAATGGTACCCCATGACATCCCATCAGGTGATCAGATAAGGGAATTTCAGAGTTCATAAACTTGGAAGTGGCGCATTTGTGGGTGATGGTAGGATCAAGAATATGACAATCTTTCTGTGTGGTCAAAGTGGGGTGGAGGATTAAAAGTGAATAAAGTAGAACCAAATCTATCTCTATATATCTATATCCATATCTATATCTATCTGTCTATCTATCCATCTAATCTCTCTATCTATCTACACACAAACACATTGACCACAACTAAGGACAGTAATATTGGCAGCAGATCTATGTTATACACTAAAGATCAGAGAAGGATCAGAAAAACAGGGATGATATAAACTTTTGGGATGGGGTCAACATATACAGATAAGACAATGATCTATAATCTTTGCTTCATTTTGCATGCTTCTTAGAATCTTTTAAATGTATTTGAATAACTAATTAATGGAATTTTAAATTCCATTAAATATCACAGAGGGGTGTAGGAGGTGTTCAGGAGGACTAGCACGTCTGGTGTAAGGAGAGTTTGCTGAGATGTTTTCAGGGCTGCTCATCTACCTTTGGTTTCCACCTGGTTGACCCAGCTCTCACCTGTGGCTCTAAGAAGCGATAGCATGAACAGTAGCCACACCCCAGCAAAACTCTCAGCAGACAGGCTAAACCAGGGTGAGGGTAACCGACAGGCCTCAGATCTGTCAAGTCTGCCCCAAGCATGTAAAAAACTTTCCCTGGTGGAATGGGTGGATAAGAACAATTTGTTCCATTGGCCATGAAGGCGGCTGAAGCAGGCTCTGTGGAACCCTTAAGAGCCTGGTCAGGCATCAAGGATGCCACAGTCATCCACTGCATCCTGGGCTATTGATAGTTGTCTTGACTTTTGTCCTGCCACAGGGCTTTGATGACTCTAGAAAAGAGACTGAGGCTAATGACTGAGCAACTCTGCCTCACTTAAATGCAACTCACTAGCAAGTCATAACCAGTGATGTCATTGTCCTCTTCAAGAACTAAGGACAAACAATAAATATCACAGAATTATAATATCTTTGAGGTGAAAAGGACCTCAGACAGCTAGTCTAATCTCTACCAGAAAGATACTCATTGATAGGAACTCAGTCTTCAGAGGCAGCCTATTCCACTTTTGGATGATGCTATTAGGTAATTTTTCCTTGCAAAGAGTCAGTTTGCCTCCCTTTATCTTCTGTTACTTTATCCTCATTCTTCAGCTAGCTGAAGTTAGAAATTATCTCTTTTGGGACCCTATCACCTCCAGGATCAAAAATAAAATCTAAAATTCTCTGTATGGCAATTAATGTCCTTAATTACCTCCCCTGCCCCCCACCTTTGTAGCTTTCTTATAATTTACAGCCCTTCCCTCCCACTGGCTGATATTTAGTGCCACCGGCTTCCTGGCTATTCCTTGAATAAGTTGTTCCACCTCCTGACTCTGGGCCTTTTCTTTGACTGTACCCACATGGGGAATACTCTCCCTCCCCATCTCTGCCTCCTGGTCCACATAAGATGGCATCTTTTACAGGAAGCTTTTCCTGATGCCCTTAATTGTAGTACCTTCCTTCTGTGGATCATTTCCAATTTATCTGCATATATCTGGTTTGTACATAGTTATTAGCCTGCTTTCTCCCCTTTTAGACAGTGAGGTCCTTGAGAGCAGGACTCTTGTTTTTCTTTGCATCCCCAGTGCTTAGCACAGTTCCTGGCACATAGTAGGTGCTTAATAAAAAATTATTAACTGACTTCCCCTATCAAAACTAGAGACTGGTTGGCTTCAAGTCTCAAGTCTCCTTTCTTATGGTTGCATAAGTGCTGCAGTTCAGGTGTAGTGTCAGAGGTAGGTGGCAAGCAGAACATTATCAAATCCCTGGACCCCAAATGAAAACTTAGCCTGTATCCCTACAGTTCTGCAATGGTTTGTCTCACAGCGACTTTTGGCTCAGTTGGACTTTTAGGTGGCCTTTGTGGGCCACACTTAAGTTTGACCAGTGTACCTGGGCCAAGTTATTTGAACATTCTTCAGCTCCACTGGGAGGTTCAGAGCCCTCTATGGAAACATGGAGTTGTCCGAACTTTGGACAAAGCCACAGGAAGAGCAGGAGAGATGAGACAAAGCGTTTGAGTCTGAGATACCCTCTGGAGGTCTTCATTCCTGCTCGTTGGGAGTGGCATGCTGGAAATTACTGTATAGGTCTAAGTTGGACGAGATGGTTTCTTTGCTATCTTCTGATTCTGAATTCTGTGATTTCTGTGACTAGGCAGAGGGAATCGTATGCATGAACTCAAAGTGGCCCCCGGGCTCCAAGCAGAAAGATGTGATGTGCCAGACATTCGGCATGGACACCAGGGTTTGAACCTGGGCTCTGAGTTATTATTGTGTGTGGACTTGGGCAGGTCACTCCCTTCTGGGCCTCAGTTTCGTCATCTGTAAAAATATGGGGCTTCCACTACATGATCTAACAACTCTCCGCCGGCTCTCCATCCTAAGACACACAGCAACCCCGCAACCCCCTCCTGGCACACCGCTCCAGAAAGCCCAATTCCTGAAGGGAGATGACAGGTTTTCCCGCCCGCCTCTTCCCAAGCCCTGCCCCTCTCCTTTCCTCCCCAAATTTCGGGAACTACAAGTCCCGGCATTCTATGCAGCCGCCCAGTCGTTGGAGCCAGGGTGGGCTGCCAGGCTAGGCAGAGCCCGGGGCTCCGGCGCGGCCGGGAGGCGAGGCCGGAGCCGCAGTGGACGCGGGCTTCCCCTGGGCTGGGGCGGGCAGCGCTGGCGGGAGGCGGCTCCGCAGCCCCTTCTCCTCTCCAAGGGGAGTTTCCAGGAAGTGGCCATATTGGATCCATTCAGCCGCAGCGACCCGAGTGGAGAGCGAGCCTCGGAGCCGGCTCCGATCCCACGGTTCCCGTGTCCCGGCCTCCCTCGAGTGTGCCCATGGCGGCTCCGGACCTGGAGCGCCGCTCGGTGAGGGGCTGGCGGGCGGCGTGCGCGACCTCCCGGGGTGGGGGGAGGCAAAGTTTGAGTGGAGGGAGGGGGCTCCGCGGGGCTCCGCGCGGGCGGACCCAGCCTGGCATCCCGCGGGCGTCCGAGCCTCCCCTGCCTGATGCCGGCTCCCCGCTGCGGACCAGCCGCGGAGCCTGACCTGCGGGGTGGGGCGATCCCTCCCGCCCCGAGACTCCTGGTGGGAGGGGTCCGTGGGAGGGGGCTGTCATCGAAAAGGTTACGATGGGGGGAAGACCACCCTGCCCCTTGCAGTAAGTGACTGGCAAAGAGACTTGTGGCATCCCGACCGGGTCCAGGGATCCCCGGAGCCTCTTAGCTGCCCTTCTTCCACTGGGACGTTTTTCTCTGCCGATGTGAAGAAGCGCCCCATGTTTGTGTCACTGTGTGCGGGAAGCAAAAACCATATGATCAAGGCCTCTATGGTTTGAATTGACATCTCCGCCCCCGAAAAAAAAACCCTCAGTAAACACCCCAGTAAAATAAGGGCTCCTGTGGATCTGGCCGTGCCTATCTCTTGGGAAGGGCTAAAGGATGGAGTCTCTCTGTGCGATCCACAGATGGGTGTGGATAAATAGATATGGCGTGAATGACTTGTGAGGCCTCCGATTTTTAGGTCTATGTCAGTTTCTCCCTAGTAAGCTTGATTCCAAATTCAAAATGAATGAAAGTTTGGTCCACAAGGATTACAAGGTGCCTCCCAGTTTTGAACTGGTACAGTTGGTCTATTGGTCTGTCTCAGCAGGTAACCTTATAAAGGTTTTTTATATTTCACTCAGACTTGAATTTCTGCCAGTGCCTTGTTAGGAATTTCCCCTTGTTGTCTATGAAGCATGTCTGAGTATAACACCCGCATGTGTCTGTGACAGTGAAAAGTCCAGGTGGGGCTGACTCAGAAGATTCCTTAATTCACTTTGTAGAATCATGTAGAATGTAGACCCCTGGTCTTAATGGGCCAATATTGGTTTAGGTTTGATCAACAGAATAGACCATAAGACTAAGTGGTAACCAGAGCTGGGAATTGTAGATTTATTGCTTTTTTGTAGTATGAGAGTTGATATGTGATTTTGTATGTGATTGGCCTAAAAAGAGATAGCTGAAGCTGTTCTGTGACCGGAGTTTCCATTAGGCCCTTCTGTGCAAATGTATACAGTGATTACTAGGTTGTGTTTGTAAGAGCATTATAAATGTGATTAATGATGGTTGTGAAGACTGGCCCTTTGCACGTGAAAGACCAAAAAATCACTATTTTCTATTAGATTGTGCTGTCCCCTATTTTTTACCCCATTTGCCAGGCTCATGTCCAGAGACACCCCCTCCCATCTTAGTAAGTGATGTCATTAGCAACCTCACAATGAAAACTAATGAGATGTCACTTACCAGGTTGTGGGTTGGCAAAGTGATCTCAAAGTACTTTTTTAGGATTTAGAATCACTGAATTTTAGAGCTGGATAGTACCTTTGATGCAGTTTGGTCTAACCTCTTTCCTCTCCCCCTCCCATTTTACAGTAGAAGAAACTGAATGAGAAACTGGATGAGAGCAGTGAGTTGGCCAGTGTCACACAGCTAGTAAGTGAAGGACCCCAGACTAGGATGTAGGTGCCCAGTTCATGTCATGATGGTGCCATTTGTACTCAGATAATTCCTGGGGAGGACTGAGGCCTAGAGAAGGGGAGTGGCCCATTCGGAGTCATATAATAAAGAGCTATGACCCAAATCTGAGTTACCTGTGTTCTATTACCCTGCCTTATGAAATAGGTCTCTTATTTTTTAAAATGACCTTTGTGGGAAGCAGATACCTGCCTGCCTTGGGCCATTTGACAGTGATGGACAGAACTAGGCCTGAGAAATGGGCATCTTACCCCAGCTTCATTTGATATATCTTGGAAAAGCACTTCAACTCTCCTCTGGCTGCCCCTTATCTTAACTGGTCCACTTCAAAGGGCTGGTTGTGATAGGTTAATTACTTCAGTGCTTCAAGGTTATATGATTTTGTGAGTGTAAATGATAGCCCCTCTATGACTTAGTAGAGGACTGCTGTGGCCCCAAAGTGCATCACTTTGCAGCCAACCTGATGGTGAGCCTCTCTGAACTTAGCTATGCTTGTCTCTCTGTGGTAGGCCATTGCCGGACCAGTATTCAGAGCTTTGGCAGCTTGCTAGGACATTTGAAAGCTAGAGTGGCCTTGTAGAAGCCAGGGATCCCTCCATACCATAATGAGACATTGGAACAGGACTTTGATGGAAGCTGAATTACTGTTTTTCAAATGCTTTGAGCTCCATTTACGAGCATCCCCAATCCTGTGTTATTTATGGCTATTTCTTCCAAATGGCAGCCTGGTGGCCTTGCGACCTGCCTTCTAAATCAGCTTTGTGATTAACTTTACGGACGGCAGGAAACCCTGCTTGGCAGGCTGGATTGGATGCTGCCCTTGGGGCTGGGAGGTGTTTGTTATGAGAGATGTGGCAATTTAGGGCCTTACTGGGCAGTTCTTCACCTTAGTGTAGAGATGGCTTTGGGTTGATGGCTCTTTAGAACATCAGAATCTGGTGTTTCTTGTTCTGAGAAGTGGAAGAGCTGCTTCTGCTTAGCCCAGCCTGTCAGTCCAGCAGTTCAAAAAGGAGCTCTTTTTGGCTCCTCTTTTTGGTACTTAGTACTATCACAGTGTGACTTTTTGTGACATGTCACACCAGCTTATACTTTATGATATAGGTCTATCAGAACCTGTTAGGTTTTTACCTGACTCCCAGAATCTGTCCATGATTATGAGCCAGATAAGAGAGAAAATGAGTTGGGAAAGTGGGAAAACTCAGATATTTGAAACAATTCTGCTTTTTGGCATGACTGCCTCTTGCCTGGCATCTCTTCTAGCCAGCCTTCCTTCCACCCCCACCCCAACATCATCTCTGCTTTATCCCCAGTACCATCTGCCACTTCCGTTGTCGCCCTGGTAATCTTAACACTTCCCAAAGCACCAGTGTTTTCTTGGAGTTCCTGTTCCCACTCTGATGCCTGTGAGTGGGAGAAGAAAAGGAGAAGGGATGGAGAGAGGTGGGGACTGTTCTTCACCTTCAGCAAAGAGGACCCACCATTCCATTCCTATTTCCCCATTATCTCCGCCCACACAGTCTTCCCTCTCCCCTGTTTCTCCCTTTAATTGTCCAAACTCTCTCTATCCATGATGAGAGATTGTCCTTTGGTATCTGGGACAGAGAAGGTCAATTTTCCCACTCTTCCTACCAAAAAACAAAAACAGAATCATTGATCGCTGTTAAAAAAAAAAAAAGCAACACTAGAAACAAAGACCTTGTTCTGCTAGGGGTTGGGTTGCAGTTTTACCAACTCACTATAGCCTAAGACAGTCACTGTTTTTAGTTTCTCTGTCAAATGGGGATAATAACACCTGCTCTTCCTATCTCACAGGACTCGAATGAGGACCAGAAGTGGCATTCAGATGTGAGGGATCCTTGTTGTTGAGGGAGGACCTAGTGCTTCAGGGGGTGAGCTCCAAGAAAAGCAAAGACCATGTTTTATTCTGTCCTACCCCCTGGAGTATGTTCCCTGTGCCGGCTCCTTTAGCATTAATGGATAGGATTGGCCATAAATGAGCATAGGACTAATCAGAGCAATTGCGGGGTGCACTGGATAAAGCCTAGGAATATTTGAGTTCAAATCCTGTGTCCTTGGGCAATTCAGTGCCTCAGTTTTCTGATCTGTAAAATGGGGATAACAATAGAAGCTGTCTCATACGGTTGTTGTGAGGTTCAAATGAGTTACGATATATAAAGCAATTGGCAAGCCTTAGAGTAGTTTATAAAGGCTGAATATTTATTATTCAGCCAAGCAGCTCAGATGAGGTGGCAGTATAAGATAAAGAGGAGTTCTTGACCTCAAAGAGTTTAAACTCTTGTTGGGTGAGACAAGTCATGAAATAGATTTTTAGAAGAGGAAGAGATCAGTAGGGAGGGAAAGGGAGGCCAGACTTAGAATCAGGACATTGGAACTGGAGGGGTCCTTGGAGCAGATCCAGTCCAGCAACCAGAGAGGTGAAGTAAGTTGTCCAGAGTGGTTGGGAAAGGGAGGGATGGGACTTGTGACTGCAGATCCAGTACTCTTTCCACATTGCCTCCTGAACTGGGCCTTGAACGATGGGTAATTGGAGAGGAACAAAAAAGATATTTTGGTCAAGGAAAGCAAAGGGTACAGTAGAAAGGTGGGAATGAGCATGGCATGGTCAAAGACCAACACTAGAGTAAGTGAATGATCCACATGAGAGTGAGGCTCCCTGGCTTGATCAATTATGGCCTAAAAGAATAAGGTAGAGAAGTATTTGTACCAGATATGATAGCCAATGGGGAGCCATTAAAAGTTTTTGATTGGGAAAATGACAATGAAATGGTTGTTAACCAAAAAAAAAGCTACTTTTCTTGCAGCAAAGGTAGGATGGATTAAGGGGGGCTGGGAACAAAGGGAGTGTTAGGCTTTTGGGAAATCAAGGTGGAAAATGGTGAGGGCCTACCTACCCTAGTACTAGGGAGAAAGGGAGAATGGAAAGCAAGGAAGAGATGGGAAGATATTGCAAAGGAGAAATCGACAAGACCTGGTCACATTGCATGTAGGAATGATGATGGACAAGGAGTAGAAGTGGAAGATCTGAGCCTGGGATTTCTGAACCGGGACTAAGTGGATGTTTTGAGCAGTAACTAAAACAAACTCCTCCATGGCCCATGTCCAGTCCATAGTAAGGAGCAGCTGCAGAACTCCAGAGGAAAGGGTCTAAGGGTTGCCCTATCTCTAAAATGCCTTGAGCATTCCCAGCCTCTCTGCTCCTTTGTTGCCCCATTGGTTCCCTTGGGGTCTTTCCCTAAAACAGATGATTAAACCAGTCAGAGAAATAGAAACAAATAGTTGGAGTTATTAATGGAAATCAAGGCATCTAAAGTACCCTGTTTTAGAACTACTCCCATGACTCAAATGACTGAATATTTCATTCCTCAGGGTCCCCATGGAAGAGATTTTTTAAAATTTTTGAGCCCCTCAGCTCCCCCTATTCTCTAGAATCATCTGAATTCTCAGAGTTTTTTGGGATGAGGAAGGGGATCTGATGTACCACTGCCAGGGAAGGAGTCCAGAGGCCTTGGGCTGTAGAACTACTCTGTCTAAAACTTATTAAATCATTCTTATTAGGGTGATGTGACAGAAACCAGAGATGTTAGAGGCTTTAGATCTGCCATTTTGAACCCTGCCATTTCTTTCCCCTGATAATAGAGGGTGTAGTGCTGGTGAGCACTATATACAACTACTTACAATTCTGGCGTTCTGTGTGGTACTCACTTAAATATTTCACATTTCAGCCCTTCAGGGTAGACAGTATATCCAGTTTCTGGGTTCTCTCCTTTCGTATTAGACCTAACTTCCATCCATTTGGGTATGATCATGTCCAGATCCTGTTTCATCCTGAACCCATTTTGTGATGATGCCCCATCAGACTCAGTCCTCTCTGTGCTAATCCCTATCCCAGTGGGAGCCTCATTATGTTCAGTTTTGTCAGACCTAGACTGGGCAGAAGCCCAGAGCTGAGTGGGGGAGGAGGCATTTGGGCATGTCAGAATAGCTAAAGGCCTATGTTAGAGCATGTTTAAAACCCACACTTTCTGGCTGATGATGCTGTGGCTGAGCTGAGAGCTGCCGCCTGAGGTGATTGGGGGTCAAGGGGAATGGACCCATCTTACTCTGAGACTGCTGCCCTCTTATCCTAATCTACTAGTTAGCATGGCATGTTGAGAAAATAACATCACACCCCTTCTCCATCACTTCATGAGTTTTCTTGGCTTCTTACTGTGCCCCTGGCATGGAGAAGAGCTGCTGCAGACGATCAGCCCCTGATCAGAGGAACCTGGAGGGAATCAGAAAACTTCAGGGAATCCAGTAGGTTTCTTTGTATGTCTTTGTATGCCCCAGGACCTTGGTGGAGGGGGGCAGAAGATGGGAAAGAACCTGGGGGGACCCTGCCCTTTTGGTCATCTCCTAGGGTTGAAGGAGAAGTTCTGCCCTATGTCCTGCTATCAGAAAATGAGGGAAAACTTGCTTCATGTGGAGCAGGGTCACCTTGAACTTGTTACATCCACATTCTCTTTCACACCTACCATATTAATTCAGTTACTAAAACCCTTCATGGTGGGCTTGGGAGACAGATCTATTTTGTTGCATAGAATTCAGGCTGCCATAACTGGCAAATTGGACATGAGTAATGGAGAGCCAGACAAGGGTGATACCTGAACTGTGTGGCCTATGGCTTTGAGGTGTTTGTGGCAGTCCACCCTTCTGTTGAGATGTGAGAACACTATATTGGTTTCTTGATCCCATAGGACTATGGGTTTCCTCCTCATCTTCCCAGCTCCAGGCTGGGCCACTTATTCATAGACCTCGAAACCTCAAAATTACAGTGACTCTTGCACAATTCTATTTGTAACAGACACCTTGGCTAGGTAGGGACTATGAGAATCTAAAAGAGAAACCCTAAGGTTGGGGCGGGGGAGGTGGAAGCACACACCACATTCACCCCAATTTCTAACCTGAAGGGAAGCAGGAAGCATAATTGTTGTTAATAGCACCAGCAGAGCCTTGTATGTAGGAGTTGCTTAATCGTTGGTGGCTGAATTTAATTAGTTGAACAACTGCTTCCTGAGAAGCCCTATTTGTCACTCTGGGCAGACCCTGTGTGGGGAGCAGGAGCATGTCAAGATCCTTCATTGTCTAATGGAGGAATTGGAGACCTGTGAGCCGTTCACATGAAAATGATTGGGGCTTTTAATGGACTACAAGCGTGAGTTAGTGGTGATCTGTGGCAGCCAGAAAAGCCAAGTCTCCATTAAGAAGAAGTAGGGAATTCAGAACAAGGGAGATGACTGTTCTGCTGGCTTCTGCTCTGCTCAGACTGTATTTGGACTATTGTACTTGATTCCAGGTGCCGCATTTTAGGAAGGACGTTAATAAACTGGAGTCTATCCATAAGAGGGCTGCAGTGATTGTTGAGGGCTCTGAAGACTTTTCACTTGAGGATTCATCGAAGGAACTGGGTGCATATTTAACCTGGATGTGAGAAGTTTTAGAAGGCACCTAATTCAAGGATTTGAAGGGTTGTCATGTGGAAGGAAGACTGAATTTTGTACTTAGACCTAAAGGATACAATTAGGAGCAAGGATGAAAGTTGTGTAGAGGAAGATTTAGGCTCAATGTAATGAAAAACTTTCTAACAAGTAGAACTATCTCAAAGTAGAAAGGGCTGCCTAGGAAGGTAAAGAGTTCCCTTAATTAGAGGTCATTCAGCAGAGGTTAAAGAGTCTCTAAGTAAGAAGGTATCTCAGCGCTAACCCATACCTGAAATACCCTCTATGATATTCCCAACAAAGTCATCCTCAGGGAAACGGAAGTTAAAATGCCTTTTTAAAAAAGGAAGCAGTGTGAAAATAGTGGGTAAAATACTGAACTTGAGATTTAGGAAAAACGAGGGTCAAATTCCACCGTTGTCACTAGCTATAAGACAAGTCAAGACAAGACTCAGTTTCCTTATCTGTAAAATGGGGATAACAGTACCTATAATACAGTCTTCACACAGGGTTAGGTTACTGTGAAGTTCCAATAACACACACACACACACACACACACACACACATCTTTGCAAATTTTCTACCAGATACAAATTTTGTTTATTTTTTTAACTGCAAATTAATAAAATACAAACTGTGTTTTAATGCTTAGGAAAAAGGAGTAATGTGTAGCAAGATAATTTTTTTGTCCCCAGGTGAAAGTAAGGAAGACAAAGGAGCATGCTGAAGCAAGTTTGGCCCTTTTTACCCAGGGACTTACTATGGCCTTGTTAGGGAGTTAGTCCTGTTTGACATCCTTTGAAGCGAGGGTAGCACTCACTAGTCTTTGACTCCCATGTACTCTGTAGATTGCGATAAGTCTCATTAGAGCCTTACAGTCTCTTTAGATATTCAGTGGCCTGTGTGCTCTCAGGGTGGCTTAAGCCTGGGGTGGATAACTCCAGAATTCATTTCTCTAATGACCTAACCTAGCTTGGGAAATTTGGGATTAGAGTCCAGGCAGTCTGGAAAACACTTGGAGTTCTTCCCAGAGCCCGGGGAGAGCTCTGTTTCAGTCTGTAAGTTTGCTGGCTGGAGGCTCTCCTCCTGAGCTCAGGGGTAGGTGGAATGACTAGCCGGGCCACAGCTAAGAAAGTGAATAAGGCTATCCAGGGACTGTGAGAACCACTGGACTGGGAGCACAAGGACTAAAAAAACAGTTGGAAACTTGGGGTTTGATTTTGAATTTGCTGCTGAGTTGCTGGGCTAGTCGTTGAATCTCTCTAGCCCTCGTTTTCCCCTTAGCTTGTGTGTCAGGCTGGCGAAACCACATCTATTAAGGAAAAGATGTATGACAGACCTTAACTATCACTGCTGCTTCTTTTTTTGCTCTTTGACTGACTTTAACAAACATCTATTCAGTATCTACTCAGTCTAGGCATAGTGATACAAAGGCAAACAAGAAAATGGTTCTTGTCCTCAAAGAACTTACACTTGACTCTGGCAGCAAGTGGGTTAAGATATAATGTGGACACAACTAAGTAAATAAAAATAAAAGGAATATTCAAAGGAATTTCTATAAGAGATTGGTACTAACTGGAGTTTCCATGACTTGAAGATGCTACTTAGATGATGGGACAATGTATTTATCATTGGATGAGGAGAGGCCTATGGATAACCAGGGCACTTCAGTTGGTCTGGCCACCCTTTGGGGCAGAGTTACGAACTCTGCCCAGGAGGATGAGTGCACATTTGTATAACTGATGCATCTCTAACTAGGAAATCTGGTTTCTGTTTATTTTGGAAGGTCTAATTTGAGGTATGAACTTCAGTCATATTCAGAGATTCTTTCTATACCTTTCCCTACTTTAAGCAGAGGAAGGAGAAATATCTAGATCAGTCAATCAGTCACTAAACATTTATTAAACTCTTATTATGTGCCAGGCACCTTGCTAAGCACATAGTAAGAGCTTAATAATCTTCTAATGATATTTAGGGATATAGTAGAGACATCAGAAACTTACCATGCAATCAGGATGCTTTCCTTATGGGTGAGAATGAGCAAACAGTTGTAAAATGGAGTAGAGAGCTTAATCAAAAACGCCCAGTTGGGGCAATTCCAAATTTGAGGGGAAATGCTATGGGATCATGAGGTTGCCAGTCAGCTATTGAGTTGCTGGACTGGTCATTGGGCTAGGCTCTTGGCCTAGAGATAGGGATAGTAACGACCCAAACCAGGCCTAGTGCCTTAGTTCAAGATTATGTTTGAAAGTTTCGGCACTGTCATTCTGGGACTGGGTAGTTTTACGTACACTTCTGATTAATTATCCTGT
The DNA here is from genome assembly GCA_028658325.1 of Potorous gilbertii. Classification (NCBI taxonomy): domain Eukaryota; kingdom Metazoa; phylum Chordata; class Mammalia; order Diprotodontia; family Potoroidae; genus Potorous; species Potorous gilbertii. The sequence goes on from CM053769.1 coordinate 414,989,909, forward strand.
GTGCATTATTTCTGAATATATATGTTATAGCTCAAAATGGGATTTTAGATTTGGTGAGCTGGGAATGAACTTTTGAGACCAGTCCAACCCCTTTGTTTTATAGCTGAGTTGACTAAAGCCCAAAAAGGTTTAAGTGAGTTCTCTGGTCATATAGGTAACTAGTAACAGGGATTTTGTCCTTTTAAATAAATCCTGGAAAACCCTATTCTTACAGTCAGATTTCAGTGTATGGCAGTCAGGGATATGAAGGATAGAAAAAGCAGATATCAGAATAGGACATATAGCAGAGTTGCTGCGACAAAAGAGAGAATCAGTAATTAGGACTTAGATGAAGTCAAGGAGTCGAATAGCTTTAGGAACCAAAGAATGTTGGGAGGCAGGATGGCTTGAGTTGGGGGTTGAGGAATCTGCATCATATAAGTTACAATTACCTTTTCTCTCTTGTACTAATGCAACTGTACTACTCGTATAGTTGTAGGGGATAGCAAAAGGGGAAAACTTTGATTTTGTCCACAGCAACAGCTCCAAAGAGTATCTAGAATCCCTGGGAAGCCAACTTGCATTGGCAAAGCCTTTGGTTTATATAGAGCAGTCAGGAGTTAATTCGCAAGAGCTGTTGCTATTTATGGTGGTTGTTTCTTATGTGAAGGGTGATTGACCCAAATATTAGAGAACAATGCTAAGGATCTGACACTTGACTGTAGGGTATTCTTAAATATAGCTATAGACTGATCCCCAAGCTTGGAATGAGCACTCCTTGTGTTCTTAGCCCTGCTTTGATGTTCACAAAATTAAGTGTTACCATTTAGCTATGTTGTTGTTGAATTGTTTCAGTTGTGTCTGCCTCTCCATGACCCCATTGGGGTTTCTTGGTAAGGTACTGGAGTGGTTTGCCCTTTCCTTTTTTCCATTTATTTTACAGATGAGAAAACTGAGGCAAACAAGATTGAGTGACTTGCACAGGGTCACACAACCTGAGGCCAGATTTGAACTTATGAAAACGAGTCTTCCTGATTCCAAGCCCATGCCTATCCCCTGTCCCACCTGGGTGATCCCCTTTGGATTCAGCAGTCCCGTTACTACTGTGTGGTCTGTAAAGTCTAGTGCCAGCCAAACCACTTATAGAATTGGTATACTATGCAAAGGGTAGAATTTTGAGGCTCTGAGAGTGCTTTCTGTGATTATAGCTGAACCCAGGGTCCATGAGTGAGGACTCAGGGACAAAAACATCTTTTTCTTTCATTCATAGCTCAGTCATTGGGAGATGAGTAGGGAAGGGAGCTGGAGGAGAAGAGGATTACTGAAGGTTGCAGAGAGGGGTGGGGAGGATTCTCAGTACAGCTGGCTTCTTGGGTTTTGGCTGAGCTACAGGACATTAGATCATGTCCCGATTGTGTCACCCTTGGAAGAAGGAAGATGAACAAACACAGCAGCCATCTGTGCAAACATAACACGTCTTTAATTCTGGGCATTTTTAGCTTCTCCATTTAAAAAGAAAAAAGAATTCAGAATGCAAATTCAGTCCTCATTGTGAGTTACTGAAGGTTTTTCAAGGCGGTAGTTTTGTGATTTGAGTTGTTTATTTGGAGAATTGGTTTTAATACAGGTGGAGATGGGGGCAAGGTGATTTTAGAGGCAGAAAGGATAGGTGGGAGGGCCACTGCAGTAACATAGGTGTGAGATGTGAGGACCTGGATCACTTGATGCCTTTGGAGATGGAAAGGAAGTGCTACATGTGAGAATGGTGATGCCATTAACAGATATATTGACAAGAGGATCATTTTTTTTTTCTGGAGAGTGTTGGAGTTTTGTCTTAGACGTGCTGTTTGAAATGATGGTGATACAGGTTCAGGAGTCAAAAAGCATAGCCATGTGAATGGTTGAGCTTTCTGAGAAAGTATGGAGAGAGAAGAGGGCAGGTGAACTGGGAAATTCACATTTTGAGATTTGGCGAGGAAGAGGAGTTGAGGAAGGAGATCGTGAAGGCTCAGTGATTGAGAGGGGAGGAGGGGGACTACAGTGCCACATAATGCAGAAGGATCAAGGATGACTAAGAACTTAGCCATTCAGAAGTCATTGATGACCTTTGGGTGAATCCTTTCAGCAAAATTGTGGGAGGCAGAAGCCAAACTGCAAAGTCTTGAGGAGAGAATGGGAAATTTAAAAGTGGAGGTGGTGGTGGAGCCCAAGAGACATTTAGCATGAGAGACAGAAGAAAAATAGATTTGTAACAGGGCACTGTTTTTAGGACTGTATAAGACTAAGACTTGGAGAAGGAAATGGCAAACCACTCCAGTATCTTTGCCAAGAAAACCCCAAATGGGGTCACGAAGAGTTGGACACAACCGAACAGCAACAAAGCTGAGACTATAGTACATGGGATAAAAGCCCTAATGATTTTAAGCTGTGAAGGCCAGATGCCATACAATCTCTTTCTCCCTCTACCATACCCTTGTTGTAGATTTGCTCCATCCTCTGCTAAGCACACTCCTATTTTTTTCTCTCTAGAAAACCTGTTCTGAAATCCTAAGGTTGATGCTGTTGCCTAGAAACCCTAGTTCCTGGGGACATTTTCATTTTAGTTACAACCATTAATAGTTGCTCTGTTTGTTCCTTCCCTAGAGCTAGAGGAAGTGTGGGTAGGCTTATGATCTCTCTTCTCTTGTTAATATTCTTCCTAATAAATTAATCTCTGAGGATGGGGAAAGTGACAGAAAAACTAGAAGGGCATTGGGACCAGGAGAGATGGTGGTTGTGGATACAAATTCCCAAGGAAGAAATAAATTTCCATTGGGCAGGGGAGTAGTTTGGGCCACTTTCATTGACCAAGTCACTAAAATATAACCATTTAAGCCTGGGAACAGTCACTTAGAAGACTGTATTTTCTTTTTTCCATTCCCAGGAGTCATAAGAGCAAACTTCCATCTAAATTGGTGTTCAGCTCATTTAAGTTAAGGAATCTTAAATAAACAAACAATAAAAGAATCTTCCCTGGCTTCAGGCCCTTTTTCCTTTTTCTTCTATGACTTATAGTATTTGTATAGTGCTTTGTTCTTTCTCCCCATGGGACAAAATCCAGCTTCTGGTTCTTGTTCTGTCCAAAACAGTGACCTTGGGGCATCTGGATGTAGAAGGGGATCTCATGGTAAGAACCTCAAATGTGCAGGCAGGTTAGGGTTGTAGTCCTTTATGAAGTGAATTTTACTGTGATTTTTCATGTCTTTGTTCACTTGTCACTCTTTCTATTCCTATCTTCCTTTCTGGTAGTTCCCAGCCCTGACCTCTCTCTCTTTTGGCAGAAAGAAGAAATGCGCCTCCTCACTCTGGGCGGCCATGTAGGCTTTGACAGTCTTCCAGACCAGCTGGTCAGTAAGTCCATATCTCAGGGCTTCAGCTTCAACATCCTCTGTGTGGGTAAGTCTCTGAGAAAACCTGGCAAAAGAATAGTCTTTGAACCACAGTTAGAGGGCATGGCTCTAGGGATATTGAAGATGCAGGCCTGTCTAGTATGACTGTCATAAAAGGAAAAGAATTTGGAAAGTAGTGCTGGGTTCAGAATTCAGGTTCATATGAAGACGGGTGTTTGGGTACAGTAAAAAAATGACCAAAATAATAAACCTGGATATCAGGGTAGTCTGATATCAGAGGGAGTCTGGAGAGGAGTTGTGATCCTTGGCCTAGAGAAGTCTAGGGGAGGTTAGGAGAGAACTCTTAGTATTTGAAGATTATTGTACAGGTGACTATAGAAGATAGACCAAGAGTGGATGGGCTTAGGTATCAAAGAGAAAAATTTAGATTCCACATATGGAGGAACTACTGGGCTAGAACTCCTGGGTTTTTACTATGGTAGAGCATTCTTCTTCAGAGACTCCAGGAGACCTAGAGAAACTAGAGGCATGAAAATGGTGGGATGGGTCCAATGTCTTCTGTACCTCATAACATAATCCTATACGTCTCTGAGTAGTTCTTTCTATACATGAGGACATGGATACACTTGTGGTTGTACTTTAACACTGTGATGACTGGACGTGTGAGGGGCATTATCTAGAGACCCTAGGGAATGGTTCAGCTTCCCCTACTGGGCATTGTCCTCTTTTGGATGAGAAGAACATGGCTGTGGTTCAGTTCAGCAGAACTAGAGGACATAAGCATCTAACATGGCTTCCTTTAATCTTTAAGAATAAATGCACAAGCCCCTGAGTTGTGGGGAAGAAGGCTGCTAGATACTGGGGTGGACTTAGGGACTTAGCCCAGTTGAGGTGCCTCCCTCCTTGTCTCTTGACAGTGATTATCTTGTTTCATTCCCCACGTTATGACCTTTGGAGGAGACACTCAATGAAATGATACAGATAAATATGTGTGCATAGGCATCATTACATCATGCATGTCACATATCTTGAGTCTTCTAAGCTTTTTACTTTTTAAAAATGTATATTCCTAAGTTCAGTGAAGCTGGAAGGGGAAGTTACTCCATGTGGGAGCAATGAGTGGGGAGGCTGATTCTTAGTTTAGCTAAGCATGTGGCTTCTGCCACAGATCAGCTTCTGTCCTGATCTGACCTGACCAATGTGTTTTCCACACTCCTCAGACTTTAGCCAGACCTCCTTGAACCCCAGACAAAAAGCTACCAGATGACAAGAGGCTGGGTGATACCTTCCCAAGCCCCAAAATCTGCTTTAGAAGTTAGGAAGAGAGCAAAAATCCCTCCTCTCCACTGACAGCATTCTGTGCTTCCCCAGGGGAGACAGGCATTGGAAAGTCAACACTAATGAACACACTCTTCAACACAATCTTTGAGACCGAAGAGTCTGGACACTATGAGACCTGTGTACGCCTCCGACCACGTACATATGACCTCCAGGAAAGCAATGTGCACCTCAAGTTGACCATTGTGGATGCAGTTGGTTTTGGAGACCAGATCAATAAGGATGAGAGGCAAGTGGTGTGATGTCTGGTTTTGCTCCATCGCCTCCTCATCAACTCTTATTTTAATAAACAGTGTCTACCATGGTCAAGCTTTGGCCACTCAACTGTGAGGGCCCCTCCTCTGCTATCATTCCCTTGATTATTTAGATGAATTACAGGAATTCTCTGCTCTAGGTGCAAACAGGGCTCCTGACTATGTTCCCACGGATTTCTGTCTAGAACAGCTCATCCCTAGGTGGATAGAAAGTTTTAGAAAAATTCAATATGTCAAGATAGTAAATGATGGAACCATAGAAATTCAGCATTTGTCTCCTTCTTGAAGATGTTGTATCATTGAAGGGAATAATTTCCATGTGATTCAGTCTTTCTGGGAGTTGATATGAGTTTCTCCAGCTCAGAGAATATGGATTGTTTTCCACACAAAGTAGGATGATGACAATTTGGAAAAGCTTGTTTGACCATATTGTTCTCACAGTGAATTACCTATATCTGTCCTTTGCATCAGATACCAAGCATCACTAAGGCTGGTTCAATATAGCCTATCTTAACATCCTAAAGGACTTTTCCATGGGAGATTATCCATTATATTCCATCCCAGGTAGACTCTCCATTGGGATTTGACCTGTGTAATCCACCTTATGAAAACCACTTGTTTCATGAGGCATATATACCCTGGGTTCTGAGTCCCATGACATTTGTCCTGAACAGAAGTTTGCTTCATTTGAGGGGCTGAGGGGTAACTTAGATTTAGAAATTCATATAATTTTAAAGTTAGAAACAGGTCTTCAGGCTCATATAATCCAAGCTTTTCATTTTGCATGTCAAGAAACAGTCTGAGAGGCATCATCCTGATGAGGTGGAAAAAGTACTGGATTTAGAGGCACAGGACCAAAAGCCAAGCTATATCCTTTCTACCTGTGCAACACTGGCACATTGTGTAACTTCTCGGGCCTCAGTTTCCTGACATGTAAAATGAGATGGTAGTCTAGCTAGCTAGCTAGTCCTTCTAGCTCCAAATCTATAATCCTAAATCCTGTAATCCAACAAGGTTGTATCTGATCTGAATCAGCCTTCCACATTCCCTGAAGAGACTCTAGCTGTATCTACGTGACTGACCTCTGTTACTTGGGAGAACTTTTTCTCTCATCGGTTGTGAACCTGAATTGGACTTAGTCTGCAGAGCAACCCTTGCCTAACCAGGCCCTTTCACTCCCTCTGGCACAACTCGAGGCTGGGCCTGTCTGATGGCAAAGTCCAGTGGTTCCCTTCCTTTCTCTCTAAGTCATACTGAACTCTGTGCTCATAGGCTTGATGAGGCTCCTTTTTGAGGTGGCAGAGAAAATAATGTCCCCAAACTCATTGACTTCCATTATAGAGCTAGGTCAAAACACCTTTGGGTCCGACGGTTGCTGGAGGAATGTATCCCTGGAGTTTTAAAACAAAGGCCTAGTTTTACTAAGTGAGTGATAGGCAGCTGTGGTTCTTGGGCCTTTCACTAGGATTTGGCCTGGACTGTTTGTCCATGCCCTAAGCCTGATGGAGTTTGTCTGTAGTTACAGGCCTATAGTTGACTACATCGATACGCAGTTTGAAAACTACTTGCAGGAGGAGCTAAAGATTCAGCGCTCTCTATTTGACTATCATGACACAAGGATCCATGTCTGTCTCTATTTCATCACCCCCACTGGACATTCCCTCAAGTCCCTGGACCTGGTGACCATGAAGAAACTGGACAGCAAGGTGGGCAGCACCCCTCCCCCATCGCCACTCTTTAGGGCCCCACCCAGGCAGGCAACCAGAGCTTCAGTCAGCTGAAGATGCAGTTACTCCAGCTCAGCGGGTCTGGTGCCAGAGGTCTGATTACAGTGTGTGTTCTCCCAGAGCTGAAGGACCTGCCACGGTCGCTGGGTGGACTTCCTCTGAGTGAGGCTTCTGAGGCCCTCACAGTTACTCACACAGTGCTCTCCACTCTTCATCATCTTCCCTCTTTCCAGTTTCTGCTTCTGAATGACCCTTTTGTCTCTTTCTCCACCGACCCTTCCCCAAGCCAGTTCTATTCTAATAAGTATTCTCAGCTGATGCTACTTCTCAGTCCATCTGTTCTCTACTTCTGTACTCCTTGCTTAGCTGATCTACCACCTTCTTCGCTTTTCTGTTTCCCTCCCTGGCTCTATTCTTTTATTCTTTGTGGATCTGAAATAACCTCTCTCAAAAAGCTCCTCATTTTTCCCTCCACCCCCCCAAATCCATCACAGTCCCTCCCTTGCTTACTGCCTTTTTGTCAGCTCTCTCTCTTCTTTTATCCATCCATGAATATCCCTCAGTTTGTCCCCAACCCCACTGAAAAAAAAGATATATTAGTAGGTAGAGAAAGAGCATAAATAAGGATCCGTGTGTGTGTGTGCATGTGTATGTATAAAAAGGACCTTGACAGTCCTTGACCATAATAAGAATATACATGTATACACACACATGCACACACACACACACACACACACACACACAAAATATTTGGAAAGGGTTGTTCCAAACAGGGTGCATGTCAGTCCTTGGGGTGAAAGATGAGGAGTGGAGCCTCCTCGTTTTGCCCTTGGCACTGGGTCCAGGAAGGTTCTTCCACCCTTTACTTATGTGAGAAGTGGAATTGCAGACCACCAAATTAGAGCTCTGTGGATCCTCAGGAGTGAGCTGGACCAGACTTCTTAAACTTTTACAATCCCTTTAGTACTTCTTAAACTATGGGTTGCCATCCCAAATGACTGATCTAGATCAGTCTTCTCATCCTAAGGAAGAGAAATCTGAATCCCTGAGCAGTGAAATGACTTTAGGCTCACACAGATAACAAGTAGCAGAGCAAAGCTTCACACTTGGGACCTCGGGCCCCAGATCCACCTCTTTCCACTCTGCTCTGCTGCCCATGCTGCTTCCTTTGTGAGATATCTGCTGGGTTTTTATGAAGGTAGAGATGCCTGGACTCCCTTTAGCCCATGGGAGTTCTGCGAGGCTGTCTTACCCTTGTAGCTGGAGGAATCCTGCCTGCACGCAGTTGTTCCTGCCTTTGGGCCTCATATAGTTCAGGGAAAGTCATTTCTCAGAAGAACGATTTCTGTCAGTTGTTGCATTTGCGGGGAGCAAGTATGTTTTTGTCATTATATCCCTCTTCTTCTGGAGCCAAACTATTCAGCATCTGTACCCTGCCCAACTATGGTGTTAGAGCTGATCCTGGAATGTTCAGAGGACCTGTAGAGAGTGGCTCTTTTTGCCGCCCCTCCCAGCGCTCCTCTCCAAACCCCCAAATCACCTCTTATTCCCCTCTCCCTTTCAGGTGAACATTATCCCTATCATTGCCAAAGCTGATACCATTTCAAAGAGTGAACTGCACAAGTTCAAGAACAAGATCATGAGTGAGCTGGACAGAAATGGGGTCCAGATCTACCAGTTCCCTACGGATGATGAGGCAGTGGCAGAGATCAATGCTGTCATGAATGTGAGTGGGACCCTGTGCTGCCAAGCTTTGGGGACTGCTGCAGGGGCAGGGTGGGATACTTTGTAACCGCTAAACTTTTGGTCCTTCAGGCCAGGCCAAAGCCATGGTTGCAGGACACATAGGATTCATACATAGTCGGTAGGAACCTCAGGGGTAGAGGTGCTCTGAGCCTTCTCAGGATGTGGTTTTTATGTCTCTAGCTTTGAGGAGACACACTAAGGCCTAGAGTGTCTGGGTTTAAGGGATCCCAACACATCTAACTCACATCCTTCCCTCTTGTTTAACTGGGGAATACAAAGCTGAGAGGCCCAGATCTCATGTCAACGGTAATCTTCCTTGTAACTCTGGAAGCTGGATTTTTGAGGGAGGCAGAGAATCTATCTGCTCTGGATTCACTTAATCCTGATCTCTGTTTATTTCAGGCCCATCTGCCCTTTGCTGTGGTTGGCAGCACTGATGAGGTAAAAGTTGGGAACAAACTGGTTCGAGCTCGGCAGTACCCCTGGGGTATCGTGCAGGGTGAGTGAGGGTGGCAAATCTCTGGAACCCTTTGCCCTCTTCCTGCCAGGAATGTGGGTTTGGGGAGGAGTGTTTAGTCTAGAAGAAGTGAATTTACAATTTACTCACATCTTTTCAGGAGCACATCTGTTTTGCAAAGTAAGGTGCATGTATATTCAAGTGGCATTTTAAAAGTTTATCTGTCTGTGTATTTATCAGCTGTTTTTTAATGATGCGTGTAAATAGAACTATTTATACTTGAAAGACCTTTATTTTGGTGGCTGGAAAAGCAGCAGTCTCAGAATCTCTTTGCTCCTTGAATATTTGAAGTGTGCCTGTATATTTGTGTGCGTGCGTGTGTGTATTTGTGTGTGTGTGTGTAATGCATGTGTGTGCGCATATCTAAGAAACCTATCTCCACTTCAAGTTTACACTAGGACTCAAGTATAGTCATTAGACATTTTGGACTAGGAAAGAGAAAGGGAGAAGAGTACAAAATTTATCAGATAAGATGATCATATTGCAAGATGGATTCTTTGTTCAAACCCAAACTGCACCTTTTTTCAGATCTCGGGTATCCAGGGGTTTCGAAAGAGTCTAGTTGTAGTGGACACGTTTAATTTGTGTCTGCTTAGGTTTTGAACAACAGTGTAGAAGGGAAATGAAACAGTGTAGTGTTGAAAATAAGGTTGCTGCACTTTGAGTCTGGGGATGTGGGTTTGAGCCCTAGCCTAGCTGGACCCTATAGCATGATTTTGTGTGCATTGTGTCGCCCTTGGCCCCAGATTCCTCGTCTGTAAAATAGGAGGAAGTAGACTATACAGTCTTTGAGGAGCTCTTCAGTCCCAAGGTTCTGTGAGTCTATGAACTTTAGCTTCTCCCTCATTGGATGTCCCATCATAGGGCTCTAACCCCATCCATGCCCCATTTGTTTGCCCTATGATCACCCAGCAGGTACCCCATCTGTCTGCTCTGTAATCCCTGAGTGCCTGTCCATTTGTCCCCTTTGAGTGCCTGTGTCTGTCCCATGCCCTCAGTGGAGAATGAGAGTCACTGTGACTTTGTGAAACTTCGAGAAATGCTGATCCGTGTGAACATGGAGGATCTCCGAGAACAGACACACAGTAGGCACTATGAACTGTACCGGCGCCACAAACTTGAAGAGATGGGCTTCCAGGACACAGCGGCAGAGAGCAAGCCTATTAGGTGACACCTGGCTTGCCCCACGCGTGACCCTTTTCCCACGGTAGAACAAAACCTTCTTAGTAGGCCCCTGGTTTTCAGAGACCATGGACCTGGATCACTCCAGTTAACAGGGGGAGGGGAGGGTTTGACCACTTTCATTCAGTAGAAGAATAGGTTTTATCAAGTTTGACTGACTTCCTGGGGCTGTCTTTCCTTTGTCTCAGGTTACAGGACCCTTAGAAAAGAATTTCTCCAACCCCTTCTCTCCCTTAAACCCTAATCACCTTACACCTACATCCTTACTTTCTACCTAGTCCTCCATAGCACTGGTAACCATCATTCTCTGCCCACCCTTCTCTTCACTGTTAGAACTCTCCCTTCCATTCATCTGCCATCATTCTTTAACCCTCCCCTTCGGCCCCTCTCCCTGGGCAATGCCTGGGCCTCTTTAGCCTCCAGGAGACCTATGAAACCAGGCGGAAGGAGTTCCTGTGTGAGCTGCAGAAGAAAGAAGAGGAGATGAGACAGATGTTTGTGAACAAAGTGAAAGAGACAGAGCTGGAGCTGAAGGAGAAGGAGAAGGAGGTAAGTGATGAGTCAGAGGTCCCTGAATGGAGTATGTCAGTTGGTTGAGGGATGGGAGAGTGTGGGGAGCTGTGTTGAGGTGGTGGGTAGCCCAAAAAGACTTCTGTCTTATTCTTACATCCTTGGAAATCCACCAAAAGGAGCCTAGAAATTGGCTACAAGTGTTAAGACCCACAAAAGAATCAACCTGGGAGAATAGCGGGCATCTCAGAGACCAGGTAGGACCTTGGAGGAGGACAATTTTTCAATAAGCAGATTTCCCCTCTAGCTTCATGAGAGATTTGAAACCTTAAAGAGGACCCACCAGGAAGAAAAGCGGAAGGTAGAGGAAAAGCGACAGCAACTGGAGGAGGAGAAACTTGCCTTCAATCGGAGGAAGGCGGCTGTCGAGGCCATGCAGGCCCAAGCCTTTCAGGCCACCTCACAGCAGCCACTGAGAAGGGACAAAGACAAGAAGAAGTAAGTGACTGGCTAGCCAGTTTCTCCCTGTCCATTGCAATGACCAGGATCACCCTCTTGGCAAACCTTGGTTCTGCCCTATGGTTGTAAATGGCCTTGACTTCAAGCCCAGAGCCATAATTTAGGCATTTTAATGGTGTGTTATCATAGGGGGTACCTGCCTGTGCTTATCTTTTTTTTTTCCTGCCTGATTATTTAAGAAAGGAGGTCAGGTCCTGCCAGATGTCCCAGGCTAAACTCTTTTGTCCCAGGGTATAATGAGGACTGTGTGGGTGGAAGAGCTGCCCCAGGGAGGGGACAGGCAGGACAGAGATAGCTGAAGCCTGAGGGAGACGAGAATTGAAGCCAGGCAGTTTTCCAGATGATGCCAGGTGATTTCACAGTTTCTACTGCTGCACAGTAGCCCTGTGGCTCAGCACCATGCCATAGGAGAGAGGGCACTGCTTTGCCTGCCTCACACATTTGGTATCTGTGGGACCTCAGGCAAACCACTGAACCTGCCTGCGCTTCAGAGTCTCCACCTATAAAAGGAAGGGTTTGGCCTTGATGCTGTCTGTATGGTCACTTATAGTTCTTAAACTCAGGGTTCTGTGACCCTGTGATCCTGCTAACTAATGTCTGATTGCAGCTGATTATCTGTAGAAGAGAGATGGGAGACCACTTGGGCATGGGGATGTATAAATCAGGTCATTTGAGCATCAGCAGGAAAATGTGTGAGTAGGATCTGTTTGACTTTTTTGTCTAGCCAAGTTTGCCTTGTTAAATACCCCAGCTACTGCCCAGCCATTCTAAAGGCAGTCAGGGTTCTGGGACTGGATGCAATGACCCTGCCTTTGGGACTTTGAGCATCAGGAGCGAGAAAACCTGGCCTCATAGATAGATAGAGAGCCCTTCAAGGAGGAGTATGCGCCAGGACTTCTCAGGAGATAGAAGACCTAGAATGGGTCCTAGTTATAAGATCCCTAGGAGCAGCAAAATGACTTATTCCAATTCTAGAATGTTCAGATTCAATGGCTGAGTTATTTTCCTCAGTGTTTCAAATAAACTAAATTTCTTCCCCCACATCTGGAGTCTTAGCACAACCATACCCTCCACCCCCACTTACAGTTTGGAATGAAAGGTCTATCAGAGTGGGTGGAAATGGATGAAGGCTCTTTGCAATTTTAGCCTCTGGGGTGTTAGACTTGGTCTCAGGAACCATAGATATCTGTTTCTTCTGGTTTTTTGAGCCTCAGAGATGGGGATGTGCAGGTGGAGAAACTCAGAGGCAGGTTTTGAGTCCTATCCTAGGCTACTGTAAACTTGGTAGATGCCATGTTGGGGAAGAAGTTGAGATGAAACTCTGGGTTGGCAGAAATCAATGTTAGCGCTGAGCAGATGGGTTCTAAGGGATCAGGAGGGTATCAGAGGATGTTTGTAGTGAGGGAAGCCAGACACTGATGACCATTTTAGACTTCTTAATCTACTTCCGAATGATCCTTCTCCTATGAGCTTTTCTAACCCATGGGATCTTATTCTGACTATTCAATGTACATTAAGCCATTAAGTTTTTAATTAACTCAGATTCCTATTTGCATATGAATTGCCCCTTTTAAAAAAATCATTTGTGACCACTGTAGTCCCAGCCCTCTAAGCTCAGTTCAGTTGGTATAATAAAAAGATGACCAGATTTGAAGTGAGGAAAAACTTGGATTTGAATTCTACCTCTGACGCTTAGTATCCGTATGAACATGGGCAAGCTAATTTTCTTTGAGACTTCATTTCCTCCGCTATCAGTAGGGATACCTTTCTCATAGAGTGACTGTTAAAAATCAAATGAGGTAGTATTTATAAAGGGCATTGTAAACCTTCAAGCACACTATGTCAATCAACATCAGCTATTATTTAAAAACATTAAACTTTCATTTCAAAGACCTGATATCTTTAGGGACCTATGCTAGTGATAAAAAGATGTGACATAGACCCTGATCTAAAAGAGCATATGGTCTAATGGAGAGGATGGGGAAATTGTTTCCAAATACTGCGATACAAGGGAGGTGGAGATGAGGGCAAAGGAGAGTTCAGGCAAGACACGATGAGAAATTTGAGAAGGTAGAGATCTTTTTCAGCTGGGGTCAAGGAAGGCTCTGTGGAGAGGAGATGGCCTCTCAGGATTCCAGTAGCCAGCTGTGGGGAGACTCTTTTCCAAATATCAGTCAAAAAACAAGTATTTATAAGCTTGATGGGGGAAGAGACAGTATAAACAAAGGCATGATTGGAGAGTACTGGAAGAGGAGGAGGAAAACAGAACACAGTCTACTTTACATAGATTATAGGAAGGGGGAATAGTATGATATAAGACTGGAAAAGGTAGGGTACAGAGCCTTGAATTCCAGGACTGAGTTTATGCTAGGGAGAACCATTCCAAGTTTCTGAATAGAAGACTGATGTCCAAACAGCCCATGAGGACTGTGGTTAGCAGGGAGACGAATAGATGGGAGGCAGAAAGAGCAATGAAGAGGCTGTTCCAGTGTCTCGGAGAAGAGTTGATGTCCATTGTGTTGTATTAGGAGTTTAGAAGAGAGCCAGCTATTAAAAAAAAATTGGAAGTAGATGAATATGTTGGCAGCTGATAGGTTATGTGCAGTGAGGGGTCAGAGATGACTGAGGTAATGAGACTGGAAGGATGGGCATGCCATCAAAGAAACAGAAAAGGTGAGGCGAAGGATAGCTTCTGGGTAGGTGATGATGATCTCAACTTAGAATGTTTTGACTTTGAATATCCAGGGAGAAATGTTGAACATTAATGTGAAATACAAAGCAGAGTTCTGGAAGAGCTAGAGGCATCACCTGCGTAGGCTTAAGACATGGGTCAGGAGGCTGGCGTTAGGGAAGAGAGGAGGGCACACATTGAGGATAGAGCTGAACCCTGGGGGCGAAGGAGTGTGTGTGTGTGTGTGTGTGTGTGTGTGTGTGTGTGTGTGTGTGTGTGTGTGTGTGAGTGTGTGAGGGGAGAAGGAAGATGAAGAACTTGAAAATGGGAGCAAAGGTGCCATTGGTGGAGTTCTGGGATTCCCACACAGTAGGAAAGTCTGTCTACCCCAAAGATGACATATGGGACTGTTCAGGCTCTACTTTCGTTGTTACAGGTAACTGAGAGTTGACTGTAAACCTTTTTCTGTGCCTCTCAAAGGAGTCTGTTGATCCATTTTCCAGATGTTTTTAGTAATAAGGGAAGGTATTTCCTTATCTTCCCTGTTGGCTCCCGGTTCCTCTCCTCCCTTTCATATCCAAAGCCTTCCACTCCTTCCAGATTCAAAAGCACTGTTGCTTGTCCTGTGTGTTTAGGAAACATTTCTGTCTCTTCCTTTCTCTGTTAATAGTATGGCAAAGCTTCCTTGGTTAGGGTGTGAGCCCTTAAGGTGCAAATTCTAATCTCACATTGACCATAAACTTGCTATATGACTCTGGGCAGACACCTCTTCATGGAAGGCACATAGTGCAGTGGATAGTGCTGTACTTGGACTCTAGAAGACCTGGGTTCAAATCTTGCCTCTGCTACTTAGTAGCAGTGTGACCATAAACTAATCACTCACCTCTGTGAGCTTGTTTCTTCATTTAAATGGTGATGATAATGCCTATACCTGTAGAACCTCCATCACAAGTTTGTGGGGAGACTCAGATGAAATCATCCAAAATGCTTTGCAAACTTGAGCATACTACATAAATGTCTATTGTTATCATTTATTTGTATTGCTCTTATATCCTCCAATCCTACTCAGTGTAAGAAGAAAAGTCACAGCCCTTCAGGATAGAACCTGAGAGGTACAAGAAGCCAGGACAGGCTGAGGGGAACCTCCCTCCAGAGGGAGGATTTCATTCTCACAGCACTTGTTGCCCTAGAGAAGATACCTGTGGATTAACTTTGCCCCCTGGGAAATGTTCTCTCTCTCTCTCTCTCTCTCTCTCTCTCTCTCTCTCTCTCTCTCTCTCCTTCTCTTCCTTTTTCTTTTCTCTTTTTCTCTTTCTCTTTCTCTCTCTCTGTTTCTCTCCTCATTTCCTTCTCCCTCTTCCCCTGTCTCTCTCTGTCTTTCTCTCCCATTTGACTACCCAGATCTTGCCCTTGCTATAGCTATTCCCTTATAGGTGAACAGAGAACTGTTGTACAGAAAGTGGTGTGACAGGACAAATAAACCCTGTTCTTGTTCAGGGCAACATTTATTGAAAACATACTCTCTGAAGGAGAACCTCCAATTTTTCCTCTGTCACATGAATTTCAGTTACCTCATTTCTGCCTTGTACCCTGATCACTGCATGGAAGCTCACCACTGTGGTAGCCTTTGTATCTGCATTCTGTTTGTCTGGCAACAGATGCTCACAGAAGCCTATTTTCTTCCATAGGCTGTAGTTAAGTGAAGCATCCTAAGGAATCAAGGGAAGCTATTTTACTTCTGGCATAGAAAGAAGTGGAGGACTGATGGGGTGGTACCATCTTGGAGTAATCAGTATAGATTCTTGGATTAGCTTTGTTAAAAAAGAGACTGGGGATGGGACTAATGCATGGATAGCAAAGAAAAAGCATGTGACCTCATCCCGGAAAATAACCACCTGAGGGAACCTGCAGAAGGGGTTCAGACTCTGGGCTTAGGGACTGGAAGGAAGGCTGGCCTAGGGCAAGGTTTTGGGCAATATAATGTCTGGTTCTGAGGTGAGTGGCACATGAGGATTCTGTGGGCTAGCTGGTCAGACAGTCACTGAGCCCTTCTGAAAAGGTTGAGAAAAGAAAACACTCTTATCAGTGGCTTCTGGGGGCACAAATAGCTTATGTTGGTTCCTGCTCCTTCGTGCCTTGTGCTTACTCAGCAAATTTGCATTTTCATTTGGGTTGGAACTTTGAAGCTCAGGTTGATTTTTGTTGGGGCATTTTTTTTTTTGAATCGTTAACTGTACATACTAGAAAGCACCATCAGTTTGAACAGTGGTGAGCGGTGGCATGAAGATTGCTAAAGGGTTTGGGGAAAATGTCATCCCTCTCATCCTCAAGGGGAGTCCCACATCAGTGCAGAAACTATCCTTTTAATGACAATGTATTGAAAGGTGCTGCTTAGTTGTAATTGCTTGTTAAATATTAATCCATTTTTTCAAAGCTACTTCCAACCAGATCATGATGTTCAGCCTGGGATGTTACAGACTGAAACTGTTCCTCTGATTTAGTTGTCACAAATGCCAAGCTGACTGCTTTCTCCTACTGTCTTGTCTTGCTGTATTTTGCTTCTCTTTGATTTGGTCTGCATATCTTTTAATGTGTGTGTTTTTTTTGTTTATTTTTATTTTTCAGTTAAAGCACGCACAGATATACATGTCGAATGGACTTTAGACTTTCATGTGTTAAGTTGCTTGAGTTACCTACCACCTTGTGATCCTTCTCCCATAACATGGTGTGAGGACAAACTGAGAGCCAGTACAGACTCCAGTATTTACAGCAAAAGCTGAATACTACCCATAGGGGCTGCAGTCCATCACACCCCCAAAGGCTGGGCTGCCCCCCAACCCCTATGCAAAGACAAAAAAATGATCTCATGTTGGAACTGAAACTGACAAGGTTTATTTTTTTCAGAACCAGTGGTTGGTCTTCCATTTATAGTGTCACCATCTCTTGATGGAGCAGTTTGTGCCGATTTAATGAAGCCCCACGGCCCCAGCTACGTTGTATTTAACTGTTCAAAGTTGAGATGGCTACTTACAAGGTGCCTGCCCTAGGTGTAACCCAACAGTCTGGTATATGCGCTGTGCTGTGAGATTCACTTAAATTGCTTTAATTTTTCTAATCATAGTTTAACTTTCCTAAGAATTTTTTAAACACTTCTAAATTTGTATCATGATGCAAATAAAGCCAAGTAATATCCCTTCCCATTATTTCTTACAAATAACACACTTCTCATTAAAACAAACCACTAAAATTCTCTAAGCTTTTCCTATGTATTATTAAAATATACACAGAGAGATGGGTAATAAACTTTATATTATGACAGTGCTTGTAATTTCTTTACTGACAAAAGTGATACATAAAAATAGGGTCCTTCCTACTGTTGGTGTAATTGGAATGGCAGATGATAACAGAATGTGACTATTGGTACTTACTGCAAATGGAAGAATAATTAGCCCTGTGTCTTTTAAAATGCTTTGTTGTCATTTGAGATACAAAATCAGCTCCATATATACCTATAGAGAAGAAGCTAGTCAGCTTGAAGAATATCTTGATATAACGATCTTTCAAAACTCATAATGTAGTTTTCCTGACTGAAATGAAGAAGAAAAATTTTGAAAATGTCAGATTTACACAAACAGTACAGAGATAGTCAGCAGTACTGACTTTTCTCAGCTACTGTAGAGAGAGTGCAGTTTGTTTTGCCAGATATTGGAAAGATTGGGGTTAAAACCCTAAAGAGCAAGGCACTCAAACATGCCGTTGGTTATTATGCTGAAAGGAAACAAATGTCCTTTCTCCTTGGTGCCTTTAGAATCTTTCATTTATTGTTTGGGCAATGGTGTTTTTGTTTTGTTTTGTTTTTGCCAATGCAGAGATGTGGGTTTATTGCATAACTTTTAGTGGATGGTCTCTAAAGAAAAATAAAGTCTTTATTCTTCCCTCTTTATTTCTCCTCCCCTTCCCCCACCCCATACATTCATCTGGCCTGTTTTAACAATTTCCAGAACATATTCTTGGGTTCTCCCTTGCTCCTATCCAGGACAGTTTTCCACTTGTGGGGTGGTGTGAACAGTGCCTGGCTTTTGTTGCATCTGTTCTCAGAAGCAACATCTACGTATTGAGAGCTGAGCTCACCCTGGGATAGGGCAGGTATACTAATTCTCAGGTTTTTTGAGAGAAGAGGTTAGCATTTTTATGAATTTATTAAATTCACATTATTGTAAAAATGGAGACCTCAGGAGAAATGGCAAATCCATATGGCAATCATGTTAGGGTGGGACTTCTTGTCTTTCTTTTAACGTTTTAGATCCAATTCAAGAGTTTGCTGAGAAAAGATCACTTATGACTTGCCTCTCTCAGCTAAATTTGTTGAGAAGTAGGAGGCCCTAGTGGTTCAGTGCATTCACAGGTTCTGTAGGAAAATAGAACAATGTGTTTATTACTAGATAGAGTGTGGGTGTGAATCTTGGAACTTGAACAAGAGCCAGAAGACCAGTCAGCAACTACTGACTGCCCTTGTCAAGGCCAGCAATGTTGAGGTCTGAAATGTGGATATCCAAGGGACTGGAGATATAAATAGCTGTATCCTGATTGGCTGCCCACAAGCACATGGATTCCAGATGTTTCTAACAGAAAAAAAGTGAACTTTGAGGTTCCATCTATGCTGTCTTTGTTTCATGAAACCTTACATCTTGGTCTTATTAGCCTTACCTATTACCTGCCCCTCAGCAAGTCACACATGTCAGCATAAGCTTATACATGTATCAATTTTCTTATGTTTATTTGTGTTTGGGTTTTTGTTGTTGAGTTTTTGATTGAGTTGGTTTTCTGTTGTTTTTTTTTTTTTACTGAACCAAACCAGTAGTCCTTGGTGCATGAGGTGAGTTGCAAATCTATGTCTTATTTAACAATCTACCACTATGGTATGACACTAATCTACATGACTCTTGTTTCTTGACATATAAAGGATGACTGCCCATTCCAAAGTGTCTTTTGTGGGGAATGAATGCCCAGGGTCCCACCTGCATATGTCTATTGGTTGGCATTATAAGGATACTTTTTGGAATCACCTTAGCTTTTCCTATCATGTCTTTTGTGGAGTAAATTTACATGTAAAATGACTTTGGATGATTTGAATTTTGCAGACTTTCTATGCATGTGTGTTGTGTAAATATGAATGAGACAGTCTACGTTAAATGTTATGAGTGCTATTGGGTAAGGAAAATGACTTCCTGATTTGTAACATTAACATGCTTTTCCAAACTGCTTCATTCATACATTCATTTGTTGACTGTTTTTGTACCTTTCTGTTCATCTTATACTCATTTCTTATATTAAATTTCATGTTTTTTTGAGTTTTGCGGTGTCTTTTTTTTTTTTGCAATAACTTCTCCAACCTAACAGCATTACCAGATATGCTTGTTTGCTATAAAAACAAGAGCAGTGGCATTTGCATTGAGTTAGACAACAGTGTGCTTTGCCTGACTGTGTGAAAGCTGTAAGCGTTGGATACTCAAGGGCAAAAAGGGATGGGGGATTTCTGCTGCATATCTTTGTGTCATTTAGCTGTTTCTCTGATTGGTGAAGGAAGGAAATGAAGAATGGAGAAGAAAAGAGTATCAATCGATCCACAAGTATTTACTGATCATTTCTTGAGTCCTGTCGTAAGTTCTATGGGTCAGACTGAAGGATAAAAGATAAATCCTGCCCTTCAAGAATATATACATATACATATATATGTATATATATATATATAATATATATATATATATATATATATACATATAACTATATAAAACACTATTAAGTGTTAAAAAAGAATAGATTCATACAAAAGAGGGAGACCAATTTCCTCCATGGTGTAGTTAGGGAAAGTTTCATAGAGGAAGTAAGACTTCAGAGACTAGTAGAAATGGACATAAAATAGTCAAGTCAACTTTTATTTTCAGATCATTAGTCTGTGTGGTATCTTATGATAAGCTCTTTGGGAAGGGCCCATGATAACCTGTTTCCTCCATGTGACCATGCCACCCTTCCTTTTCGGTGTATATGCCTATTAAATTAAAAAAAATCTGGGTAGTGTGTACCATATGCAGGGTACTTAGATGCTGTCACATCTTCCCATCCACAAATAAGATCTCCCAGAAAATGTTTTTCCAACCCAATTGTAAGACTTCCAAATCTTTTTATTCTCATGGCAGGTTTGTTTACAACCTGAATATTAATTTTGCATAATTCTTCCTGGCACTCCTGCTTTTGGGTTTTATAGTATATGTACTGAATGTCAGGGAAGAGTCAATTGCAAGATTCATTAAAGGTTAGACAGTAGAAGTTGAGAATAAATATTCTGTCATGTCCTGGTGGAAAGGTGTGCAGTGGAGGAATTTTAGACAGACCATGAGCACTAGTTTTCCTGATCCCTGCAGGCTCAGGTTATGAGCATGAATCCTAAGGCTTTTAGTTAGTAGCACAGAAGCCCCTTTAGGTTGATCACATAATTTAGTTTCTTCTGTTAATTTGTTTTCAGTGAGAATTTGTGAAGCTGGCAAATCAACCTAAATGATACTGGTTGATGGTGGTGACCAATACTATACAAGGCAGAGTCCAGTAGAGGTTCCCTTTCTCTGCCTAATGATTTGTCGTGGTTTATTTGGGTTTTGGGTATTCCCAAGTATTACTGTTATTTACACACATCAGACCTGTTGGCTTTGATGCCTCAGCAAGAAGCAAAAACAGCTAGGACATTAACAAAAGGCCCAAAGTCCCCCTGTGTAGATTTCTGTGGTCAAACTATCTTAGGAGGGTATATCAAAAGTTCCAGAAAATGATTCCATTGAATGGCCCTCTTGAAGAGAATAGAAGACAGATTGTCAGGGCAGAAAGCAAAACATTTAATACTTTCCACTCTTTCCTTTTGTGGAGATACTGTTTGAGGGCACCAAAAGGGCTGGAAAAGTCACTCCCAAGGCACTGAGTTTTGAGCCCATTGTTTTAAGGTTTTAAGGTAGACAATTCAAGCTGCAAAGTCAAGTCATGGAACTTCCTAACTAGGAATACATTTTGACTCTTTCTGAGTAGATGTATTGGGATATTGGCCTTAAATCAAGAGGGCCAGAGATATACAGACCTAGACTACAATATCACTTTCATTGACCAGATAGTTATGGAAGAGTAATTTATTCAACTTCACAGTAATATTCTGTGTGAGACTGAAATTGTCAGGGGAGAGTAGGTTCTGATCCCAAAAGTAATACTGAAGTCACAAGTGGTTTTTTATTTCTACATAGTCTCTAATGGAGATAGTTGGAGACTAAAGCAAGTTTAATGACTTAAGACAGTCAATTTTTAAAAGAGAAGACAAAAGAGTCACTAAATGTCTGTTTATCTATCTGTCTACATCATAGCCAGGCAGGAAAAAATATAAAGTTATTTATACTTTTATATACTTATGTAAACTTACATATATTACATATATGTAAACTTACATAAACACATGCATATATACATATATCTGTATATACATGTGTGTGTATATATATATACATATGTATACATATATATGCCTTGAATTGTTTAATAATGAATCACTTCAGAGAACATTTCATCACATTTAAAGATTATCCAAAGTGATTGTTTCAGTAATGAACTGCATAATTCAATAGAAATTCAATAGACTGGCCATCAGGAGATTGGGTTTTTATTCTACCCCTGTTACTAACTGGCCCTAAACTGGCCAGTCACTCCCCCTCTCTAGGCTTCCTTTCTTCTTTTGTAAAAATATGTTAAACTAAATAATTTCTAAAGGTAGTTTAACTTTAGTATTCCAGGACTCATTAACTAAGTGTATGCACTGAGATGGAAGTTGTTTTCCTAAAAACAGTGAAGTAAAACTAAAGAAAAGCACCATATAGACCTTAAAACCAGACCAACTCAAAAATTTGTGATGCATTTACACTTGACTATACAAAACTATAAAACTAGGGAGTAAAGAAGAAAAAAAGAAAGGGTACTTGGTCAACGCTGGAGTACGTACTTCCCACTAGGGAATGATGAATAATCACTTCCCTGGCAAGCCAGCTCCTTGAGTACAATTAAATAGCCTCTTCCAGGTACTCCTGTGGCTCCTGGTTCAGATATTGTGCAAAAGGACAGAATTCATAGCCAATAACTTTACTAGCCTCTGAACATTTGGTTGGAATTTATTCACAACTCATACAAAGACTAAAACATCAGTTCCTAGAGAGAACAAGTAAATAATGATGCTTCGGTATTGACGGCTTAGAAAGGTTACTGGGTTTTGGGGAAAAAGAGAAAAAACAGTATTCCTTTACTTTGGGTAAATAGATACTATATACTATTCTTTTCAAATTCTGCCAACTTTAATGATGCCCCTTTATGTTGGCTAGAGCAGTTGTTATAAACTAAGTAATCTGAAACCATCAAGGAACGCGATTAATAACTATGTGAAAACTTGTTTCTGTTTTTGTAAAAGTGATTACATAATTCCCTTGTTCACAATGTGTAACCTAGCCTTAGTAACAGGAGAGGATGAAAATCGCTACTGAGCAAGTGATAAAATGCCCTGTATCTATCCATAGTGATTTGGTCCCATTTGAACAAATTTACCAAGGTAGTTAAGGTTTGATCCGATAGTTCTGTCTCAGCTCTCACTTCTAGAATCATTGGGACTTGTTTTTAAAGTATTTCCATAATCATCTAGTTTGACTATGGAAACAGTACCAAAAGTATTGTGCAGCCTTGCAAAAGGTCAAGAATTGTCACCCCAAAGAGACCTTCAAAATCTAGATAAAAAAACTACTTAAGAAGGTCATTCATTGTCTTCAGGAGAGACTGTGGTCATTTGGCTCTGCGTGGCACTTTGCTCTAGCTTTATATTCAGATTTATTCACAAGAAAACACTGAACAGAGACTTGTGTAACAGCACTTTTAAGGTCTGCAAAACTCTTTCTTTACATACAGTTCATTTGATCTTCTCGACAATCCTGTGATACTATTATCCCCATTTTGCAGATGAGGAATCTAGGATTTAGAGAGGCTTGAGTGCCAAGGTCTCTTGGGGGCAGGTAAATAGCATTTTCAGTGTCTTTATTGGCCTCCTTATAAATCCTGATAATGACCATTTCCCTAGCTGTAATTTTCTAGTTTGTTTCAAAGTAAAAACTTTCTTATGACTTCTCCATTTTATATTACATAGATGTTCCAACTGAAGAATTCAGAGCTGCATCAAAACTGGAAGTTAACAGATTTAATTTGTTCCCTAGGGGTATGAATTCTGCCCTGCCTGGCAATGATAAAAGAAGGTACTTGTAAAATAGGGGCAGGAAGTCTAACTGGAAAGTTAAATAGAAATGTGGTATTAGGCTAAAAGCCTTTTTAGTTGCAGAACTAGAAAGAAATAAAGCAGCCATGACTAAGGCTATGCTACCTTGCTTTCAGAAAGGAAGCACTGTACTTACACAATCAGGGGTTTCACATGGGTGCTGGACATGTCTGATTTTAGGACAGCTTCTTCATCTTTAACCAAAATTTAAAAAGCAATTAATCTTCCATTTTAAGCACATTCATCATCGAAATCAATAAAATGGCCATCACCCTAATATGCATATTTCATCTTAACACATTCATCATAAGGGAATCTAAAAGTGTCAGACTCACTTTCTCCTCCCTGTTCTGTAGCTCCCACAGTCACTTCCCTGGGATTAGGGAAATAAGGGAAATAAATCTAGGAATTATGTTCCCATCCTTACCCTATGTCAGACAATGAACAAGGCAAGTCTCTCAACCACAACTTTCCTCCATCTAAGGTGAAATTTTGATGATCAAGAGAGAAACAAAGACCCAGCACATGGTATAATAGCAGAGGAGCTGTTTTAATCCTGTCATCTGACCTTCTAGCCTCTGGGAGGAGGAGCAGTTTATATCATGGAGAACAAATTTAAGCTAAATTTTCTTGATGCATCAGCACCTTTGTGGTACGAGTACTTTCAAGAACACAAAGGAGGCTTGCATGCCATTGGGAGGGGGGTGATGGACATAGAACAACTTTCGGAGAAGCTGGTCTGGGGTGATTTTGATTCCTACCTGTGCTTTCTACCTTTCCAGCTCTAAGGGGATGATCACAAAGTCCAACGTGGAGCCCTTAAAGTACAGTAGCTGGTGGCAAGCCATACAGTGCTGCTGCAACTGCCTGGTCAAGAGTCCAACGGGGCAGGAACGATTCCTCTGAGACAGCTCATTTAGTAGACGGGGGACAATTGGATAGCACCATAACCTGGAACTGGAGTGAAGAGATTTTTTTTTCTAAAAAAGTAAAGAAAAAAATTAGAACATCATTTAACTCTTTACTTTAAACATATCATCAGCCCAAAGTACAAACTAGTTTAGAGTCACATCAGGGAAATTCAGGTGTTGCCATGATGTCCAATCTCTGTGGAGTATAAATCATTCAAATATGGTTAAAGAATCTCTGCTTTTTAACAAGCTTATAACCTCACAATCCTGAAATGCCAAGATTGCTGGATAGCAACAGGAGCTGCCAAGCTAAAAGAAAGGTTATATATGTCATTTTCATATGGCAAGAAACTTCTTAGCTTGGTTGTGACCCTTTCCTCAAAAGAAATTGCTCCTGGTGACTTCCTATCATTCATCATCATGTCATAGACTTTTTCTGTTCTATTCATGTTGCATAATTTTGCCTTACTAACAAATCATTTCCCTAAGGAAGACTACTATCATTCCCCTTTAAAAAACAAACAAACACAATAACCACTACCTTTTTATTTTAAGTGCCAGATCAATATGGTCTAAAGCCTGAATAAAGGTTAAACATATGGGTGAGTAAAAAGACAGCTGAGAGAATGTGTGTGTAAATTATAGCAATCCGATAGCTTTTTATGTACAGTATTATTAGAATGGAAAAGTAGAAATATTTTTGCAGTGTGTATTTTAAAAATGAGAGAAAAATTATCATTATAGTGCCGTCTAAAATATTTGTAAAGTTAATTTAATCATCTTTTAAAAGTGGGATTATGGTTGAATAATATTTTGAATATTGGTATATTTAAGGTCTATTTTCCACTGTTGCATTCTTCATAAGACATGCAGATAATTTAATTTGTGTGCAGACAGACCCTTTGTGTACATCTGTGCTTCATAGTCTTACTTGGTAAATAGCTGCTTAAATCCAAACAAACCAACCTAGAACTCCCCAAATTCCCCTGCTTATAGGGAATAAGAAGTCCATCAGTGTTGCTGTAAAAAAAGATCCTAGGGAAGACTTCCTAGGACCTTTTGCATTCTCAGCAGCTCTGTAGGAGTACAGTGATGATACATAGCAAATATCATCTTGGCTGGTATTACCTGTAAAGAGATGAAAATAAAAAAAGACACATTCCTACCAGGGGATGCAGTGGTTTGCTTTTTTTTCTTTTTTAAACACATGTGCAAAGGGAGTCCAGTTCTCTTAACATATCTAGACTTGTTCTCTTCCCTCCCCTGCCCCTCCCTACTCATCTTTACACTTTCTTAAAAAGAAAAATCAAAACTGGTCTTTGTTAATGGGTAGATCTACCCCTTTACTGCATACAGCATCTCATTTCCTCTTTGAACCAAATCAGAGTTCTGAATAGCAGTATGATCTATCATGGCAAGACACCAGCCCCACCTTTTCTTTCAGCAAATAGGGGTTTTCAAAATTTGGCTATGCCATCTCCTTTAAGATTATGGGATACCTCCAGAAGATGTCAAATTATCTTGACTTTGCCATGATTGTCTTCATAGTTTTGTAGGGTCACAGATTTAGAGCTGAGGGGGATCAGAGGTGATCTAGTCCAATCCCTTCATTTTACAGGTGAGGAAACAAGGCACACAGACGTTAAGTGGCCTGTCCAAAGTCAACAGAATAGTAAGTATGAGAGCCAAGATCCAAATCTAGGTCCTTTAACACCAAATCCTGTCATCTTTTACAACACTATATATTTGAAAGCTCTCTTGGAGCTCTTAGGCAATGTTACATAGTGGCAAGAGTGCCAGACTTGGGGTCAGGAAGACCTGGGTTCCATTCCTACCTTGGCTCAGTCTGAACTCTGCCCCCTCACACTCACAACCCACAAGCAGCAGCAGACACTCACCCTTCGCAAGGAAAGGAGGGTTGGGATGGAGAGAGACCGGGAGAGAAGGGGGAGGTGAACTGAAGCTTGTATGAAGATGTGAGCAGTTCAAGGAGCAAAGGAGAGACAGCTAGAGGGCAAAAGAGCACTGATTCCTGAGAGAAAAGGGACCCTGGGTTTTCAGTTTCCCTCCCGTAGTTTATACTTAGGGCAGGGACTCTGGTAGGCCAACATGTGTACCTTTAACATGAGGAGGCTAAAGACATGCCTCAAATCCCTGTATTTTCTGGGACCAAAAAGACTTCTCCCTCCTCCTCATTCTGAAACCTATAGTGGAATAACCAAGAGAAGAACCCTAGAACAAAGGGGAGCCTGAAGTTCTGTCACCCTGAACATACAGAGCTTTCTAACTGGCTGACAGTGACTGAATCTAGCAGCAGTACTCTGGAACTTCAGCCAGGGGTAAAAAACTATATATGCCTATTGACCTTTCTGGAAGTAATGCCCCACCTCTCTGCTCTTCTGCTTCCTGGTACAGAGACAGTTCAGTCTGGCAGTTAAAATTACCTATTTCCTTCTCCCCAAAAAGCACTTGAAGTAGGTTCTCCATATTTCTTCTCATTTTATTTATTCTTGTTTCTAATATTAAAAACACCAAAGATACTTGCCTTCAGATGCCAAAATCATTTATTAAGAGCTCAAAAATTATGGTAATACAATGATACATACCATCTGTTTTGACATTTCATAGCAAAAAGAACCATTCAAGATGGCAGAATAGCAAGATAGTATAGCTGAGTTCTTTCACACAGCTGTTCAACAAAGATATAAAAACATGCTGGACAGAGACCTAACTGGGGGGAAAAATCAAAATGAGTAATTTTCCCAGCCCATTTCAATACAGAAACACAAAGAGGTCTAAGGATACTGATGTAGCATCTTGCCAGGAGCAATCCCCATAGAGCTTTCCACCCTAGGGACTGAATGAGGGAACTTCCTGTGGTTGTTCACCAGGAAAAGAAAAAGTCCTAGACCCATACACAGGGAACTAATTTTGTTTAGAGAGCAGAGACAATCGACATCTGGCAGTTCTGTCACTGCCCAGTGCTGAGTCACAGATCCAGTGCAGAACTGAGGAAAGGACATATGCCTATGGAAGGTTTGAGGGCAAGGAATGGTCTCTGGTCCTAGGCTATGTGCTAAGCAAAGAACAAATAAAGAAGACAACACCAGCTGCATCCCCTAGAAGTAGGATTTGAATTCTAGGTCCTGGTCTGTAGTGGAATAACCAGGACAGGAACCCTAGAACAAAGGGGAACCTGAAGTTCTGTCACTTTGAACATACAAAGCTTTCTAGCTGGCTGATAGTGGCTGAGCCTAGCAGCAGTCTACAGAACTTCATCTAGTAGTAATCCTACAGTTTCATTGCTCAGAGTCAAACCCAGGTCAGGAATTTGCAGAACTCAGAGCAAGACAGCAGCACTCAGACTTTGCCCTGCATCAGACCACTTTTAGAACACATAAAGCTCCAGTTCTCAACCTGAGTTGTCTAAGATCCTGGAATAACATAACATTCATTGTCTCTAGAAAGCAGGAGTAGGATCAAAAAGATCACAAACATGGCCTAGACATTACCTCTAAAAATGTACATTGACTTAAAAAAAAGTCCTAAGTTCAAAAATAGAGTGGAAGAAATGAGCAAATAAAAAAAGAATCCCACCATAAAGAGTTATTATGGTGACACTGACACTCAACCCACAAACTCCCCCAAAAGATAATGAGTCCAAATCATCTATAAGCAAAAGCCACAAAGAAAACACAGTTTGGACACTAATAGAAGTCTTGGAAGAGATGAAGCAAGAACTTACAAAAAAAAGACATAAATGAAATGAGCACTCTGGAGTAAAAAATTGGAAAAGAAATGAGACCTGTAAAAGAAAGAATTGTTAAGAGAATTAACAATTTGGCAAAAGAAGTACAAAACTTTACTTAAGCAACAGACTATATGAAAATTGGGTGACCAAATAGAAGTTAATGACTCCATAAGACAGCAAAAATATTAAATCAAGGTCAAAAGAATGAAAAAAAAAGATGTAAGGTAGTGTAAGGAAAAACAACTACTCTGGAATATATTGAGGAGAGAGAATTTAAGAGTAACTGTACTTAAACCTATGACCAAAAAAAACCCCAAAAACCAAGGCATATTTCAATATAGCTGCCTAGGTTTCTTAGAACCCTGGGACAAAGTGAAAATACAAAGAAAACACTCACTTCTTTGAAAAAAAAACCCTGAATAAAACTCCCTGTAATATTAGAGCCAAAATCCAGAACTTCCAAGTCAAGGGGGAAAAAAAGACTGCAAGCAGGCAGAAAAAAAATGATTTCAAGCACTGAGGAGCCACAATAAGGACAACACAAGATTTAGCAGCCACTACTACCATAAAGGAGTCAAGAACTTAGACTATGATTTTCTAAAAGGTAAAAAATATAGCCTTACACAAACAAAACAAATATTTAATGGAGGGAGGTGGGAAGGAGAGAAGAGGTATGTGTGGTAGAAATGGATCTTTCATGAAATAGAGGAATTTCAAACATTCTTGATGAAAAGACAAGAGCTATGTAGAAACTTTGAAATAAAATAAAAACACAGGAGACAAGAAAAAGAAAAAGGTTACCAAACATAAACAAGTTATCATTAGGGACTAAAGAAGAATAATATGGAGAAATGATACATGCCCCCTCAGAACCCTATTAACATCAAGCGTTTTAGAGGAAATTGAATGACAGAAGGTCTGTTATGTTTGGAAGATACTGAAGAAAGGGAAGGGAAGAGGAATACAGGTAGGGGAAAATAAAAATAGGAAGGATGGGAGAAATTATCTCATATAATCAGGATATGCAGATAGAAGACCATTTACATGGAAGAAAGGAGGGGAGCAAGTGCTACTTGAATCTTATTTTCCTCTATACCGGCAAAAGGAGGAATGATACACAAGCATACAGTTGGGTTCAGGAATACATTTCACTAGGTAGGAAAATGAGAGAAAAAAGAGTAGGAAGAGGGATTGAAATAAGAGGAAGGGTAGGTTAAACAAATCAAAGATTAATTAAGCAAAACAAATCTAAGGAGGATGGATCACTAAGAAGAGCTGAAAAGAAAGGATAAGAACTTGTGACTGAGATAAATAAACAAGAAAGAGACAAGGGAGTAGGAAGCAGATTGTATTAAACCTAGGGCACTGGTGTTGTAGTCCCTTTTTCACCACCTTCTTTATAAAGTGGGGATAGAAAACAAAGAATAGCATCAAAAACAATATATAATTAATAAGCATAATTGAATGTGAATGGAATAAAATCACTCATAAAATCGAAGAGAAGAGTAGTATGTATTAGAAAGCAAACTCCAATGATGTGTTTATAAGAAATGCATTTGAAACAAAAAAATGAACAGAGTTAAAATAAGGGGCCAGAGAAAAATCTATTATGCTGCAGCTGAAGTTAAAAAAAAAAGCAAGGGTAACAATCATGATCTCAAAGCAACAGGAAAAAACAGACTTAAAAGATAATCAGGGAAAATACATTTTGCTGAAAGATACTGAATATCAATATTAAATTTATATGAACAGAATGGCATAGTATTTGAAAACTTACAAGAAAAGCTAAATGAGTTACAGAGAGAAACAATAAAATTAAAATAGGGGAATGCCTCAGTTTACCCTCCTCAGACCAAGATGATTTTTTAAAAAGGCATTATATTTACTTGGAATCTGAATTCTAGTCCTTCTTTCTGGTTTTTTTTTAGTTCAATTTTATATTCAGTTTCAAATTCTCTAAATTTCTTCTTTCCTTCCTTTGAGAAGGTAAAAAAGTCCATTACAGATACCTATAGTCAAATTTCCTCATAACCATGTCTAAAAAAAAAAGAAAATATGCCTTAATTTGGACTCTGAGATCATTGGCTCTGAAGGTAAGTAGCATGTTTCATCATTTGTCCTTGGTCATTGTGTTGATCAGAGAGTTACAAAGTCTTTCAAAGTTGATTATCTTCACAATATTGCTATTATTTTATAAATTGTTCTCCTAGTTCTGCTCATTTCACTTTGCATCATATAAGTCTTCCCAGACTTTTCTGAAACCTCCATCATTTCCTTCAGAACAATGATATTCCATCATATTCATGTGCATAATTTGTTCAGTCATTCTCTAATTGATGGGTACCCCCCAATTTCCAATTCTTTGCCACTATACAAAGATACATATTTGTATACACACATATATAGATATATAAATATTTTTTGCATATATGGGTTCCTTTCCTGTTTCTTTGATCTCTTTGGGGTGTAGACATCATAATGGAATCACTGGGTCAAAGAGTATGCACAGTTTAATAGCTTTTTGGGCATGGTTCCAAGTTGTTTTCCAGAGAGGTTGGACTAGTTTATAGTTCTACCAACGCTGGTGCACCTGTTTTCCCACAGCCCCTCTAACATTTGACATTTACCATTTTTGTCATCTTAGCCATTCCCTAACTGATAAATGGTCAAAGGATTTGAACCAGCAATTTGCAGAGGAAGATATCTAAGATGTCAACAACTATATGAAAAAATGCTCTAAATCAGTGGTGAGAAACTCATAGAAATGGAACCACTAAAATGTACTTAAAGATCCCTCTGGGACACATAGAGAAAAAAACACACGTGTGTGTATATGTATAATATATATGTATGTATATATATTATTAATGCATCAGCACATTAAAATGAGATAGGAGCTATAATCTAATTTGATTCAGGCCATATTCAAGAGTGCTGTGGTTTACATATGGCCCATTGGCTGCATACTTGATACCTGGGCTTTAAATCAGCAGTAGAAAAATTAAAGTAATCCCAAGGCATCATCTCATAGCTATCATACTGGGAATGTTGGCAAAAAACAAAATGACAAATGCTAGAGAAGTTGTAGGATAATATTTACATTAGTGCACTGTTGGCAGAGCTGTTAATTGGTGTAGTAATTCTGGAAAACCCATTGGAACTGAATAATATACCCTTTGGTTTAGTGATAGCAATTGCTAGGTCTATACTCTAAAGGGATCAGTGAAAGAGAAAAAGGATCCATGTGTAGAAAAAATATTTATAGCAGCTCTATTTGTGGTGACAAAGAATTGGAAACTAAAGGGGTACCCATCAATTGGGGAGTGACTGAACAAGTTATAATATATGAATGCAATGGAATACTATTGTGTTTGTAAGAAGTGATGACAGGAAGAATTTCAGAGAAACCTGGATTTATAGGAATTGATACAGAATGAAGTAAGCAGAACTAGAATAGTTTATACAATAATAACATAAGGAAAAATAACTTGGAAAAACTTAAATACTTCAATCAACACAATGACCAATCACAATTCCAGAAGACTTATGATGAAACATGCTATGTACCACTTAACAAAGAGGTTATGGACTTTGTACAGATGGATACATTTTTTTTGGACGTGTCCAACGTGGGAATTTGTTTTGTTTGCCTATATGTATTTGTAACAGGGGTTTTGTTTTTCTTTCTTTTTTAATGTGAGGGAGGGCACATGGGAGAGAAAAAAGGTGAATTTTTATTTGTTATAAAAATATATATATTTTAAAGATGAGACCCTGGTTCAGAGAATTGCTTGGTACATTAAGAGCACTGTATAATTTCTAAAAGATGAAGAACAAATTGTGGTATATGAATGTAATGGAACATTATTTTGTTACCTAGAAAGGCTTGTATCACTTCATTCAGAGTGATGTAACTAGAACTCAGAGAACACTTCATATAATAATGATGACATTGGAAAGAAAAATAGCTTTGAAAGATCTAAGAATTCTTATCAATACAATAACTAACCGCAATTGTAGATGATTGATGGGGAGTTATGGTACTTACCCCATTACAAAATTAATGAACTCATACACTGCCAATGTGGGAATTTGTTTTGCTTAACTACATGACAGTTTACAAGGGTTTTGTTCATTTTCCTTCCTTCATTTTTTTGGGGGTAAGGGGAAGTGAGAGAAAGGGACTAAATATAAGGTTATAAATAAAAAAAGAAAGACAGAAAAGAGGGTTATTGAAGCATTTTTAAGTACACAGAAGAGAACAAGAGGAAGACTAGAAGGAAATGAGAGAATTATGGTAGCTTTAAAATTTACATGTTGAATGTATTATTAAAGGAACATCAAGGTGTAATAGATTCACAGTTTCATGTATAACCTCTTTTCTAATATATATATATGGAAATGCTCATTTAACTGGTATTTGCTAAGTTAAAATTTTTTCAGTTAAAGTTTTTCAAATTCTTCAATTAAGAGTTGCTCATTATCCATTTGCAAATATTCATCATTAAATTTAACATTTATTTTTTTAAAAAAGAAAATCCATGACATTGCAACAAGAATACCATTCATAGCCATCGTTAGGTAATCATTCTCATCTGAATTAATGAGTTTCATTTCTTAGATGATCTTCAGCTGGATATTTTGCCCTCCCATTCTGGGACTCATTTCTGTAAGTAAAGTCAGTCTTGAATCAGATGGCTTTCAAAGCCAACAACCACAGAGGCCAGCAAGTTTGTATATACAAGTTTATCTACCCAGTACATTCTGCCTTTCATTTATCACACACAAAACATATGTAGCCAAGAACATTATAGAGAAAAATAATCAGATATTACATTATAAATACAGTAACACTCATCATTCTTAGATATTATATATAATAAAAATAGCCTTCTTTTCCCAATTGATAGTATTTTATGTAAAGATAGTTTCCAATTTCATTTTTATAAGATTTTGAGTTCCAATTTTTTTTCTCTTTCCTTCCCTTCCATCCTCTCTCCCCAAGACAGCAAACCAACTGATATAGGCTACACATGGTAATTATATTAAACATATTTCTACATTAGTCATGTTGTGAAAGAAGAAACAGAACAAAAGGGAAGAGCCATGAAAAACAAACAACAACAAAAACAAAAATAGTATGCTTCAATCTGCATTCAGCCTCCATAGTTTTTTGAATGTAGATAGCATTTTCTGACATGAGTCTTTTGGAGTTATCTTACATCACTGCATTGCAGAGAAGAGCTAAGTCTATCAAAGTTGGTTATCTCACAATGTAACTGTTACTGTGTACAGTGTTCTCCTGGTTCTGCTCACTCTACTCAGCATCAGTTTGTGTAAATCTGGCATTTGGAGTATTTCATCACCTATAGGGAATCCTCTGCTGGATATGATCTATAATGGTGGCAAAGACCTTTGGAAAATTACCTGGTAAGTAGTCCAAGAATATGAATAAACAGCTAAACAGCTCTCAGAATAAAAATTGCAAACTCCTAACAACCATTTGAAAGAATGGTTCAAATCATTAGCAATAAGAAAAATGAAAATCAAAACAACCTTGACACTTTTCCTCATACCTAGTAAACTGGCAAAGATGACAAAAGCCTGCAATAACCAACGTTGGAGGGGTTATGGAAAGATAGGCATACGAATGTGTTATTGGTGTAGTTGTGAATTAGTATAACCATTTTGGAAAGCAATTTTAAATTATGCCAAAAAATTATTTAAATGCCCATCCCCTCTGCTCCAGTGATTCCTACTAATGTGCTATAAGAAATGATAAATATGATGAATACAGAGAAGTACAGAAAGGCTACAGGAATTGATGATTCTCATATCTATCCATCTATCACACCCTGATCTCTCTGCTGACATTGAATCTCACATCTGCAATTGCTTTTTGGATATCTGGAACTGGATGTCCAGTAGACTGAATTCATTATCTTTTCCTTTACCCCCTCCCTCCACTCATAACTTTTCTATTGTTGCTGAGGGCAACACCACCTTCAGGTGTCATCCTTCATCCCTCATTTCTATCTCTCTCATCCCTCAAATCCAATCTGTGGCCAAGGCTAGTCAATTTTACCTTTACAACATCTCTCTAATATAGTCCTCTCCTCTGATACTGACTGGTTTCGGCCTGGTGGATGTCCCTATCACTTTACAGTTAGACTATTGCAACTGCCTGGCGGTGGGTCTACCTGACTCAAGTCTCTCCCCACTCCAATTCATCCTTCATTCAGCTACCAATATGATTTTTCCTAAAATACAGGTCCTACCATACTATCCCCCTATTCAATAAACTCCAGTGGCTCTCTATCACCTCCAGGATCAAATGCAAAATCCTCTGTTTGGCATTCAAAGCCCTTCATAACCTTGACCAGGGGTGGGGAACCTGCAGATTCAAGGTCATATATGGCTCTCTAGGTCCTCAAGTGCAGCCCTTTGACTGAATCCAAACTTCATGGAACAATCCCCACCCCTGATCTAGACCCTTCCACCTTTTCAGTCATTTTATACCTTATTTCTCTCCATATACACTTTGATTCAGTGACAGTGACCTTGCTTTTCCTCAAACAAGACACTCCATCTCTTCGCTTTAGACATTTTCTCTGGCTGTCCCCCATCCCTATGATGCTATTCCTCCTCATTCCTACCTACTGGCTTCCCTACATTCCATTAAGATGTAACTAAAATTCCATCTTCTACAGAAAAAATTCATGATCCCTCTTAATTCTAGTACCTTCCCTCTTTTATTTCCTATTCTTCCTGCATTTAGCTTGTTTGTATATATTTGTTTTTTGTCTCTCCCATTAAATTGTGAACTCCTTGAGGGTAGGGATTGTCTTTTGTTTCTTTTTGTACCTTAGCATATGCCTGGCATGGAGTAGGAATTTTATAAATGTAGCTGAGTATTGTTGAAAATACACAGAGATCTAGTGTAGAAATATACTTAATTCAACAGGGAAATTATGTGGACCAGGAGAAAGGGCGGGATCTAAGAGAGTAAAGAATGGGAAGGAAGATTCTTAAGCAAAACAAACTTCAATTTCAGAAAGTTAGAGATTTAAAGGAGAAAAAGAGAACCATTGATCTGACCAAAAAGAGGAAGGTCAAAGAAGCACGATCTAGCTACTCCAGCTATAAATTACAAGATGCCATTTCCTATCTTTCCTGAGTTTCATAAGGAGAGCAAAAAAGAGAAAAATTTATAATAGGATACAGGAGAGGGGAAGAACATGCATAACAATCTTGACCATTAATGGGATAAACATATTTATGTGCGAACAAACAGATGAAGGCAGAAGAATGAATTATAAACAGAATCCAACAATATGTTGTTTGCAATAAAAAACACTTGAAACAAACATTCACAAAGAATTCAAATGATGGACCAGGGTAGAATTTATCATGACTTAGGCAAATACAAAAACACAGGGCTGGCAATAATGATATCAAACAAAGCAACAGCAAAATAGTTATGGTTAAAAAAGATAAGCAGGGATAAGATGACTGGATAAGATGGTTATGTGAAAAGTCATAGAGAAGCCCAGATTTCCCATAGGAACCCCTACAAATATCTGAAAATGGACCAAGAAAAACCAATTAGAAAGAATCTCAGAAAATTTAGAAATTCTTCCATCCAGTTCAAAATTGCACACATGCACATGTGTGTGCACACATGTACACACATGGCCAGATGAGGCTAGAAGCTTATAACTAGGGAAGCCAGCACTAGTTCAAGTAAACTGCTGAGGCCGAGATGGAGTTGAGCCAGAAAATTCTCTCCAATTCTAATAACATGGCAAGAATCTAGCAGAGGAAGGGTAGTCAGTGCTAATTTCCATGAACTTCCATAAACATCCCTGAATAACACCAGTACTCTGAATAAGAATACTGTTATAAACTGGTGTCAGCTCCAGTAATGGAACCTGAAGCCAGATCTTAGTTTTTGCCTGTCAGAATTGAAGTAGTGACAGACCAATCCCTCACAGTTGAGGGAAGTAGAGCCCAGCAGTGTGCCCCATAGAACACTGGAAGTCAAAGCAAGAAACGGGCTCAATTGAGTGCTTGGCCTTCAGATCCAGAAGCTGTGCAAGAAACCCAAGACCTGCAGCTTCTCTGGAAAGCATTTCAGTGGGGCCTGTCAGGGCAACAGAATAGAACAAAACCACCTTCTTTCTTAAAGAATAGAATGGAATAAATATAGAGTGATTATTCCATGACAGCAAAGAATATGAGAGCAAAAATGAAAACATAGAAAATATAAGATGTCTGCTATCATAAATAACTGACCCAGAAAGGGGTTGAGAAAAGGGATAACTTAAGTATCCTTGAGGAATATCCTTAAGAAATCCTTGAAAACCATGAACAAACATAAATCTGGAACCCATATTCCAAGAAATCATAAAAGAAACCACCAAGAGTCATTAGAAGCTGAGCAAAAAAATAAAGAATCTACCAATCATTGCCTGAAACCTCAAACTGAAACCACACAGGAATGTCATAGGCCAAATCAAGAGCTTCCTAGTGAAAGAAAAAAATAGTGCAAGAAGCCAGAAGGAAAGAGTTCAAGTACCAATGAACCACAGTCAGAACCACCCAAAATTTGTTTAGTCATTTTTTCAGTTGCGTCTAACTCTTCCATGACCCCTTTTGAGGTTTTCTTGGCATATACTGGAGTGGTTTGCCATTTTCTTTTCCAGCTCATTTAACAGATAAAGAAACTGAAGCAAACTGGGTTAAGGGATCTACCCAGGGTCACACAGTTAAGTGTCTGGTTTTGAATTCAGGTTTTCCTGACTCCCAGACTGTCACTTTATCCACTGCACCACCTAGCTTCCATGTGAGATTTAGCAGTAATTAAAGAAGAGAAAAATCTCAGAATACCATATCCCACAACTCAGAATATCAACCCTGTAAAACTGAATATGATCCAATAAGGGAAAATATAGATTTTTAAAAAGAGATGCTGAGTAAAAACTTGGAAATGCAAACACAAGAGTCAAAATAAACCATAAAAATAAATACATTTAATAATTAGAAGGGGATAAATGAAATACATTATAATGTAAGAAGAAGCAATAAAGGTCCCTTCAGAAGTCTAATGTCTTAAAAAAATCACAGAATGTGGTAAATAAGACATAAACAGGGCCTAGATGTGCTTTTGTCTGGTTTTGAGAAATAAGTAAAAAAGAGAGGGAAAAGAAATGCTATGGGAAAAATGAAGAAGAAGGGGGAACAATTTATTATTTCACATAAGTGGGGTGCGTGTGAGAGGAAGAGAATACAAACATGGAGGATGGTGTAGGAAAACAAGCAACTCATGCTCTTATCTGAAGCATATAAAGATGGATTGAACATTCAGACTTACAAACACACAGAGAGATTTAGTGTAGAAAATATATTAAATCCAAAAGTAAAATAGGTGGGGAAATGAGAGAGGGGAGTTTAAGGGGAACAAAGTTGCAGAGGGAATAATCACCAGCAAACAACATTTCAATTTCAGAGTGATGATCATAAGTGGTGATGAAGAAAAGAAATGCAGAAAATATTAGAAACAGAATTGGAGACCAGATTGGTAAAGATAGGAGGAACAGGGAAATAGGAACAGACCACTTTGGTTATAGATTATGAGTGGTGAACAGATTTTTTCCTCTTTCTCTATACCCTCTATAAAAAATAATTGGAGGGGGAAGGAGGAAAAAAAAATAAGGAAATATGAGGGAATACAGCCCTTATGTTCAAGTAAATTCTGAAAAATAAGAATTACCCTATAAATCTTCACTGAGGCCAGTAAGAGTTTAAAAATGTTTAGTCAAGATGGGTTCAAAACATTTCTCTGATGCTTACTTCCCACATGACCTTGGGTAAATCACTTATTTCCTTATCTTTAAACAATGGGGCTGGACCAGCAGGACTTCGAGTTTCCCTCCAGCTCTGGGTCTATGATTGATATAGACCAAAAAAAAAATCTCAGAAGTAAGTTTGAGTGATGCTCTGTAATCCATAAGAGGAGTGTTCTGGTAAGATGGAGAGATGGCTTGCATATTTGATAGATGGATTGTTGTTGAGTCACATTCAACTCTGTGATCCCATATGGGATTTTCTCAGCAAAGATACTGGAGCCATTTGGCATTTTCTTTTCTAACTCATTTTAAAGATGAGAAAACTGAAGCAAACAGGGTTAAGTGACTTGCCCAGGTCACACAGCTAATGTCTGAGGCCAGATTTGAACTCCTGAAGAGGAGTCTTCCTGACTTCAGGCCTGGCTCTGTATCTTCGACACCGTTTGCTGCCTGTATTAATTAAGGTTCTCTATCCACTGCACCACTTAGCTGCCCATATTCATTAAACACCTACTTGTGGTCAAGCACAGTGCTAAGTTTAGGGGATGAAATACAAAATAGCAAGACAGTCTCTGCTCTCAAGGAGTTTGAATTCTAATGCAACCCATATAAAGGAGCTAGAAAGTGGGGAGACTGGAGGAGGTACAACTTGATGTGAAAATGGCTAGGATATGTCATAGATACTTGGTTCCTGGCAAGATAAGGCAAAAGTTCAAATATCAGAGCCTGCCATCCCAGGGATAAAGTCCAAAGTTTCGGTGAGTGAGTGGATTTGAGCATGATGGCAAGGGTACTGACAGAATTGTGTAGAAATGATTGGGAAGTTGGTCACCCAATTCACCTGGTCATTGATCAGATTACTGTAGAAAGAACAGGTCATGGTTTGCAGGTCTTGGACCTCTTATACAGTCTCTGGTTCTGGAGGCAAGGCTATGAGTTGGTCCTGTCTCCAGCTTTGGCTTCCAGTGTTCCATGGAGCACACTGTTGAGTCCTGCTTCCTTACACAGAGGACCTGCATTCAGTTCTGGTAATATAAATTTTTGAGCTTGGGAAAGTTGTTCATCCTCAATTTCCTTATCTGTAAAATTAGAGGATAGGACTAGACCACCTCGAAGAACTTGTCCAGCTCTAAATCTATGATCTTAAAATGCTAAGAGAATCGGTTTATAATCTTGACTCAATAAACCTATTCTTTTGAACTAGATTAAGGATTTATAGGCTGCTTCTTTACCATATGAAAAGGTGTAAAATATTGCCCGCTTTAAATTCAGGGATATAAACCTCTACACTATCTGTTGCATGTATAAGTATTTTATCATTCAAGGAAGTGTGGTTTAGAATCATCTGATTTATGAACCTATGTTTCAATAAAGGATACTGTATTCAAGTACTAACTTTGTTTTTGTACATTTTATCCAGTGTCAATTTATCCTCAGTCTTCTGTTGTAGTGCCAA
The DNA here is from genome assembly GCA_028658325.1 of Potorous gilbertii. Lineage (NCBI taxonomy): Eukaryota > Metazoa > Chordata > Mammalia > Diprotodontia > Potoroidae > Potorous > Potorous gilbertii. The sequence goes on from CM053769.1 coordinate 415,029,044, forward strand.
ACTGAAACATGGCCTTTAAAAACAGTAGAAAGTTACTACCGACAAAAGTGAATTCAGCCTCTATTCCTTCCCTCACTTGAATTAAGTAGTGTACATACCTTTAACTGGATAACAACTGGAAAGAGAGGCTGGAAACAGATGAATGAAGGATTTCATGTGTAAGGGTGGGTTGAAATCATTCTATTTGACTCTGGTACTTTGAGTAGGTCAAAATACTTTTTCACTGAATAAATCAGAACTGAATGTGAGCAGGGTTTGTACACCTCCTTGACACAAAGTCACTGGGGTAGAGACTGGGGCAGTCATTTGTATATAAGTGAGGAAATATTTCAGAATGAGAAAAGGAAGAGATTCAAAATGTCTATATTCAAGATGCTAAAACAAGCAGGAACCATAGGAAAGACAATAGTAGCAAAGAATGGAGATAACATGACTTCTCTGGGTATCTCTGGGTATCTCTGGGAGAGAAGGATGCATATTGAGAAGAACCCCCCCACCAAAAAAGGTTGACCCTTTCTCTAGCTTCCCCTCCCAAAGCCTATCTACAGACATCATAATATAACCTGCAGTGTTGTTACCCAACTGTTTCCAGTAAACTGAGATTTGCCTCAATTACAAAGGGGTTAGAGATTTAGGGGAAATATATATGAATGTAAGGATATGCAGAGATGCCAACCTGTCTATATGTTAGGAATTTTTTCTAATTAGGGGCTCAGAATTATGAATGAATTCAAAATTGTTCATCAAAAATAAACTCCCCAAAGCTGAAGAGAAGGAAACCTTAGAGACCATTCATTGTACAGCTTCCTAATTATTATAGTGTTACCCACAGTAAAATACCTCTTCAGAGCTCTTATAAATGGAATAAGACTTTCACCCATAATGGCTGCCTTAAGCAGGTGGCAGGCAGATCAGTACCTTTATACCTACTCTTGTAAAACCTAAAAAAAGGCCCATAATGTAATCAGTCGATTTATGGAGAAACTACAATACATGGTGTGTTCTCCCGAGCTGCATGCAAAGTCAGCCTGAGGCTCACAGACAGTAGGAAGGGAGGCTGCTAGCAAAGTCGGCATCAGTGCAGGCCGACAAACCCGCAGCCTCCTAGCACAACCGAATGTCGCCGGCATGGCTCTGTGCCTGGAGTCAGCAAGAGCCACTGGGATGTGAGCATTATGAGATGGGGTTGCATGGTCCTAATAGCAATTATAAAAAAGTGTTTATGCAACTTTAGAACTTTACAAATATGACCTCATTTCATCCTCAGAACAACCCAAGGAAGTAGGTGCAAATCTCAAGTGTTCTGTCTACATAAATGTTCTCCTTTTTTTCGGTGTTTAAGTCCGGAATAAAAAAAGCAATGAAATAAAAATCTAGTAATACAAATTTTAAACGGAACGAAGCCAGAGGCTACTGCAGCGTGAACAGACTGACTGGAGGGAGCTCCTTGAGGAACCTCCAGCTTTGGGAGCCTTGCAACCTTGGCACAAGCCAGGAAACCAAGCCCAAACCCCCAAATCCTGGGGGCTTCTTAGCGGGAGGCTCCATTTTCACCCCCGACCACCCCAATTTTCTCCTCCGTTACGCAGATACTAGCGGGAGGCTGTGCTGTTGGGCAGGTGCGGCCTGTGCTCGAGAAGGAAAGGTAGAGGAGGGGGGACCGGGACTGGTCAGGATCCGGGGGTTTCTAACCCATCTGGGCAGGCCTCAGAGAGCCCTCCCCTAGGTCCAGGAGGCCTCCCGTCTCACCCCACCCGCTCCCCGTAGGCTCCGCCAGGCTCTCGGGCCACGCCGCAACCCCCAGCCCCCCAGCCCCCGCACCCCGGGCTGTCCCTCCCTCCCCAGGCCCGCGGGCCTTCTTGGGGTCCCTGAGCCCACACCCCCGACCCGCCGTCTCTCTGCCCGCCGGCACCGTCCTCCCTGCCCATCGCTAGGAACCGGCCAGAAGGCGACAGCGCCCCCCCGAGGAGGCCGAGGCCGAGGGCGAGGCAGAGGCCTCCTGGCGCAGAGGGGCACGCGGGGAGGCTCCCGAGGGCCCGCCCACCCCGGACTCAGGCCAGCGCCCGCCAGGTGGCGGCAGACGCCCCGCGGTTCGGTGCGGGACGCTGCGGGCGTCCTCGGAGACCAGCCCCGGGGAGGTGTCTGGGGAGGAGGCCGGCCCGTTATTTTATATTTTTCATTTGTTAACAGAGGGAAGGAGAGAAAAAGAGGGAGGAGGGAGGGGAGAGCCGGATGCGCAGGTGCATCCGAAGGAACGTGGGAAGAAGGGCTGGCGGGGAGGAGGCCACCTAGATTGCGCACGCGCGTCCCGGCCGCCGCCTCGCCTCGGGAGCCTCTGGCCTGACGTTCCGGGAGGAGCCCCTGGACCCGACTCTGCCCGCGAGCTCGAGGTCTCGCTCAGCTGCGCGGAGGGGCGGGGGAACTGGCCACCCCACGCGGATCAGTCGGGGCCACCATGCCGGTAAGAAGCCGAATCCTCGCCCCGCCCCGTCCGGTGGCCGCGGCCGTTGCCATGGAGGCACCGAGCGGGGAGGGCCTTGCCCGGGAGGGGCGGCCGAGGTCTGGGCAGGGTCCCAGCCCCGGCCCCTGCCCAGGTCCGGGCCTCGGTGGAAGCTTTCTCCGGGCTCCCCTCTGGGAGGGCCGGGAGAGGCCCAGCCCCAGCGGCGGCTTCATCAGGAACCTCTTCCGGGAAGGATGGGAGAGGCCCGGGCGGGGCGGCGGCGTTTGCTGCCGCAGCAACCGCTTCTTTGGGGGGCTGCCCCGGGGAGGCCGAAAGTGCCCCAGCCCCAGGTCAAGGTGCAGCTTCCTTCGTAGATGGGACAGACCCGGCCCAGCCCAGGTGCTTCCTTAGGGTCGGGCGAACCCAGCCTAGCCTCCTTGAGGAAGAGGGGTTCAGTTGGGCTCGGAACCTGGCGTAGGGACAGCGCTGGCCCCGGGCTCTTTGTCGTCGCGCCCCAAGCTTTCCCTTCTAACCCTAGTTTCGGGTCTCCTGCCCTCAGGGATGCTGGAGATGACCCTGGACGCCTCCGGGGGTGGAGCTGGGCTGGGCGGAGGTGGGGGGAGGGGAGGAACCTGGCCCAGCCCTCCATCAGGGAAGGGATGGAGGGTCCCAGAATCTTGAGGTCACAGCCACTTTGTGCTGCCATCCGACTTTCAGGACCAGTGGACCTTCTTTGTGTTAGGTAGATAAGAGTAAGAAAAGCCAGATGCTGCCATGGCCCCATATTACTGACAAATAACTGTTCCATTTAAGAGGATTGTTATCGCTACTGTATCTTTCTAAGGAACTGTAGTTCCTGTTCTCTAACTTCCAATCAGTTATTTGTTAAAAGAGGATGTCATAGAACGGTGCTGTTGAAATTTCCTGTGATTTTCGTCTCATAGATCATTAGTTGGAAAGGTCAACCTTCTCTTTTTACTGATGAGGTAACTAGAGGTGTACTGACTTGTCTAAGGTCAGTGGAATAGCGAGGGTGAAAAGTCAAGTACTGTTTCTTGCAGGATTCTTTTCATTGTGCCATCTGCATCTTGGTATTTCACAACATAGTAAAAGTGTTAAACTTAGGGTAGAGGCTACATCAGCTTTGATCATATACATTCAGCCAGAGAAATGGAATTATGTTCACTGCAGGCTCTGATTCTTAAAAATTCAGTAACTGAGAATTTTAGTGTAGTCTTAAAGTGAGAAACTGTATATCTAACACTTTGTAGATTTTAATGCTCTATTTAAATGTGAACAGTGACTGTTTTCCCCCAATTTTAAGAGTTCTTGAACTCTTGGTTGTTCCTAAAATAGAACATTTTCTAGGGTGAGTGTCACAGAAATGACTTATGGATACTGTACAATATGAAACCATTTCACTTTATATGCAATGGTGCCAGAGAAACCCTGAATTCTTAATAAAGGGTTAGAAAGTGGAGGAAACTAAGGGATTGAATTCCACATGCTTTTTTGAAATTTACTTTATTTACTGTAGGAGAAAGTGGAGGAGACAAAATGCATTAGAGCATTGAGCTTGTAGAACAAAACTTAGAGTCAAAGAATCTTAATTCAGTGGCTGTCTCTACCCTTTACCTGTATGACCTTGGACAAGATACTTGATTTTTCTGGGCCTCAGTTTTGTCATCTGTAAAATGAGAAAACTGGACTAGATGACCTCTAAGGTCCATTCCAGCTGTAGTCAGTTCTCAATATAAATGGACTCTTCCTCCAATCTCTCTATACTTTCCTGGAGATCCATGTGGCCTCTCTGTCTCTTCAGCCCCAGCAACCAGAGAGGCTTCAGTGCCTGAGACCCTGTACCCTAGAGACTGAATCAAGTACCCCTGGCACCAGGCTACAGGCCCGACAGCTGCTGTAATCACCTGCAGGAAACCTGGACCACCGTGGAGTTCTGCCCACCTTTGTGCTTGTGGAATGGAATTTGCATAATATGAAACTAAATGGAGAACTGTCTGTATATGATCCAGTAGTCTTAGGGAAGCATGGTTTAGTGGCTTCAGAATCAGGAAGATATATTTTGAATTTCCTTTATATGTGCTTGTATAATAAATATCACACACATTAGCATAGGTATGGGACAAGGTTGATGATCCAATAAAGGAGACTGATGACAAGAAGAGCCAATGTGTCTTTCCAAGACTGGAGCAGAAAAGTAGAGAATGGGCAGTGATATAGAGGTTTTGAAATGAGGAGGAGCTTAAGACTTGTGGACTTCATCTTTTCAATACAGTAGGAAGAGAAGTTCTCATTTGGAGAGGCAGATGTAGATTTGAGGACTTGTGGAAAGAGTAGGTTTGAGATTTCTACTGATAGAAGTAAGAGAAAGTGTATTCGGATGTGAATAAAGAAAATTTTGTAGTTGAACACATTTTGTAATTGAGTTTATGTGGGGATAGAGAGAGAGATATTAGGGACACTTTGTCTAGGGACAGAGGACTGGGATACATATATCCATGTATAGGGTGGGATAAGGACTGATGATTCTGTGTAAAGGAGACCTGATTTGTAAGAAAGGAAGTAGGAAAAAGTAGTGTCATGAAATCTAGGGGAGAGAGTTTCAAGGAGAAGATTACCTAAAGTGTCAAGTAATGTAGTGCAGTCAAGAAAGATGGGGATTGAAATCCTGAGATTTGGTGCTTGGTAGATCATTTATAACTTTGAATCCAACTGCAATTAGTAGTGATGTCACAAGCCAGATTTTAAGGGGTTTTGAAATGTCAGGTTAAGGAAACAAACGCAAACAAGTACAGGTAGTTTTTCTAGTTTCTGGAATTGTAAAATGATAGCATTGGACTAGATGACCTCTAAAGTCTCTTCCAGATCTCTTTCCATTAACTTATAAGCCTCCTCTGTGAAGCCACCTGGCATTGTGACCCTGGGTAAGTCACTTAACTCTCAGTGCCTCAGGCAATACTCTGTGACTCTGCATTTGCTTTTCCTGATCTACTTTGTTAAGTATTTCCTTGACAAACTTCCCTATCCAATAAAATCCCACTTCTCCTTGGATCAGTGTCTACTTCTGGCTTCCTCACTCTCAGTGCCATCCCTCTGAGATTGCACCCAATTTATCCACTCTCTGTCTTGTTTGTAGAGTTGTTTGCATCCTGTCACCCCCACGCGACTGGGAGCTCCCTGGAGGGCAGTCCTGTTTTTTGCATTTCTTCAAGCCTGGTACACAGCTGGCAGTTAATAAATGTTAGCTGCCAGACTGCAGGGCTCTGGGGAAATTATGTCAGTACCCTAGGAATGAGGAAGCCAGACCCAGGCTTTCCTGTCTCCAAAGCTGGCTCTAATCCACTATACCACACTGACTTTGACCACATGATATGTAATTGAAATTTGAAATTAAAAAAAGTAAGCCCAGAACCATGATTTCAGACTGGTCAGGCTTGCCTCCAGCCACCAAGAAAGATTGTATTCAAGGCAGGATATGGCTCCAAGGTTTCTTTGACTTCAAGGCTGGACTTTTATGCATTCCTCCAGGCTGTTTTATGACACACCACCACATCCTCATCCTATGCCTTTTATTGGACTGTACCTTGTATCTGTACAAGCTAGGTGGTGGAGCACCAGTACAGGAGTCAGGAGAACCTGAGTTCAAATCTCACCTCAGACACTTGACATTCACTAGCTGTGTGACTTTGGGCAAGTCACTTAACCCCAGTTGCTTTATCCTGGGTCATCTCCAGTCATCCTAAGGAATATCAGGTCACGACTCTGATGGCTCTGGAGAAGTGAAGCTAGTGACCTGAACAGCCCTTCCTCACTAAAAACAAAGTCAAGTGCAAGTCATGTCATCATTTCTCTGATGTCATGGTCATCTTCAGCAAAGAAGGATGAACACACAATTCTCCTTAAAACAACAACCAAAAAATTATGTAATTGTGTGACTTTTTGCAAAAAACTGACAGATGATTGCTGTGATTCATTCAGTAGTACTCTATCTCCCAGCTTAGTTAATTTTCACTGACTTTACATGCCTGGAATTCTTTCCTTCCTTTTTTTGCCTTCTGGCTTCTTTCACATCCCTGCTAAAATTTCAGCTTCCAATAGAAGCCTTTCCTAGCCTCATTTAATGCCACTGCCTGCCTTCTGTTGATTATCTCCAGTGGCCTCTGCTGAGCTGAACCTTTGCTAAGTATTTCAAGAGACTGGTGAGGCTTTCCTCCGTTAGATAGTAAACTTCTTGGGTGGCTCCATTTTTTTAGCTGGTATGTGATGTGTTTAAGAATGGTAACCTTGAAATGTAGTAGTAATTGCCTTATTTTTTTTTTTTTGCATAGAAAATGAAGGTACCCAGACTGTTTTTCTTTTTAGCTCAAGTAACAAGATTTGGAAAATATGTACATGATGTTTGTGGAGAATCATTAATCTTAGTGACAAAGGAAGTATCACATTGAAAATCATTCTGACGTGCCTTTAAGATTAATGTTGATTTTTTTTGTCTTATTTTGGTTGTTAGATCAATAAATCAGAGAAGCCTGAAAGCTGCGACAATGTCAAAGTTGTTGTTCGATGTCGACCCTTCAACGAAAGAGAAAAAGCAATGTGCTACAAATTATCTGTTACTGTGGATGAGATGAGAGGAACTATTACAGTGCATAAAACTGATTCTTCAAATGAACCTCCAAAGACATTTACATTTGACACGGTTTTTGGACCAGATAGTAAACAACTTGATGTTTATAACTTAACAGCAAGACCCATTATTGATTCTGTTCTAGAAGGCTACAATGGTAAATAATCTCACTTCACTTTTCAATTGAGGATTATACATTTTTAAAAACATAGAAGCTTGCAGTCCTATTTTAACATTATAAAAAGATTTTTTACTTACTGAGTTTAGTTATTAGCCTAGCATATTATTATTCAACAAATATTAAGTTCTTGCTTTTGTATGTACTAGTCCTATAAATGTCAAAGCTTAATAAGTAATGGAAGGTCATCTCTGTTAACATTTTTTATTTAGTATTTTATTTTTTCCCAGTTATATGTAAAAAACAATTTTTAACATTTGTTTTTAAAACTTTGAATTCCAAATTCTCTCTCTCCTTCACTCCCCCCATTGAGAAGGCAAGCAATTCAGTATAGGTTATACGTGTGTAGTTATGCAAAACATATCCATAATAGTCATATTGTGAAAGAAAACATAATTTAAAAAACTCGAGAAAAATACAAAAAGTGAAAAAAAAGTATGCTTTAATATGCATCCAGACACCAATCACTTCTTTTTCTGGGGATGGATGGCATTTTTAATAAGTCTTTCAGAGTTGTCTTGGATTGTTGTATTGTGAGAATAGCCAAGTCATTCACACTGATCATCTTACAGTACTGCTGTTATTTGTACTTGGTACATTTCAGTTTGCATCAGCCCATGCAGGTCTTTCTGAGAACATCCTGCTCATCTTTTCTGATAGTACAATAGTATTACATCATAATCACGTACCACAGCTTGTTCAGCCATTTCTCAATTGATGGGCATCTGCTCATTTTCTATTTCTTTACCCCCAGAAGAGAACTACTATAAATATTTTTGTACGTATAGGTCTTGGAAATCATATTGACAAAGGATATAAATTTATGCCCCTCACAGTTTGTATTTTGTTTTATGATATTAGTCACATGTGGATTATCCATATTGTTGATCATGCATAGACAATATATGATCCTCAACTGGCTTTCCTCTGTTAGATAGTAAACTTCTTGAGTGGTTCCTTTTTTTCAGCTGGTATATGATGTGTTTAAGAATGGTAACCTTGAAATGTAGTAGTAATTGCCTTATCTATAAAGAAAATGCTAATATTCTGTGATTAGCCTGAGCAAAACAATTAGATATATCTTTTATGAAAAAATTGTGACTCATTCTTAGATGTAAATATTAGTGATTTTTGTATTATCACTAGCCATGCTGGCTTGTATTATAATAATTTCCTACCAATATTTCATCTACTGTTCTACTTTGTACATGTGCTTAGTATTTTTTGATGATACTGTAACAGGACAAGTTGAATTTTTTTTCATTGGAACCTACTTCCTTAAGACGGTCAGAAAGATGTCTCAGGAAAATTATAAAATCATACCACTAAGATATGAACAACACTTGAAAAGTATTTTAGTTTTTTCCATCCCACAATGGGTTTGCCATCAAAATACAAATGTCATGAAAATTTCAGATAAAGCTAACAAAAATGCACAAGGCAAAAACATCAACTTAATCATCATTGAATAACTAGTCTCGGGCAAATTCATGACATCTGACCACCTCATCTATAAATGTGATAGGATTGATAAGAGAGCTGTTGAAAAAGAGGCTACTGAGATGAGAAAGGACTCCTTCAAATGTACCTGGTCTTGGATAAACTGAAAGTTGAACCAGAGGGTGGTGTTGATATTGATACCTTTCTGTGGAAATTTGAGACCAGCAAGTTTTACGTGATCATCATTGATGCTCCTGAACTCCTCAGGGACATTATAAAGAACACAATTACAAACACATCTCTGATTGATTGTGCAGTCCTGATTACTGTTGCTGGGTTTGAATTTGAAGCTGTTGTCTCAAAAAATGGTAAGAACTTTGAGCATGCCCTTCTGATCTATACACTGGGGGTGAAACACCTCATTGCTGATGTTAAAAGTGGATTCCATAAAGCCTCCCTATGACCAGAAGAAAAACGAGGCAATTGTCAAACAAATAAGTATTTTCGATAAAAAAAAAAAATCGGCTACAACCCAGACACTGGTTGTTGTTCTAGTTTTAGATTGGAATGGTGGTGAGATGTTAGAATCAAACTCTGATATGTCTTGGTTTAGGAATGGAATGTCTCTTGTAAGGATAGCAATGCTGATGGAACTACTCTGCTTGAAGCTTTGGATTGTATCCTGCTGTCAGTTTGTCCAATTGACAAGTCTCTATGGTCTCCACTCCAAGATGTCTACAAGATTGGTGGACTTGGTGTCATCCTTTGTTGGTGTATGAAGACTGGTGTTGTAAAACCAAGCATGGTGTTGACTTTTGCTTCAGTCAGTGTTACTGCTAAAGTAAAGTCTTTTGAACTGCACCATGAACCTTTGATTGAGTCCCTGCCTGTGAATGACACTGGTTTCATCATCAGCAATGTGTCTGTTAAAGATACCCTCTGTGATAATGTGGCAAGTGATAGCAAGAATGACCCACCAACAGAAGCAGCTGACTTCATTGCACAGTGAAGTCCACATATGTAGACTGTCTAGCCAAATTAGTGTTGTTTATGCATCTGTTCTGGATGATCACACTGCTCATATTGTTGACAAATTTGCTTAGCCAAAGGAGAACGTTGATTGTTGTTCTCTCAGGAGGCTGGAAAATGACCTGATGTTTGGTAATGCTTGCATCATTGATGTTTCAGGCAAGCCCATGTATGTCTTTTCTGATTCTCCTTCTCACAGTAGTTTTGCTGTTCATGATATGAGATAGACTGTTGCAGTTGATTTCATCAAACCAGTTGACAAGAAGGTCCCAAATTCTGCCTGAAGGTTCAGAAGACCAAGTATTTGTTTGTTCTCCATTAAGGTTAGGGACTGTCTTTTGCCTCTTTGTGCCTCCAGCATTTAGCACAAAGTAGGCACTTAATAAATGTTTATTGATTGATTAAACACCTGCTACCTTAGTCTTCTTACTCGTGATCAAAGAATTGAGAACTATTTTGTCTCAACTCATAACTGATTTCAGAACTGTTTGTCTCAACTGGCCAAAAAGGACTGGTTAGTGATTACAACGCATTATAAATGTTTCAGGAGGAAAAGAATGTTTTTGTGGACCATTTATTTCCTTGAAGTTTTAAGTTACTAGTTTTTAGAATAGTAATTTTTAAATAGAAACAGTTTGACCAAAAATCTATCACTGAATTTTGCTATCTTCAAAACAAAGTTTAATGCAAAATAATATTTTATTTTTCCCGTCCAACAGACATGTTGCTAGCTCCATTAATCCTTCCTTGATTTCCCTGCCCTCTCAGACCTAACATAGCACTTGGTATTGCACCTTCTTAAAGTGTAAAGCTATGTTTTATTTTATAGTTATCTTTGTGCTTTATCCTTCTGTTGTTCAATAAGCCCCTTGAGAGTAGGGATTGTTTCATTCTTTGTATTTGTATACCACACCTAGCACAGTGCTTGGTACGTAGTAAGACCTTTGTTTATGAATGCTTATTGTGTGACACATTGTTTTATATTGTAAGTTTTCTGAGTGCAAGAAACTTACTTAGCTAATGTTTGTATTTCCTTTAGTGTTTTAATGTTCTGTACACATATGCGTAATAAAATGTTAGTTGAATTTAAAATTTGAATACCTTTGGAGTAAATATTTTCTTTCTTTTTCAGGTACTATATTTGCATATGGACAGACTGGAACTGGAAAAACATTTACCATGGAAGGTGTTCGAGCTGTACCTGAACTTAGAGGAATTATCCCAAATTCATTTGCTCATATATTTGGTCATATTGCAAAAGCAGAGGGGGATACAAGGTAAAAACAAAAAAGACCATTTTTTCCATTTCCCTGCTTATTTTAAGTAAAATAATATTTTTATGTAGGTAGATACTGATTTCAAGGTTGTCATTCATATATACATGTCATTGTACTTGGCAGTAACCTGATTATTTTTCCAAGTATTTGGCCTTCAATTCAGCCATCATATGTTAAGTTCCTACTAAAGTGCCAAGAATTTAGACTGGGGTTTTAAAGACAAAAAAGAAATATTCTTGTTCTCAAGAAGCTTACATTCTGTTGTATGAATATAATATATTGCATATGTATAGAGAGGTAAATAAAGAATGCAGGATTTCATTGCAATTGATTTGAAGAGATGGCTTGGAGTAAGGAATAGGAAGTAGACCTTCTATTTCACTAATATAGTGAATTCCTAATTGATGAGGAAACTCCTACCAATGTAGCTTGTTTAGAGTCTTAGAGAGTTGCCTAGAGCACTGTACTGTACACAGCTAGTTCAGGACCCATGCTTTGAATCTCAGGTACCTGGAAAGGAAGGATTATCTCAGACATGGGGCATAGCCTGTGAAGAAGTGTGGAATTACGAGGTAGACCGTCATCATATATGAGGAGATGAAGGGGATTAATGTGAAATCAGTCTAGAAAGATAGGTTGGAGCCAGACTGTGAAGAAACTTCAAGCCGGAATTTGTATTTTATCCTGAAACAGTAGGAAGCCATTGAAGCTTCTTGAGCGGGGGAGTTATGTAGGCTTATGCTTTAGGAATATCACTTTGGTAGCTCTGTAGAGAATCCCTCAGAGATGGGAAATCTTAGAGGCATTTATATCATTTAGGAGGCAATTGCAGTGATTTAAGTGAGAAGCTAAGAGGACTTGAACTTGGAAGAGGGGGTACTGTTTGTAGGGAAAAGAGAATGTACATGGCAGATTTTGGTGAATAATGAAAACTGAAGATAGATATAAGAGTCATCTGCATAGAAAGGATAATTTGAACTCGTGGGAGCTAATATGCTCACCAATAAAGAGAAAAGAAAAGAAGGGCAGGATAGACCCTTCACTTAGGTGGTGGAACAGGGATGGTGATGATGATGATGATGATGATGATGAGCTTTTATGTAACCCTTTAAGGTTTGCAAATTATTTAGCAGATATTATCTCATTTTATTCTCGCTACAACACTGGGAGGTAGGTAGCTGCTCTTCTTATCTCCATTTTACTGATTAGGAAAGTAAGATGGCTTAAGTGGCTTGCCCAGGGTCATTTAGCTGGTGTTTGAGGTGAGTTTTGAATTCAGCTTGACTCCAGCAAAGGAGGCAGAGAAGACAGAGGAGAGAACCAAATGTCATGAAAAACTAGAGAGGAAAGGGTGACCATGGTCAAATGCTGTAGATCAAGAAGGATTAAAGGCTGAGAAAATGCCATTGGATTTGACAATTAAAAGAGGAAATTCAGTGAAGTATTGTGTTCAGAAACCAGTTTTCAAGGAGTTGAGGAGTGAGAGGAGAGGAAGTAGAGACAACAAATGTAGACAACTCTTTGTAGCTTATATGGAGCTGTAGGATGATGACTTGTGGGAGTAGGAAAAATTTGAGGGTTTTTTAAGATAAGATTTGTTGGTAGGCATCTTGGAAGGAGCTAATAGATAGAGAGGGAATGAAGATATAAGAGAGAGAGAAAAGGTGATTGCAGGAGCATTCTGTTGGAAGAGATGAGAAAGTATGAGACCAAGGATGTAAAGAGAGAGGTTGACCTTCACCTGGAGAAGGCTCTACCTCTTCATCAGATACTGGAGTAAAAGAGAAGAAAATGGGGGAGGAATGATAACGGAGTTTTGAGATATGGAGTAGAGGAAAAAGAAAGGTAAGTGGAAAAATTTGCTCATGGCAAATGGGCTCAGTTTTCTCAGCAGAGTGTAAGAGGTCTTCCGAGTGGGAGAAGGTATGCAGGAGGCTGGAAAAGAAAAGAGAAGGTTTAGAATGACTTTTAATGAGTATGAGATAACTAAGGAAGAGTAAAAGGATTGCTTTGTAAATAGTTCCAATAAATAGATTAGATAGGAGATTTTGAGTAGACTCATTCATCATGATTGTATGATTTATTATGGCCTTATTTGAGTAGGAGCAAAGGCAGCAAATAGTGGGGATAATCCAGAGTTTCAGTTTGGCAAGAGGGGCAGAGGACAAGGTAAATTTGAACTGGTTAACTATAAAGCCAAGATTGGGAAGAGAGGAAAGTGAACTCAGAGCAGGGGTAATGGCCTGCATAAGCAGTGAAGACCTGGAGGTCATGGTGATGATGAAGAATAAGTTTAGGAAATATGAGGCACAAAAAAATAGAAGGTTATGGTCAGATAGAGAATTTTCATATTTCTTAGTTGTGGACGTACAACACTTGTGGGTAATTCTGGGATTGTCTGTCTCTGACTGAATTGGAATGAAATTGAAGGTCATGGCAATTGAGGAGGTTCCCAATAATGCACTGTTAGTGGAGTTGTGAACGGTTCCAACTACTCTGGTCTTGGTGATAATGCTTACTAATGGGTTTAGATATTACCCTCTTAAGAAAAACACTGTTTATTCCTGTGCTTTTTAGTGCTTGAATAGGAATGAATGTTGAATTTGTCAAAAACTTTTTCTGCATCTATTGATAATCTTATGATTTTTGTTATTGGTCTGGTCAGTTATGGTTATAGTTTTACTAATACTGAACCAGCCCTGCATTCCTGGAATAAATCCCACCTGGTCACAGTATAGGATCTTTGTGATATATTGCTTTAATCTCTTTGCTAGTAATGTATTTAAAATTTTTGCATCACTATTCATTAAGGAAATTCGTCTATAGTTTTCTTTCTCTGTTTTTGATATTTCTGACTTAGGTATCAGAACCATATTTATATTAGAAGAGGAATTTGGTAGGGTTCCTTTGCCTAGTTTTCCAAATAGTTTATATAGTATTAGAATTAATTGTTCTTTAAATGTTTGGTAGAATTCACTTGTGAATCCATCTAATACTGGAGATTTTTCTTAGGAGCTTATTTTTGGCTTGTGGAATTCTGTTTCTAAGATAGGGTTATTTAAGTATTTTATTTCCTCTTTTGTTAATGAGGGCAATTTATATTTTTGTAAATATTCATCCATTTCACTTAGATTGTCAGATTTACTGGCATACAACTGGGCAAAATAGTTCCTAATTATTGCTTTGGTGGTGAATTCACCTTTTTCACTCTCGATACTGGTAATTTGGTTTTCTTTCTCTTTAAAAAAGTATCTAATTAATCAGTGATCATCTATTTTATTGTTTTCTATAAAATCAGATCCTAGTTTTATGTTAGTTCAGTGGTTTTCTTTCAACTTTATTCATTTCTCCTTTAATTTTCAGGATTTCCAATTTGTTGTTTAATTGGGAATTTTTAATTTGTTCTTCTCCTAGTTTTTTTCGTTGCATACTCAAATTTATTAATCTACTCTTTCTCAGTTTGATATGAGTTATGAGACAGAAATTTTCCTTCAGTACTATTTCGACTGCATCCCATAAATTTCAGTACGTTTTCTCATTATTGTCATTCTCTTTAATGAAATTGATTGTTTCTACAATTTGTTCTTTGACTCCACTTATTCTTTAGGATTAGATTGGTTTATGTCCAATTAATTTTTTATCCATGTTTCCACTGCCCTTCATTGAATTTAATTTTTATTGTGTTATAGTCTGAAAAGGATGCATTTAATTTTTCTGCATTTGGTTGTGAGGTTTTTATGCTCTAATACATGGTATGTTTTTGTGAAGGTGCCATGTACAGCTGAGAAAAATCTGTACTTCTTTTTTTTCCCATTCATTTGACTCCAGGTCTGTCATATCTAACTTGTCTGAAATTCCATTCATCTCCTTAACTTCTTATTTATTTTATGGTTAGATTTATCTAGTTCTGAGAAAGGAAAGTTGAAGTCCCCCACTATTATAGTTTAACTGTCTGTTTCTTTCAATAACTCATTTAACTTTTCCTTTAAGAATTTGGGTGCTATATACCATTTTATGCATATCATGAAAAAGTATTGATTTTACTTCATTGTCTGTAATACGTTTTAGCAAAATATAGTTTCCCTGCTTATCTCTTTTAATTGGATCTATTTTTACTTTTGCTTTGTGTGATATTATGATTGCTACCCTTGCTTTTTTTTTTAACCTCAGTTGAAGCATAATAGATTCTGCTCTAGTCCCTTATTTTTTCTCTGTATGTATCTCTCTGTTTCAAGTGTTTCTTATAACCAATATATTGTTGGATTATAGTTTTTAGTCCATCCTCCTGTCCACTTTCATTTCATGGGTGAATTCATCACCATTCACAGTTGTGATTTTTAACTGTGTGTTTCCTTCTATTCCTAATTTTTTTCCCTGTTTCTCGCACTTTCACTCTCTTCTGACCACCATCTCTCCAAATCTACCCTCCATACTATCAACCCCACTCCTCTTATCCTCTTCCCCTCCTACTTTCTGGGTAGGTAGAGTAAGATAGGTTTCTATACCCAACTGAGTATGTATGTTATTGCCTCTTTGAGCCAGTTTTGATGAGAATAAGGTTTAAGTGTTGCCTGCCAGCTGTCCCACCCCCATCTTCCCCTCTACTGTAAAATTTCTTCCTTTCACACTAATTTTATTTCCCTGTTCTTCCTCTCACTTCTCCCTTTTCCCAGAGCATCCCTCTTTCTCATTCCTTAATTTTATTTTTTAAAAATATCAACTTACACCTGTGCCCTATGTTTGTGTACTCTTTCTAGCTGCCTTAATGATAAAGTTCTTAGGAGGTACAATTAACTTTTTCCTATATAGGAATGTAAACATTTTAACCTTATTGATTATTATTTGTAATAATAAATTAATAAATAATAATAATTATCATGTCTCTTTCATGTTTACCTTTTTATGCTTCCCTTGAGTTTTGTATTTGAAAGTCACATTTTCTATTCAGTTTTGGTCTTTTCATCAGGAATGCTTGAAAGTCCTCTAATTCATTAAATATACATTTTTTCCTGAAGGCTTATATTCAGTTTTGCTAGACAGATTATTCTTGGTTATAATCCTTGCTCCTTTGCCCTCCAGAATATCATATTTTAAACCCTCTGAGCCTTTAATGTGGAAACTGCTAAATCTTGTGTGATCCTGACTGTGGCTCCACAATAGTTAAATTGTGGTTCCTTGCTGTATTTTCTCCTTGACCTGGGAACTTTGGAATTTGGTTATAGTGTTGGAGGGAGTTTTCATATTGGGATCTTTCTCAGGAGGTGATCACTGGATTCTTTCCATTTCTGCTTTGTCCTCTGGTTCTAGGATATCAGGGCAGTTTTCCTTGAAAATTTCCTTTTTCTTTTTACATTGTACAATATAGTCATGCAAAATATATCCATAATGGTCATGTTGTGAAAGAAAACATAGACAACAAATCCTCAGTAAAATTGAAGAAAGTAAAAAAAGAAAGCTTCAATGTATATTCAGTTACCATCAGTTCTTTCTCTCAGGATGGATAGCATTTTTCATCATAAGTCCTTCAGAATTGAATTGGATTGTGGTATTGCTGAGAATAGCTCAGTCATTCACATCTGATCATCTTGTAATATTGTTATTACTTTGTACACAGTACATTTCACTTTGCATTATTAACCCATACAAGTCTTTACAGGCTTTTCTGAGAGCATCCTACTTATCATCTTATATTGCAATAGTATTCCATCATAATCATGTACTACAACTTGTTCAACCATTCTCCAATTTATGGATATTCCCCCAATTTCCAATTCTTTGCCACCAGAAAAGAGCTTCTATAAATATTTTTGTGTATATATATAGGTCTTTTTTCTTTCTTTTTTAATCTCTTTTGGAATAGACACCTAGTCTATTTTATTTTGATCATAGCCTTCAGGTGGTCTAATAATTCTTATCTTAATGGATCTGTTTTCAGGTATTTTTTCAATGAGGTAGTACACATTTTCTTTTATTTTTTCATTCTTTTGATTTTGTTTTAGTGTTTCTTAATGTCTTATGGAATCATTAGCTTCCTCTTACCCAATTCTAATTTTTAAGGAATTATTTTCATCAGTGAACTTTTGTACCTCCTTTTCCATTTGACCAGTTCTGCTTTTTAAGGAGTTCTTCTCTTCAATGAATTTTGTGTCTCTTTTACCCTTTGGCCTATTCTGTTTTTTAGGGAATCATTTTCTTCATTATTTTTTTGTGTCTTTTCTACCAAGTTGTTGACAGTCTTTTTATAATTTTCTTGTGCTATTTTCATTTATTTTCCCAGTTTTTCCTTCACCTCTATTATATGACTTTAAAAGTACTTTTTGAGCTCTTTCAGAAATTCTTGTTTGGCTTGTATCTAATCCTCATTTTTCTTTGAGACTTTGCTCGAACAGTTTTGAAATCATTGTCTTCTTCTGGGTTTGTATCTTGATCTTCCCTGTCACTGTAGTAACTTGTTATAGTCTGGTTCTTTTATTGTTTGCTCATTTTTCCTGTCTGTTTCTTGACTTTTAACTTTATGTTCAAGTTGGGCTCTCTTTCTAGGGTGGAGGGGGCACCATCCTAAGCTTCAGGCCTTTCTTGGTACTGTTTTCAGAGCTAGCTCTGAGAGTCTGTAGGTTTTCAATGCTTATGATTTAGGGCAGACCTGCACAACATACAGCTGCCAAAGGATTTCGGGCAGCCCATGAAAAAAGATGTAATGAATGCTTTCTCCATGCCCTGCTTAACCCACCTTCCAACAGTCACTATTGTATTCATCATGTAACTTGTTGGGTGGGTTGCCACTGCACCCCTCACCTGTCTGTCATGTGACCTGTGGCAACCAACCATTATCAGTCTGTTTCTAGTCTGAGAGGAGTGAGAATATTATCACTTTGCTTTATTTTCGGTTGTTGCTGGTGTTGAATAGGAACAAAGAATCATGTGCCAATGCCAGCTGATGCCTGCTAAAGGATGAGTGGCAACAATGTGAGGGCTTCTTCCCCTCCCTTGCTTTGTGTCTACCCTCCAAGTTACCTGAGTTCTGGTGCTCTCTCCAAGGTCAGACACTCACTTCGGTATTTATTTATAAGTGAGCAGTTGCTGTGGAGAATTTTTGGTACTAACACTAAAGTTTTTGGGGTGACTTTGTAAAATGGGTGATAAAAAGAAACGGAAGATCTAATCAGAACATAGAGTATTTAATCCAGAGTGGACAAATAAATACTTGTTTACTTACATGAGAGACAAAATACTGTGACTTGTTTGCTGAAGTAATAGCTGTCCTAAAGGTATACAGGCTTTGTTGCCTTTTCGAATCAAAACATCTTGACTTAAGAAATTGGACAACGAAAAAAAACAAAGCATCCAAATTGTTGAAAAATTTCATTGGGGCCCAGCACTTTTTCAAGATAATAAACTCAGAAAATGAAATGGCTACTAAAGTTAGTTTCAGATTTCTAAAGAAATCGCTACAGCTGGGAAGTCTTTTACTTCATAAAGAAGTATTTGTTGATTGCATTTTTTGGATTATGTCTCACTTAGCAAAATTACGTTTTTTTAACATTATGTGATTTCATTATAAATAAGCATCTTAAGTAGTAAGCATAATTAATTAATCATTAATATAATTAATTGAAATTTCCCTTTTTAAAAATATGATTTATTTGCAAGATAGTTTAATCATTAATTATACCTTTACTTGGAAAGTGAGCCTCTAAAAACCTATCTACATCCCGTCCCTGAAGCCTGCTCGGATCTGCTCGCTCCTCTCAGTGCTGCACGACCAGGGCAGGGCAGGGCTCCGCTCCCGTCTGGTGCGCGATGGACCTTTGGGATCGGTTTTTCAGGGCTCTCTGGAAAGGAAGTCTCCTTCACTGTGTTGCTGCGCGGCTTCCACTGTTCCAGAATTTGTTGGGAGTTCTTTTTTGAGGAAATCTATGGGCTGTGGGTTTGGAGCTAGCATAGGTGAGTCTTTCTACTCCCAGACCTATTTGCATCCCAAAGAAGTTTAACCTATTTTAATTGTAGCCCTTGCCTACTGCCAGGTTGTGCAGGTCTGATCTAGGGAGAGCTTTGGCTACTGCTCTTCTGCCCTGTGCTCTGGTCTTTATCCATGAAGGGACCTTGTTCCTCTGTAACCACCATGGTGTACTAATAATCCTTTTGGCTCTGGGACTGTGACCAGGTCCCTGCACTCTTCTGCAGCTGCAATTGCTAGTGTTCCCCTGTCTTGGAATTAAGACGGGGTCTCTATTCCCCCTGGGTGGCCACAAGCATTCCTCTCCACCCTGAAACTGCAACCAGGGCCCCTGCTTCCCTGTGGCCACAAGTGCTAATGCTCCTTATGGCCCTGAGACTGAGATCCAGAACTACATATGGTCAATGCAACAGGGTCCTGAACCCAATGCCTATCAAGGGTCCCCTGCAATCTCCTTTTGACCAGTTGTTCAACCTCCGTACTATCCATGGGCTGAGAGCTCCTGAAGTTCCTACTGCCAATGAAGCTGCTTCCAAGGCTGGTGCCATGGTTTGGATTATTCAGTACTCCAGGCTTGATCACTTCCCTGATGAGATAAATCTTTTCTGCCAGCTTTCTAAGTTGTCTTGGACTGGAAAATTATTTCATTTAACTTTTTATTGGTTCTGCTGTTCCATAATTCGATTTGAGGTGTTATTTTAGAATTGTTTGGAGGGGTATTTGGGAAAGCTTGACTGAGTGCTCTTCTACTTTACCATTGTGTCTCTACTGCTTCCCTAACTAGTCCTGTTGAATATTTTGAACCAGATATTATATGTGAATCTCAAACTCAACATGTCCTAACAAAACTTAGTATTCTTTTCTCTTTTCCTATTCCACGCCTAACACACACACCCCTTTCCATTTCCAAATACATTCTTCTTCCAAACTTTCATATTGCTATAAAGGGCACCACTGTCTTTCCAGGCACCCAAGTTTGAAACTTCAGTGTTATCGTAAACTCCTCTCATTGCATCCACATATCCAGGCAATCGCCAAATCTTGTTATTCTTAGCTCTACAGTATCTCCTTGTCTTCTCCCTCCTTCCAATGTCCTTCCCACAGTAAACTTCAGTGGCTCTTTATCACTCCTGGGCAAACTTCTAATTTTCTGATGTTTTTGGTGTCAAAACCTTTTATAGCCTAGCCCTTTCCTAACTTTTTAGGCTTCTTACATGTTGTTCTTTGCCAAATTCTCTTCAATCCAGTAACACTGTCATCCTGGCTGTTCCATGAACAAGGTACTCCATCTCCCAGCTCTGGGAATTTTCTCATGGCTGACCCCCATGCCTGGAAGTCTCTTCTTCCTCATCTCCACCTTTTGGCTTTTGTGACTTCCTTTAAGTCCTAATTAAAATCCCACTTTCCACATGAAGCCTTTCTCAAACTCTTTTAGTTTTAGTGCTTTTCTTATTTTATTTCCTATTCATCTTCTATATAGCTTGTTTGTATATATTTATTTTTTGTCTCCCCCACTAGATTGTGAGCTCCTTGAGGGCAGGGACTGTCTTTTGCCTCTTTTTGTATCCTAAGTGCTTAGCACAGTGCTTGGTGTATAATAGGCACTTAATAAATATTTATTGATTAACTTACATGATGTATTTCACAAATATTCCTTTCTCTCTGTGTAGACACCATCCCAGTTCAGGTGCTCATCAACTCTCACTGGCATTATTATAAAAGCCTTCTAAATCGTTCTCTTAACCTCAGGTTTCTCTCCACTTCAATTCATGCTCCACATGAATTTAGCCGCTAAAGTGATTTTCCTAAAGTGAAAGTATTTTTAGGATTAAATATAAAATGCTCATAATTCTTCACAACCTGACTCATATTCTCTCCATAAACTCTGCAATCTAGCCATATTGGCCTACTTGTTACCTACACAATATTCCTAACTTAGAATGTAATCCTTCCTTATCGTCACCTCTTAGAATCCCTGGTTTCAATCAAGACTCAACTCAAGTACCACCTTCTACATAAAACCTTTCTTAAATCTCCCTAGCTGCTAGTGCTCTCCCTTCCAAAACACATATGTCATCTTCTTTATTAGAATGTAAACTTCCTGAAGACAGGGACTATTTCAGTTTTTTCTTTGTATCTCCAGGGTTTAGCTTAATACCCAGTAAAAATTAGACATTTAAAAATGTTTATTTATTAATTGGTTGGTTTAGGGTACTAGGGAAGAAGGGAAGTTGGGCTTCCTGTCATTGACCTGTCTTGTAGGTATTATCCTGACATCAAGAAGTTGTATATCTAAATCTTTGGTCTTACTTGCGTCAGGACCCCTGGTAGCTGATAAGATTATTGAGGGAGAGAAATGGGGAACAACCCTAGAACAGAGAGCCTGTGGGTATAATCACAAAGACAGATCATATCTTCACAGAGGATTCGGAGGAGAAGATTGGATAGGCAGATAGTCAGAAGAGAGCAGAGCCAGGAAAATTTAGGAAAGAGAGAATACTTAGGAAGAGGGGTATTCAGCCAGGTCAGATGTTTCAGAGAGGTTGAAAGGTTGGGAACCGAGAAGATCACTGGATTTAGC
The DNA here is from genome assembly GCA_028658325.1 of Potorous gilbertii. Taxonomy (NCBI): domain Eukaryota; kingdom Metazoa; phylum Chordata; class Mammalia; order Diprotodontia; family Potoroidae; genus Potorous; species Potorous gilbertii. The sequence continues at coordinate 415,050,588 of CM053769.1, forward strand.
AATTAAGAGATCATTTTGTTTGGCATTGGTGTTGGAGTCAAATTATAGTGACCTGAGAAATAAGTATTTTAGGAAATAGAGGCAACAAAAGGTAATCCGCTTTTTTACATGTTATTTTGAACCAGATACTATATCCAGTTTATAGAGAGATACCAGATACCAGATATCAAACTCAACATGTTTTAACAGAACCTATTATTCTTTTCTCTTCTTAGGTTTTTGGTTAGAGTATCTTATTTGGAAATTTATAATGAAGAAGTGCGCGACCTTCTAGGAAAGGATCAGACACAGAGATTAGAGGTGAGGGTATTTTGAAAATTTGAATACTGTCAAGTAAGAATTATTTTTTCATAGGACTATACAGAATCATGATGTTAGAGCTAAAAGGATTCATCAAAAACCCCTTTATGATGTAGAGGAGATAAGGAAAATTAGATACAAAAAAGTCAAGTGACTTATAAGGTCATAGATTTAATAAGAAAGAGAGTAGGGGTTTCCGTACTCCAGGTCTAATGCTCTTTCTGTGATGCCAAGCATCTTCCTCTTATTAAATTTTAAGAGGATAATTAAATAAATCAAAGTTTTAGCTACTTTAATATAAAGAATTTTAGTGTTTTAGCGTAAAGTTGAGCTCATGACACTGTACTGACCTGTATAATTATTTTCAACTTAATCTAGTCTAATTCTCTTTACAGACAGTTATTAGAAATTAGTTGGAACTCTGTGTCTTAAAATTGAAAAGATATTGCAATAATGTATTCTTGTTTTGCTCTAGTTTATAATGCCTCTTCTGCCATTTTACTTCATCCTGCAAGCTATTTAAATTCCTTTTTAAAAAGTTTGATTTGCAAAGAACCTTTCTCATTTGGCCCAATAATCACAGATCAGATTTGTTCCCATTAAAATAATGTCGCATGCCATATGCCTTGTGAATGCTATAGTTTTCATAGGTCATAGTTGTTTTTCTCTAATGGTTATACTGCCCAATTTGTTTTAAGTAATAATATAAGGTTGTGTAGAATCACTTTCCCACTTGCCTGTATTCTGCTGGGTCAAAGCGTGAATATTGGCTGGGTGAAGAGTCACTCTTACATAATATGAGGAAGTGCTTTTCTCCTGTGTAATGACTGTGATGATGATAAAAAAGTCCTCTCTCAAGTGCATCAGAGTAATAGCAACCTATGTATTATTCAAGTCCTCCCAAGCAGGCCAACATACCTCTTGTTTTTCTTTGATTTAGCTCACAGTTTCTTTTAGAATGTAGGACAGTTCAATGAAAGGATGGGTATGTAGAGTAGGGTAATACAATGTTTTCCTCCCATCCTAAGAATTATTATAAGTTACTTATATTGACAATATACCATTTCTCTGTAAGCACATACAAGGAATACTGATTTACAAACTATCATATTAGCAGAGTGTAATCTTATTTTTTAGGTTAAGGAAAGACCTGATGTGGGTGTTTACATCAAAGATCTGTCGGCTTATGTGGTTAATAATGCAGATGATATGGATAGAATTATGACATTAGGCCATAAAAATCGTAAGTACAGTCTTTAATTGGCAATAAATCTTTAATATTGAGTAGATTAGTTTAGTATGAAGGTGGTAATGTAAGTTTTATTACAGCTTGATGCCATGTGAAAGAGATATGATTCTGAAATATTCTAACAGTTCTTTCTGTAGTTGTTTAGGTGTATCTAGCAGTGAACAGAATACTTGAGTAAAGAGGTAGAACAAATTTCTTTTCGGTTCTAGTCTATTTTATGCCATATAAATTGTGATATCCCTTAAAAATTTCCACATAATTTAATCTCAAAAAAAAGTGAATATTAATAGAAGATAATTTACAAAATTTGTACATGAAATCAATATCAGTGCTTTTTAAATTTTCCATTTCCTGCTTAAATAATAGTTTAGTTTAAAATTAAAGCCATTTTATAAATAAAGTATGGATCTTTTAAAAAATTAAGAATGCCACCATCTGTAGTGTTTTGCTTTAAAGAAAATTCAAAAAGAAAATGCACTACTACAAAGACTGTATGTTTACATTTTGTTCCTGTGTATTAGTCTGTGAAATGACTGTGGACCAGGAAATAGCACTTTATTAGATTCTCATTTTATGGCATAAATCAGATACTTGCCTTTCTCAGTACTTCAGACATCTGTGACTTCATCTGTTTGCATGCTCTCTTTACCAGATCCCCCTTCTTCTGTGCCTTAGTATATGACTTAATGAGTTGCTGTGACTGAGTCTGACTTAATTAGGTTGTTTCTTACCGAGACAGACGGTTGGTTGCTGGGTCTCCATATGTAATCTGCTGCAGTTACCAGAAGTTTGTATTCCACCGGTGCTAGGTGCTTGGGACACTAAGTGTCACTTCCATTTCATAATAAAGCATCCCAGGGGGTCTTTAGTGCAGGTTTGCCTTTTATTATTCTTAAGTGTATCATATCTTCTGGTAAGTTACTTCTGCGTGAACTTATAAAATAAGATCTTAGAATGAGATCATTACTTTGGAATAAATGAACACGATCTTAGTACTTTTTAAAAGCATAACTGAATTAGTGGCATGTTGAGCTTTATGTATAACATACCTTCTTCTTTAACTTGGACACTTTGCTGAACAGTGACATCTGGGATTAAAGTTAAGTATTTCACTTTAAAATTTTAGTTTAAACATGAGTGATAGAACAGATTACTTCATAATCAACATCAAAACCCTAGATAGAAACATTTCTAACAATGGTTGAAAAAATTCATTGTTATCTATGTAATTCAGAAGTGGATGTTTCTTTTTTTGCCTTATGTCTAATAAAATTATATATTTTAAGTCACTATTTAATCATTTCATTTATGCTTTCAGACATGTTTAAACCTTACCTTTTTAAAGTGATTTTCTTCTTGTATTAAAGGTTCTGTTGGAGCAACTAATATGAATGAACACAGTTCTCGTTCTCATGCTATATTTACAATTACCATTGAATGTAGTGAAAAAGGTATTGATGGAAATATGCATGTTCGGATGGGCAAACTACACCTTGTAGATCTTGCTGTAAGTATTAAGATGATAAGTGAGAAAGAGATTTTTCTCTTATTAATTTAACAGATGAATTCCATTTTCATTTTCAAAACTGTTTATACAAATGAGAAGTCAGTTATATAATTTAGTTCTTAAAATTTTTTGTGTTTTCATTCGCTTAATTTTTCAATGGACAACTTTTAAATTTCTTGTTTTCTCATGAATCTACTGTTTTTCCATTTTAACCCCTCTTTGTTCATTATTAGGGTTCAGAAAGACAGGCAAAAACTGGAGCTACTGGACAGCGACTGAAAGAAGCAACAAAAATTAACCTATCACTCTCCACTCTGGGTAATGTCATTTCTGCCCTGGTTGATGGAAAAAGCACTCATGTACCCTATCGAAATTCAAAACTGACTCGTCTTCTTCAGGACTCCTTAGGAGGAAACTCAAAAACCATGATGGTAAGAACTGGACGGTAGATCTGTTTCTCTCAGTGCTAATTTAATACATGACTTGGATTCAGTGGTGAATTTCGTCTCACAGCAGATGAGTTGTCTTTTTTTTTTAAATCATGGATCATTCTGTGTGAAACATCCTACATTTACTGATAAAAGTGACAGAATCCAATCTCATTTCCTCCTTATAGCATGGAGAAATAAGTTCTTGGTGTAACATACTTTGTTGTTTTGATTTTTGAATTTCACCTTATTTTCATTTCCATATTCTCTTCCTCTCTTTTCCCCTTCCCTCCCCTGTTAAGAATACAAGGAATAGTATTAATTACATATATGTATAGTCATACAAAACAAATGTCCACATTAACCATGTTCCAGAGGAAAAAAGCAAGAAAAAAAATATGGAATGCTTCTTGAATTTTCATGTCATCCTTGTGTAGGGCCATGCTAATCTTTTAGTATATGTGCTGCTGAGGCAAGTCTAGAGCAAATTCTTACAGGTTATGCCAGTGAAGCCCAAGACTTATATAGGATTTGGTGACTCATCACAAATAGATTTTTCATTAGGTAACGTTCACCTCTTTGAGTACGGCTACTCATAATGCAGAGAAACATTAAATGTGGCCCTCTTCCCCAGTGTTAGTAATGGAATGACTTTGAAAGGGCTATTAAGAATTAGTGTTGTAACATACAGAGGGGTGAGCAGTATGGTACAGTAGGCAGAGAGCCAGCCTTGAAGCCAGTAAGATTGGATTTGAATCCAGCTTCTGACACATGCTTTGCAACCTTGGGCAGATCAGTTATCCTCTACCTCCTTTAGTAACTCTCTAAGACTTAATTTTCAGAGAAGATGCTGACCTGCATTGGTAGCTGTTAATTTGTTCACCTTGGAAATTCAGAAGGGGATACAAACAGGGCATGTCCCTTCAGTAAAAGGAATCTCCTTACACTATTCCAGTGAAATCACAGGTCCATTCTCTGTTCTATGAACATTAATTAAGTGATACTTTAAATATGAGATCTTCTTCCTGTGACCAATAGAATCAGCATGCTTTTAGAATAAGAATTTCTAATCTTTTTTGTGTTATGGATCTCTGGCAATCTGATGAGGATTCTAAATGCCTTTTGAAGAATAATGTTTTTAAATTCGTAAAACAAAAGATTTATAAACAAAGCCAATTATTAATTGAAATAAATTCCCGTAAAATTTCATGGATTCCCCTGGAATCCTCCCCAGGTTAAGGGATCCTAGACCCTGTTGGAGATTCTCTTTAGAAAGACCTCTTAAAGTCCTTAAAAGAACAGAACCACATCAATATTGACACTTTTAAAAGTTGATCATCAAAAGACAAGCATTTCAATATACTAAAAACCAAAACCAAAGAGTATATGTGAAAGTAAACTTTTGTTTTATATAGTTTTTATGGTATCTACTAAATATAAGAAAGTAATGGTGAAATTGTTGTATTTGTATCTTCTGAATTTTGTTTTCTTTTTTTATGTCTTATTCATGTTCTTTTAACAAAAAAACTTTTTGTATATCTTTCACTGGTAAGTAGTTGTCCCTTCCCCTCTCCTCTTGAGAGAAGTCCTTTGTAACAAAGCATAGCATAGCACAATCAAAACAAGTCAGTGAACAATGGTTACATCTGAAGATAACTCTTATTTTGCACGTCTCTCATCCATCACCTCTGTGCTAAGACCTCAGAACTATATTAAAGTGGTGTTTTATCACTGCTTTGAGAGAATTCTTGACGTATTTCAAAGCTGTTATTCTTTATATTATTGTAGTCATTGTGTAAATTGTTCTCCTGGTTCTGCTTATTTCATTCAGCATCAGTTGATGCAAAACTTCCCAAGTTTCTCTGAATCCATCATATGCCTAATTTCTTATGGTACAGTAATACCCCATTCTATTCATGTATCACAATTAGTCAGCCGGCAATAAACATAACCACCAAACATAACCAGAAAACATACAGATTTATAACTAAATGAAAGGATAAGTCAGTTTCTTTTTGAAGAGACAAAATAATTTTGGGGTTGAATTGATCATGTCTCCAAAGGCAGGAACAATATTAAATGGTTCACTTGGTCATCTTGTTTTGTAGTACTCATGATGCACATGAACAAAAAATACTGAGTAGGAACAAAACTGCAAGTTGCAGAAGGAGAGAAATTCTTTGAAGAACTTAACAAAATTTTGCAAATCAAACCTACAAGTGCTTTGATACTTGGTGACCTTCTCTGAAAAGGTGTGTCCAGGAGAGGATCTTGAGAAGTATTTTGGGAAATATGAGATTTAAATAATAAAAGAAGGTTCAGGGTCACAGGTTACTCAAAATCTCATACTTTTATATTACAAATATTTTTTTGAAGAAGAGAGCTAGGAAACACTGTGACCAATTTTTAAAATTAAATGTTGATTTTTTTCAATTGGCCAAAATCTGCCTGCTTTTCATTCCATATACCCTCCTTCTCATTGAAAAAAGGGGGGAAAAAAACTAATGTTAGAGTAGAGCAGAACAAATTTCCATATTGTCTTTGTCTAAACGAAGGAGGGAGAAAGCTGTAAATGTGTGGGTGTGTACGTAGTGTGTGTGTGAGGGAACTCTTTGTATTCCCCCCTCCTTTGACCCATTGAGAATGCTATTCAAATGTCAGCTGTTCCCGCCACTTTCTTGTTGGTTTAGACCTCTATTTTCACACTCTGATTATGTGAGATAATTTTCACTGTCCTTCCTCTACCTCCTCCCCCAATATATTCTTCTTGATTGATTTTTCTTTTAAAATCATCAAAATATAACAGAAACATTCCTACATCTTCTGCTTAATTAGATTTTCTTTTATGACCAGAGGGATCACATATATCATCTCTGCATGTTAGAATGTAAACAATTTATGCATTATGGCCATATGATTGTTCATTTTTATTATTTTATGTTTTTCTTGCCTCTTATGTTTATGCTTCAGACTTTGTACATATTTCTGATCTTTACATTATTAATGCTTGGAAATCTTCTCTTTCATTAAAGGGGTCCATTCTTTTTCCCTCTGTAGAATTATACTCAGTTTTTTATATCCTTTGCTTTGTGGAATATTGTATTCTAAGCTCTCTGCTACTTTACAGTAGTGGCTGCTAAATTGATCCTTGGTACTTGAATTCTTTCTTTCTGACTGCATGTAGACTTTTTCTTTGAACTGGAATATCTGGATTTTGGCTATAGTGTTCTTGACAGTTTTCATTTTGAGATTTCTTTCAGGTGATTGGTGATTGCTTTCTATTTCTTCAACAAACATTTATTTCTGTTAAATTTAATTTTTAATTTCTCCTCAAGTACATGTGGAAACCCAGTTTGTTTAAGAAAAATTTTCAGTTCCAGATTCTTTCCCTCCCTCCCTTCCCTTCCCCAACATCGAGAAGGCAAGCAGTTTGATATAATTTATACTTGTGGAGTCATGCAAAACATATTTCCATGTTAGTCATGTTGGGAAGAAAATACAGACCAAGAAAAATAGGGAAAGTAAAGAAAAAGTATGCTTTGAGATCTGCATTCCATCAGTTTTTCTCAGGAGATGGATAGCATTTTTTTTTTACCCTAAGTCCTTCAGAATTATCTTGGATCGTTGTATTGCTGAGACTTATACAGTGTTCTCCTGGTTCTGCTCATTTCACTTTGCATCAATTCATATAAGTCCAGGTTTTTCTGAGAGCATCCTGTTAGTCATTTCTTATAGCACAATAATATTCCATCCCAATCATATACCACAACTTGTTTGGCCATCCTCAGTTGATGGATATCCCCTCAATTTCAAATTATTTGCCACCACTAAAAGATCTGCTATAAATATTTTTACATATATAGGTCATTTTCTTTTTTTTTTTTATTTAGTTTCTTTGGGCTACAGACCTACCAATGGTATTCATTGGTCAAAGGGTCTGTATGGTTTTATAGCCCTTTGGGCAGAGTTCCAAATTGCTTTCCAGAATGGTTAGATCAATTCGTAGCTTCACCAGCAGTGTATTAGTGTCTCAGTTTTCCTACATCCTCTCAAACATTAGTCATTCTCCTTTTCTGTCATATTAACCAATCTGATAGAGTTGTTTTAATTTGCATTTCTCTAATCAATAGTGATTTGGAGCATTTTTTTCATATAAAGATAGCTTTGATCACTTCATCTGAAAACTGCCTGTTCATATCCTTTGACCATTTATGATTTGAAGAATGGCTCTTATTTCTATAAATTTGACTCAGTTCTCTGTATATTTTTCTTATTTCTATAAATTTGACTCAGTTCTCTGTATATTTTCTCTTTATCAGAGAAACTTGCTACAAAATTTTTTTCACATTGTGATTATTATGTATTTCCTTCCATCCTATTTTCCTGTTTATCTTACTACTCTCTTTCCCTTTTCACCCGGTCCATCCTCAACAGTGTTTTGTTTCTGAATTTTACCTCCCCCAGAGGTACAGCAACTGCCACTGCCATTACTGATTTAGTAGACCCAAGTTCTACTGCTAGTTTGCTGGGGTACAACCTGCCCCTCTCACCCTGGTACAGTACAGTACAGTAGACTTTTCCTGCCAACCTTCTAAATTGTTTTAGTCTGGAAAATTATTTCACCACATCCTTTTGTGAGTTCTGCCACTCCAGAATTTGTTTTGAGGCAATATTCAAAGTTACTTGGAGGGGTTTGGGGCAGAACTCAGGCAAATTCCTGCCTTTTCTCTATCATCTTGGCTCCGCCCCCTGATGCTTTCTATTTCTGTTTTGCCTTCTGGCTGTAAGAGATTTGGGCAGTTTTCTTTTAAGATTTCTTGAAATATAATGTATGTGTGTACTTTCTTTTTGGTCATAGCTTTCAGATAGTCCAGTGATTCTTGAATTTTTTTCTCCTTGATTTATTTTCCATGTCAGTTGTTTTTACTGTGATATACCTTACATTTTCTTCTATTTTTCAGTCTTTTGACTTTATTTTAATCTTTCTTATTATCTCATGGAGTTATTAGTTTCTATTTCATCCATTCTGTCTTAAAGGGAGTTGTTGCTTGGGTCAGGTTTTGTACCTCTTATGCCAACCTGTTAATCCCCTTTTGATTTGTTCTTCCATAGCTTTCATTTCTTTTTCCTGTAGTGCTCTTATTTCTTTTTAAAAAAAAACAAACAAAAGCCATTTTAGTCTCTTTTGAAAGTACTCTTGCTTCATCCTTTCCAGGTATTGTATTTGAATTTGTGCCCCAGCTGTATTTTTCTTTGAACGTCAGCTTTTAGGTGTTTTGTAGTAATCTTCTTCCTCTGGATTCCCCCTTATGCTTTGCTGTCACCATAATAGCTTTTTATGGCAGGGTTCTTTTGTTTTGTTTTGTTTTCTCATCCTTCCAGCCTACTGACTTCAGATTTTGTTAGGGCTGGACTATTCATGCTTATAGAAGGAAGATTTGGGCTATTCCTTCAGTTGCTGCTTTTTGGGGGCATATTGAGTGTTATGCTATTCCAGACTCTCAGTGATAGCTCAAGCTGGGGACCTGGAAGGTTTCAATGGTTCCAAGTTGTTTGATCTAGGACAAAGTTCATTGCTCCTGTAGTCTAAGGCCTTTAAGTTCCTGACCTGGATTTGAGTCTGAGCAGCAGGACAATGGGCTTGTCCTTTTGGGAGGTTCAGTAGATGGCCACTAATGGCCATTTGGAATGTTTTGCTGATTGTTCTTCTGTAGTTGTCAGGCTAGGCTGGAATTTGGAATTGAGATTTTTCTCCTTATCTGAGGTCCAAGTCACATTGTTGCTGCTGATTTCTGGGCTTGCTTCTTGCTTGATACACAGCCTAGGTTCCATTTTCACCATCAGCCTGGTATTCCCTCTTAAGTGTTCAGGTCTCGTCCTCAGTCACTCCTGGATCTATGGCCTGGAACTGAGTAGTTAGCGACAGAATTGCTCATTGTCAACTCTTCCTGCTCTCAAATAATTTAGGCCCCTCTATAATAGATCTGGGACCTCTTTTTGCCTTGATGCACAGCCCCTCCCTGTGCCTAGTATATTCTTGGTCAAATCCTGCCATCATTGTCTATAGACCTCTGTCTTCCTCTGCCAACCTAGACTGGAAAAATGACTCACTAGGAGTTTTTTTTCTTTGATTTCTCAATCAGAATTTAGCCTGATAACTTTTCTAAGTCTGTTTATAGGAATTTTTAGGGCAAGAGGAATTCACTGTGTTTCTTGTTACTTTGTCATCTTGGCTCCCTGTCACAATGACTTTTTAAAAAAAATATAGTTGATGCAATCCTTTCAGTCAGCAAAATACTAGATATTACTATAGGAGTCATATGATCAACTCTGATGCATTCAGATCATTGACTGTTTGGAACAAACATCAAAATGAAAATTAGATCAGGTCAAAGGATAATTCTTGATTGTTAACCATTGCCTACAAAAGATATGAAATAGTCTCTACGTTGAGGAGGGCAAAAGGACCCAGAAATTGCTTTAGCCAGAAAATACTTGCTCTCATCATTAAGTATGAAGAAAGCATCTGAGGAGTGTGGTTTTAGAATGTAAAATCATTAATAAAGCACTATGGAGATTGCAGAAAATTACAAGGAGCTTCACTTCAGCCTAAAATCAGTCAAACAAACTTTGTGTGTTAAAGGCACTGTGCTAAGCACCAGGGATACAAAGATCAAAAAGAAATATCCCCTTTCCTCCAGGAGCTTAGTGATGACAGTGTATACATAAATAAGCGTAAACCAGAAAAAATAGCAAAGGTAAAATAAATACAGAAAGCTTCATTGAAGACTCAGTAGAACTACTTTGCCCTAGAACATTCATAAGTACAACTAGTAGAAAGACAATAAATAGAAAATTGAACATATTTGTCAACATTTTTATAACAGTCTTTGTTATTAAGTGACAACATAACCACTAACCTCTAACATCTCAGTCCCTGAGGAGGTGGTGTTTAATACAAAGTTGGAAAAAGTGAGCAGGCTTGTCCAGAGGCAGTGTCTAGGAAACAGGGCAGTAGGTGATACAATCTTGAAAACATCAAGAGATTATTTCACAAGTTATTTTAGGTAGGAGACACATGCTAACAGAATGGAAAACAATCACAAATTACATTAGTATCATAAAAAACCAATTGAGAACAAATCAGTGACCCCTTACTGCTTTCTCATGTTTATACATTCTTTATGTGAATGCTATGTGCTTATATCAGGGGTATCTTTAATGAAAATATGAGATAAGAACAGACAGGCTTTCTCAAATGATTGCATTATCTTTATAGTCACATAGTTGACTAAAAGGTACAGAAAAAAATTAGATCCCTCTATGTTTACTCTTTGATTATTTAAAAAAACAAAAAGCAGGCCCCTTCCAACAAGGATCCTCTAACATGTACGTGTGTATAAAATTATACAAGATTGCTTTATTAAATGCAACCACAGAGAAGAGTCAGTTTAGTAAAGCTTCTCATTATTAACATTACGCAAGACATAAAAAAGGAGAAATAAAAAATTCTATACTTCCGAGAGGTTTTGTTGCTGTCATGGAAGATGTTCTACAATTTGTATATAAATAAAATTTTAGAAATTGTGCCATACTTTTAACAGTCACAAACTGCTTGCTGGTACAAAACCTTATACACCGATATTTTCCCATATAACTCATGAATCTTTCAAACTCCACAAAGAATCACAGTTTTGGGGAAACCAGACATAAATGGAGAGATGTATGGTGGTAAAAGGGGGCTTGAACATATCACTAGTGATTCAAAAAAACATGTAGATGTCATTCAAGAAATGCTTTATTTGAAAAGGAAATGGGCCAGTTTATATAGGTAGAATTGGCGATAACAGATACATGACCCAAGTACTACATACACTAAATATAAAGAGACCTGAAGGAAGATATCCTATATTTTGAATGGTTCCTCTTCCTGATCTCTGGGAAGACATGGGAAAGAATTCCATAGGATGATAAATGTGGATGAGTTTTGTACAATGTGAGACAGTGGAGGGTATTATCCACCTTGATGAGGTTATAGATCTGTTGATGCTTTTATAGTACTGCTAGAGTAACTTTTAATCGGTTGGAAACAAATTTGTGGCATTTTTCTTAGGTAAGTTACTTAAAATATGTAACTTTGATTGCTTTTCCCAAGTCTGGCATATTAATAACAGTGGCATTTTTTTTTAAATACGCCAAATATCAAAGAACTGGTTTTTGTGTTCCTACTATAACAGTGTGCAAATATTGGGCCTGCAGACTACAATTACGATGAGACTATCAGTACATTACGATATGCTAATCGTGCTAAAAACATTAAGAATAAAGCTAGAATTAATGAAGATCCAAAGGATGCATTACTTCGCCAGTTTCAGAAAGAAATAGAAGAACTCAAAAAAAAGCTTGAAGAAGGTAACTATATAGTTTTTTATATGGAGCTCAGCATATTAGCATACCTGTCAAGAACTCTAATACAGATAATCTGTTGAATGTTCCTTGAAATTTTGAAATTACATTGGAGGTTGCCCTTTTAGAAGACATTTCTAGAAGGTAGTATCACTTTGGTACACTTGTATTATTTCAGCAACCATTTATGCTTTTTTATACTTATGGTAATACACAAGGCAAGTAATCTTTTTTTTAGAAAATTGATTTGTATATTAGTAGAAAATATTTAATATTAACAGATAACCCTATGATGATTATGAGCTTTTTTGTTTGCCTATATTTACTGTAAATGTATTTAGAGTTTTAAATCTCTATTGTATATACATAATAGAAATTACAATTGTAATAAAAATAATTTGTTAGTTATTGTTGGTAATGAGAGAAGAAAAACATGAATTTCATTCTATGTAATATGTGTTCTAGAAATAGTTTGCATTTGGCTTTGTAAAGTATATTTGTATTTAGATTTGAATATGGGTGTAACCCATCAGGTATGTTGGATGGTGTTGAGGATTCTCTTTCCAAAAAATAACCAAACTGTTCTGAAAACCTGACTTAGGAAATTGGGAAGCTCTTTAGTTTCTTAGTCTTCTTTCACCTACTCTGCTCTTCTTGGCAATTTTTTATGGTGAGAATAAGTGTGTTTCTGTAACTGGTGTCAAGTTTTGATCTTTTCCTATCTTCGAGGGAAGAAATGAGGTTAAACATTCAAGGTTTCATATAAGGCTTTTTTTAATTCATCAAGTAAATAAGAAGGAATTGAGCCATTTTAATCATTGTTTATTGTTAAGTTGATATAGTTATATCAACTAATATGGGTCAAAGCTATCAACAAAGCAGATATCTTGTAAAAAATAAATAATATGTAAATTTGGAAGCAAGATTTATGGGATTAAGGCAGCTATGGAAATTTAGGATTTTAAATTTGACCACTAGGTGGTAATTATAGCAGATTATTAAATCTTATAAAATTCTAGAATTCTAATAAATTATAAATGAAATTCTGTGTTTATATTTACATGAAATTACTTACTGTATGCCAGGCATTGTGTTGGGTACTGGGCATACAAAGACAGAAATGAAATAGTCCTTACCCTTAAGGAACTTACATTCTTTCAGGGGAGCAAATATGTATGGAAATAAATATATGCATGGGGGGCAGCCAGCGTAAAGGCCTAGCCTGTATGAGGAATAGCAGTAAGTCCAGTTTGAGAGTATGGGAAAAGGAGTTATAGAATAAGGCTGGAAAGGTAGGTTGGGGCAAAGTTATCAAAGGGTTTAAATGCGCAGTAAGAGTTTATGTTTGAAGTGAGACTTAATGGGGAGTTAGTGGAGTTTGTGCAGTAGGAAAGTGACATGGTCAGGCCTGTATTTTTGGAAAATCCCTTTGCTAGATGTATGGAGGTTGGATTAGAGTGGGAAAAGACATGAGGAGGCCAAGACAGAAGATGATGAGGGCCTGAATTAGAGAGACGGATGCATGAATAGTGAAGAGGGGTTGGATGTGAGAGTTGTTGTGGAGATAGAAATGACAGATTTTGGCAATCAGTTAATTATGTGGGGGGAAAAAGGGTCAGGAGCTAAGGATAATTCAGGATTTTGAACTTCAGAGACTGGAAGGGTAGTGACCCTTGATGGAAATAGAGAAGTTCGATGGAATTTTTGTTTTACTACTTAGAATATGGTTGCAAAATATTACTCAACTTCCTATTTGAATCCTATCAAATGCAGCAAAAATAAATACATGATATTGGTGTAGACAATCCCAAATGGCCCGTAAATTAGAATACTGTAAATGCTATGAGAGACATGTTAAATATGTTTCTGTCCAGGAGAAGAGATTTCAGGCTCTGATATCAGTGGGTCAGAAGATGATGAAGATGAGGTGGCTGAGGCTGGAGAACATGGAGAAAAAAGGAAAAAGAGAAGGGGTAAGATGTTTTAGTAAGAAAATTTATAGATACAAACTTGTTTGCTTCCTTATTCCAATTTTTATAAGTATGTTATGTGAGTGTAACTTTTGTAGTCATCTCCTATGTAACACAACTTTTTTTTTTTTAGAAATAAAGCTGTTAGGTAGCATTAGCATTAGGGAAATATGCTACATTGAAGTAGCTTTGCATATCCTTCCACAATGAATTCATGATTATGGCAAGTTGATCTACATATTATAATACTGAAACGTATTGACTAGTATCAATTAAAACTTCATATATAATTTTTTTGTTAGGGTTCATTGTTAATTGTTATTCTATAAGACATGCCAATTTTAAATGTTATATAATTTTAGCTGAAACCAATTTTGATTGGGCTTTCTAACTGTTCTGTGGAATCCGAGGCTTTCATAAAAATTGACTAGGGTTTGTGGAGTATTTTGTAAGCAATTTGTCTTTTAGATACATTTATGAAAGCTGTAATTTTTTTTCACATTTTAAATATGTATATATTTATTTCTGAATCTAATTCCTTCCTCCTCTTGTAGCTCTAAATTATACCCTTATACTCACTCTGAACCTGGCATTTGTCCCCAAGGGCAAAAAGTACAAGTACAAAAAGTGAAAGGTACCAGTTCTTTGCATAGCAAACTTAGGATTTTTTTCCCCAGAATATGAAACAGAATAAAAAGAAAGGAGAGATTTTATTCCTTCCCCTGTCCCAAAACTTCCCTAAAATTTATTTTGGTCATTATTATTTTAGACCTTCCTTTCCTTCTCTTAATCATATTGCTATCGATAAATATTGATCATATTGATAAATAGATTTAAATTTTCATTATAATTTTCTCTTGCTGTTAAAATTTTGTACTTTCAAATTTTTATGCATTTTTAAAATGTATGGATTGAAAATCCTAATTCATTTTTTATTTTTAAAAAATATTTCTTAAGTAATAATTTTTAATGAGAGTAGTTTCCTCCCAGAGATGAAAATTGAAAAATTTTCAGCAGTAGAATATAAAAATGAAAATGGGTAAAAATTTTGGATTTTACAAGCAGTGTTACTGAGGTGAGAAAAGACAGAAACACTGTTTGACTAATTGAAGGTTAATAAGTTAAAATAATTTTGGTTTTGTATTTACTAAAACTTGGTTCCTTTAAGTAATCTAGAGAGATTTATCAGACTCAAATGTCAGAGGTGGCTAATCTCCATTCCGGCTTACTGAATTAATATGTTTTGGGTGAGTAATGAGTATTAGTAGATTACTAAATGGGTTATTTTTCTAAGATTGGTATAATGGTATTGTTATGAAAGTATAGTGAATAATAGTTCTCTGAGACTGTTTTTAAAGAAAAATATATAGTATAGTCTTAAAAAAACTACTTTTAGGTCTTTCACATTCTGTTTTCTAGAGCTGAGTTTTTCTCTGTGTTTTCATTTTCTTCGTTTTTCTTTCTTTGGTTTTCCCTTGGGTTCATTTCTTTGTTTTCCAGGCAGTAGCAGCAGCAGTAGTTCAGATTCTACATGCTCTGTGGTAGAGAAATCCCTGGATAAATCCTTGACTAGTGAGTGGGAGCTCTTACAATCCTTTAACAAAGCTTTGGCTTTATCATAACTTTTGTGCTTCTTATTTCAAATGCTGCACAGCTCCCTGTCATTTAAAAACAACAACAACAAAAAACCTGAGAATTTTTCAGTAGGCCAAAACATGTGGATTTTTTTTTCTCTTTTGATAAATTTTCAGTTAAGCAATATTATTAAACTTATGCTAAGCTTAAATTTGAGAGTCATTTATAAATTCATGCTTTGCAAATGAGATAATGTAAAGAGAACTAGTAAGCTGTATATGGAGGTTAATTTGTATTACTGGGTTGTTTTATTTAGTTTCTCAAAGTAATTTGAAATTGAAAATGTATTAGAATTCACATTATGACTTGAATTATGAACTATGAATAGCCAAAAACCATGCCCCTAAAAACATAATTGACTTTCATAAAAGCTTGATTAACAGCCTGTTGTTACAAGTGTTTTAATCCTGTGAGAAATTCTGTCAACCTTAGCTCTAGATTAAAAATGAGAAGAGATGTGTATGAGTTTTGAAAATGATCTTGCTTCCTTTGACGTGTATTCCATTGTTTTAAAAAGTTTCTAGTAAAAATGAATTTAGTAGGAACTTTAAGTGGACAGAATCCTTATTTGATAATACTGTGACAGTTGGGTGTATGAGATAAACGCTGAAAACAGGCTTAGAGAAGTCACAGAGCTATGGAAAAATTTGTGCAGAACCTATTTAGACTATACTTAAACAAAGGCTGTTTCCTTAAACAAAAATATTTTCATTTATTTTAAAAGAAATTTATAGAAAAGAGGGAGAGAACAGTACTTTCTCAGACTAGTTTGCAGCTTACTTTCTTTTAAAACATTATCTTTATGCTTAACCTTTCCTAAACTAATTTAAAAGACTGGATAAAAGTTCTCATGGTTGTAGGTCTCTCCTGAAGGAAGAATTACAAAATATATGAAATGCTCTTTTTCTGCTGACAATTATTAAGCATTTTACCAATCAATATTAGCACCTACTTTTTTTGGACTAGTATGTGTTAGAGTACTATATACAATGATATTTTGCATTATCATAAAATAAATAAGAAACCGGCATCTAAATGGGAGACCACAACCCATATGGGAATTTCATTTGCTGATTGTAAACAATTTCTTTTAGCTGGATTTTAAAATAATAATTTTACTGAAAGACACTTTGGAATGTATTTTATTTAACTCGACAACTTGATTATAATAACTTATTATGTGCCTGGCCTCCGTTAAATTCCTTTTTCAGTGTCTTATAGTGGTATGGAGGCTACTTAGGACTCTCAAGTTATATTCCTGTTGAACATGAGCTCTGGCAGATTCTATCAATATGAAAAGGCTTTGGAGAGGCTCATCAAATGATGACAACTCAGTGAAGATCTCCTAAGGCAAAGAAGGGTTGTGAACAGTATTGGTATTACACCAACAAAATCACAGATCCTTGAAATATTCAGGCATATGCCTGTCATTTCAGATTAATTTTTTTCTCACAGATATGTTTGTACATTGGGAATTAGAGGGGTAGTTTTCCCCAGTATGTGTTTGTTGTTCATCCTCCTGTTTAGAGAATTAGATTTATTTCTTATTTAGGTTTAAAATGCTTCATTAGCTAGTTAAGATTGACTTCTGTAGTTGCATCATAGCAATTACAAATAACTATCTACTAATGCTGAATGTAATTTGATGAGTTGTGACATGGTGGAGTATACCTTTATATAATATTCTCTTGAAATATAGTCTGATAAAATTGTAAAGAAATTAAATTTTGAAAAATCAAATTGTTTTTTTGAGTGTGCATCAATAATTTATTTTTAAATTTTTTTTTAAAATTTACTATTTAAAGAATACCAGAAGTGAAAAGTTTGTTGAGGTAAAGAATCTTAATGCAGATGACTCATAAGCTAATATTTCTGTTTTATAAGTTTGAAATATCTGGTTTTCTTCAAGTGGAACACACATTTTGTCATTATCCTGTCAAGGAACATTAAAATTGGGAATTTATAGAAATAAAGTGTAAGTAAAATGGGCAGTTTTGAATAAATGTGCAGTTTTGGACTGCTTTCTGGGCATTAGCTTAGCCTTAAGTTTCCTGGCTTCATGTGTTAACATACGTACAATCACATGGTACTAAATTTGATATTGGTGACCATTTTTGATAGCATGAGCTGCTGAAGTTAGATTTTTTAAAAAAAATTTATAAGCTTAACAGTAAATGAATGTTCTTTCTTGCCCTAATTAAATCATAACTTAACCATATGTACAGGCATAGCCTGTGCAAAGTTGTGTCCTAATAAGTACTATTTTATAATAACAATAATATATTACAATTCCAACTGCTAATTCTTCATGCATAATAAATTCATCTATAACATTGTTCCTTTGGATTAATCAATAAATTATTTCAGTTGGTTACATTTTTTTGGTAACCATAAATTACCATTGGATATAATAGGGAGATATGCTTGGAATCTATTATTGCCGTAGTTTTATATGGGAGTTTCTTTTTGCTTTGATAATTATTTTATTTTTTGCTATAGCTACAATATAGATTAATGCCTTTGCATATTTTATTGTTTTATAAAAGAAATAATGTTTCTTTTTTTCCTCCTCATCTCTATGTACATGCTTCCTGTCTACGATTTACTTACTTCTGCTTATTGCAAGATCAAGCAGGTTGGTGTGATTGATTTGCACTCCACATGGTACAATTATTGATCTTGTAAAGGACTTGTTCAAGTTTTTTTTTTTTAAATTGAGAAGAAATTACTGAGAATAATTAATTTTGACAAGGTAAGTATTTGATATTTTAACTTTTTTCAGGGAGAACTTAACATCTTTTTTTAAGCTTTTGATTTCTAAATTCTTAACTCAGTAAACACAATTTTTGCATTATAAATGCAAAGGTTATAACCTGTAGCCATCTTTCCATTTTTCCTAGGTAAGGAGGGAGTAAACACTCAGCTAATATTTAATTTTTATTTTTATTCTCAGTTCAGTTGAATAAACATTTAAACAAATTCCTACTACATGTAAGGCTCCACTCCAAGTACCGAAGTTATAAAGACAAAATGAAATAGTCCCTGCTAGGCATTTACATTTTGTTAGAATGAAATTCTTGTCCTTCACTTGTCCACCTGAGAGGCTAAGCACTCTACATGTGATTTGATTGATAGAGGGAATCCTACATAAGAAACTCCTTCACCTAGTGTAAATTGGCACCTTCTCTACAACTTACTGTCTTAGAAAGTGCCCCTTTCTGCAAAAAAACCCCTCCTTATTCTAATACTGTACAATATAGATTAGCACAAGATTTTTGATAACCAGATCTAAAATTTTTAAAATATATCCTAACCTAAAACAGTTATGATGCTTATAAAAATTTATTCTGTAAGTTATCAAAACCCTTCTTTGCTTGAGGATTAATGATATAAATTTTGACATTTAAATTAATTTTGGTTACAGTGACATTTATTAAAAAGGGACTTTTTAAAAATACATAAAATTTCTTGAGAAAAGTATTATAGAAAACACAGTCTAACTCAGGTTTGCACCACCCGAATATGTAGTTGAGCATATTGCCTGGATGATTCAGATTTACTCATGAAATTAATGTGATAATGATATTTAATCTGAATTGCCAAGATAATTTTTTCCCTTTGAAGACAGGCACTTACTGAAATATAAAAAAGTTACCAAAGTTTTTTTCCCTTAGTTTTCTTCCCTTGAAGTATATTTTTCTTCCTCTAGTTACAAATTTGAATATTTTTGATATGTTTTGAACTAGGACTGCCCTTGCTGCCATTGATCAGTCTTGGGATATATTTCTCCTCCTTGTTTTCTGGGCATGCACTGAGTTTTTCTTTAACGACTGCCTTGGGAAACAATCACAAAATTGAATTTCAGAAGTAAAATCAGGTATACCACCATACTTTTCAGATTAATTTGTTTTGTGCTCAGCTTATATTTATGATTTAAACATATTCTTATGATTTATATTTATTTTACTTATTTGATTTTGTATTTACATAAATTACATGATTTATATATATTTTCATAGGACAAATACCCTACAAACTTAGTGAAGTTAATACATTACCAAACATTGGTCATATTACTCCCTTTTTACCATTAATCTGCCCTATCATAATATTCTTTATATCAGTTAACACAAATTTCATCTAATTCAAATTTTAGTCTTCCTTTATATGTTAATACTCTGCATTGCAACTCTTTCACTGTCCTCATTCCTAAGAAAAAGGTGGTATAAATGTTGAAGTCCTTGAAAAATTCTTTGGAATTAGGAGTTACTTTATAAAAAGAAAATGAGTGTTTAGCCATTTGGAGTTTATAAAGTAAAGTTAAGGTGACTGGGCCAAAGACATCAACAGAGGTCATGTCTTATTTTAAATTTCTGGACTGCAATTAATCACACCACACCAGAGCATAAATGATTGAATCAACACTATTTAATTTCTTATTCATCCTGTTTGTGCTATTACTCAGTAGAATTTCTTTTCAAGCTGTATAAAATGTAGAAATAGACTGTCATCTTTGTTTTAAAATTTTATATTGAATGCTAAACTCCTTTTCTCCCCTGGAGACTAAAGATCTTCTTTAAACTTCCTTGAAGAAACCAGAGAAAATATGTGTTTAGAAACATGTATAGTCCCCTGTACAATGATATTTCACCTGTCTTCTCTATAGTATTTTTTTCTTTTTACAGCAGAAGTGGTTGACTCTGGGTAGAGAGATCAACTGTTTAGTGTCTATAAGTTCTACTTGCTTACTCCATTCTTTCTGTGGAACTTTGGGGTAGAAATCAATAATAGTAAGCATTTGCGAGTGTCCCAAATCAATTTTATGAAAAATTGTGCTTTTTCTCTGAAGGAAACAATGTTTCAAAGTTGTGTTACTAGAACTGAATTTTCTTGTATTCATATTCACAAGTAACTTTGTAAAGTTAACTCTAGTTTTAATTCTTTTAGTTTCTTTTAATTAAAAGATATATTTTCATTCCAGTTCTTTTACTTAGAGCACTGCATTTGGAGTCAAAGCATACCTTGACTTGATTTCCAGTTTTGCTTTTTGTTGTCAGTGTTACCTCAAGCAAGTCACTGATGCTTCTTGGGCTTCAGTTCCTTCATGTGACTGAAGAGACTGAACTCTCAAACTCTTTAAGAGCTCGTGGAACTTTAAATCTTAGGATCCTGTATATTTTTGTGCTAATATTTTATATTAGTCATTTAAGAAGGCCTCATAATTATAGTAGTAACTTATATTTATATATCACTTTTGCTTTAAAGTACTTTAATAATAATTCTCATTTGTTTCTCATAACAACCCTATAAGTTAGTAGTTGAAGAATTATCATTCTTGCTTTAATGATGGGGTAATTGAAGGTCATAGTGGTTAAAAAGTGGCTTAAATAGCCAGATCAGGATTAGAACTTCCAAGTCTTTTGCTCTTTCCGTTACACCATTCTATCTGTCTGGTAAGTTTGTCCATGTTTCTGAATTTGTCATATTAATAAGTTACCTAATGAACTTCCTGTTCATATCCTTTGATTATTTATTATTTAAGGTTTGGTTCCTACAAATCACAGTTAGTAAGTGTGAATGTATGCACATGCAGGCCACATGAACAGTGGAAACACCTAATAGAATCATATAATCTCAAAGTTGTAAGGGAGAATTAGAGGCCATCTGCTCAAACCCATAATAGGAATCCCATTTGTATCATCTGACAGATAGTCATCTGACTTTTTCTTGAAGCCATCCACTGAGAAGGGAACCTGTGTAATTATATTATGCTATATATCCTAGGGGAAAGTACAAAGTTTAGGTAAAATGTAGTCCCTACGCTTACAAAGTTATGTTCTCTAAATTCCAAATTCATTATTCTTTTAACGACATTCACTTATTTCTGTTTTCTCACTTTCTTCTTTCTTTTCTTTTATTAGAACTTATCTCTTCTTAATCATACATAACAGTCTTCATTGAAAACTTATTCTATATTTCAAATAACTAACTTAACATAAAAATATTTGTAACATTAGTAATTTGTAACATTAGTAATTTGGAGACTATCATCAATATAAAATTTATTCACCATATGCTATCTTGAAATATATATTGTATATATAAAGAAAACTTTGCATTTTTATTAAACGAGTTCAGTTGATAGCAAAAAAAGTTTAAAAATAATTATTTATAAAAAAATTAACTAGTTCTTATGTTGATTTACATTGAAAATATAACTTTAACAAGAACAAGTTATTTGGATTGAATAGTCAAGATTTGTGTTCTGGCTAAATGAAGAAATTGCTTAGATTTATTCCTTGTTCTAAGAAAAGGAATTAAAGGGCACATAGTTTATGTGTTTGGGGCATTTGTTGGATCCATATAATTGCATAAATTATTTTATTTGCTTTTTATCTGTTTCCTTCCCCCATTGCATCATGGGTCTATCTTGCCTTTCTTTTTCCTTTAATGATTATTGGCTTATTGCCTCCTTGAATTTGGTGGCTGCTTCAAAAAAGCTGTTCTGGGCACTTGTGATATAGAAAGTAAAGTATAAATTACCCAGTTGTCAAATATGCTTTTTTAAACTGAGGAACATTTCACCATATTATCTTACAGTCCTCTCTTCCCCCTTACTTTAGTGATAATTATGTTTAAATAAAACTCACATAGGTAAAAAGAAGGTTTCACCAGATAAGATGGTTGAAATGCAAGCAAAGATTGATGAGGAGAGGAAAGCACTTGAAACCAAACTTGATATGGAAGAAGAAGAAAGAAATAAAGCCAGAGCTGAACTGGAAAAAAGGGAGAAAGATCTTCTTAAAGCCCAGTGAGTATTATGCTAGTTGCAAGTGAGATAATGTATGCTAGGCAGTTTGAAAACTTTAAAATTCTATATAAATGTCATTAGTAGTTTATAATCTGATTTTAAATGAAAATTTGATTCCAATTAAAAATTTTATTTATCCAACTTTAGTTTCTGGTTCTTTGGAATGGAATAGTTTCATAAAGATACTTAAAAATATTGTTATAAATGATAAAATTAAAAAGTAATTTGTTTTTCATTTTGTCTGTGGGGGAAACATTGGTGTTATATACTAAATTAATTTCATAATGACTGCCACTGTTAGTGAGACACAGACATATGCATTTTAAAAAATTATATATATGTATTTTCATTCAACAGTAATCTACCTTATTGTACTTAATATATAGAGTTAATCAAAACAAATTTCCACATCAGCCATGTCCAAAAAAAAATTGTCTCATTTTTCGCTCAGTCTTTTACAAACTCTCTACCAAGAGATGAGTAGCATGTTTCAACATCAGATCTCTTGGAATTGTGATTGATCATAGTAAGTTGCTATAAATGATTTTATACTTTGGGGTCCTTTTCCTCTTTCTTTGCTTCCTTTGGGATGTAGACCTGGTAATAGTATTGCCTAGTCAAGGGACATAGTTTCAAATTACTTTCCAGAATGGCTGAATTCACAGTTCTACCAACGGTGCATTGATGTACTTTTTGCTTCCAGTTCCTCTAGCATTTGTCATTTTCTCTTTTTGTCAACTGTACCAATCTGATGGGTGTGAGGTGCCACTAACCTTACATTTTAATTTGTACTTCTCTAATTATTCGTGATTTAGAGCATTTATTCATATGGATAGTGATAGCTTTGATTTCTTTCTCTCAAGACTTCCTGTTCATATCCTTTGATCATCTATCATTTGAGGTTTGGTTCCTATAAATTTCAGTCCATTCTCAATATATCTTGGAAATGAGACCTTCATCAGAGAAACTTGTAGCAAAAACTTTCCCCCATTTATCTGTTTCTCTTCTAATTGGTTTTGTTTGTATAAAAACCTTTTTAATTTTATGTAATCCTAATTATCCATTTTACCTTCTGTGATCCTCTATATCTCTTGTTTGGCCATGAATTCTTTCTTTATCCTTAGATCAAAGAGTTACTTTCTTACTTCTCTTATTTGTTTATGATAGTCACCCTTTATGTCTTATGTTATATATTCCTTTGTCATTTATCTTGATATAGAGTGCTAGATGTTGGTTTATATCTAGTTTCTGGTCCAGATGATTTTGGTGAATGCTGCTTCTTAATATAGTTTGAAATTGGGAAGTGCTATTAGCAACAACTTTCTAACTGGTTTCCCTTTCTCAAATCCTTTCCCTACTGCAGTCCATCTTCCATTCAGCTACTAGAGTGATTTTCCTAAAGATTATGCCTGATCATGTCACTCCTCTCTCTTCTCCCCCCACTCAACAAATTCCAGTGGCTCCTTACTGCCCTGCCCCTAGGATTAACCATAAAACCCCGTCTGGAATTTAGAGTTCTTCACAACTTGGTTCCTTCTTACTGTTTTAGTCTTGTTGCATATTATTCTCCTCCACATACTCTACAATCCAGCTCTGCTGGCCTATTTTTTCTTCCTCGTCTAATACTCCATCTCCTATGACCATGCCTTTGCAATGGCTTTGCCCTGTTTCTACAATTCTGTTCCTTCTCACCTCAGCCTCTTGGCTTCCTTCAAGACTCAGCTTAAATCTCATTTTGTGTAGAAGCTTTTCCCAGCACCCTCAACTGCTAATGCCTTCCACTCCAAGATTACTTCATATTTAGTTTGTGTATATTTTGCATGTATGTAGTTATTTATGTGTTGCCTGCTGCGTTAGAATTCAAGTGAAGGAGAGATTAAAGTTGCATGTCAGGGAAGGTTTGCTTTGCTGGTTCAAGGTCTTGGAGGTGGTAACAGGGAATCGGGAATCATAGCTAAAGGACATAAAGAAATTGCTTTTATTGAATAGGGTTATCTCTTCTTGGCTACAGGGAACAAGATGAGAATGGGTAGTGATTCACTGAAGTTTGACTGAATAGAAAAAAGCAAGGGAGATGAAGGAGCTCAGTAATTAACACTCCAATTTTGGGGCCTTCTTTTAGTTTTTAAATTTAGTAAACTTTTCTGGGTTTAAATATTTTTTACTAGAAATCAGTAATGCCAAAATAGGTTGTATTCTTATCTTAATAAACAGACAAGAGCATCAGTCACTTTTGGAAAAATTATCTGCACTAGAGAAGAAGGTGATTGTTGGAGGTGTTGATTTGTTGGCCAAGGCTGAGGAACAAGAGAAACTTCTTGAGGAATCTAATATGGAACTAGAAGAAAGAAGGAAAAGAGCAGAACAACTTCGAAGAGAGCTTGAGGAAAAAGAGGTAATGGTGACTTTTTGTTAATGGTTGGATAGTTTACTTAGCATGAAACTTTTTCAAACAAGACCTTAAGAGTATGTTAAATTTTAAAGCATATTTCTGTTTCTCATTCAAAAATGGTAGTTGGTAAGTAGTTTTATAATTTTTGTCATTCCTTATGGATAAAGAATATTTCTGAACTTGGAACAATTTTTGCCTTAGCAAGAACGCCTGGATATTGAAGAGAAATATACTAGTTTACAGGAAGAAGCTCAGGGAAAGACCAAGAAGTTGAAGAAAGTTTGGACTATGTTAATGGCTGCAAAGTCGGAGGTCAGTATTTAAAAATAACATTTAAAATAATTGTTGTTTTGTTTTTGTTTTTTATATTGTCTAAATTTCCTCCTATGGCAAAAGTTGTTGTGGACTCCCTTGAACTTCCTACTGCCATTAACTAATTGGGGAGGGGGGGCAGTGAGGTGGTGCAGAATAAAACACCAGTGCAGGAGTCAGGAGGACCTGAGTTCAAATCTCACCTCAGACACTTGACACTCACTAGCTGTGTGACCTTGGGCAAGTCACTTGACCCCAATTGCCTCATCCTGGGTCATCTCCAGTCATCCTGATGAATATCTGGTCACTGGATTCAGATGGCTATGGTGGAGAAGTGAGGCTGGTAACCTGCACAGCCCTCCCTCACTCAAAAAAACAAAGTCAAGTGCAAGTCATGTCATTATTTCTCTGATGGCATGGTCTTCTTCGGCAACGAAGGACAAACACAAACACACACAACTAATCAAGGACCCAAAAAGAAGGTAATTGCATTTAATTCATTCAGAGTGAGACATTCTCCATCAGAAAACTGTGAGCAAGCGTATCTGTCATAATTCAGTAAGTGGCATTTATAACATTCTACCATTAAAGGCTAAGACTGCTTGTTGGTCATGTAGAGGAAGCTTATTATCAGTTACAAAGGAAAGATTGTGTCTTTTACATTAGCATAGAATATTAGCATAGATCTTTATTAGATCAAAGGGAATATTGCAACCCTTGTCTAATAAAATAAAGAGCAGTAGACTTCTTCCAAGTCTTCTTTTTCAGTAATGAAGTGATTAGAAGCATTGTAATGCAGATTGATCCTGCAGTTCCTGCTGAGACAACAAATAGCAAAGTGGTCAATTTTAATAAAGTACTCTTAGCTCTTAAAAATCTTAACACTCGTGGATTATTCCTCCTTTCTCCTCTCAGAAAGCCATCTCTTTTTGTCATAAGGAATTTTTTTTAATCAGCGCAACAACAGAAATAATTTTAATAAAATGTAACTTTTTCTTTTTCATAACTCTTTTACTTCTGTGGTGCTAATATTTATATAAGGCAATCAAAAAGTGTTCCTTTAATTTCAAAGGAACAAAATAATTTTCTCAGCTCTTTTTATTGTTGAAGTTAACATATTTTTTAATTTAACTAATTTAAAAAGTTACTCATTAAAATGTAATTGTTACCTTCTGTGTTAGCTTAAAAAGGTTTATTCTTATTTCCTTGATCTATTTTTATGAATAAAAGCTTTTGTAGAAGTGCTAAGACCACAAAAGAACAGTTAAAATTGTTCTTTGCTATGAAATAGGACTGATTTTACAATTTGTTTACAATATTTTCATGACTGTAGATGGCAGATCTTCAACAAGAACATCAGAGGGAAATTGAAGGTCTTCTGGAAAATATTAGACAGCTTAGCAGGGAACTTCGACTTCAGATGCTTATTATTGACAACTTTATTCCTCAGGATTATCAGGTAAATAATGAGGGTGTCTATTTATTTTCCTTCATTTAAAGCATTTATTAAGCACTCCCTTTGTGAAGAATACTATATTAGGCACTGGAGAAAGATAAAAAAATTAAGATAGATATTATTCTGCCCTCTTGAACCTCATAACCTATTTGGTATGCACATAATTTTTGTGTAAAATATAGTAATAGTATATTTGGTGACCTCCATAGGAGACTTCTCTGTTATAGATCATCTTTTTTTTTTTAACAGCTGCTGTTCCTACCACCCTTTATCGTATAATTAGCACCACCATCAGTTTCCTCAACAAGTTAACTCTTTAATGACCCCCTTACCAAGCATTCATTGTTTTCAAGTAGTTCTCTTTGTGCATTAGTTGACTTTTGTATCTATGGGAAGTAGTTACTTCATTAAGACAATACTTTGAAGTAGGGAAATCTCTAAATATGATGAATTCAGTACAGATTTGCTGAATGCCAGGATGACTAAATGGTTTGACTATAAAGTGCCCCTGACTTTATTACTTTGTATTCCTATTCTCTGTGTCTACTTTCCTGCGGACATTGGCAGTCAATAACGGATTTTAATTGTAGTACTAGCTGAAAAGCCTCCAGAAATCATTGTTTGTGATTTATGAATGACAAAGGTTTTAAATTAAGATTCACTAAAATACTTCTCTGTGAACTACATTCTAGAGTGATTCAGTATTTGATCACATCTTCAAGCATTAATTAAATTTTCCTACAGAGGAAAAGCTTCACATAGCATGAGTAGGTATATTGAAGTCTTTTCCCAAAAGACAGAATATGAGATCAAAGAGTAAAAATAAATTTTTAACATTTTCATTGTTTTTAAATATAAAATTTTTTTTAAAAGATGAAGCTTAAATCTTCAATTAGACTCAAACCTCAGCATAATCTTCTTTGTGATAGTGATCTTTTGGGGGAAAATTGGCTTTGTTTGACCACCATAGTCACTCCACTTCAGCTCATAACACCTTTTCTCCTGAGTGTATAGGGAGTGCTTGCCCTTCCACTATGTCACTTTGTAAGCCTGGTGCTTCCTTTATATTATTGCAGTAAGTTCTGCATGTTTGGGGGATGTTCACCCTATTGGTGGCAGAACTGTCAGAATGGAATGGAGGGTGTTTGGTCTTGATAGAAGTGGTATGTAAAACATTACTCTTTGATTTGGGAACTAAAAAGAGCACACAAGGAAGAACTGTTAGAAAATAATTAAGTATAGAAATCAGTCATTATTTATTAAGCACTTATACTTAAGACAAACACTCTCATAGGCCCTGAGGATGCAAAGACAAAAGTGAAACAGTCTCTGTCGTCAAGGAGCTTACAGTCT
Source organism: Potorous gilbertii (assembly GCA_028658325.1). Taxonomy (NCBI): domain Eukaryota; kingdom Metazoa; phylum Chordata; class Mammalia; order Diprotodontia; family Potoroidae; genus Potorous; species Potorous gilbertii. The sequence continues at coordinate 415,078,407 of CM053769.1, forward strand.
TTCAGGAGAGATAGATACTTAAATATTTACAAAATAGATTCAGAATAAACAAGGTAATTTTCTGGGAGAGGCACTATCAACTTTGGCAGTAAGAAAAGACCACATGTAACAGGTGGTGCTTGAGATGAGCTTTAGCAGGGCTGAATGTACTGTATAAGGGAACAGAGATGAGGAGGGAGTACATTCTGGGCATAGTGGACAGGTCTGTAAAGAGGTTATTTGTGAGAATGGATGCAAAAGATGTTGTGAAAGTAAAAATGATATGTCATCTAATTAGCTATCAGGTTGAGGGAGAGTGAGGAGACAAGGATGACTTCAAGTATGCCTCCACTCATCTTAATACAGAATCAAAGCTCAGGGGATGTCAAAGCCCAGCACACGAAAATGTGTAGCCTGCAATAAGACAGTAAAGCAAACCAGATTTTTTGTGGCTAGATACTCTTAAAACAGCACTCTCCCTGTCAGGGAGAATGATGGGAAAAGATCCACTGGACCCACAGGTGGAATTGGATTTCCTGCTGGGGATATAGAAAGAATGGGCTACTTGCTTCCTCACCAGTGAAGTCCTAGTGGGTTTTTATTGGGTTTTTATCTTGCGGTTAGCAAGACCAGGCATTAGGAGAAAGGAACGAGGAGCTTGGACCTGGGTACTGGTGCTGATTCATATTAGTTTGGAGAAGGAAAGATTCCTGGGGAATTGGAGGCTAGTTGATATTCAAACTAACTTCTGGGAAAAGGAGCTAGTCCAGGGGAACTTGCAGACTCAAGACCCCATGTTGCCCTCTAGGTCATTAAGTGCAGCCCTTTGACTGAATCCAAGCTTCACAGAATAAATCCTCTCAATAAAAGGATTTGTTCTGTAATACTTGAACCCAGTAAAAAGACTGCACCCAAGGACCTAAACGTCCATATGTGACTTTGAGGCCACAGGTTCCCCACTCCTGGACTAGTCTTACACTTAAATGGGGTGATTCATCTTCCCTGTTGGGTTTTTGAACTTTTCAAGGGATTTTTTCATTTAGCAGGTCTGGAAGGCTACTGTATTAAGAGTTGTGTCTGAATCACTAGAAAGATGGTGATACAGTAGATAAATATAGGGAAGTTAGGAAGTGGCATGGGTTTTGGGGAAAGATAATCTGTTCTCTTTTGGACATGCTGAGTTTGATTTCTTACAGCATATCCAGTGACATGGACTGGACATACAAATTTATAGATCTGGAAAATCATCTGCATAGAAGTGATTATCCCATGGCTGCTGATGAGGATGGCATGAGAGGGAGAGTGGAGAGAGGTATAGATAGAAGGGGATGGAGAGAAAGAGGAAAGTAGGGATGGAGAGAAAGAGGAAAGTAGGGATGGAGAGAAAAGGATGCAGGACAGAACTTTGGAGTATACCCATGACTAGGGAGCAGGATACGGGTGATGATCCAATAACATCTATGATTGTCAGTTGTAAGTTTTTTTTTAAACTATGACAGTCAAAGTTCATTCAGCAAAGATTTATTAAATTCCTTCTCTCTACAAAACACTGTTAAGGACAGAGAAAAAAAATTAAACAGTGTATCATCCATAGGGAGATAAAATGGTATCCATAATATGCCATATTAAAGTATATTAGAGTTACAAAACAAATTGCTACATGCAATCCAAGTAGGATCTTTATAGACTGAGTAGATCAGGAAAAGTTTCATGGAAAAGGTAATATTTGAGTTATATTTTAAGGAATAAATAAAAATTCAGCCAGAGATAATGTGGAAGGAGCGCATTCTAGCCATAGAGAACAGCATAAGCAAAAGGAGAGAGGTGGGAGTGTGTGTTTGGGAGACAGAGAATAATCTGACTAGGGCATCAGTAGAGTGGTAAAGCACCAGATGATAAAGGGCTTTAAATTTCAGGCAGAGAACTTTGAATTTTACTCAGATGGCAGTAGGGAATCGTGGAACATTTTTAAGTGGAAGAGTGATACGTAAAAAAGAGTATCCTGTGGCAGAATGTATTTTGATGACTATGATATGTATTTCTTGGAGAAGTTAGATTTTAGCCATGCTGTGCACTAATTGCGCCAGCTAGAACTATTATGGATCAATAAAGCACTAGAATTTTTTGTTTTACAAGAGATTATTCTGTGCATGTATACGAAGGTCAGATTAAAGTAAAGTTAGGCATACTAGTTAGGTGACTGTTACAGTCCCAGCAAATGTCCATGAGGGTCAATAGTAGAATGGTTGCAGTGGGATTAGAGAGGGAAGAATGGGAGAGGTTGCTGAGGCCCATTCTATAAGACTTGTACCTGATGGAGGTGAGGGAGATGTGGTGCCTAGGGTTCAAAGGTTGGGAGAATTGTGGTGTCATACACAGAAGTAGGGTCAGAAGTAGAAGCAGGCTTAGGGGCAGGGATAATAAACCCAGTTTTAGAGTTTGCGTTTGAAGTGCCTGGGGTAAATCTAGGTGGAGATGTATTGTAAGCATTTGGAGATGAGTCAAAATCCCCAAAGGAGAGACTGGATTGGAAGATTATACATTTGGCGAGTCCTCTGCATTAGAGTAGTAATTAGTTGAAGTTGTGGAAGTGAAGGAGATTGCCGAGAGTGCAGAGGGAGAAGAGAAGAATGATGAGGACAGACTTAGGGATATTTAACCTGAGATCTACAGATTCTCCCTGTGACATATTTCAGAGGGCCCAGGAACTTAAATGGGAAACCATCTTTATTTCAATGTAGTTTGTTTCCTTTGTATTCTATATGTTTTATGCATTTAAAAAGCATTATGAGAAGGGGCCCACGGTTTCACAAGACTTTCAAAGGGCTCTATGAGACAAAAAGGTTGGGAACACCCTTATTAAAGAGTTATGAAAAACTAGAGAAGGAGAAAAAGAAAAGAAGGAAGGAAAGAAACAAGCGTTTATATGCCTACTATGTGGCTGGTACTGTGCTCAATGTTTTACAAGTATTTTCTCATTTAATTTTCACAACTCTGGGAGGTAGGTACTATTACAGGTGAGGAAACTAAGGGAGACAGCAGTTAAGTAACTTGTCCAGAGTCACACAGTTACTATGCATGTAAGGCTATATTTGAATTTAGGTCTTCCATCTCTAGGCCCAGTGCTCTATCTCCTTTGCCACTTAACTGCCTCTGAGTTGAAAACTGGGGAGTATCCAGTAGGGAGAGGTTGTTAATAGTGACAACTACTGCAGGATGGTCAAAAAGGAATGAGAACTGAAAACAGATCATTAAACTTAGTGGTTGGGACAGGAGTTCTTAACTTGGATTTTAAGCATTTAAAAACATTATTCTGAGAAAAGGTTCATAGGTTTCATCACACTGCCAAAAGAACTCATGACACAAAAAAAGTTAAGAATCTCTGGCTTAGGATGTAATGAATAAACTTTGACAGAACAGTTTTAGTAAAGAAGTAATGGAAACAAAAGCCAGAAAACAAGAGGGTCCATTTAGGGATGAAGAAGAGGAAACTGAAGTGATTGTGATATAAAGATAAAGGATAGCAATAAAATGTATTTTAAAAAGTAAAACAATTAGAATCCTAACTAAAGTTAACTACTCTTCCTGGCCTATAAGCATTAACCCATAACACAAATGAAAGAACTTCTATCCTTTCAAAAGTACTTTTCCTTAACATGTTATGTAGTATTAACCTAAAATCAGGAGCCAGTATTACATGTAATGGGGATAAATTATAGCCTTTCCAGTAAGATTAAGGGTAAGCAAGAGTGCCCATTATCACAACTACTTTTTCATAAAGTACTGAAGAAAAAAAATTATTGCATTTTGCAGATGGATGCTATGTAGATGGTTTATGTAGAGAACCTTAAAGAGTCAACTAAAGGTCAATTGAAACAACTTCATCAAAGTTGCAAGATATAATATAAAGCCATGTAAATCATAAGTATTTCTCTATATTACCAACAAAACCCAGCAGGAAGAGAGATAGAGAAGTTTCATTTAAAATAATTAAGGCTATATAATTACTTGGAAGTCTACCTTACCAAAACACATTTCAGGAGCTATATAGATATACCACAAAAGAATCTTCAAGGAAATACAGATTCTGAATAATTGGAGAAATATTCATTATTCATGGGTAGGCTGAACCAATATGACAGTACTATTCAGTATATTCAATTAGTGCCATTCCAATCAAACTACCATAGATCTACTTTTTAGAGCTAGAAGAGAAACAGTCATGGAGCAAAAAGTCAGACATCTCAATGGAAATAATGAAAATTTAAAAATGGGCTAGAAGGGGACCTAGCAGTACCAGTTTCTCAAACTGTCCTACAAAGCAGCAATTATCAGATGATTTGCAACTGAGACAGATTAGCTACACAACAAAGGGTCCTAGTTTTTGCTAAAGCCAAAGACCTGATCTCTTCCGGTAAGCACTTACTTGCTATCATTGACAATACTGACACCGACAAAACCTCCTTCTGGAAACACTCTTGCTTTGGTTTCAAACCTCACATCCTGGATCTCTTATTTCTGAGATGTTCTTCTCTTGCCTTTTCATGAGTCCTTCCTGACCTCTGAGGTGAATGTTTATTCAGAGTATTCTGTTTTTGCCACCTCTAGGTGCAGGCTCCCTTGACAGTATGATTCCTAACTCTTCAAGGATCACCTTTCTGTAAATAACTCCCAAATCCATTTCTTCAGTTCTGCCATTCAGCACTATCCATAGATTGTCCCACCAGTACCTGACATTCAACATATCTTTTACAAAAATGTACCTTGCTTTGCTTCTCTTAACTTGGTTTTATGTATTAGTGGCACCACCACTTGCAGTGCCATGTGTTCAAGATAACTTTGGAGTTATGTTAGCAAGTCCTTTCCATTCTTCCTTTGCAGTGTATTATCTGATCTATCCTCTTTTCTCTTCCTGCTGTTTCCATTACACATAACCCATCTACAGAATTGCTTTACTTCCAGAGACTTCCTGCCTCCAAACCATTGTTGGCTCCACTGCCAGACATGTCTTCTGCATATAGAAATTCAGAGATATGGTCTTGTCATTAAATTGCTCAAACTCTAAAGTGGTTCCTTTTTGCCTAAAATACCTTTTCCTGGTATTCAAGGCCCTCTCTAATCAGATGCCTCCCTACTTTGAAGCTTTATTTCACACTTTTCTCTTTTACCTGTTCTTCACCCAGCCAAACTGGAATATGTCATTCCCCACCTGACCTGAATTTACCGTCTCCTCCTCCTCTTTGCTCACACTTTGCACCACCATTCTGTCATTTGTAACTAATTCTTGCTTAGTTTCTGAATTCCAAGCTATCCTTTAAAGCCTAGCTTAAATGCTACCTTTCTAAAAGCTTTCCATAAAGCTCCATTGTCTGTAATGGCCTTTATTCTCTGTCACATAGCTTTTTGATGCACTCACCATTTCTTTTGTTGTGTTCTAATTATTTGGGTAGGTATCTCTACCAGACTCTCAGATCTAAAAGAGCAGGGAACCTGTTTTAGCTAAACTTTGTATCTTCCCTAGTTCCTTGCATACGGTACTGACTTGAATCCAGTTCACTTGCAAATCATGACATCACTTTCCTGATGTCATAGTCCTCTTCCAGAACAAAGGACAAACAAATTAATATTTATTGAAGAGCTGATCCCTTGGCATATTTATAATCTTTCATCTTTTAAGTTCAATTTTTGAAGAAAATATTGAAAATAAAGTGTTTTGAGTGAAAATAAAGTGTATTGAAAATAATCATGAAAGGTACAAATGACACCAACTCATTTCCCCCATAAACTTAAAAATATTATGTTGTTTTAACATTATAAGTAAAATATCTTTACATCTTTTCAAAGGAAATGATTGAAAATTATGTTCACTGGAATGAAGATATTGGAGAATGGCAGTTAGTAAGTATACCTTAAGGCATTAATCTTACAATGCTTTAGAATAATCTGTTAGTCCTGTGTTTGCTAAATAATACTTTTCTTTTTATTCAAGAAATGTGTTGCCTACACAGGAAATAATATGAGGAAGCAGACTCCAGCACCTGATAAAAAGGAGAAAGATGTAAGAGAGTTTTGTTACTTTTGCTGCTACTTCTTTTGCTTTAAGAATGTGGTTATGATGTTATTCAGACAACCATTTGGCCTTACTGCCTTTCACCTGGGGATGGAGGCCTTTTGATAAAAGCATTGTTTGGAGGGATATTATAGTGGTTGTGTAGGGGGGATAATTGGGGGGACTGAATGGGACTCAGTGACTCGACTGTATTCCTCTTATTTCTACTTGTAGCTGGAGGATCATGGAACTGTTTTGGAATCTAAAATATATCTATATGGTTTTTTTTTCATTGCTGCTTTGGTCTTAGGCTAACAGTGGAAATTGTAACAGGGACAGAGGGAAGGATTTGTTATATATCTCTTTATTCCTAGGGAAATATGTAGCACAACAGGGCTTTTTCATTTTTTACTCACCCAGCACTTGGTGATCACTCTTTATTCAGTAGGCTTTGGATAAAAATGTCAAATTTCTTGTGTAGCAGACATCTATTTAAATTGCATTTTTAATGACTTTTATAGAGTTTGATATTTTAATCAAAAGAGTACATTTATTAGAATGGCATTAAAAGTGTTCCATGTTTGTTCTTTTATTTAGCCCTTTGAAGTGGACCTTTCCCATGTGTATTTGGCTTATACTGAGGAAAGCCTGAGACAGTCTTTGATGAAATTAGAGAGACCACGCACTTCAAAGGGAAAATCAAGGCCCAAAACTGGAAGAAGGTAAAAATATTATTAAATCTTATAAAACTTGGTCTTGAGATATTCTAAGAGAGATTTTATTTTTATTTCTGTTAATACAATCAAGATCTTGGCTGAGACTTTAAGGATCTCATTTGAAAATTAGTTTCTTTAAGAGATATTGCATTGATTTTAATAACCATAGCTATACTTTCAAACGTGTATCTGATCAAAGGACAAAGGGCAAAATTTAAAGGAAGACTCATATGTCTTCAAATTTTTGTAGTCCTCTTGGGTTATCTAAGACTATTACTTAGTCTCACTTGCAAACACCACAAAAACCTGCTCTGTCTTAGTCTCAAAATCTCTTGGGTCATGAAAATAACTAGTTACTAATCTTTTCTGGTGAGATGCCTCTTTTTCTAGGTAAGTTATTCAGGAGAAATATTTCCTAAGAGACCACCATGAAAGCTTTCATCTAATAGACTTCTTTTCATTTTCTCTCAGCGTAGGGAAATGTCCTTATCCATGTCTGTATTTTCTCCTTTGAGTTTTCAGCTACATTTATGTCAGATTGTATTAACACCCACATTATCCATCAGCCAACTGGTGTAAAGATAGCTTATCAAGAAAAAGTCCAAGCCCATGAGTTAAGCTTTCTCTTTTTTTCCTCCAACCTCATGTCCAGAATGGTCCTACATTTTGTTTTTTAACATCCTGTGGTAAAACTAGCAGGCCAGGAAGTGATAAACTTGATTTTTTTTCAATATTTTGAAAGATAGATATGATTAATGTTGTATCTTTTTAACGCTTTCATTTTTGAAAATTGAACTTAATAAAAAGCTAGTTATGTATACATATTGAAGAAGTACTAAGTTATACATATCTTAGATTTAACCTTACTGGATCTCAAAGGAATAGAAAAGTACTTTTTATTCTAGAGCCTTCCTTTCTGTATTCCCTACCTCTGCTGAGAACTCAGCTTAGTAGAAGTGATTTTAAAGATTATCTCTTACAAAGTATGAAATATATTTCAAATTTTGGAAATGCTTGCAGTTTGGCCTGTTGAGAAAACATTCATTTTTTTCTTCTTGTTTTTCCCTCCACAACAGAAAGCGTTCTGCGAAGCCTGAGACTGTAATTGATTCTTTGCTTCAGTAAACGTTGACAAATCTGAAACCACAATAAAATTAGCATATGTTCCAATGGTTGGCCTAGCTGTTTAGTTTACCTGAGAACGTTGAGGATCTTTCTGTAATTTGATAAAGCCAGGGCGATAAAATAATGCCTTACTCTGGAGTAAGAATTAGAAATGATCTTTTGTCCAGATACTGTTATGCTGTATATGTTATATTAACATAACATGTTCAAACAGTATAACTAGTAGTTGATAAATTGTCATAATGTGCACTACTACTATTTGTTTTGTGCAGGAAAATTTGAAAGACCATATTGCAGGGTGACAGTGTTAGATGTGTATTTAAAGTCATGAGCTATTTACCCAATACCTTCATAGAGAGAAACTGAATTTTAAGACATGAAAATGCTAAATGTCATGTCACGCCTTGCACATAGAGACTGGCAGCTTCAAGTATCCTGTGTTGTACTGTTGTGTTTGAATGTGGTAGCTTTCCTCTCTGATATGGCTCTTTCTGAACACTAAATCTCCTTTCACTATTTAAATATTTGCTCATTGCAATGGTAGTATTTGCTGTAGTTAATGTATGAAATGAAGCAACTCATCTAAAGAAAACAAAACACCCATCTTTATCATGTCAACAAATAATGTACACTGACAATGTATTCCTCCTTCCTTTCCAACCTTCCTGTACCTCCTTTGTCTTACTGCACATGTAAATTCAAGTGAAACATACATTTTTGTTTGGGCTAATAAAGATAGAAAAGCCTGTGGATTTATATTTTCAGTGAATTGTCTTTAAGAATGCTACATTTTTCACAAATAACCGGTGAGAGAAATTATAGGAGATCAAGTAAGTTACTAATTTAAATGGCATTGTATTGCCTGTGCTGAGATTCCATTTGATGTATGGGTAGATGAATTGATATTTTGACTGCATCTGAGTCTTTATTTGATTTTAATTACTCTTTACGTTTTGTCTATAAGAAGAATTCTCATTTTTCAGAAAACCCTACACACTTAATGAATAAGCCAACTTAACAGAAATTAACCATTGACAAAGGATGTCTATTGAGAGCTTTGCAGATCAGTTGGTGTTGGAGTAAATGTAAGAAACTAAACAAAAATACTCACCTGCAAGATGTTTAGAGGAGAATGACTTCCTTCTCAAGCCCATTCTTCAAGCTGGAGACCTCAATTTCTCTTCTTCAGATTTCCTGTGCTTCGAAAGTGTGGAGCATACATCTTTACGTGTTCTCACATGGTCGTTTGAGTGAGGCCATCTCCCTATTTAAAACTGATTGTTTTTTAGTTAAGATTAAAAAAATATACAACGTAGTTTATTAGAACCTCATTCATCTAGTGGTTGGTCTGCTACTTACAAAACTGCTGCTTTTTTTGAACATTATACTTCTACTAACCGCTAGCGTTTTAAATTTTTGTGTGACTTTTTAGACTTAAAAAAGGATTGTTAACTAATGCTAAACCACCATGATATCCAGTGTCTTAAATCTTCAAAAACCAATATTTATTAACTTTACATGATTTCGGTAAGCATTTCAGATATTCATTTATGATTTTTTTAAACTAACTAAAGTGGTGAGAAAGTGGTGAGTTACCTCCAAGAAGAAAGAGCACTGAGGTCCTCGAGTATCTTGAGTATAATCAGTGTTCCCTTTGTAATATATGAGAGGTTTCAAAAATCCATAACACTTCCTCATGTAGGATACATAGTTAAAATACTGTGAAGACTTTAGTGAACTTGTGTCCTGAAAAACAGTGTCAGCAAAATTTCTTAGAAGTTGACATGTTTGTCACAGACCTCTCAGGCACTGGAGGCCCAGTGGCATTGAGGAGAGGGCTGTAGATCCGGAGTCAGGATGTAGATTCAAAGCTAGGTCTGGGACTGATCCACCTTTGTGACCTTGAACAAGGGGTTTAACCTCTCTGAGCCTCAGTTTTCTTATCCATAAAATGAGGGTGTTGAATTAAATGGCCTCTTTGGACCCTTCAATCTCTAAATTTAAGCTCCTGTAAACTCTGGGCATCATTTCTGCAAAGAAATCTTTCTTGTCCAGTGGAAGCATAATTTGTATTTTTTTCCTTTTAAGAATACATTCTTTTTCAGTCTTTAACTCAATGAAAAAGTAGTTTGCTGCAATAAAGGAAGTATCTGATTATAATAGTATGACATATAATAGTTTACATTTATAAAGTTCTTTAAAAGTTCCCAGAGGACTTTATATACATTTTTATTTGTTCCTCAATAACCGTTTGATGTAGGGAGTATGTATTTTATTATTCCCATTTTACTGATGAGAAATTTGAGACTCAGAGAGGTAGGCAGTATTTTTCCTGTTGTCACACACAGTCAGGATGTGAATTCAAGGCTTCCTGACTCACAATATAGCATTCTTTTCATTGCACTAGAGCATAGAATTACTCCTCATGTCTTTTTTCCCCTTGAAAGTACAACTCAAATCCATAAAAAACAAAACTGTTATATATTTTTAGTGATTAAGAAAAATTAAAGTGTTTATGCTAGAGCTTTTGTGCTAGATGAGTATTATATTTTTAGCTTCATGAGACATTGACATTAGATTTGTTGACCAGGCAGATTTGAAACAAGGGAGGTACTGAATTTTGGGCCATTCAATAGTTGCGATTAGGTTGACAGAGCTTGTTATGCTAACATGAAATAAATTCATAAGGCTCACTACGTTTAAAAATCCACAGGCTGAGTTTGTAGTGACTTCAGTGGTAATTCCATGAAAGTGCACAACACATAAACATTCTTAAAATGAGTGGATTTATCCACTATATAGGTAAGTTTGGTCTAAAATATAAATAATGAAGTTGTCAAGTATTCTTTTCTCCCTTTGATTTAAAAAGTAGTAAGAATTATTTATTTAAAGTAACATTGATAGAGGTGGAGATTATTAGTTTACAGTTTGTGATTTCATAACCTTTTTTAGGCTATTAAAATATAATGGCATTTTCCATCCATACATAATTCTCCATTGAATTAAATACAAGTTAATTATTAAAACTCTTCTTAATATGCTCACAGGGTGTTGTATATTTTTCTCATAATCACAGTTAGTTGGCACGTCTGTCAACCTTCTGGGTGGGGGGATGGAGGGATAGGGTGTTTTTTTTTATTTCTGTAATAAAAACATTTTGATATTTGAAAATTAAAGTCCTGTTAGCCTTGAATGTTTTGCTTTTTCTGTGATCCAGTTTATCTCTGACACTTTAGTTTCAATATTTGTTAGGCCTTATCTTTTTTCTTTCGCCTTATAATCTGTTTTTTAATAATTCCTCTTTCCCCTGAAGTTATATCTTAGGGAATCTCCCCCTCTTCCCTCCAAGAATAGGTTAAGGAAAGATCTGTTTTCCCATTAGAACTTACTGATGTTTGGTCAAGTTTTAATGTATGTTAATACTTTAATGTTATTTCATTATTCCTGATTCTCAAATGCTAGAAAAGACATCTCCTGTAGTGCCTTTGATGAATTTACACTGTAGTCTAAACATATAAACTTTTAGCAACAATGCTGTTTTTGAGCCCTAAATAAACGTTGTACAGTCAACTTTATTTGTATTATTTCATTAATTTTGAAAGTAATATTTGTTTAATTTTTATGTAAAAAATTTTATTTATGTTGTAAATACCAGTATTGTATGTATACATGCAGCATGTTCATCCTGATGAATAAAAATTTTCAGGTTAATACAGGTCTGATCCTTCTCAATTCTGTTTATGCATACTTTTCCTAGCTTGGATATTTGCTATGTATTAGATATTCTTTATGTTTAGTATATCATTTTATTGGGGAATGGAATAAGCATTTATATAGTACCTACTCTTTTCTGGTTGTTGTGCTAATAAGTACTTTATAAATATTTCATTTGAGCCTCACAACTACCCTGCAAGATTTTACAATTGAAGAAACTGAGGCAAGTAGAGGTTAAATGATTGGCTCAGAATCACAGAGTTTCTCAGGTTGAATTTTAACTCAGGATTTCCTGACTCCACACCCAGTGCTGTGCCACCTAGCTAGTCCTAGAGGAGTAGGTCTAGAAAAAGAGTCCTGAATCGTTTTAAATCCAGAAGTTCTCACTAGTTGTTGAACTTCAAAAAAAAATTTGTTCAGAAAATTATACTTTCTAAGTATATATTATATTCATAGCTCTGTCATAAACAGTATTTTGAGAGGATTTTCTTCAAGATTGCTAGCTTTTCATTCAGATTCTAACATCCCATAATATAGCTTATACCCAGAATTGTTTCATCTTTGGAGAAATCGGTGTGCTCAGAGTGATTAATAAAGTAATTTTAGGGCCCAGATTAGCCTAAGCATTCAATGGACATGTCAGACTTTTCAGATGGGCCTACTTAAAATATTTGTCAGTTTCACCAACATTCCCCTAGTCTTTTATGTTCAAAGTCTTCTTTTTGATTCCTCACTCCTAACATTTTTCACATCTAACTAGCTACTAAGTCTTGATGTATTTGTTTGACATATTTCACTTACATTTTATTCCACCTTAGTATATAGGCTTTCTAACAAACTTTTCCATCTCTGTATTCTTTTTCCTCATATCCCCCCATTCCATCCTTCACACTGTAGTTTTAGATATGGTCATCTCATGCTGAACAAAATGCTTGAATAGTTCCCTATTTGCTGAATAAATTCCAAACTCCTTTCCTCGGGCACACTATGTACACTTCAGACTCCTCTCTTTTCCAAACATACCCTGCCTTGCTGCCTGGGTATGCTGTTCTGTATGCTTGGAACACTCTCCCTCCCTCTTTTCAGTTGAATTCCTCAATAGCTAACCTCATGCATAAAGGATTTTCCTGATTCTTCATTGATCTTTTCTATTGAATACTTCATGTAATACTTTGTTTTGCATCTCTCTGAAGTACTCATCATGTATTATTTTGTATCATAGTTATTTGTATATATGGTCGTTTCTCTACTAACTACAAATTCATGAAAACATCTGTACTTTGTCTCCTGGGGCTTTGGCACAGTGCTATACTCTGGTTACTTAACAAATGTTTATTGAATTTAATTTGAAAAGTTGAAGAGTAACAAAATAAGTTAAATTACCACTCTTACAGAATTCACTGAAATTAGTGAGTTCATCTTATTTTTGAAAATCCTTGCTAAAAAAAACAAAACAACTTTAGACTACTAAAACTTTTAGGACTGGTGTGTAGGCAAAGGGCTACTCTAAGAACAATTTACAGGGGCCTTCATGCTTACTATCATAAATAAAAGTTCATTTGGGCTTAGAACCTGGAAACACAAAGAACTGCTTTAATTCATACAAGACAATAAGTGAGCTGTGATTTATAATTATAAAAAAAATAGCACATTGAGGTCAGGGTCTAAACCTAAAACTTTTTTTCTTAAGAGTTTTTTTATACAGACACTATATATTACTATAACTAACACTAACTTTTTATACTAACACATTTGGTAAAAATTATTTGAACTTCTGACTGTTAAGTTGTTCCATTCTCAAAGGCAGACATTCAGTCCTGCTTTGGAAGCTAAATAAGTGAATGTGTGGGAAAATGAATCTGAAAAGGCTCCTTCAAAAAAAGCTAGTTTCCTCTTAGCATCTGCTGGGCTTCCTGTGACCCAATCTTCATTTCTTTTATCAATGTTATCTGAACATCATATCGTCATACTCAAAACATGTATGACTTTGAATTTCTTTAATAAAGATCAGTTACTCCCACTTTTGGAGGTTGGAAAAATTTTAGTCTTTAATTGGAGACAACCTGCATTTATGTAGAAAGGCGCTTAACTGGGACTTTACAACTAATAAAATGTTTATCAAAGTTGATAAAAATCTTAGCAAGAGGATATTGCCTAACCGAAAAATAGAAGCTGTATTACAGAGTAGTCATGGGGACTCTGCTTTCTATTCCGTTGCAGGTAAGTGAGGGTTGAGCCTGTAATGATTCGCCTTGTACCCAGTTGTGTGTACTGCAATTGCTTCCTTTTTGCTATCAGCAAAAGTTACTATCACAACTGTAGCTGTGAGGTTGAAAACATTACAATGAATCAGAAGTTGATTACTTTCCTCTGAGTCTCTCTAGTACTTAGAGTTGATACCATAACAATCTAGTACTTAGAGTTGATATTGCCATCTCCTCAACAAAACCATAAACTTCCTGAAGTCAAATACCAGTGTCTTAATATATTTTTCCCTTGCTGAATATGTGGTAGGTGTTCAGTATATTTTTGTTTACCGAAATTCTGGGACAGTAGTTTGACTCTTCCAGAAAACTGAGACCAAAAGACGTGCTTCTAAGAAAGAACAAAGAGCTTGAGAAGGTGGGTAAAGCATTTCCATTCATCCTTAAGTTCATTTGAGTGGGGAAATCAAATTCTCTTTGCTTGTTTAGATTTAAGTTCAGTGGATCGATGATATTCCTTTGGTGACATCTTCTATTGAAACTTTTCAGTCAATTTGCCTTCTAAAACTTTTCTAATTGAGATCAAGTACTTTGTGATCTTTAAAGCACTAGATAGGCTTCAGGTGTTTTTATCATGTTGTTACTCTATTTTCCTTCCTCTTCTATGCCTCACCCCTATTGCCTATTAACTTCCAGGTCCTGAGCACCCCACTCCCTGCTAAATATGAACTCCCGCTGAGGGTGGCCCAGAGCCCCACTCCACTCTAGTCCTTGGGTTCACTATCCCTTTCCCAACAGTCATTCATTGGGGACATTTACATGTTGTACCCAACTAGACTCTGTGCTCCTTGAGGGCAGGAACTGGTTTTTGCCTTGGGGGGAGGTACTTAATAAATGCTTATTGATTGATATGGCCATCCACACAGACTACAATCCTGGTAAGACGGTGAACCTTGCCACTGCTCCCTAAGGTCCACTGTGCCTTAACATCTGCTCTGATGCTTTGCATTTTAGACCCCTTGGCATTGCCACCTGGCCCATTGCACCTTAAGGACTCATGGGCTTTGTCATATTCCATACTACTGCCCCCTGAGGGCTTGTCCATCTGTCCTTCAGTTGAACCCTCCTATATGTATGGTCTCTGACATCAGTGTCAGTCCCTTTGGAGGAATAGCTGCTACACTTCTTTTATATCTCCACTGTGCAGTACTTGGCATGTAGTAAACACTTAATACTTTCCCATTTTATTCAGTTATTTTTGCCTTAATGATCCTCTTCTCCCACTCACCATGTCTTAACTGGGTAAAATACTACTGACTTTTTAAAACAGGGGTATGAGGATGCTGTTGGCAGTCAGGTGAAGCCTATGAAACCCTTCTCAGAATAATGTTTTTTATTTTTGTTTTTTTGAGAGGCAGTTGGGGTTTAGTAACCTGTCCAAGGTCACATAGTATCTGAGGTCAGATCTGAACTCAGGTTCTCCTGACTCTAGGTCTGGTGCCACCTAGCTATGGTGAGAATAATGTTTCTAAATGTGTAAAGTAAAATATTGAAGAGTAAATTGGAAACCAGTTCTGTTGAAATAATTATAAAAATATTTTTTAAAAACAAGTTCATAAACTCTAGTTAAAAAAAAAACAAAAAAAACAAAAACCACTCTGATTTAATAGCAACCGAAAAGCCACCTCCTTCCTGAAGTTTTCCCTGGTTCCCCCCCTACCCTTCTCCTTCCCTTGAGCCACCATAATATTTTTCAACTCTTAAAGCATTGTATTTTGCCTTTATACTGTGGTTTCTCACTGTAAACTTCTTGAGGTTAGGGACTTATTCTTATCTTTTTATCTCAATACCTTACACATAGCCTGTAAATTAAATTTGCTTACTTAAAGAACTTATTGGTGTGGCTATTCCCTCCACTAGTGTAATTGTAGCCCTCCCACACCTCATCCTGTAAGATTCTTGTTTGTATCTTCTGCTAAATCTGACAGTTACAAGCTCTACTGATAGGGTTAGGAGACCCCAAGATAATGAACAGTGGAGACCCCAGGCTGCTGCAGTACCTGGATGAACTACTTTGTTCCTAGCTAACTATGTCATCTGTTATGGCTATTTGTAATACAAGTCTTACCATTCCCCAGTAGACTATGAGGTCCACTCAGCACCAAACTTTGTATCTCCCTCAATGCTCTAGTGTTATGCAGCCCCCAGCTAAGTGGCACAATGGTTACCGTGGGGTCTGAAGTCAGAAAGACCCAAGTTAAAATCTGGCCTCATATACTGGCTGTGTGGCCTTGGGTAAGTCACTTAAATCTGGTTGCCTCAATTTCATCAACTGTGAAAAAGGGATTATAAGAGCACTCACCTCCTAAGGCAGTTGGAAGGATCAAGTGAGATAGTATCTGTAAAGTGCTGAGCAGGGTGCCTGGCACATAGCTTAATAATTAATTAATAAATGCTTATTTGTTTCCTTCCTTCTCATACTGATTCTTAAACGGGTGACAGACAAAGAATTAGAAGAAAAAAACACTTTCATGTGAACTTTCTTACTTTGGCCGTCAGAGGATGACTTTCTCAATTCCTGGTTGCATAATCACTTGCCAGACTGATCTTTTGTGGTTAAAGAGTTAGTTTCAGGTTTGTTTTTTTTTATTTTTCCCCTTCCCCTAATTTTTGGAAGGCTAATGATTGCTGTTTTTAAAAAATACTATGATTTTGTCACACTGGTGTCACTTCACTTAAAGTTACACGTAAGTGTGTTGCAGGTGTTACAAATTAGTTTTGAATTGGGCCTTGTGATTATAGGAGTATGTGGAATAGGAAAACATTTGCCTGTGTTACTCAAGATGAAAAGAGAGTCCTGATATTAAACCTAATTTTTTTCTTATGAAAGTGCACTTAAACAGTTTCTAATGACTTGGCATCCCTTGACTTCATTGATGTCAGGCCTTTCTCTCAGATTCATTCCTACATCAAACTCTTTGATGGTTACACTATCTTGTAAACAATTTCCTAATTTCGACTGTTTGTTTCTTCAACTAGATTTTGACCTCCTTAAAGGCAGGGACTGTCATTTGCATTTTTTTGTGTCCATTATAGTGCCTAAACCAATCCTAGAGTCATAATAGGACTTCAGTAATTACTTGTTGAATTATTTTTCAAAGAAATGGAAACTATTGACTCTATTTGCCAAGTAAAAATAACTAATATTGATGAAAATGAAATATCAATCTTAATATATACTTTAATGATACATTATAAATATATAAATATATTTAAAATATATAACTATTAGAAACTTATAAATTAATATTTATTCTCTAAAACTGCTTTTTGAAAATATCTTCTGATTGATGGTTTTTAGTTTGCACAGGAAATCTTGCAATTTAATAATCTTGGTTTCATTCACAGGACATTTGTTCTGTAAAGGGAAACATTATACATCAGCTTATGTCATTATTCTATTCTTGCCAATATCTGTTTACTTGGGAACAAATCTATTTTCAGCCCCTGCCTCTTGGACCCCCATGGCATCTCCCTTAAAGCTACAAGTAGCTGTGTTCCAGGTTATTACAAATTCGTTTTAATTGGGCCTTATGTCTCTGCTAATGGAATGGCAGGAAACCATTTGTGTTTCATAGCAGCAGTTTTGTCTGCTGAAAATGACTCATTTACATCAGACATATAAAACAATTGTTTGGCTGTAATTTAATGGTATACCCTATCTAACAATGGCAGAT
This sequence comes from Potorous gilbertii, assembly GCA_028658325.1. Taxonomy (NCBI): domain Eukaryota; kingdom Metazoa; phylum Chordata; class Mammalia; order Diprotodontia; family Potoroidae; genus Potorous; species Potorous gilbertii. Next base: position 415,095,931 of record CM053769.1, read on the forward strand.
AAAATCACATATACAGGACATTTTTGAAGGGCAACTTTGAAACCCTCTGCCACATTCTCATATATACTTCACAATTAGTTCCATTAATATGCCAATAAATATGCTGTTGAGAATGTGGGTGACTTAACTCGTTATCCTATAAAAAACTTGAAGGAAAAATTTATGGATGGTAGGTAGAAGCTATGGAATAGCATGAACATAAGAATTATAACACATTTTAGTGCAAAAGGGATCCTCAGAGGTCATCCGTCCCTTGCCCTCTAATGTTACACATGAAGAAAATAACTTCTCTATAATAAGGAAATGACTTGCCTAAGATCACAGTAACATGGAAAATATTTAGATGGTCCCTCTAAAAGTAGTGACTGATTTCTCAGACTGACTGATGAAGGCGGGTGCATAAGGGCATGTAACCATCACTGACCTGATTCACTAAGTACCTTAGGTTCCTAAGCATGTTGTTTATCTTAAGGAGTGGGCAGCTGATGGAGACCTGTTGGAGCACAGTGACAGCTCTGCATAGTGTTTCAAAGTCATTCATTGTCTAGAAAGAGAAATAGTCGTCACAGAAGCCCATATGCACTCTCTCTGTCTCTTCTCTGTCTCCTCTATTTCTGTCTCTGTCTTTCTCTCCCTCCCTCCTTCCCTCCTCCCTCCCTCCCCCTTTCTTGTCCCCCTCCTTCTCTCTAGGAGGGATTTGTATTCAGACAACATTTAGTATTTCTCTAAGGAAGACTAGTGGAGAACGAAAGTTTGCTTATCTAAACATCAAGTATGTTTTGACTACCTAAAGTCTCCACCTCTTACGTATACACAGAGGAGTGTCCAAAGTTTTTAGGATAAAAATAAGGTTAAAGGATTATATATGCTAAATGAAAAAATGCTTTAAGGGGGAACTTTTAAAGATCATCTCCTTTAAATATTATTAGATATATGTTACCCCAAGGATACATATACCATGTTAGTAGAGTGAGGTGAAGATCTGTTAGTCAAAGAGCTCTGCAAATCTAGAACCCTCTGTTTATGTAATTAGCAGGCAGGAGTAGACATGAAGTCTCAGAACTTCACCATCACCATGACATTAAAGAATATCATTTCAAATGATGTTAAGGAAAACAGTTTAAGTATAGACTCGACAATGTCGAATATAACTACCCATAGGATCCAACATTAGTCATATATCCTGATATTTTGATTAAACCTGGGCACCTGCAATCTCATTTTAGAGCCAGCATAGTTCAAATCTGTATTTGGTGATTTTCTTCCCAAGCCTCCCTTAGCACTGCTATTCTGTCAGTGCTAGCAATGCTAGCTCAAGAAATGGAGATCTTCTGTTTTTTGATGGACTGCGAATCCCCTTGGAAGGATGTATGGCGACAAATAGCACTCTATGTTGAATGAGATGACCTCCAAGGTTATCTATTCCAACTTTGCACTTGAACAAGCATCCCTGCTGAGTTGTCATCCAAGGGCGAACCCCCAAAGTAAAACATTCCTCTTTTGAATAGCTCTACTTGATAGGCAGTTTTTCCTTATCTCAAACCTAAATTCATCTTTTCATAAATTTAGTCATGACTTGTTTTCTAATTTGCTTATTTCACTTCTTTTGAATTCCAGGGAAGGCTATGACTTCTTGGTCCTCAAGTCAGTAAACAATTATTTCGTATCAACTATGTGTCAGGCATGGTCCTAGATACTGGAGATACAAAGAAAGGCAAAGTAGACAGTCCCTGCCCTCCAGCAGCTCATAATCTGATTCAGGAGACGACAAGCAAAAAATATGTACAAATAAGCTACATACCGGCTAAATAGGGAAGAACAGAGGGAAGGTATTGGAACGAAGAGGGATTGGGAAAGGCTTCTAGTACAAAATGGGATTTTATCTAGGAATTACCAGACCATGATCATCTCCCCCACTGATAACCTAGACTGCACCAGGGTTCCTGGGCTCTGGTAAATTAGCTTTTGCCGTATTTTATCAGAATGTTGGACTTTGTGTCACTTCTTGGCTCCTTCTGTCTCATGCCACCTCAGGTACCCTAGTACTTGAATGTGAGCTCCTTGAGAGAACTGTCTTGCTTGTGTGTTTTTGTATCCCCAGTACTTAGCACAGTGCCTGGCATGCAGTAAACGTTTACTAAATGTTCAGTCTATGCATTTCTCTACCTATTTATCATAATTTTATGGATTGGACAAACCCCAGAAGGTCCTATTGAATGAACTATTGTGCTTTACAAATGACCACTTTCCATAAAAATCAGATATCTATAGCTCACCAAGATTATATCAATATGTACTCACCATGACCAGCTGAGAGCATGATGATTCCGCAGGTGACAACTTCGGAGTACTGGAATTCTTGACATACACAAACACACACACATGGAAATCCATTACATTGGGTTTTTAAAAAATATTCCTTAGGAATATTAAAAAAAACCCACTTGTCCTACAAATATTGTCTTTCTTGAATATAACTGGAGGTATTTTGTTTTCTTTGAAAAATACTTTTTGTTTCATAAGTTAGTCCAATTTTTAAAAAGAAAAATAAGACAAGAGTGAAGGAAAGAATCCACTGGGATTCTTTTAGAAGATGTCCAACAACTTAGAGCCTCTTAAAGAAAGCTATCTCTCTCTGGCAATCCCAGACAATAAGGGCAGTGCACTGAGGTTCAAGGGTGGGGTTATGAGTTATAGACACTGTGTCTAGAGACCCAGTCACTTCTCAGTAAATTCTTATCTCATAGACAGTAAGAAGAGAAGTGATGGAGTAGTGGTGTCAAATTCAAATAAAAACGGGCCATTAAATCATACAGAAGGAGCCCCATATTAACTTAGAAAACCACATATTAACATTCCGCTTCATTGTATTTGTTTTGTTGTCATCAAATGGTTCTCTCAATTAGATTTTGATCTGATTTGAGCAGCATGGGAAGCTTGGTGGACTGCATGTGACCCCCAGGCAGCATGCTTGACACTTCTGCTATAGAAGGTTATATAGGACGACTCTAACATCTGATAACATCTATGAGACTTAAAATGACGTGTTATTTACAGTTGCTCCACTGACACATTTTTTTGAATATTTACTGTATGCCAGGCCTTATTTCTGGAAAAGAGAAGAATGTAAAATTAAATTTGAGGCATAGTTGTTACTCTTAAAGGGCTTCTCTTTTAGTGGGAGAAAGGAGAGGCACAAATTATCTCCACACTGGAAAGTATCAGTTCTATAAGTGAAGTATGTACTTAAGATCCACAAGGAGGTCACCACTGCATTGGAATGGAAGCATGTTGAGCACACAAAAGAGGTTCTAATAGAAGTGAGCTCAAACACTGTAGTCACTATTTGGCTACTTGTAATCTTTGACTTCAAATAGATGCTACTTGAACTCACTGTTTACAGTGGTGTGGTATGAAGGCTTGCTGTGTTTAAGTCCTTCCTTGGACACATGTGGCCAAGGACAAGTTGCTTAACTGTGCAGTGCCTCAAATTATTAAGGTATAGACTTAATGGTCTCTCAAACTATTAAGTTATAGACAATTGCCTGATCCCTGTTAGGAAAGAGTTTCTATACTCTTGACTGAAAGTTTTTACTCTTTACAGTGGACCAAATACATGCATATACACATTTTCCCCAATTCTGGGCAATGCCCTAAATTTGCGCTATGCAATTTATTTTTATTCCTTAGAAAATCATTCTAACAATCCAGCAGGGAGAGATTATAACTTGCTTTCTCAAATGGATAATCTGTCCACTGCCGGCTACACTTGAGTTACATCTCCATGTTGATGGATAGTTTGTATGGTACCATCCTAAAACATTCTTTTGCCCTTAAGTGATGGTACCTGGTTCTTCAAATTTGCTTCTCTACTTTTTCCTGGTTTTCACCTCTTCATTGAGTATATTTTTTTCTGAGAACCCAAATAAAGTCTTGGTCTAATTTTTAAATCCCTGTGAGAGTCCTTCACAGCTTATATCTACTGAGAATGATAGGGTGAGATGCTGTTCATTTTTCAAAGCATCATTACATATGTTGTTAAGCCATGTTCACAATAACCCTGTGTCATAGTAGTGTTGGTTTCATTTCTGCTTTAGAAATGAATAAAGAGGGGAGGTGACTCACTAAAGGTCTCAGGTTAATGGCAGAATTTAGATTCAAACAATATAGTTCTATTTCTAGTTCAAGTCGCTTCCAATCATATCATGTTTTTAACCTTGTCATGTCGATGGAGCATGAATCGGAGATCCAGCGTACAGTTTATATGTCTACTTCAGTGTCTTAGTATCACCATTTGGAGGCTACAGAAGGATGTTCTTAGCTTCAGTTAGGCAAGTTCTAGCATTTTGTTCCTAATCTTTTTTTTGTATTATTGAGAAAAAAGGACTTATAATGCAACTTTGAACTGTCAAAGCTGGGAGAGGGACCTGGTTTTAGCAAGTTTTTTCTTTCCTGCATAGTCCAATCACAGTTGAGATCTAATCAAGAGAAGCCCAATGGAAACAAAAGCTATGTAATCACTAGACATTGATATCATAAAACAAAACATGTTTCTTACAACAACCTTGTGAGATAGGCAATACAACTACTTTCTCCATTTTAGAGATGAGAGGAGTGGATTTTGAGAAGTTGTAACTTGCCCCAAGATCACATGCCTAGCAAAAGTCAGAACCAGAATTTGAACTCAAGCTATCTGACTCCAAATCAATATTCTTCCAAAGCACAAACATGAGTTATGGGAGACACACACACGCACACGTGTGTGTATACATATATAATTTGAAATATTGAATATATACTTGAAATATTGAATATATAATTTGAAAGCATTACACAGTAATTATATATTAAGTTGAATATATAATTTGAAATATTGAATAGATTCAATTTTCAAATATACAGTCATATTTATGTAAATTTCAAACATATATACAGTTACTGTGTAATGCTTTCAAATTAAAGCTGAAAAGAAAGTGTCAGCACTAGTGCTGTCTAATCAGGTAGTCCTGCCTTGGGCTCTAAAGGGTCTGGCCACCGTTCAGGAACCCATAGAAAACAAGTAGTTAAATAAGAAACAATGGTAAATTGAGACTTTTGGCTTTCAGTCTTGGTCATGTTTCCATGAAAACAGGAACTGAAGAGCACAAAACTATTGATACGGCTGTAGTGTTTGTCAGAGAAAATTCACTATCAGCTGTTAAATCTGTGTCCTCCCACTACAGATGAAGGGGAATTAAGGAGACCACTTTGCACTGCTAGAACAATTGATTTTTTAAAGTCTGATTTTTCTGTAAAGCTTTCAAAATGTTTTGTTAAAACCCTAATTCTCTTCTCAAGCCAGCCTTCATATAAATGTGTTGTTAGATGACCAGAGAGGAAAGAGGAAAAGTGTCAGTAACATTTCTATTATTACAGACCAGTGCATAGCCAAAGGAAAAGTTCTCTTAATCTGTAACATAATTATCTGTCTCCATTGGTAGAATTGTGTCTTTGAAAAATTGGACAGATTGATAGAAACATCCCAAGTACATTCTATTTGTACTTTGAGCAGAATCTGAATTATGGTGGATTTCCTTAATCGTTCCCCAAACTAATCTATGCAAAAAATGACAAAAATTGTTTGTTGATAAAAATAAACATGTATATTCCTTTTTACTTGGTCACAATATCCACTTTTTCCATAGGCAGATTCCTCACAATTCATTTGCTGCCTATCTATACAAAGGATTCTTGGTAGGATACTCTAACTCCAGTGTACAGTAATCTTACCTTTGTATCCTCAAAGATGTCCGGCACTTCCATCTCAAAGCAGCGAAACTAGCAAAGCAGAGAAAGAAAGTCATTGAATTACAGAGAGAAAACCATTGAATTATAGGAATACTCACTTATTCTTTAAAAAAATTTTTTTTAAAAACTACTCTGGCTGGGTGAAAGGAAGCAACATCTAGCTTTTTATCTTTTACTGCTTCAATTGCCAGAAGTATCCATTGTCTTCTCTAGAGGCTGTTGGATTTTTCTAAGTAATACCAGAATTACCAGTCTTCATTCAAACACCAATAAGAGATAATGCCCAGTAATCATCGTAGGTACCTTTTTCACAATAAGAGAGTTTGCACTGTGGATGATCTCTCTAACAGAGGGTTGGCAGATCCTTCTCTGTCCTTGGACAACATCACTGGTACATGTTAACAGGCAGAACAAAGTTGTTATCAGTTGGAATGTGAGACCCATGCTCAGATCTCTATCAACTAAGTGGCAACAGTTGATCCTTAATTTACCAAGAGAAGCTAGCAGTGTGACTCTGCCCTGAGGTGTCTATATTTATAGATTCAAAATTGCTGAAAGGAAAGGAAAGAGGGTTATTTTGTAATTTAAAAATCATCGACATCTGATTATCCATCACTTCCAGGAGAGACAGTGCCTCATAGAAAAAGGTAAAATTTTCCTGTGAAATCAGACCAATAGGAAAATGAAACCTTTTAAAAATCAACAACAAAGTTCCAGTGTAGGAAATTGCACCATATTCTGCTCTATAGATTAATCTTTTTTCTCAGCTTGGGGTTGCTGCCACCTTTTCACTTTGCATAGGAGGAGGAGGAGGCCACAGGTGTCCAAAATTTGTTTCAATGCAACTATGTAACCTCCTGAGATAAGCTATGTAGTAATAGCAGGAAAGTTTGACTGATACAACTTCTGGCATGCCTCTTCCTGCTGCTGCTGCCAGTGAGACTCCCATCTCATGCTTCAGAAAGAAAAGAATTCACGGACTCTGATACCTACTTTGTCCCAGTTTCTAGGGAACTTTCTTCCTGGCATGGAATGGATCCTTCCTGGGCCTCAGCCTTAGAACTACCACTGATTTCAGGTGTCAGCAATCTCAGGAATGAGTCCTTTATCACTGGACACAGAGATGAAAGTCCTTATCTGGAAAAAGAAACTTCTATAAAAGATCATTCATTCAGCCATTGTCCAGTTGACATCCAGACCAGACACTGGTCTTCTGGCTGTTCCACAATCAAGACACTCCGTCTCTTGACTGGACCAGGACTAGGATGTCTAGAGAAGTTGAATCACTTGCCTAAGGTCCTAACCATGTCCATGTACCAACCGTGTCTCCAATGCCTAGAACGCTCTCCCTCTTCTGCTGCCCCTACGCACCTCCTTGGCCCAGCTAAAATCCCATCTCCTACAGGAAGCCTTCCCTCAACCCTCTTTATTCCAGTGCTTTCCCTCTTTTAATTATTTCCTATTCCTGCGTGTAGCTTGTTTTGTATATACTTGTTTGTGTGTTATTTCTTCCATTCAATTGTAAACTCCTTGAGGACAGGGACTGTCTTTCGTATCTTTTGGTAATCCTGGCACTTAGTACAGTGCCTGGCACATAGTAGTTACGCAATAAATGTTTATTGAATGAATGAATATCGACTGTGTGCAGAACACCACTGTTCAGTTGTTCAGTAGTATCTGAATCTTCATGACGCTGTGCACACATTGCACTACTGTCCATGTGGTTTTCTTGATAAAGTGGTTTTCCATTTCCTTCACCAGTGGATTAAGGCAAGCAGAGGTTAAATGACTTGCCCATGGTCACATAGCTAGTAAGTATCTGAGGCCAGATTTGAATCCAGGTTTTCCTGACTCCAAACCCAGAGCTCTAACTGCTGAGCCATAGCTGCTTCCTGTGCTATGCTAGGTGCCAAAGCATTGCTTAGCTAACACCTTTGTTCTGAAATATTCCTAGTATTTGATGTACAGAATACTGTTTCAGGTATTTGGGAAATGTTCCAGTCAGGTACTGGGTCTTTCAGATCAAATCATCTGAAACCCAGTGACGTTTCTAGTGTCACACAGCTTTTCATTACTCATCAGCTTATCTGAACTCATTTTTTTTTATTGCAAAATTTTGAAGCTAGATATCCTAATTTTCAGTGTAGATCACTTTCCACTACATCATGCCTAAGGAAGTACAGACATGGATTTAAAACTTCTGTTTCTTTTCAAGACATTTTTATAAAGACAGAAAAAAGTTTCTAGCATAATAACCATTTCGACCATTTATGTTATGCTCTAAATTTTCCAGAGCATTTTACATACTCACTGCAAGATAGGGACACTGGGTATAATTTTCTTCAAGTTACAGATGAGGCAACTGAGGAATAGAAGTGTATGGCCTTACTTGGGGCTCCACAGTGAGTGTCAGAAGCAGGGTTTGTACCCAGGTCTTGTCAGATTTCAAGACCAGTATTCTTTTTAATATAATATTCTGACTCTCAGGAATCTGAGTCCCTTTTTTCGGTTAATACAATTGAGGCTGCTAGTCTATGGGAAAGAAAGCTGGAAGATGAGTGGTTTTCTCCACCAAAAACAGGACAACAATGAATAAAGTTCAATTACAGAACAAGGGTTGGGTTAGATAGCAGAAGGAAGCCAGTCATTACCAGGTCTGATGGAAAAGAGAACAGATTTCTTTTTGAAATGATCTGAGTTCATTTCTGACTACAGATAGCAATAGATTAGAGATTTCTTGTCATTCTTCCCAGGATCTGGCCTTTACATATAATTTTCTCAGCTTTGCAGAAAATTTATGACAGTACCTCCCTAAATACAACCTCCTCCTTCACCCTTTTCCAGTCTCTGTCTCTTTCCATCTCTCTTACTCTCTCTGTCTCTGTTTCTTTCTTAAAAGGGGGGAGGGTGTGAGTGTGTGTGTAAGTGCATACATTTATATCTGTGCATTCACATGTTTGCCCTCATGAATACATACACTCATGAAAGTGATGTCTAGTCTTTAGGGGATCTCTGACAGCTTTTTTTAGTGAGAGACCTGCTAAAATAGAGTAGTTATAGTAGGGAACAGAAGAACCTGGGAATCAGCGTAACTAACAGGCAAACTCAGTAATTTTATAGATGGGGAAACTGAGTATGAAAGGAGTGAAATTTTTTGACCTTAGGTAATTCCTTCCACCTCCCTAGAACTCAGTTTCTTCATCTGGAAAATGGGACATATTCTATGTGACTAGGAAGCATATGGAATAGGGAATAGAGAGCTGGAGTTGGAATCAGGAGGACCTGAGTTCAAATCTCATCTTTGACACTAATGGCATGACTGAGCAATAAATATAACTTCTCTGGACTTCAGTTTTCCTTATCTACACAATAAGGGAACTGAACTAGATTGCCTCCATAGGCCCTTTCAGCTGTAGATCTATGACCCTCTGATCCTCTGGCAGCCCTCTTCTAGTTCTGACATTTTGTCATTCTGAGAACTGAGAGGTTCCTGCAGGCAAAGATTGGCCCCCAAAGCCAGCAGAATAACTCCAAAGTATGGCTATCTTAAAAAAGAATGATTTCTGTGCTCTTCTTTCTTGGACCAAGATGAGATGTTTGAGTTTCTAAAGGTTAGTGCAATGAAAGCAGATTACTCCAATTTTTCTGACATGAAAAAGTAATATTCTGATGCTCACGGAAAGCTGACTGATGAATTTTCAATGCAAGCCCTATAGAGAGTGCATTTCAGACATACCAGATCAGTAATTACCTTGCTTTGTTTGGATTTATTCTTTCTCGGTTTTTTGGTACTAAAAGTAAGGGGCCTATTCTTTGTTAATCAATGACAGGAGCAGTAATTTTAAAGTAGCGATTTTAATATCATCTTCTCTTCCAGTGAGTAATACTGCCAGGTCTTATTTGAATAGCACTCCTTTGCAAAATAGACACAATCTCTCATTTGAGCCTCATAACAACCCTGAGAGGCAAGGTAAGAATTTGAAATCCTATTTTATAGACAGATGAGAAGAGAATGAAAAATGACTTGCCCAAAGTCACTTAGTCAATTTAGTGGTGGGAGAGTGTGAACCCAGGTCCACTGACTCCCAATCCAGGGCATCTTCCACAGTAACAGATTTCTTCTCAGACACAGAAAATGATCATTTTCTCTGAGTCTAGAAAGGAAGGAATGTTTAGATGGGAAGAAGAAAATAGGGAGAAGAATTAAGCTGAAGAAAAGAAGCAAGTTCCGTAGAAGAAAGGGGCCGGAGGAAAGGCCCCAAGTATCAAGTTGATTAGGGAAAGGGCCCAATGTCTTCTCTTCTCCTCCCTCAGTCAACTGTGTGTGTGAAGTACAGCTCCAGAGCTGCCCATGAATGCCCAGTCCAATGGCTTTTCCATAATCCTCGTGCTCCTTGAATTCTCTGCAGCCTTTGACACTGTTGGTCACTCCTCCGTGGTACTGTCTTTCCTCCAGGGTTTCAGGACACCACTCTCTCCTGGTTCTCCTCCTACCCATCTGACCACTCCTTCTCATTTCCTTTGCTAGATATTCATCTACATCACGCCTGCTTACATTGGGGATTTCCCCAAGGCTCTATACTGGGCCCTCTTCTCTCTATATACTATTTCTCTTGGTGATCTCATCAGCTCCCATGGTTTCAATGATGATCTCTGTGCAGATGATTCTCAAGTCTACTTGGCCAACCCTTGCCTTTTTCCTGACCTCCAGTTTCACATCTCTAACTGCCTATTCAATATCTCAGGACAACTCATAGACATCCTAAAATAGACCTGTCCAAAACTGAACTCATTTTTTCTCTCCCCAAACTCTCTCTTCTTTCTAAACTTTTCCTATTACTGTTGAGAGTACCACCATCCTCCCAGTCCTCCAAACTTGCAATCTAAGAGTCATCCTCAACTAGTCAATTTCCAGTCCAGTTGTTTCCACTTCTGTATCATCTCTTATATATGCCCCCTTCTCTCTTCTGATACTGCTCTGCCTTTGTTCAGGCCCTTATTACCTCCTATCTGCACTTGGTGATATTCTACTGGTTGGTTTCACTAACTCAAGTCTCTTCTCACTTCAATCCATTCTCCATTCAACTGCCAGATTGATTTTCAAGTCTAACCATATCATCTTCCCACCCTCCTCCTATTCAGCCAAGTCCAGTGGCTACCTGTTATCTCCAAAATCAAATAGAAAACCCCGAGGGCAGAGCCTTCCATAACCTGACCCGTCCTACCTTTTTGGTTTTCTTCTATCTCTCCCCTCCTCACATGCTCTACAATGCAGTGCCACCTGTTTCCTTATTTCTCCTTGTATATGACGCTCCCTCTCCAACTCTGAGCATATTCTCTGGCTGTTCCTCAGGCCTGGAATGCTCTCTCCCTTCCCATCTCTGCCTTCTGGCTTCCATGCTTCTCTTCAGATCCCAGATTAAGTCTCACTTCTGCAAGAAGTCTTGCTCAGTCTTCGTACCTTCCCTCTGAGCTTATCCTCCTTTTATCCTGTCCAAATCTTATTCTTACAGAGTTGTTTGCATGCCATCTTTTAGACTGTCCCCTCCTTGAGAGAAGAGACTGGCCTTTTTCGTTTTATGTACTTTTGCCTTTCTTTGTACCCACAGTCCAATGCCAGGCACATAGTAGCAATGAATAAATCCTAGTTGAATGACTGCCTTTTTTTTGGAGGGATATTGAATGTTTTCATTTTTGAAATTTCCCTATTTGTAAAAAGGAGAGAGTTAAATGAGATGATTTCTGAGATGACCTCTAGCTTCATGATCCCATAATTTTGTAACCATGGCACAAAGGACCCAGGTGATATTGTAAGACATCACACTTACCTTGGCTGCCCTATGCAAAAATTTACAAAAACCTTTCCATCAAACAATGAAAGAACTGTCATGAGCTCTCTACTTATTGTAGGCACATTGGCTCCAATGAACATATCAAAGGAAAATTTTATTAAAGGAATGTAAAAATCTGTTCTGCAAATAGGCAAAGCACAGCCATTTGAATTTCCATCATGTCTCATAGTTAATACTTAAGGAAATTAATTCAGGCTATTCCCTGGAAGTTCAGATACTGAAACAGAAACTTAAATAGTTTGGCTATATAATGAGAAGATGAGACTCATTGGAAAAGACCCTGATGTTGAGAAAGATTGAAGATAAAAGGAGAAGGGGATGGCAGAGGATGAGATGGATAGATAGTGTCATGGGAGCAATAAACATGAGTTTAAACAGACTTCAAGAGACAGTGGAAGAAAGAAAGGCCTGGCATGTTGTTGTCCACCGGGTCACAAACAGTTTGACACACCTGAATGAATGACTGAACAATAAACCATAGTCTTCTCATGTCCCATCTACCATGAATATTCCCTTTGAGTCTCTGGATAAAGAATCTTTCCATATCAAGGTCTACTACCACAAAATCCACTGCACTGCTATGAATCAGTTAGTGTAATCATTCTAATGGCGTAGATTGCCTGCCACTATCCAATCAGCACTGACTTAACTGGTGCTCCCTTTTCCTGGATACCCACTGATTTTGGGGGGTATTCTTATGTTAGCAGAGGAGGCCTGACTGCCTCTCCTGATTCAGGTATGATTATATACTTTCAGCAGGACATAACCCAGATCCATCAAAAGCTCATGTAACTCAAACAAGGTGGGACCCTAACCAGCGAGGGTTCATTCTGTAGACATCTATGTAGTTGTTTATGAGAAGAGTGATTTCCTGCTTTGTCTCATGTCCTGATCTAACATAAGATGGTAACAGTCTTTGATCTGTGCTGAGAGAAAATTGATCTGGATTTTGAAATAATCCATGCCAAAAGACTATGGATGATAAACTGTCTTTCTCATAAGATTTGTTAGGATGTTTTGTTTCCCTCCTGACCTAGAGTTCAGCCTATTAGACAGCACAGTGGTACAGGGAAATGTGTACAGTGGTGTGAGAGGTCCTGGATTCAAATCCAGCATCTGATACTCACTATTTGTGTGAGTCTAACCCTCCTGGGCCTCAGTTTCCTTATCTGTAAATGAGGGGTTTGTACTAAAAGGCACATTCTAGCTCCAGATCTATAATCAAATAGGATATTTGGGTTGCAGTTGTAGACCTTGTATGACCAGTGGTTTGCCAGAAGGATATCAGAAGGCTTTCCCCAGGAGCAAGTCACTTATTTAGGAGGGAAGTTGTTTTGTATAGTAGAAAACTAACCTTGGAGTCAGGAGACCCAGGGTTTGAGCCCCACCTCTGACACATATGGGCTGTGTATCCTTGGTCAAATCACCTAAACTCTCAGTGCTTTAGGCAGCTGTCTTAAAATTTGTTTCTTTCACATGATTGCACATGTATAATAATCTCTATACCTGATTGTTTACCATCTCAGGGAGGAAGCGGGGGAAGAGAAGGATAGAATTTGAAAGTCAAAACTTAAATAAAAACCCAGATGTTAAAATCATTGTTTTAACATGTAATTAGGGGGGAAATAAAAATTATATATACATATTATATATATATATATATACATATATATATTTTAAAAGATTTAGTTCATAGACTAAGTTCCTTCTTGGAAGCTCTGTAACACAAAATAAGGTCTCAGGTGCAGTTGCTAGCTTTATCTTTATCTTTTTTACATAGTCTGATGACTATAGTTCTTTACATTCAGGTCTGGGAGTCTGAATAAGAAATTCAAAAGGAAAAAAAAAAGATAATTAGGAAAGTGAGGTGAAAAAAATTTGCTTGTATATCCATGCAAATTCTGTTCTTATCTTGTCAAAGCTCCCTCTTTCCTCTAGTCCATTGCCTGTGGTGATGCCTACCTGCTCAGGCAGGGCTCCATGCTTTGCTTCTTTATCAGGGTATCTTAATGCCATGGGTGCCAGGGAGACCCCAACTGAGTCACAGTACAGCACCCAATACTTCAGATGATTCAGACTTCAGTGATGATGACTGTTGAGTTTATTCCACAGGCGTGGACAAGGCAAGAGTCATTGCTAAATTTAATCTTGATACATGCATCACCTCTTATACAATGGAGTGAGGCGAAGGGGAGGTGTAATACGAAGGTTGAGGGGGATGAGAGTTGATAGGGCTTTTGAGAGAATCACTTTCCATAACAGGAGGCAGTGGAAGGAAACAAAGAGAGAACTCTCAGAAAATGAAGTCGTAAGTAGAAAAACTTACTTCTGGGATTTCAAGCAGCTTCATCATGGGTCCTGCCTAACTGCTGAGAAATCAGTTGATCTGGGAAAGTTTGTGGAAAACCAGCAACAAGCGATTGGGTCATTTGTCCCATGGTTTTGGGTGGAGAAAAGAGATCAAGATAAGACAGCAATTTTTTTTTCATATCAGAAACAGAGAACAGGTAGAGTCACAAAACAATGGGCCACAGCTCTTTCGTGACTCAGAAAGGAGTTCTCAAAGGGTTGGGGAGCAGATAAGAAGCTAGTGATTTGTTTGTTAACCAGGGAGCCATGATTCCTCGGGTCTTGTCTCTGGTCGAGGCAAGAGCCTTTCTTGCCAAGGAATTGGTGAAGGATATGAGGGAACCTCTATTTTTTTGTCATCTGTATTTTGCCAAAAATTAACAAAATATATCTAACATGACAAATGGTAACAAAGTTTCCCCAGTGATTAGAATGATGATAAGCTGATAGAATTGATAAGTATTTTAGCTCCATTTTCAGAAAACTAACCGTTACTTGTGCTACTCAGTCAGATGGAAACAAGAACCTCAGGGTGTGAGATCTCCTCTGCAGGGTTCTTTTCTTTTTCTTTTTCTTTTTTTGAGCTGCTCAGTGTGGCTGGCCCATAGAATCAGAGGCAAATGTTGTTTAGAACTTTTTTCTGAAACTGCTAGTGCCTGAGCCAGCAAGCAGAGGTGTTTGGTGAAGAGTTCACCGGAAACTCACTCATGCTCTCGCTTCTCACCCAAGACCTTTTTCTGGCTTCCAGTGCAGGCTGCCCAAGGAAGAGAAAGCCCTCTTAGATGCCCTCTCCTGGCCTTCCCAGTGCCAGTTGCTTCCCTCTCTCCCCCTTACCCTGGCATCTCCTCCTGCCTTCTGTCCATACCACACTCAGGGTTTGCCTTGAGCAGGAGATGGGAATTTAGTCATGTGGACTGGAAGAAGACACCCAAGTGATGCAGGCTGGTTGGACTAGTCCTCTTTGCCTAGCAGATGGGTGATACGTAGATAGGGACTAACAGATTAATATCCATGGATCCAGTACCCTGACTCCAAAAGGATTTTGGTCAATGCCTATGTTTAGTTTTATCAGATCTACTTAGGTTTGGTATAGTCGAAAGAGACTCCTGCACCCATTTGACAAGTGTCCCATCAGCTGCAAGCCCTCTAGGATGGGGCCATTGGTCTGGATAGAGCTGATCTTCTAGGGCCATGAGTCCTTCGCTCTCTGACAAGGGAGAGACACATCTGGGCTACCCTCCCCAAATATCTACAAAAACCTTTCCAAAGCCCCCCAAAGGCAGGCGTGAACTTTTTACTTGAAAGTATTTCATATGTTTCACGTCATTCCCTATCCTGAGCTGTCTTCTTGATTCCAGAGATCATAGCCTGAAGGTTTAACTCTTTTATTTCCAGAATTTATCCCCTGATTTCTACCCCACCCCCATACTGCTTCATGTGGCCCACTATTTTATTTAGTCATGTTTTACTTCCCTCTCTATACTCTGGCCATTTTCTGGTCTCATTGCTGTCCTCCTACCAGGGAAGTGTTGAACGTGCAATTGACTTCACTCCCCTCTGGAGAGTCCGTTGTTAAATTTTCAGTGTGAACAATTATACCTCAGAAATTGGCAAACACCAGGGCTTATTTATTGTTTTATTGATTATGTAAACTTAAAAAGTCTTGGATAAAATGTTAATAAATGTAGTTTGCAGAACTTATTGTTACACCAGTACACTTCTTTCACCTCGTTCCTCTGTTCTGGAACCATGATCCAATCAGCTCTGCCATTGTTCCTGGAAGAAGTGTGCCAGTCAGCTTTGCAGTGGCCACAATCTCCATCCTGCAAACTTTTGGGATCCAAGTGCCCCTCTCTGGCCACCATTCACCTGTGTACTGTTTCTTTCTTATAGAGACTCCCAAACTTATTTGTCCTACCTCCCTCTTTTAAAAAAAAAAGTACACTCAGTGACCCACAGGGGTTTGGTTAGATTTACCCCTTATTTTTATTCAACAACCCCCCCCCAATTGCACCCAAGGCTACTACCACCGCCCCTAATCATTTCAGTGCCCTAGGAGGTGGTATCGCCCTCTTTGGGAACCTATAGCTTTTATATTAAGTCTCTGGGGAGAGGGCAATGCACATTTAGCACAGGGTCTGACAAATGGTAAACACTTAATAAATGTTTGTTTATTCTTTGACTATGAAGTACTTATCAAACATTAATGTTTTTAAAAGAATGGAAAAGCAATAACTAATCTGTTCTACAAATAGACAAATCACAGCAACTTTAATCACTACCATTTCCCATAATCTTCTTGGGACCCCAGTGGGTATTCCCCTGCAGAGTCTGAAGGAAGAATCTTTCCATTCCAGGGTCTTCTGTGATCCCCAGACTACTCCCACAGAATCCACCAAAGGCATAGGTGGTACGTACCATCAACTGGCATAAGCACCCTATTGCCTAGGTTTCCCTTTTCTGATTGTATCTGTAGATGCCCCATAGGCTCTAGCCACCTTTGGGCTCCCTAACTCAGAAGGAATCCTGCCCTTGCCTCAGTCTGGTGCTCTGAGTGACTGTTCCATTTCAGCCATGAGATGGCTGCTTGCCTTTTCCCCAACTTAGGGTTCCCCTGACTCCTTTCCATTAATTAGTTCAATGTCTTACTAAATAAGGTGCCAGCCAGTGTCTGAGGAACCAGGGACATCTAGTGGAAAGACGAGGAAGGGCAGTTGTTGGGTCTATGGGTTAGGTTTAGAATGTCCTCCTTGATAGGATCATAGGATTCAGGGCTGAGAGATGAGCCTAGAGATAATTGAGTCCAATCCTTGCATTTAACAAGAAACTGAGACCCAGAGAGAAGGGACTCACCTAAGATTGAGCTGATAGCAAATGACAGAGCCAAGATTTGAACTCAGGTTCTGTGACTCCCTAGTCAATGTTCTTTCCCTTCCCCTCAGCATTCTCCCATCTGAGCTCCCACTCTGAAAAAGGCAATCTTTGGATGAGGAAAAAAAATGACCACCATCCCTCTTCTCAGCCTTTTTTTCCTGAAGAATCCACATGGAACTTGGTTGCCAGTTTCTTAATCAGTTTTTTATCTATTATCACTGATCTCCCTCTCTCCTAGAAATGACAGAATGGAAAAAAAAAATAGAAGTGTTACTCTGCAAGGATCCTCCAAAGTGGAAGCATGTGCATTACTTAATTAATTTGTGTCATTAAATATTTATTAGGCACCTACTGTGTGCAAAACATTGTGCAACAAGAGAATAGACACAGACTTTTTATGGGATTAATGTTCTTAAAACTTCACTTCTATTATATTACTCTTCTGCTCAAAGTCTTCGGTATCTATTACATCCAAAGTAAAATTAAAATTTCCAGTTGGCATTCAAGGCCCCACCTTGCCAGTACAATTCAATGGCGTGACTTCAGCATGAGCCCTCTGCTTCAGCCAGAGTAGTTTCCACACTCGGTCCCCATCAAGGCATATTGATCGTATGACTTTGTTCATCGTGGAGTTTTGCTCATGGTGGGGCTCCCCAGAGAGGGAAGGTCTATTCATAGGTTAAGTTCCAAGTTTTTCCCTGTTAAAATGCTTTGCACTTTATCCTTCCATATATATGTCCTGCTTAATCTTTAGGATTCAAGGTAATCAACAAGAATTTGTTCTGTGTCTACTATGTGCCGAGCACTGTTCTGTGTTCTGGGAATACATAGGTAAAAGTGAAATTCTTCTTGTCCTGTAGGAACTTAGAATGGGTGCAGGGTGGTTGTGGTAGAGAAATGTGCACATATAGGTATGTGCAAAATACACATTGAATAGATTGAAGGAAGTTTTAGAGGAAAGTCACTAGCAGATGGGAGCATTGTGAAATGTAGAAGGTGTTACTTGAATTGAGCCTTGCAGGAAACAAGAGATTCGAAGAGGAAGAGGTGAGGAGGGAGAGTATTCCAGGCATAAGACCCAGCTAGTTCAAAGGAAGGGAGGTGGAGTGCCTTTGTATGAAGTAAAAATAGGTCCAATTTGTAACATAGATTATGTGAAGGGAAATAATGTGTAATAGTGGATCTGGTCAATAGTAAGGATTTTACATGACATCACTCAACATTCATTAAGCCACTATGTGCCAGATACTGGGCTAAGTGCAGGTAGTATAAAAAGAGGCAAAAAAACGACCCTGCCCTCAGTGAGTTATCATCTAATGGGGGCAAAAACAGGCAAACAAATATATGCAAAATTCTCTCTCTCTCTCTCTCTCTCTCTCTCTCTCTCTCTCTCTCTCTCTCTCTCTCTCTCCCCCTCTCTCTCTCTCCTCTCTCTTTCTCTCTCTCTCTTTCTCTCTTCCTCCCTCCCTCCCTCCCTCTCTCTCTGTCTCTCTGTCTCTCTCTCTCTCCTCTCTCTCTCTCTCCCTCTCTCTCTCTCCCCTCTCTCTTTCTCTACACACACACACACACACACACACACACACACACACACACACACACAACAGTAGATAATTAACAGAGGGAAAGCACTGGAATTAAGAAGGGTTGGGAAAGGCTGCCTGTAGAAGGTGGGATTTTAGTTGGGATTTAAAGAAAGCCAGGGAGGTCAGTGCGGAGGAGACAGAGCATTCTAGGCATGGGTAACAGTCAGATAAAATGCCTGAAGCCGAGAGATGGAACGTCTTCTTTATGAAACAATCATGAGGCCATGTCACTGGATCAAAGAGTATGTGTAGGGAATAACTTGTGAGAAGACTGGAAAGGTAGGGAAGGCAGAACATTTTGTTTTTGATCCTGGAGGTAATAGGAAACCACTGGAGTTATTGAGTGGGGATGTGAGTTGATGGGATTGGACTCGTGTTTGAGGAAAATCACTTTAGTGGTTGAATGGAGGATGTACTGGAGTGGGGAGAGACGTGAGAAAGGAAGACCCACCAGCAGGCTGTTGTAATGATACAAGCACAAAGTGAGGAGAGCCTGTACTAGAGTGGTAGCAGTGACAGAGGAGAGAAGGGGTCATATTTGAGGGATGCTGCAAAGGTAAAATCAACATATTGAATATAGAGAAAGTGAGAGACAGAGAGAAATCCAGGATGACTCGTAGGTTGTGAACCTTAGGCATTGGGAAGATGATGTTGCCCTCTGTGGTAATAGGGAAGGTAGGAAGGAGGGAAGGTGCAGGAGGGAAGATAATAAGTTCTGTTTTGGACATACTCAGTTTAAGATGTCTACTGGACATCAGTTCCAGGTGTCTGAAAGACAATTAGAGTTGAGAGATTGAAGGTCAGCAGAGAGATTAGACAACAGGCTAGGTAGATTTGAGAATTCTAAGCATGGAGATGGTAATTCAACCCATGGAATTTGGTAAGATCAATAATTCAAATAATATAGAGGGAGAAGAGAACGGGGTCCAGGTTGGAACCTTGAGGGACACCTAAAATTAGAAGCTGTGACTTTGAAGATCTAGCAAAGGAGGGAGAGGAGGAATGGTCAGATAGGTAGGAGAAAAACCCAAGAGTTTCTATTTGAGACTAGAGAAGTGATATAAATCACTGGAGTTTATTGAGAAGGAGCACAAGTGTCATGGTCAGACCTGCACTTAAGGAAAATCATTTTGGTAGCTGTGGAAGGGATGGGCTGGGCTGGAGTGGGGAGAGACCTGAGACAAGGAGAGCCATTAGGAGGCTCTTGGAATCATCTGGAGAAGAGATGATGAGAACCTGAACTAAAACTACTGTTTTATGAGTGGAGAGAAAGGAATGAATGCTTGAAATGCTTTAGAGGTAGAAACAAAAAGACTTGACAACTTATTGGACATGTGGGATGAAGGGAAGCAAGCACTTGAGAGGTTACAAATTTGGGTGCCTGGAAGGGTGGTTAGTGTCCTCCATAGAAAAAAAAAATTGGTAGTTTTTTGGGAGGGTCAGAGGGTTGGAATTGAAGTTCTACCTTCTCTGTGGAACCTTTACTGATGACTGATTTCTTTCCTCTCCTACAGCATGTTATATTTATTATTACTTTATGAAGTAGCATTATTTCTTGAGGTACATGATCATCTTGTGTGTATATTTTGTTTTTCTAACAAGATCATAGGTTCCTTGAGAACAGGGGTACTGTCTTTTCTGACATTTTTCACAGTGCCTGGAAAAATTCTAAGTACACTTTTCAATTCAGTTCAACATTTATTAACTACCTGCTGTGTGCAAGTAAGTTTGCTACTAATTCTTGAAGAGGCAGTATGGTTCAGTGGAAAGACCTGTATGGAGTCAGGACTTACCTTTGCCAATTAATTCTCTGTATGACCTTACACTAGTCACTTAAATTTCCTGGTGAAGTGGTTAAGAT
Source organism: Potorous gilbertii (assembly GCA_028658325.1). Taxonomy (NCBI): domain Eukaryota; kingdom Metazoa; phylum Chordata; class Mammalia; order Diprotodontia; family Potoroidae; genus Potorous; species Potorous gilbertii. The sequence continues at coordinate 415,116,237 of CM053769.1, forward strand.
TTCTCATCTATAAAATAAGAGAGTTAGAGGGTTTCTGGGGTCCCTTCCAGTCTGATATCTATGCACCTATGATACTATTATCCTAAAATTCCCTTCCAGTGCTAGATGCTATAATTCCTTGTGTTATCAAGAACTAAATTACTTTACTTTAAAATTACTAAATTACTTAACTTGCAAATGCTGGCTGGTCTGTAATATGGTTTGGAGTGTGAGAGAACCCACTCATAAGAGCAGTAGCAAACATTTTCATTGTCATTTTGATCTCAAACATTTGCCTTCTTCCTTAACTTTACTCTGCTTCTGAGAGGGGAGTGTGAAGGGGACACCACCAAATGCAGGACATAGTAGAAAGTTCTCATTTTAATGCTTGTCCAAGCCCTTCTATCAGAAGATTCTTTCCTATACAATAGACTCTTTGGGGATTTCTCACTTCTCTGGCTTATCTATTCCTACCCAAGTGTCACCTGGGAATATCAGTGCATAACATTCCCTTTCAGTATGTCCACAGTTTCTCCATACAAGCACTCAGTCTCACAATGCAACAAACATAGAATGATTTTTCCCCCACAGCAAAAGCACATAGAAAGGATTCAGACCTAATTTATTAATGAGTCAAGAGAGTCTCTTTATTCCTTGGGGAGAGGAGAGTGTCCCCCTTTCTACCCCACAAGACACCGGTACTCTTCCTGACTCACAGGATAGCCCCTCAGAGGGCTCCAGCATGATCTCCTATTGTTCATCATAGTGACTCCTCTTCCCTGTTGTTTACAGCCTTGGTGCTAGCTCCTGGTCACACAGTGCTGCCTGGTCTCCTTAACTCTGTTTGGTCTGGTTCATCACCAGTATCTTAATTCCCAGTATCTTCCTGTTGTTTGACTTGCCTTGCAGAGACATGGTTTCTCCTTCTCATAAGAGATACTGCTAGCTCCTAAGCACCTAAGCATCTGTACTAGGAAAGGTCCACAAGGTTATAACTCCTTCATCTCCTTAGTGAGGATGGCTCTAGGCTATTGATGCTGTACCCTACATGTAACCATTACTTTTCCTCCTACAGAGGGTCACACCAGTCCTTCCACAGCTGAGCCAGGAATGGGGCTGATAGTATTACAGAGATCTTGGTGAGGGGAAATGGGAAAGAATATTTACTATTTTCTCTGTCTATTCTATAATACTGGATCTAAGGCTGCCTTCTACTTTTACTACCCAAATGAGTGTCTTAAACAAGTTAGGGTGGATTTGCCTTTGTGCTCCCTTGTCTCCCACTTCATATATAGGATGTTTCTTTTGTTGTTTAGTCATTTCAATCTTGTCTGATGCTTTCTGGTCTAATTTGGGGTTTTTATGGCAAAGATTCTGGAATGGTTTGCCATTTCTTTCTCTAGCTCATTTTATAGATGAGGAAACTGAGGCAAATAGGGTTAAGTGACTTACTCAGGGTCATAGAACTAGTAAATGTCTGAGGCCAGTTTTGAACTCAGGAATATGAGTCTTCCTGTTTCCATGCCCAGCTCTTTATCCACTGAGCCTCCTAGCTACCAAGGATACTTCCTACTTGCTCAGTATTTTCCACAGAATGATGAGCTTCCAAGATCCATTCTGCCATCTATTCCCTATCTTTCTCTAGGGTCATTAGGCCAGGCCATTTAAATTAGCTGTGTCAAGAAAACACTGGAAAACAAAATGGAGTAAGGAACACTCTTTGGTTCCCATGCCAGTGCTTGTGACAAACGAGTATGTATGTATGCATGTGTGTGTGTATGTGTATATTTGTGAACAAGTCTGATAATTTGAAATGTATGACAAAACACATAACTTATCAGTGGATGGTGGTTGTGTAGGTTGTTTAGAAATGAAAGCAGTCATGAAAACCCAAAGTTTTTATTTTTGTAGTCTTTACCAGATAGACTTGGTCTGAATGGAGATAATGCTAGTCAGTGCAGGAAGTGCCAGATTTAGACCACAGGGCCCATGTAACCTTTGTGTGAGAAACTCCCTTCTGATAAAGTGAACACCTAGAACTCTTTGGAGGAGCCATCCACTTCTCTGGCTCATTTCCCCCAATTAAACAATTGGTAAATTTTAGGATCTGATCACCTCCCCTCTCTGGGTAATCACCAGCTCCCTTGATCCATCCATCCTTGCTAGCTAACCACTGAAATCCCTTCTTCCTTTTATCCCTTTTCTCCTTTTTGTGGTTTAACTCCCTAAGAAAGTCATTTACAATAGATGCCTCTATTTTTTTCCTCTCACTCCCTTCTCTCTACAATCTGACTTCTGACCTCATCATTTAACCAAAAGAATTCTCTCCTTAGTTACCAATGATCTCTTAATTATCAGATCTGATGGCTTTTTCTCACTCCTTATCCTTCTTGATTTCCTTGCCGACTTTAATACTGTTGATCACATTCTCCTCAATACTCTCTTTTCTATAGGTTTCCACGACATTACTTCTTACCATTTCTCCTCCTACCTCTTTGAACATTCCTTCTCAGTCTCTTTTGTTGGATTTTTGTCCAGGTTACCTACCAACCATGGATGTTCCATAGGACTCTTTCCTGGGCTCCCTTCTCCGACTGTTTTGCTTGGTGATCTCATCAGTTCCCATGAGTTCAATGATCATCTCTATACTGATGACTCTCAGATAAGCCCAGCCTTCACCATTCTCTTTTGACTTTCTCCCATCTCACATTTCCAACTACTTGTTACACATTTGGAAATGGATATCTCAAAGACATCTTAAATGTCTAAATTTTATTTTCCTTCCCCTCCAGCCCTCCCTTTCCTCCAAATCTCCCCTCTCTCCAACTTCCCTTTTGTGGTCCAGGGTACTTCCACCCTCCTTGTCACTCAGATTTGCAAACTGTCACCCTTCTTTTTCCCCATATCCAACCACTGGGGTCAAGTTCAGGTATTTCCTCTCCTGTATGTGCCCCCTTCTCTCTTCTGATGCTACCACCATTTTGACACAGGCCTCACCTCCAACACCTAGACAATTGCGATACTTGGCTAGTTGATCTCCTTGTCTAAATTTCTCCTCACTTCAATTACCCCTCTACTCGGCTGTCAGAGGGATCTTCCTAAAACACAGATTTGACTGAGTCATTGCTCTATTCAATAAATTTGAGTGGCTCCTTGTTATCTCTAAAACAGATTACAAAATTGTTTGTCATTTGAAGCCCTTCATGAACTCATCCCCTCCTACCTTTCCAATCTTCTTATACACACTCTATAATCCAATGTTACTGGCTTCCTTGCTTGTTTGAGGGGAAGAAGGGGAAGCAATTGAGGTTAAGTGACTTGCCCTGGGTCACACAGCTAGTAAGTGTCTGAGGCCATATTTGAACTCAGGTCCTTCTGACTTTAGGGCTGGTGCTCTCTCTACTGTACCATCTAACCATCCCCCTTTCTTTCTACTCCTTGCATAAAGCATGCGATCTCCTAACTCAGGGCATTTTATTCCCCTGTGCCTGGAATGCTCTCCCTGCTCATCTGTTTCTGACTTCCCTAGCTTTCTTCAATCTCAATTAAAATTCTACGTTTTACAAGAAGCCCTTCCTATGCTTTAATGCTGTCACCTTCTGTCTGAGATTTCTCTCAACACACACGCACCTACACACAAACATACAAACACACATGTATATAGATGAATACATATACACAGTGCATGTATACCTACTTATATGTGTTTGTATGTGTACATACGTGTAAACACACAAATGTGTATAAACTTGTGAACTCCATGAGAGCAGGAGACTGTCTTTTGCTTTCCTCTGTAGTACAGTGCCTGACACAGAGAAGGTTCTTAATAAATGCTTGTTGACTGACTGACTGATTGACAAGTTCTGTTTACATGCATTGTTTCAAAATATGTACAATGGCATTTATAAATTAGGGCACCTGGGTGGCACAGTGGATAAAATGTTGGGTCTAGAGTCAGTATCTGCCCGCAGACACTAGCTATGTGAACTGGGCAAGTCACTTAACCCTGTTTGCCTCAGTTTCTTCATCTGTAAAATGAGTCAGAGAAGAAAATGGCAAACCACTCCTGTATCTTTGCCAAGAAAATGCCAAATAGGGACAAAAAGAGTCAGACAAGACTGAGCAACAACAACAATTTACAAATTAATGGAAACAAATAGGATTTATCTGAACCCAAAGAAAGTAATAGTAACATCCAGAAAGTAACTCCCCAGGGACCTGTACTATCTCAGTGATTTACAATACTGTCCTGGTGGCCCTCTAGCAGAGGGATGGTTAGGATTCTCCCCTGCATGTATTGCCTTCTATAGCTTTTCTGTGGACCTGTATTGAGTTCCTTGTTTCTAGCAGTTCTTTTTTAAAAATCATAGTTATTGCCTTTTGTTTTTATAAAACTTTTTTTTGTTTTTATAAAACCTTTTATATTGTTTATAAAACCTTTTGTTTTTATATCACTAACATTTCCCAAAGTAGCCTTCCTTTCTGTTCCTTCCAGAGAGAAATCCAGTATAACAAAGAATTAAAAAAAAAAAGGAAAACATTCCAACCTGTTTAGCAAAACTAACCAACACATCAAAAAGTCTGACATCTGCAGCGTTCCATAGGCATAGTCCTCCACTTGTACAAAGAAGGGAGAGAGCTGTTTTCTCATCTCTCTTCTTTGTGGTCAAACTTGGTCAATACAATTTTCCAGCATTCCATTTCAGTCGTGTGGTTGTTGGTCAAAATCATCGCACTTACTGTTTTCTTGGTTCTGCACATTTTGCTTTGCATCAGTCTGTACGTGTCTTCCTGTTCTTCTATATATTCAATATGTCTTCATCATGTGCCTGCTGCAAAAGATTTAGACAGCCTCCAAGCAGCAGGCATCTATCTTGTTTCTGCTACGAAAAGTGCTGTTAAAACATCTTGGTGTGTCTTTTGAGACCTTCCTTTTCATCCTTCCTTTTTGTTGTTTCTTAACTTCAAATACCCTCAACATGTATCACTAGTCACAGTTCTCTGTCACATCCTACAGCCCTCCCTAGTGCCTGACAGTCAGTGGTCACTTTATTTTAGGTCTTTCTTACTCTTTCTAGAAGCTCCATTTCCTACAGTTCTTCTCAGTTCCTCGCAGATGCATTTCCTGTGGACCTGTTCATTATTCTATACTACTTTCCTCATTTGTGTCCTGAAGCTCTCTCTTCCTTTGAAGTTTTGGTGTTCTATGCAGCTCCCAGAAGATGGCGCTAGTTCCCTTTACCAGGGAACCAGCCAATATTCTTGACTCCAGCCCCACTGGGAAAATAATCTTGCTGTGAATTTAAAAATGCAAAACAAAACACTGTGATTTAATTGTGGAGGGACTCCTTGAGATATCCCACCTTCTTGGGAAATATTCAGTTGACATTCCAACCAAGTATTGCTCAGTGGCAGGTCTTAAATACGTGTCTTCCTAACCTAAAGTTGACACTCTCCATTATGTAACATGACCTCTTGTGTTTATTACTCAAAATTATGCCTCTAGACCCAAATGTCTTTGTTATTCTGAAATCTTCACTGACTACCACAACCTCAGCCTTCACACAGATAGATGTCTTTCTGGAGATTCCATTCTAGTTTTCATTCATTCTTCCTCTCCCTTGGAAACTTGAACTTTACCTGGGAACCACCTTGGGATGTGACAGGTGAGCTTTCACTTTGATTTGCACAGAGCAATCCTCCACCTGACTTTCCAGCCACCATTGCCAAACCACACCATTATACCCATAGGCTGCCATCACCTCTTTTCACCTCCCTTTTATGTCTTTCCCCCACTAGAATAAATGCTGTTTGAGGGCAGAGACTGTCTTGCTTAATTGTATTTGTTTTCCTAGCTCCTAGCAATTCCTGCTCCTGTTATTAAGTGCTTAATAAATGCTCTCCCTCCCTCCTCCTTCCCTCCCTCTCTCTCTCTCTCTCTCTCTCCCTACTGTTATTTTATGCTCTTCTTCCAGTTCCTGGACAGTGTGTGTCCCACTTATAGTAGTATTTCCCACTGGGTTTAGAGTCTCTGGGAATAATCCACTCTCTCACCTACTCTCTTCTATATTTGTCCTTGGGCAGCTGGTCATTTATTCAAATTGCCTGGTCCCATTTTCTAAAATAATTGTCTAATATAGAAACTGTCATCTGAAATAGGGCACCATCTAAAATAGGAGACTACTGGGAGATTTCAAGGTTATATGCCATCTTATTAGATAAATCATGGACTAAACAATTTCTCTGATATTCATGACCTCTCAGACCTCTCCAAAATAGAAATTATAAGTTGTATGGCACTCCACTAAGCCTAATAAAAAGAGCTCAACATCCATCTGGGGTCAGTTCTGTCCAGCTTGGGGTAGAGACTGAGATGCTTTGATATCCAACCTCCAAGAAAACCACCTCAGAGGGGAGGGAGTCAGAAAGTGAGTATTAAGGGAGAAAAGTCAAATGACCAGGGAGGAGATTTTTGAGGCAAATGGAGAAAAAAGGTAACCAGGGGAGGGTATAGATAACTGATGGGTTGTATAATTAAGAATATGCAGGGGGTTGGGGTGGGGCTACTATGGGGTAGTGTCCTCTCTGACACCTGCAATAATTGACATTATTCTGGGAGTGAGGCACAATAGGAAAGGGAGATCATCAGAATACAAGGTAGTGGAAGAGACTCCCTAGAGGGAAGAGTGCCGAATACATATCTTGGAAGTTTTGGTTGGAGGAGAAATACAGAAAATAGAGAGAAACTAGATAAATATAGTTATGAACCTGAGAATGAAGGTCTAGAGGAAGCAGAAAGAGAGGCTAGATAATGAAGAGAATGAGAGAAATCCTTCTGGGAAAGGGACAAACACACAAAAAAGACATTTTAAAAAAAATCTAATGGAGGACTATTCAAAAGGAAGGAGGAATCTACTTGACTGAGAAGAAAAAAAAGGGAAGAAAAATTATATAACCAGATAAAAGCAGGAAAGAAAAAGGAACTAATAAGCAAAATCCACAGAGAGAAAGGGGTAAAAAAAAATGAGAGGAAGGGATCAGGGGAAGAAAGCCAGTGAGAAGAGGAATACCTTAAGAAAAAGATTAAGTTAAAATAACTGAAGAAATGCAATGCTGTGTTTATAGTAGAAGAGGGAAAGAAGACTGCTGCGACCTGGGACAGCCCCTGCTTCAGGGATATATTGAGGTAGAAATGATTTGGGATATAGTCTTGATTTCAGGGAGACCATGATTTCTCCATTGGTGTGGAGCAAGAGGAGGGCAATAGATGGGCATTCATTCCTTCATTCTTCTCTCCCCAAGAAGGATATTAAACCAGAATTATTTCTGTCTACTACAATCAGATATTTGCAGTCAGGGATATAATGCCTTGGGGAAATTCAGGATAAAAGCCATTTTTCTTGATTGCTCCAGGTGACATACAGCAGACTGGGGGAGTAGTAGTTAGTTTATGCAAGTCAGCTTAGCTATTCAAAAATTTAACACTCAAAAGACAATCAAGTATAGTAAGTAAATGTATCTATTGAATCACACAATCAAACGGTATTTGGAAAAGTTGTACAGGTTATTTTAGAAAATGGAATATCCAAAAGAAAAAAGGGATTTATCAGTACAGGAGGAAAATGAAATTGCAACTCAAATTGTGAATGATCTCACCCAAGAAGTCTGTTCTTAACAGCCCCCAGGGTGAAGGTACTGGGAATCAAGGTACTTATTCTTTCTCTCCTGTGCATACCTTCTCTTCTGTTCTTTCTCTTAACAGTCTCTCTGAAGTTCCTCTACCAATCCAAAGTCACATCTCTCTCCACCTATGTTCTGTGGATTGTCATAAGTCTGTCCTTTAGGGAACCACTACAAGTCCACTTTAATAGGCTAAATCTACAAAAGAGAGAGGAGGAAAAACATACTTCTTTCAGTGCATTCCATGGATCAGGAAGAGAAAATGTCTGTTTCACATAAACAAAAATAAACCTATCTAAGTTTCTTTAAATTTATTCTCATTTCTTTTTTTCCCAATTTTGTAACATTTTAATTTAAAGTTTTGAGTTCCAAATTCTACTCCTTCCCTCCCTCCTTCCCCTTTCCCCTCCCTGAGATGTTAAGCAATCAGATATAGGTTATGCATGTGCAATTATGTAAAACATTTCCACATTAGTTATTTTGTACAAGAAAACTTGAATAAGAGAAAAAAATGAAAGAAATAAAGTGAAAAACATCATGCTTCAGTCTGTATTTAATCAACATTAGTGCTTTCTCTGGAGGTGGACATTTTGCTTCATCATTAGTTCTTCGGAGTTGTCTTGGATCACTGTATTGCTGAGAATAGCTAAGTCATTCACCATTCTTTGTTGAACAATATTGTTGTTGTTGCGTACAGCACTCTCCTGGTTGTGTTTACTTCACATCAGTTTTACATAGTTTACATCTGTTTACGTCATTTTTTCACATCAGTTTCGCTTTACATCAGTTCATGTAACTCTTTGCAGGTTGGTTATTTTTTTTGAAATCATGCTGCTTGTCATTTCTTATAGCAAAATAGTATTCCATCACAATCATGTACCACAACTTATTTAGCCATTCCTCAATTGATGGATATCACTTTGTTTTCCAGTTTTTAGCCACCATAAAAAGAGCTGCTATGAATATATTTGTTCCTTTTTTTGGACGTCTTTCAGATATAGACAGTAGTTTTGCTGAATTAAAAGGTATGCACAGTTTTATAGCCATTTGCACATAGTTCAAAATTGCTCTCCAGAATGGTTAGATCAGTTCAAAACACCACCAACAGTGCATTAGTGTTCCAGTTTTCCCACATCCCCTCCAACATCCAGCATTTTCTATTTTTGTCATATTAGCCAGTCTGATAAGTATGAGAGGTACCTCAGTATTTTCTCATTTCCAAGAGAAATTTAGCTAAATTTCTCTGCAATTCAGCACCCTTTCCAGGCTAACTTGTTACTTTCCTTGAAATTCTTTTTTCTCTCTTCCACTCATATTATCCTATATATCTCCTCCAACGTTACACTCTTCAAGAAAATCCCCTCTTATCCCACCGTCTTCTAAACCTTCTGCAATCTGACTTCCAACCTATTTATTGAAATGAACCTATTCTCTCCAGATTTACCAATGATACCTTAATTGCTTAAACGCATGTTTTTTGCATTCCTCAATCTTTTACTGGCTACATTTTAGGAAGAGCCCCTGGAACTTTTTGGAGCACGTCTTGGAGATCACTGCTAGCAGGTAAATGGGCACAATCCCTGACCTGGCTTACCAAAAGACAAGAACCTCCTTGTTGACCGGCTGGAAGGAATTGCGTGAAATGCAGATTCAGCAGTCCTGCAAAACCCTTTATGTTTTATTTACATGGCTCAGTCACTTAAGAGATAATCGTTACTATAAGTTATTGAATACTTAAAACTTATCAATGGATACCAATGAGCGTTTTCTATTTAGTATTTCTTTTTTTATAGAGGAAACCAATAGCTGCCTTATACCTAATTGATATTGTGCATGGAATATCTTTCTACTCCCTAATTTGAGACTCTAGACATAAGCCCAACATAAACATTAAGAGAGTTTTCCCCTGGGGCTTCTGAGACTGGGGACTAAGAAGCTAAAGTGTGAGAGAAGGAGCCTGATCCTTGAGAACTGAACCCAATATATGCACTTGGCTCCAGAACTGAGAAAGGTCCCTAAGGGGAGATAAGGGAGAGTACCCCAGACTCAGTTCTGTGTGTGATTTTATGAAAGGAATCTGGAATGATTTTAAGGTATGAATGAAAAGCACTTTCACCTGTAAAGTGGTTTGTACTAGTGAATCAAATGCTTCTTCATAATCCATAAACAATGATCACAATGAGGTCTTACATTCTTTGCTCTATATCTTTCAACCCACTGGGAAATGGTAAAGATGTGCTTCATTATCAAATGTCATTTGTGAACGCTTTCTTGTTCCCTTGATTTACCCTTTACAGCTTCTCTCTACTCTGAGACAATTACTGCACATATTGTTCCATCCTCCTTATTTATAAAATTGTACAAATGAGTTTATATCTAGTGTTGCCTTTGGCCGCCATCTCAACACTTAGGAAGTGAATCAAATGTTTTTCAGATGTAAGTTGTTTTCTAGGTTCTTTTGGTTTTATTGCTTATGGCAATAGCAATGAAATTATTATAGAGGTGGTACAGTATAGTGGAGAGACAACTGGCCTCAAAGCCAAAAAGACTTGCATTCCAGTCCTGTGTTTGATATATGACTGGTTATGTGATCTTGAGAATCACTTAACATCTCAGTGCTCTAAACAATTCCCTAAGATTATAAATTGAATAGAAGGTGCCACCTGCACTGATTGAAGGAGTTTTCTCATAGTGCAGTTTCCTCTACCACTGAAATAATGAATCAATTTCTACTTCTATTGAATTGTGATAATTGGTGCTAATTTGGTGTCCATTTCCCATTTCTTTAAGTAACTCAGGATTAAGTTGTTCTAATTGTACAACACATCTTTTTTCATCCTTTTTTCTTCTTCCTTGTTTTCTTCTGCTAATTCTGATCTTTTGTCTTTTTTTGCATCCCTAGAACTTAGCACAATGCCTGGCACATAGTATATGCTTAACAAATGTTTATGTTTGATTGTTTATTGATTTGTCCTGACAAGTTGGTAGTCTGAATATATACAGACAATGGACTGAGAGACAACTCCCTTCTCACTAAAAAAATCTTTTCCTATGTGTTAAAATATGATCTTTTTTAATTCCTACAGTGCTGTTGGATATTTGTTATGTCCAAGTCTTCTTTGCTCAAAGAAAGTATCTTTGATATAAAAGTGTGAAGCTTCTATATAGTCCATAGGTTTTTGGCCATTGTTCCTTTTTAATGAAACATACTTTCTCACAGATTTTCTCATTATTTTCACCTTTTCCCACCTCTACAATGAGGTCACAAAATAGAGGTGTTCATTTAATTTAGACAGTCTTGTCAAATTCTTTGTAGAATTTCTCTACAGCAAGCAACCCGTATTGGTGCATAAACTGCAAGTATTTTTAGTGGTGGTGGAACCATGAAATGAGATGACCAAAAATCTCATGAAAAAGGTCTTTGGATGTATAATAAAACCAACTGCACCAGCTTCCTTTTCGCCTCTCCAGGGTGTATTTATGACCCACCCTTTTATTTACCTCCAATTTTCTTCTTTCTTCTGATTATATGTATGGCAAAAATGTTCAGAGTGATATGATTTAATTCCTCTGACAGTATGCCCACTTGTTGGTCTTTGGACAACAATTTCTCTTTAGAGTCAACAATCAAATTAAAGTTTATAGATGGTGGGTGATTCTTAACACCATCTGCCCTCTTTTCTACTACTCTGTCTCTGTTACTGCAGGAACCTGTCCAGCAGGATAGAAGCTGACATAGTCTATGCTCTGTTAGCCTTCAAGAACCCAGGGTCACCTCCATAGCACAATGAAGCTTTGAAATAGGGCACTATGGAGAAATAACCTGTTCAATAGCCCTCTCATCAAAACATAGAGAGAGGTATAAAATAAGGAGATGTATGCTTGCTAAAAAATGTTTCCCACCATACTGATGGAGCTCCAATGAAGAGTCTGAATTGAAGATTCCCACATGCCTGGTGAGGTCCTTTTTGTGGATGACATTGTGTTGGCCATACTATGCCCTGGAGCACTGAAGAGACTCTTGAAAGACATCTGCAACTACTCGGAAGAGTTTAACCTGACCATCAATACAGGAACAACTGAGCAGATGAAGAATATTTATTGTCCAGTTTATGACATGCATCTAAATAGAAAATCTAGAGAGTTCATCTACCAGTCTGCCTTTTTGGTCAGAGAGTCCAGATAGACAAGGAGTTGAGCACAGAGTTGAACAAGAGGAGGAGAATGGGCTGGCTTAGAATTACAAAGCTCCTTTAATGACCCTGTTTTAAGCCAGGTTCACGATGATTCTAAATGTGATTGAGATCTGGAAGGATTAAGTCACTGAAGATAAAAATAAGGAATAAGAAAGATTTTTAAAAAATGAATGAATGAAAGCGATGCGCGGGGGAACACAAACATGAAAGAAGAAAACAACACAGCCACCTTCAAGGTGGCCGGGGGGAAGTGTTTGGTCAGGAAAGTCACAGAGATGGTGAGTGGAGTCATTAAAAAACTGATTGAAATATCCTTTCCAGTATTATTGTTATTGTTGATTTCATTATTGATCCTCAAGCTTGAGACGGAAGGTGGGTGGACATGCGGCAGACTGGAGGATGGGGTGGCCAGGGAACAAGAGTTTGAGAGTCCGATTGGGTCTAGAATGGTGACAACTTGACAATCAGCTCAAGGTCAGTTGGGCTTCAGAGTTGGAGGTGGAGTCTAGCATATAGGAGCATGACGTGGACACAGCTACCTCTTGGGGACAGATGCATTCTATTTCTCAAACTAAGAAAGGTCCATTTATTCTTATGCTTTTGGGGATTTTTAAAAAACATGAATGAATGCTGTAATGCATTTTGAAATAGAATCTAATTGCCTCTCTATCATTCTCCTCCTTCACCAACTCTGAGCAGTAACATGTTTCCCAGCACAGAGACTCAATCTTCCGTTAAATACAGAGAATCATGCATCAGGGATGAGTATAGGCTATGTATGCATCTTTTTTAAAAATTAAAAATGACATTATAAAGGTTTTTTTATGACTTCATTCTAGATATACAGAATACTGGTGCCTGCTCAATTTATGAGGCATGAGCCAGGTTTCCTTATATTGTCTTTAAATGCATAAAATACCTCAGAGGTGTAAAATGCCACATAAAATGATATTTTTGCTGGGTGGGTAAGAGAACAGAGAGTTGGGCAGGATAGAATAGTAATTATCACCATAATAGACATGGAAGACTCTATCCAATTTATTATAATTTATATACATATTTTATTTTTATAATTATATGTAAAAGCAATTTTCAGCATTCACTTAAAGATTGAATTGTAATTTCTCTCCCTTCCTCCCCACCGTCCTCATGTAGAAGGCGAAGGGCAGCTAGGTGGTATAGTGGATGAGTCAGGAGTTCCTCAGTTCAAGTCTCACCTGGGACACTTGACACTCACTAGCTGTGTGACCTTGGGCAAGTCACTTAGCCCTAATTGCCTCATCCTGGTTCTTCTCCAGTCATTCTGATGAATATCTGGTCACTGGATTCAGATGACTCTGGAGGAGACGTGAGGCTGGTGACCTGCACAGCCCTCTCTCACTCAAAACAAAGTCAAGTGCAAGTCATGTCATTTTTAATCTGATGGCATGGTCTTCTTCAGAAACGAAGGACAAACACAGACAGATTTAGAAGGCAAGCAATTTGGTATAGGTTTTATACATATGTGGTCATGCAAAATATTTCCATGTTAGTCATATTGTTTTTTCAAAAATAGACCAAAATGAAAACTCAAGAAAAATGAAGTTTAAAAAAAAAAGTATGCTTTGCTCTGTATTCACATTGATATACATTTTGATACCTTAGAAAAGGAGAATTATTACTTATGCCAATTCAAGTAAGCGTGATAGAATATAATCTCAGTCCCATGACCCATTGGTACAGGACTATCTCCTCATTGGTGGAGATGAATGGTCTGCTCTGCATGAAGGATGACTGGGCAGGGTGGAATTGTTGAAAGGGGATCTTCTATCACCTGCCCTGAATCTGTAAGACAGAAGGGTCCAGACTCAAACCTTGCAAGAGAATGGAACAGTTCTCATCTCTCCTTTCTCCACAGAGCTCAGCTGAGCCTTTTACTCCTCAGGCACGGCAGGGGATTCAGCTCCACAAATAAGGAGAGAGTCCCTTACCGATGGGCTTTGAGACTGGGGCTATATGTTTAAAGGATGTGGCTAGATGTCTCTAATTGCTCTGCTGTTTGTTCATTTTGGAAGTATTTAAACAAGTGAAATGACATACTACCCTAAGAAAACACAACTCACACTGAATTAAAGAGAAAAAGTGTGCCTCCTGACTTATCTTTCTAATCTATTTCTGTCTGGAAAGGAATGAACTAATTACTTTCAAAAACAAAACCTTTCTCCACCCTCCTCACCCGCAAAAAAAAAGTTTGGAAAAAAAGGATGATCTTTTTTCCCCATTTTCTCTATTAACAATGCCAATTCAGATAAACTTCATGAATTAGTTTCTGTGAATGTTCTTGTTAAACTGGATTTTTTTCTTTCTTTGTGCATATTTATTGCTGGATTCATTTGGTATAGATTGGACCATATAATTGATGAGCACACCACGATGAAGACAGTGAGCTTCTCAAATATATAGAACAACCACTTTTCCCTGAGGGGCAGGCCCTCCTCTAGTTTATGATGAACTTTTGGCTTTTGAGTCCTCAGCTACTATTGGAATGCCTGCTTGAAGGAAGAAACCTGATGGGGGCAGCCCCAGTGAAGAAAGGTAGCATCTCTCTGCTCTACTTTGTATTAACTAACAATTATAATGGCAAAGAGTTTATGGCTATGCTTTCTCAGTAGGGGTTGAAGCAAAGAAGTTTCCAAAAGGAACAAGGAAATGTCCTTCCAGATCTAAAAAAAGTTTGTAATTGAAGCACAGGATAAAATTTCAAAAAAAGTAACCCTTGGTACTGACAGAAATGGTTATTAATAACTAATGATTTGGGGAGACTCAGAGTGAATTTCTCCTTCATCTGACTCAACCCAACCCTACAAGGAATCTCAAGTCTCAGGTGAATTCCTTTCAATCAAGCTTGGGTAGAGATAGA
>CM053769.1:415131490-415190801 GCA_028658325.1 Potorous gilbertii
TATGTCAAATACATGTCCTTGGGGGTAACTTAATTTCTCTGAATCTGTAAATCTCTCCTTTGCAAAAATAAAGGTGTGGGATAAGATGGCTTTTAGGATTTTATCCAACCTGATCTATCACTCTACCTTGTAATCTACATATTTCATGAGCCCATCAACTGTGTCTTTATTCAGTTGCTGATAAAAATTTTGAAAATACATGGCCAAGGATAGATCCCTGTAGAATTCTGTCACTTTCTATTCAGTTGTTTCAGTTGTATCCAACTTTTTGTGACCCTATTTAGGGTTTTCTTGGCAAAGATACTGGAGTGGATTGCCATTTCCTTCTTGAGTTCATTTTACAGATGAGGAGACTGAGGCAAACAAGGTTAAGTGACTTGCGCAGGTTCCCCCAGCTAGTGTCTGAGGCTGCATTGGAACTCAGCTCTTCCTGACTCCAGGCCCAGCACTCTATCTATTGCGCCACCTAGCTGCCAATTAATGTCTAATCTTTGAGTTTAATTACTGAACTAATTATGAATCTCTCTAACTGCACTGTTACATAACCCACGTATTCTTCCATTGTGTCCATGAGAATATTATAAAAGACTTTGTCATGTTTTGCTGAAACGTGAGTTTACTTCACTTATAATATTCCCCTACTCTATCAACCTAGTAATCTTGTTTAAAAATAAAATAGGTTAGCATCACCTGCTCTTTTTTCTCTTTTTATGGATACATTTTGTTTTGATACAAAACACTTCCCAACAAACTCCCCAACAATATCGCCTACAAAGTAATTCCTTGAAGATAGTTAAGCAGAACTGCCTAATATAGCATGACTTTAAGGAACCATACACGTCAGTTTCCAGTTGTGTAGCTTGCAGATTGTTAACAGAAAGGAAGGATGTTTGCTGTAACTCTGATAGTATGTTACCACCACTGCTTGTTATATTTGAGTGGAGCTTTGTTGCCTCTTTATCTTGTCTTTACTTATTTTACTACATTTACATCGCATTCTTTTTTCTGTATCATTTCATACAAGTCTTCCCATGGTTTTCTGAATTATTCCTATTCACTTTTCTTACAGCCCATTAACGTTCCACCATATACATATACCACAATTGGATCAGTCATGCCTTACTTTGGGCATGTGTATTTTGTTTCCAGATTGGGCTCCCTTTTTTTTCTTTTTGCAGATGACAATGCTGCTATGGAACAGAATAGAATGTAACAGCATTTATTAAAGATATCAAATGCCAAGCACTATGCTAAGCTCTAGCAATACAAATATATATAAAAGAAGTTCATTTTCTCAAAGGGATCACTTTCTAATTACAGGAGACAACACATATAGGACGGTTCAACTACAGGGAAAATGCGGTAGACCTTAGGAAGCAATGACAGGGCAGAAGGTGAGGTGGCACCTCTTACTGGAAGAATTGTGCTTGGTTACTCTCTACTCAGCCAAGCAGTATGAGCCATATCCTTGATTAACATTTATTAGGAAGGAGATTTGGTCCCAAGGGTGGGAGTGGAGCAGTGTTTCCACTGAGGGTAAGGACAATGTGTGAGGAAAAATTAGTATCCAATCTGGAGGGGTGGCCAGCCCTGGGTGGGAACTGGGGAACAGGGCTTGGAACAGGAAAGGGGAAGTCTCCTCAAAATCCTTTACTTCTGGGTCCTGGAGAGCTTGTTGGGCTCTGGGCAGCTCTGGGAAGGCTTGGGGGAAGTTCTCCAGGAGCTTCCCTATGGTGCCCAGTTGAGCTGGGTGCTCAGGCCATTGAACACTTTTTGTCTTTTCTTTCTATAAATAAACTTCTTGTAAGCTCAATAGTGGGATCTCTAGATTTAAAGTGTACTTATGATTTTATAAACTTTTCTTATATGATTGATTCCAAATAGTTTTCCCGAATATTGGAACCGGGTCACAGCTCTCACAACCCTTCCAGTAAGAACTTTTCTTAGCTTTGCTAACTTGATGGATATAATTTGCACTTCTCTGATTATTTGTGATTTTTAAGAGTTTTATCACGTGGAAGAGAGTTTATCTTTCCCCCTTTGAAAACTATTTACTGCTGTCTTTTTGTCACTTGTCTATGAGGCACATAACTTATTCTTGCAGCTATGCTGACTTGTAGTCATCAACACTTCTATTCCTAGATAAATGCCCATGAATTATCCTTTTAATAACACATTCTAAAGTAAGCAGGAAAAATCTTTGTAGCAAATTTCTCTGACAAAAGTCTCATTTCCGAGATATATGGTAAAGTGATTTGAATCTATAAGAATTGGACCATTTGATAAGAGATCAAAGGACATGAACAGGCAGTTTTCACAGGAATAAATCCATATTTAAAAAATGCTTCAAATCACGAATAATTAGAGAAACAAAAATTAAAACAACACCGAGGTTCTATTTGACATCAATGGGACTGGCAAAATTCTCAAAAAAAGAAAATGCTGGAAGGGCTCTAGGAAAAGCAGGTTATGTTATTTGCACTTTTGGTAGAGAGGTAACTTGGTCTTCCCATTCTGTAAAGCAACTTGAAACTATATCCCCAAAGTTACTAAACTGCATATCCTTTGATCTAGAGAGACCCCTACTAACTTATGTTCTCAAGAAATCAAAGAACAAGGGAAAGGACCCTTATTATATAAAAGTATTTCTAGGAGCTGTTTTTGTGAGGACACAGAGAACTGTAAACTAAGGTGGGGGTACATCAATTGGGGGATGGATGAACACATTATAGTATATGAATGTAGAACTACTGTTGTGCTTTAAGAAATGATGGAGAGGACAAATTCAGATAAACCTGGGAAGACTTGTATGAACTGAAGCAAAGTGAAGAGAACAGAACCAGGAGAATAATGTATATATAACAACAGTGCCATTGAACAAGGAACTTTAATAATCAATGCAATGATCAACCATGATTCCAGAGAACAAAGATGAAGCATAGTACCTACCTCCTGATGGAGAAGTGAAGGGATCAGGGTGCAGATTGAAACATATATTTTGGACATAGCCAATGGGGGAACTCGTTTTGCTTGATTATGTATAATTTGTTATAAGGTTTTTATTTTTGTTTTTTCTTTTCCAGTGGGGAAGGGGATAAGGAAAGGAGAGAAAACAAGTTTTTGTTCATTGGGGGAAAAATAAATTTAAAAGATTCTAGAACTTATCAATAATAGACTCAAGATCTTTGGCTTATAGTTTGAAGACCATGCTGTCTCCTACTTTTTGAACATTGGACCAACATTTGCCCTTCTTCAGATTTGAGGCACCTCTTTCACTCTCCATGATTTTTAAGTGATTGCCAATAGCTGCTTGGCACCACCCTCACCATGTTTTTCTACCTTGGTGACTTGACTCGTAACGGGGCTGCTAAGCACTCTCTTATCATTTGTTCACTTATCTTTGGCTTCAATTCCCTCGTGATTATTTTTTATTCTAAATTTAGTCTAAAATTCATTCTTCTTAGTAGAGGAAATAGAAGCAGGTCAGAATTGAGTAGTTCTTCTTTCTCTACATCATCTCTTATTTTTGTTCTAACTCCAAGGTTCCATCCCTTGTATCTAACATACCTAAAGAAAAATTCCTTTTTGTCATTTTCAAATGTATCCTTAATATCATTCACTGATGACTTCTATTTATTCTGTGCTTTAGTATTGTTGACACCATCCTTATAGGACCATTTTTATTCATTTTTAATCACACACCCTTGTTTCCATAAGTTTCGTGTGTATCCATTTCATAGTAGTCCCTCTTCTTCCTCGTCAGAATAATCTGTTGTATTTTGGGAATTTAATTTTTAAGAATGTCCCATTATTATTAGACTAACTTCTCCTACAGAATATTAGACCATGTCATGGATGGATTCTAGAAGTACCATTCAGCTGAGGCTACAGGGCTGGTTCCTGACCTATGCCTAGTCATTCTGATTTGATCAGGTTCAGTTCTGGGGAAGCTTGACTTCTCAACTGAGAAAATAGCCTCCTCGCTCTCATTGTGGTTGTATATATTCTTATGTGTGGTTGTCCTTCATTCTCCAAGAGGACCATGACATTGGGGAAATGATGACATGATTTGCAGTTTGCTTTGATTTGAGTGAGGAAGGACTGTGCAAGGTCACCAACCTCACTTTCTCCTCCAGCGCCACCTGAGTCGAGTGACCAGATATTCATCAGGATGATTAGAGACAGCCCAGGATGCAATGGGAGACCCTGGCCTTATTAAGCTAAAGCCTTTTCAGGTTTTGACTTTGAGTTAGGCAATGCCCATTCAGTAAATAGACCTCTTTAAGAAGTGATTCAAGGCATGGGTCCTTTTAATCCACCTCAGCTACTCTGGTGAAAGTGGCTATTCCGGCTCTAGCCTAGTCTATACACACATAAAAAGGGAAAAGGTAGCCAATACGTATGAATCAGGCATAAAACACGTTATTTATTCCCTCACAGAAAACCATGATAATCATATGAGAATCCCAGCTTGCCTTAACAGAAGGATTTAAATGGGCTTCAATATCTTAACTCATCACTAATTCCTCATCTCCGCCCCACTTTGATCTGCTCACCCTGAAGCTACCTCCTCTTCTGGAGCCCCTTCTCTGATTGGTGAGTTCTTGTCTGAAACAACTATTTGAGGAACTTCCTGTGCCATCCACACTCTTCTCCTGGCTCTGCTCTGGACTCTTTTGACTGCTTTTACTCATCTTCTATCTGAGTACGCCCTCTCTGAACCCCTAGCTTTCCAGATCCAACAGATATATGTTGTCTTCCCTATTACAATGTAAGTTCCCTCAGGATGGGGGGTTGATGGTGCTTGTGTTTGCATTTGGGGGTGGTAATTGTATTCCCAGTGCTTAGCACAGTGTCTGGTTCATAGGAAGTACTTAAAAATGCTTTATCTATCTATTAGTCTATTATTTCCAGTCAGCTGTGCGGCTAATAGTCAAGCCTCAGTGATACAGAAACCATTCGCTACCATTCCAGCCTCCAGATTGCTAATTAGCCAAGTTACATTTCAGCTTGATTGGCACTATCCAACCAACCAATAGGCTTAATTGCTTCTTTCTGATGCCAACTCTTCCCTGGATATGCTTATTAAATATCTTCCAATTGCTGCTTCAGTGCCAAGGAACTAGGAAGACATCAGGGACAGTGAATGCAAAGATATGGAGGCAGGAGTAGCATGGCAAGACCGAGAGTTAGCTGGATTGAAGATTGCATGTAAGGCAAAAAAGGCTAAGAAGACTGGAAGAGTAGGATAAGGCTGGGTTATGAGAAGAGCTTTAAATGCCAAACCAAGGACTTTAATATTTGATCCTGCCTACAGTTTTAGGATAATCTCATTATTGGGGTTATATTATAATCACAGAGTTGGCATTCCCTAGCCATTCTGAACATATGACCTCTGCCTCCCCAGACAGACTGAGATGAGGGCAATGATTGGGTTAACAAGTAGTTGACATTGTTGGGGATAATAAAGCACCTACCTCACAAGGATCAAATGAGATGATGTATGTAAAGTGCTTTGTTAACCTTAAAGCACCATATTAATACCCCCTAACAGAATCATTAATATCCTAATACCTTTTGTCTTTCCTACGGCACATCCAACCCATGCTCACAGGGAGGCTAGGCAAACCTCAATGGAATGAATAAGGATAAATTTTTCCTCAGTTAATTTAATAAATAACTTTAAATAATTTAAGCTAATAAATAGCTTGCTCAGAAGATGCCCAGAGATTTAAGTTTCCTTCTCTCTCTCTCCCTTTCCTTGTCTAAAGTTGCGACATTCTTGTAGTCTCCTCATTGAGTCCAGCAGCTGCTTCGGATGAAGAACCTGATTTGGAATTGTTCTTCCTGCACTCTTCTTGATTCTGCTGGGAGGAGGCAGCAAAACATCCCACTCGACCCACTTTCTGTAGGCACTGACCATGGGGCTCAGAGGAGAAGGAGGGAAGAAGGGGGGAGGGGTAGAAACAATGGTGCTGCTGCTATGTCAAGATGTGTGTACAATTCATTGCCTCACACCATTTCATTCATTCATTCAACATTTATTGAATCCTCTCTGCCATTCGCTAAGGCCCTATGACAGGCAATAAAGTTCACTTTGGGATGTGAGAGATTCATGGAGGCTGAGAAGTACAGGTTGGAATAGTCTTAGGAATCCCTGAATGAGACCTAAGTGATTTACCTCTATGGGTGGTATAAGTTGTGCCCATTGCTCGAACATGCACGCACCAGGTAGATTGTAGACCTGATGCCTCCACTTTCTCACTATTCATCCTTTCTGCTATCCCTTGCAACTGGATTTTAATCCTCTGTCCTTTCCCCCTAAAGTAGGTTCATTGATGACAGCTCCAGGAAACTGAACTGGGACATCTTCTGTCACCTTGGAACAGTTCAGCCAGGACCTGCCATTGGGTGGAGAGTGGGTGGCTCTTCCACACTGGGACAAACAATCCCCATGCTTACTCATTCTGCAAAGCTTCCCAAATGACTCACAAGGCTAGGGATACAACCCTATTGACCATGATTCAAAGCAATCAGGCAGGCCAGCATTTGAGGACTCTACCAACACAAATTCTCAATCATCCTTGAACCTTCTGGTCCTCTGTCTTTATCATCAGACCACCCTTTTATTCCACCTAGACCCATCCCTAATGGTTAGCATACTCCTACTCACCCCTACTCTCCTATGTTCCTGTGATAATAGTCCCCAGTTGCCAGAAATCAAACCTTCTCCCCAACCTCAGATGTCTATTCCCATATTCTCATTCTGCTCAATTGTATAACCCCTACAAAGTCCTACCCCAGACCTACCCACTCCTTCCCCTGTGTCCTCTGGCTCACATAATTTCATTCTACCCCATCTCCTTTTGTCATCCTAGGGGATTTCCACACACATATTGATGTTTCCTCAAATACCCTAACTTTCCAGTTTCCCAATTTACTCATTTCCCATCCCCTACTCTTCCATTCTACCTCAGCTACTCACAGAGATGGTCATGTCATTGATTTTGCCACCATCCACAAGTGTTCCACATCTGTGTTTAAAAAACTGTTCATTTTCTTTATCTGATGACAATATTTTATGTTTATAAAATAGATAACTTTGGGGTACATTCTCCCTTATACTACCTTGCTCTAAGGGGAGAGTGGACTTGGATGGAGTACAGTTTTCACAAAGCATTAGTTCACGTCCAGATGCAGCATAAATTCTGGATGAATCTGGATCTTAAAAATTGTTCCTGAGGGCACCAGTGCTGGGATCAGTGCTACAAAATGTGCTACAAAAGAGTAGACTTTATTCCAGATACTTGGACTTCTGGACTTTTGGATGCCCAGGTGGCCAGAAGGTTCATTCTCTTTTCAAAACTCACAAGGCTGTAGTTTCCAGGTTATTCTCGTTCACCTAAACAAAAGAACAAACACCAAGGCAGGTTCACAGGGCAACATATTGGCCTCAGAGAGAGAGGGTGCAAGACCTCTTTCCTTATTCATCATTGTCTCTCAGTGGACACCATCAGTGAAGGAGTCACATTAAAAGCAGAGGTCCAACCAACTACAATCAACACAACCTACAGCCAAATCCAATAGGCTAGCCTTTACCATGTGGTTAGTAGAGTGGAATCAATTGCAGAATTAAAATTTCTCCACTTCCACCATATGTCATCATGGTTCTTGTGGAAGCTACTTCTATAAAGGGAGTTGCATCAGCTGGGTGCACTAAGATACTTTGTGCATGCTCATAGCGACTGATTCACTGGTCAGTCCCACATTACACTTCATGGAAAAAAAGTGACACCATTCAAGAGGAGTTCCCTCTGTTCCCTTCCTTTTCTTACATTCCTTTGAAACTGTCCCTTACTATCTTCTCCTTCACTGCAGTCTGTTTGCCAAGGCCAACCCCTTTACATATACCCTTGATCCTATCCCCTTCTGTCTCCTATAGCAGATTGCTCCCTCCCCCATCATCACCACTCTTTCAAATCTTCACTCTCTCCCTATCTAATGGCTCCTTTCCCACTACTTCCTAGCATGCTCATTTAAAAAAAAATCCTTACCAGATTCTATCATGCCCACCAACTGACCTATATCTCATCCCTTTCTCATCTAAAATCTTTGAAAAAGTCATCTACACTAGATGTCTCCACTTCCTCTCTTCTCACTTTCTTGTTAAACCCTCTGTATTCTGATCTTACTCAACAAGAATTGCTCTTTCTAAAGTTACCAATAGTCTCTTTATTGCCAAATCTAATGGTCTCTTCTTAATCCTCATCCTTCTTAACTTCTCTGTAGGATTTGAGAGTATTGACCACTTTATATCATCCTGGATATTCTCTCCTTTCTTGCTTTTCATAAACCGGATCTCTCTTGCCTGGTCTCAGCTCTCTGATCAGCCTCAGGTTCTTCCACTGGATCTTTATCCATGTCATGCCCACCAACAGTGGGTGTCTCCCCAAGACTCTATCCTGACCCTCTTCTCTTCCCCCTCTATATTCTTTCATGATCTCATCAGTTCCTATGGGTTCAAGGATCTTTAAGCAGATAATTCCAAGATTCTATTTATCTAGCCCCAGTACCTCTTCTGAAATCTAATCCTTCATCACCAACTAATTTTTGGACATTTAAACTCAACATGTTTAAAACAGAACTCCATATCTTTTCCCTTCAGCTCTTCTAAACTTCTATTACTATTGAAGGGACCACCATCCATCCAGTTTGAGTATGGCTAAATCCAGGTCATCACCCTTGCTGTCATTTTCCACTACTCCCTCTAGCCCTTTCCACTATTCAATCAGCTGCACAATATTGCAGCCACAACATCTCTTCCTAGGATGCCTTTCTCTGTTCATATGGGTACCACTATAGTTCAGACTTTGGTCATCTATCACTTGGAATGATATAACAGCCTCTTGATAGATTTCCCTCAAAATGCCTCAGATGTCTCCCCACTCTAATATACACTGCTCCATTCAGCTGCTAAAGTGATTTTCCTAAAACTTAGGTCTGACCATATCAATCCCCATGCCCATCTTAATAAATTCCACTGGCTCCTCATGACTTGAAGGATTAAATATAAAGTTGTTTGTTTCGCATTTCATTCTCTTCACAGCCTGCCCCTTCCTACCTTAGTAACATTCTATTTTCTTCTATGTACTGGACAAGCCAGCTACAAGGGCCTTTCTTACATGAAATATGAAACTTGATCTTCCCTCTCTATGCATTTGTACTGGCTGTGCCCCCTTCCTAGAATGCCCTCCTTCCTAATCTCTGAAAATTCCTGGCTTCTCTTCCAGGAGGACTTTCCTGGTCCCCCAGTTTCCTTAATGTTACCTTACCTCTATTTTGTCCTTATATGTTTTGATTTCAGTAGTTTGTTTTTCCAATTAGTATGTAAGCTCCTTGACAACAGGGCCTAATTTTGCTTTTATTTTTTTGGATTCCTATTACTTAGCATAGTACCTGGCACATTGTAAACACTTAATAAGGGCTTGTTGATTGATTAGCTTCTTTCTTGCTAAATCTGATGTTTTTTTTCTTGGTCCTCCTTGCCCTTGGTACTCCTGAAATTTTTAACGCCACTAATCATTTGTTCCTAGTAGATGTTCTCTCTCTGGGTCGACTCTCCTAACTCACCTTTAATCTTTTCAGTTGTTCCTTGTCTCCTTTCCTTCTTCCCCATCCTTTCCTTCACCTCCTCAATGTACTCCTAAGGATTTGCCCTTAAGTCTCTTTTCTTCTGTCTCTCTACTGTACCTCTGTTAATGTTATTCATGCATATGTGTCTTCAAGTATCCTCTCCATGAAAATGACCTATGACATGTATCTCATCTTGACCTCTTTTCTGAATTACAGACCCTCATGGGAAGCAGCAGGGAACAGTGAGGTCAGAATACTTAAGTTCAAAGTTCAATTCCCAACCTCTGTCACTCAGTAGCTCTGTGACCCTAAGGAAATTATTTAACCTGTTTCCTCACCTACAAAATGAGGGGAATTTCTTAAGCCCTTTCAGTTCTAAATATATGACCTTATGGTCTCCAAGAACCTGTAAGTCATGCCTATTTGAATGTCTCATTGGCACTTCAAATTGAACAAGTCCAAAACCAAACTTAGAATCTTTCCCAACCCAGCCCTGCTGTTCCGACTGACTTCATTTTTTCTGCCGGTCATATCACCATTCACCCAGTCTCCCACATTTGAAACTTTGCAGTTTGCTTTGCCTCTTCCCTCTCTTTCACCTCTCATAATCAATCAGTCCCTAAATTTTGTTGATTTCGTTGCCAATATCTCTCTTCATTCTTTCCATTTAAATGGCTTCCACTTTAACATTAGCCTTCATCATCACTGCCTTCACTATTGCAAAAGCCTTCTTGAGATCTTCCTGTTTCCACTTTGTCCTCCTTCCAACTCATCTTTTATAGTGCAGTCAAAATAAACCTTCTTATACACAGGTATGCTCAGGTCACTTGTGTGCTCAAAAATCTTCAGTGGCTCTCTGTTTAGTAAAGTTCAAAATCTTTTGCATGGCACAAGGCTTTTCATAATCTGGTACCACCTTTTCTTTCCAAGCTTTTAAAAAAATATTGTCTTCTCTTCCCTTGGAGAGAGTTGGAAGAAGACCACACATGGCTGTTTTATTAAATTTTTTAAAAAGTAAATAAAAAATTTTTCAATGAACAAAAATTTATTCTGTCTCTCACCACCACCATTTGAAAAAAAGAAAATAAAAACAAAATCCTTATAGCAAATATGCATAGTCAAGCAAAAGAAACCCATCCATTTCTTTATGTCCATCAAGTATCCCTCCACCTTGCACCCTGAGACCATGACTTTAGAATCATGGCTGGTCATTGCATTGATTAGAATTGCTTGCAACCACAAAAAGAGTTGCTATAGTTTTGTACATATGGGTCCTTTGACTCCTTTTCTCATTTCTTTGGGGTATAGACCTCACAGCAGTAATCCTGGGTCAAATAACTTCTGGGGTATTCTTTTGCTTTGGCAAAAATTTGCATTTTTTGCCAAATTGCTTTCTAGGATGTGGAACCAATTCACAGTTCCACCAGTGGTGCTTTAATGCGCCTATTTTCCCACAGCCCCTCAGCATTTGTCTTTGTTAGCTTTGTTAATCTGATGGGTGTAGGGTAGAACCTCAGAGACTCTTTGATTTCCATAACTCTTTTTTTAACAAATAAATTTAGTTTTAGTTTGTAACATCCACTTCCATAAGTTTAAATTTTCTCCTCCTCCTTCCTCTCTCCCTTCCACAAGACAGCATGCGATCCAATATAGGCTCTCTATATACATTCTTATTAAACATATTTTCACATTAGCCATGTTGTATAGAAGAATTAGAACTAATGGGAGGAACCATGAAAAAGAAAAAATGAAACAAAAAGAGCAAATAATCTGCTTCGCTCTGCATTCAGGCTCCATACTTCTTTCTCTGGAAGTGGATGGCATTTTCCACCATGTGTCTTTTGGAGTTGTTTTAGGTCCTGGCATTGCTGAGAAGAGCTAAGTCTATCAAAGTCAGTCATGTCACAATGTGGCTATTACTATGTACAATTATAACTCTTTTAAGAGAGGAATTGTGGAGTGGTGGAAAGTTTGCTGGATGGGCAGTTATAGAAGACTAGGGTTCGAATCCCTCTCTGCTACTTATTACCTGTGTGACACTGACAAATTTCTTCTTTATTCCTTAGCCATTCATTCTATAAAATTTGGATTCAGTCCAAAGACTGCAATTAAGGATTTAGAGGCCTTAAGGCCACATGTTCCCCACTCCTACCCTAGGGAAACTGGACTAGTCTTTGCCCTTCTCCCATTTTACCTCCCCTTCTGCAGTTTACCACACTCTTCCCTATTCTTCCATACTTCCTTTGACATTAAATTCCTATTTTTCCAACCTAAATGCTACTTACTTTTTTCAACAAGTTCTAACCAATCAATAGTGAATGCCCTCCTCAGACCTTGTAATTGGAATGCACTTAGCATATGATATGTATAATAGCTATCTGTATTTGTGTCTTAAACTCCATCAGATTAAAAGTTTCATGAGAATAGCAACTAGGGCTTATTGTAAGTCTCCCACTAACTAGCACTCTGTGCTGTTGATAATAGGTCTTTAATAAATTTGTGCTGTGTATTATATCATTATTTAGTCATTTTCATTTTTTATGCCTGACTTTATGTACCCATTTGGGTTTTCTTGGCAAAGATACTGGAGTGGTTTGTCAT
This sequence comes from Potorous gilbertii, assembly GCA_028658325.1. NCBI lineage: Eukaryota > Metazoa > Chordata > Mammalia > Diprotodontia > Potoroidae > Potorous > Potorous gilbertii. Next base: position 415,143,725 of record CM053769.1, read on the forward strand.
TTCCTTCTCCAGCTCATTTTACAGATGAGGAAATGGAGGCAAACAAGGTTAAGTGACTTGTCACAAAACCAGAAAGTGTCTGAGGACAGATTTGAACCCAAGAATATGAGTCTTCTGGGCTTCAAGCCCAGCACTGTCTACTGCCTCACCTAGTTACCTACTGCATCATATGATATTGTGCTGATTATATTATACCGTATTCTATAATACAGAATTGTATTGTATTGCATTGCATCAGTCCATCAAAAAACCCATTGGAAAAAATTTTCATATATTTGATTTGAACACAATTCCTGGGGAAAGGCAACAAGTACAAAAAACCCATAAGCCTTATAAACAATCCATGTCAATTCAATTCACTAAGCCATTTAACAAGTGTTTGCAACGAGCGAGGCTACCTTGCAAAGCTCTGGGGATACAAAGACGGAAATGAAACAATCCTCTGCCCTCAATTTGTCAAGCAAAAGTCCTTGTGTGGGACTTCCCTGGTCTGTGGGGCTGAGTTACCCACCCACACTTGTGGGCTAAAGCTCTGAGGGTATCACTGACCAGCAAAGGAGTGGGTAGAACCTACTGAGAAGTTGATGTTTTGAGGAGATAAGAAAGAAAAATGAGTAATGACACAGCTGGGATTTATGTCATTTGGGAGATGAAACAAGATACCCTTGATTTTATCAGTTCCAACCTATGGGATTCTTTATTAATCACCTCTGTAGTACCATCCACAAAAGTCCTACTCTGATGCCTCATTGTGGCATGGAGGTGAACCAGGGTCATGGAAGGTCAGCAGAAGTTCTGGTAGTCTGCCACAGTGGAGAGGCTTCAGTGTGTGTCCCAATGTGCTGTCTGAAGATACTAGCCCAGCTAAGTATGAAACAGGGCAACTAGGTGGTACACTGGGCAGTGCACTGGGCCTGGAGTCAGGAAAATCTGAGTTCAAATCTAGCCTCAGACACTTTACTAGCTGTGTGGCCCTGGGCGAGTCACCTAAGCCCATTTTCTCCTCTGTAAAATAGGGACACACTGGACAAAGAAATGGCAAACCACTCCACAGTCTCTTTGCTCCGAAAACCCCATGGACAAGTCCACGAAGTCACAAAGAATCAGATGTGACTGAACAACGGGACAATAAAGTATGTAACATACTAAGCCGCAATATTCGTAAAAGTGCTTAGCACACAGAAGGCACTATAGAAATGCTTATTTCCTTCTCTCCTCCCCTAAGTAAAGTACAACAGCTCAGCACCAGTAGTTTGGCTAGTGACCAATAATATGGTTAGACATTTTTACATAAAATAAAATCAGATTTAAGGAATTTCCAACTAAATGGTGAGAAAGTTCACAAGTTGCCCTTGGAGAATCAAATAAAGTAGAGAGATATCAAATGATTAAAAACATCACAGACAAAAAAGGCAATTGAGAGGACCTCAATAACTAATATTGCCTATGCCTACTTTCTCATTTCTGTTAAGTTTTTACGAGAATGGGTCTTGAGGATGGGAGGAATTTGGAAAGGGAGAGAGGACTGGGGTGACCGGAGAATTTTATGAACTTCAGATTTAAAGTAGCCCTCCAATTATAGATAATAAGTGCATCAGGGCATACTTCTGGGGATGGAGAAAAGGTAGCAGTATGTATAGGAGTTTCACATATTGGGGGAATCTAATCAAAGGAACAATTTCCTTTTATCAATTTGGCAACCTCTCCAGAGAACTGGCATTTCTAGAGCCAGTTGAAGGGAGAGAAGCATATTAATCAGCTGTTGGAGGCAGAGGATTCCAGGTTGGTTTGTTTTCTGGTTCATGATTCCCTGAAGCCTTTTGTATGTAGTGGCGGTGGTTGTTTGTCCTTCATTTTCAAAGAGGACCGATGACATCACAAATTGGTCTGGACTCTTGTACAGACTGGATTTAAAGTGCGGCAGAGTGGTATGAAGTTGGCAGTCTCACTCTTTCAGTCATCAAAATCCAAATGACAAGACAAACATCAGGATGGGAAGGCTTGTCATGGTCCAGGATGCCATGGATGAGCTTGGGGTCTTACCAAGGTCTAAGCTCTCCACAGCACCTACTTCAGTTGTCCTTATGGTGACTGCTGGAATGAATTTGTTCTCATTTGCCCATTCCGCTGGGGGAAGGTATCCTGTGCTTGGGATAGACACCTTCCTAACTCACCAACAGTTACCCTCAACCTGGTTTGGTCACTCTCTCTATTTGAGAGGGTGTGGCCTCTGCACATGCTATATATAGCTTCCTAGAGTCACAGGCCACAAGTGGACATCAAAGGTAGATGAGCAGCCCTGTAAAGGCCTCAGTTAGCCCTCACACCAGAGGTGCTAGTCCTCCTTGAACATCCATACAGTCCCCACAGTAGTTGCACACAGTCGATGCTTAATAAATGTTTGAATTACCAATAGTGATTTGTTTGGAAAAAAATGGGATGATAGCTATCATTCAGTTAATGGATGGTTGGAAAAGGAGGGCCAGTCAGGCTGCAAGAATAAAGGAAGACAGATGGATAACCTGAGGTCTTTACAGGTACCTATGGAATGTTAAATAACAAAGAGAAAGAGAAACGCATTGGGTGGATCATTTATTTATTTATTTGTCTGTTTATGGATTGAGACAATCCAGGTTATGACTTGCCCTGGTCACATAGCCAATGTTTGAGGCTGGATTTGAACTCAGGTCCTCCTGACTCTAGGGCTGGTGCTCTATCCAGGGTGAAGCCTACATTGGAAATTTATTGGAGGATATGGACAAGAATCTCAGGATGTGAGTCAGAAGGGAGCTCAGAGGATTTCTAGTCAAATACCCAGAAACCCATTTACAACATTCCCAGCAAGTGGTCATTTGCCTAAAATGCCAGGATGATGAGTTTTTGGGGTTTTTTTTTTTAATCACAGAGACAATGGGGTTAAAGGGCAGAGCATAATGAAGGTGCCTGGCACGTGCAGACCTACTCCTTAGGGAGATTATCTTGGCAGTTGTATGGAAAAAAAGCTGAATAAGGAGAGATAGGAACCAGGGGCAAAGATGAACAGTCTACTACACTCATTCTGGCAATAAATAGGGACTGGTATGGTATCCCTTGAGGAGAAGAGTCTGGATTTGAAATAATGTGGAATTTGAATTTGCAGGACTTAATCAATGAATGGATACAAAAAAAAAATGAAAGATGATGCCCAGGTTATAAACCTGAGTGACTAGGAGGACAGCGGGCCTCGTAGTAATAGGAAAATTTGGAGGAGGGGAAGGTTTGGGGTGGGGAGAGAGGAAATATAAAGAACAAATTTACACATGTTGAGCTTGAGATGTTAGTGGGACATCCAGGTGAAGATGCCCAGGAGGCAATTGATGTAATATTAGAGTTCTGGAAAGAAACTGGGTATGCATATGTAGTTTATCAGGTCACATGTATAGGGATAACTGATCCCATAGGAGGGGGCAGGATCACTTAGCGGATATGAGATGAAGACAGAGCTATGGGTAACCCTTCTGCTTAGGGGCCTAGAGATATGTGATTGCAGATAAGCTGAAAATAACGAACTAGTCAGCTGTGGAGAAGGAAAATCAGGAATGTGATAGAAGTCAAAGAAAAAGGGAATATTAAGGAGTATGGTTACATCTACTCCATTCATGATCCACTGGTTTGGAATCTCCGTCCTATATTTATCAACCTCTTTTTCAAAGTATGAACACTGTTAGATTTGATCAGTTGTTACAAAAAACTTCTATTAAGAATATTTTAAAAAATATAGTGTGTAGAAGTGGGAAGTTCACATTATTTTGGTTTCTTTTTATCATATTTTGTAATTACATATTTGTAATATGTACAAAAACCTATTCCTGTTTTATCCTTTAGGGATGTCATTCCACCTGAGAGAAATATCAATCCAGGATGCTAGGTAATCATAGAGTCCGGTTTTTACCTTCAGCCTAGGTATTCAGGAATGAAAGCATTATAAGACTCCAATCTAGTTATGACTCTTTGGTATAGTTATGTCTGAAATGTATATCCAGACTACTGACTCAGAAACCTGGCTGGCAGATAAATGGAAGTCCCCACTGAAGACGTCTAACCACATCACTTCTACCCAACATATCCCCATGTCACCAGGCCAAGGACTTTGCTACTACTAGGCCTAGTGTGTGCAGAAATGCTGTACCCACGCCAGGAAGCAAATGTCATAAAGCTTAATTCTCTGCCCCCTCCATCCACTCAGGAAATCTAGGTCAGCAGCACTGGGAAAGTGTTTTCTCTCAAAACCAGAAATGGGAAGTTAGGAAAGAAGAATAGCTTTTGGGATAAAGAGGAATTCCATTTTGGAAATGTTTAATTTTAGATGTTTCTAAGATATCTAACTAGAAATGTCCATTGGTGTTGGTGATGTGAGACTAGAGCTGAGGAGAGAAAAGGGCTAGATATAGAATCTGATTCGTGATCATAACAGCTTGCATTTATATAGAACTTTAAGGTTTACACTTTACATACATGACCTCATTTGAGAGAATGTAAGCACTTTAAGACCAAGACTTCTCTTGGTATCTCAGTACTCAGCACAATGCTTGGCATACAGTGTTTAACAAATATTTGCTGAATAATACAACCCTGTAAGGTAAGTGCTACCATTATCCCTGTATTAGAGATGAGGAAGCCGAGTACTAGAGTGGTTGCCCTTATCAAATAGCTGGTGAATATATGAGCTAGGTTTCAAACTCAGGTCTTCCTGACTCCAGGTTCACCATTCTATCCTTTATGCTATGAATGCCTCTCATTTGCAACTAAACCCAGGGGATCTTAAGAGATCACTGAGGAGTTGGAGAGAAAACAAAAGGGCACAGAACAGGGCAGTGGGGTCCCATCCTTGGTTAGGGTGATGATCTAGGAAAAGAGATTGAGGAGCTGCTACACTGCTAGGAAAACCAAGTGAGAGCCCTGGCCCGAATGTAACAGGTTAGGATGGATGAGGCCTGGGATGTGTTGGTTTTCCTCTGTCCACAGCACCACCCAGATCAACAGGCCAGAAATGTGGTCGCTTTGCTGTGGTGGAGGTGTAGGAGGTGTAGGCGGTGAGGGTGTTGCTGTCTTTGAGACTTGATTTTGCAGGTGTGAGAAGCTGCCAGTAAACTGGCTCAGTAATGAAAATCCTCCCACAGATATTGTTTCTAGGAATTTTTTTTAACAGCAAAGTGACGAATTAAAAGTTCAAAATGATGGCATTTTCTTTAAATGAAGTAATTTCCTCCTGTCAAAGAATATACTGGCCACAGAATTAACCCAAAAGATGCTTAATGGGTAGCTGCTGCCCCAACCCCTCTAACAGCAGAGGAAATCTTATAGGATCATAGAGAGACTGAAGGCATGTCAGAGGCCACCCAGTCTAACCCTCTCATTTTGCAGAGGAAACTGAGGCCCAGGTAAGTTAAAGGACGTTGAGCACAAGGACTTATCACACAGGTGATAAATATCAGAGGCAGAATTTCAGCCCCAATCTCTACTTAAGTCAGAACTTCTACCGTACCATCTTGCTGGGCATCCTGGAGTTGGGTTCACAAGTGAGGTGAATCTGGTAGGGACCTACACGTCAACTTCTGACAACTGGCCCCAAATACCTTTCTTAAAAGGGTTTTGATGTTAATCCTCTCCCTAGCTATTATTACTGTGTTTGTTCGACAACCAGCTTCATGTTTTCCCAAAGAGAAAGGGATGAAAAGATTAAGGCAGGCCTCTTTGACATTTCTGACTCCTGGTCAAGAAATAAGGCTGCCTACAGGTAATCTGTTCAATTCAACAAATATTCAGTAAGTACATACCATAAGGAGAATACTGCCATTTAAAGGATGGGTGGAAATTTAATAAGAAATTAGAAGGTAAAGATGGATGAGAATCTTGTCTTTGCTACTGTGTGACTCAGGGAGAGTGACTTGATCTTTTCGGTTCTGTTTCCTCATCCATAAAATGAGGGAATTAAAATTGTGATCTTTTAAGATATCTCCCAACTCTAAGTCGTATACATAGGCTTGTTGCTTAAATTACCCAACATTAATCATTCTCACTTTTTACTACAACAATCAAATTTGCACATTTTTCCTAGAGACACCTCTAATGGTCTAATGAGTTTGGGGTTGATTTTGATAGCAGCTAAAAGGGGGAAATTCAAGCCTCTTGAGGATACTTTAATTTTGATCTAGCAGACCAGTTTCTTAACCTTTTTTGGTACTGGGTGAGGTCTAAGAAACCCCTTCTCAGAATGTTTTTAAATACATAAAATACATAGGATTACAAAGGAAACGAATTGTATTAAAATGCGATTATCAAATTATTAAAAAAAAATTCACAGATCCCAAGTTAACAGCCTCTGGGTAGTGTTTTCTAAATAATACATCTTGGTTATTTCCTGCCACGTAGTAATTAGCAGTGGGGGGTAGCTGAGGTGCCCATAATAGTTCTTCCTCTGGTTTTCACCTTAAGTGAAGAGGAAATGCATCTTAATCAGTTGGAATCAACTAATGAAGTTATGTTTTTGATAGTGTTAAATTATACAATTTTAGTTGCCCAGGACTATTCTGGTATACTAAATAAACTATTGCTGATCTTGACTACAAGTTAGTTAGGTACCTCCCAAGGGGAAGTTCTTTTCTTGGGTAGCGTAGGGTATACAGGATGGTTTTTACTTCCTGCCAAGAACAATGCAATTCTCCTCTGGGTCTCTTTAAACCACCCCCCCCCCCCGCCCCCTTTGGGAGCTATACACGTACATGCAGACAACAGACACATATGTGAAAGAGCACAGAGACTCCCAGTTCAGAAAACAGTTCAACAAATTTGCAACAAACCCCATAGTACTTGATTGTTTTCAAAGCACTTCCTCACATAATGATTTTAATTCAAGAAACCAGCACTAAGAGAGGTGAGCAGGACAGACCCTTCAGAACTCCCACATTACTCATTAGGAAACTGAGATTCAGAGAGAGGAAGGGACCTAGCTATCACCCAGAAAGTTACTAGCTGAGTTGGGACTAGAAGCTCCCAGGGGATGGCTTTATTCTGCACTCTATTGAGCACATATTACTGGTACCAGAGAAAATGCTTGAATGTCTAAAATTCCAGTGAGGCATTTACAAAATTAGGAAACAAGACAAATGCCATTTAAAATTAAACTTGTCATTTTTATTAACACTCAAAGCACATAGAAATGTTCAGAAGCTCAGGCCTGGGCTGCTTGAGGCAACTGCTAAGTTTGCCTCCAAATACAGGGCTTCCATCTTAGAGACACTGTCAAAGGGAGAGCTACTTGGAAAGACTTTAATGAACGTAAGAGCCCAGGGAGCTGACACTACATTTGATTATCTCTGAGCACTGGTCGATATTCTTTCTAATCCTGTAGAATTTCTCCACGTACTCAGAACGACCCAAAAGTTCCACAAAGTCTTCGTCATGGGTGATCACAAGAAGCTGGAAGTTGCGCTGTTGGGAACGGCTTTTTATTATTCTGGAACAAAATATTTACAACATGTTACTGAATGTATAAGAATCCTTTCTCCACAGCATGTACTGCATCTTCAGGAAGCCTCTTTCCTGCTGTGCCAAGTCAATAATGATGCTCCCCTCAGACCTTTCATGGTCTTTCTGCCACTACAAGATGACCTCTTTGAGGTCAGGGATCAAATAGTAAGATCCTGAATAAATATTTGTCACATTGTAAAGATCTGAGCAAAAACAGGCTGTCTTTTGTGCTGTCCGCAAAGGGCACCAGCAGCGTGAATAATGACTACATTTTCCCAACTATTGTCTCTCAGTCTCTCCTGTTGGAAAGAAAGATGGGGGCCTCAGGCTTACCCATCTCACCCAGCCAGGTAAACGCTGAGATGAGCAGAAGGGATGAAGAAACCTTATGTTACATTTTGAAGGCTTTGCTTAAATCAGGATCACAGATTTGTAGTTCATTTTACAACATAGGAAACTGAGGCCCAGAGGAGTTAGGTAAGTTGTTCAAGGTCACAGAGGTCTAAGGGGCAGGACCAAGATATGAACCCAGGTCCCCTGGTTTCAAATCCATCTTTTTACTAAGTCACACTGCCTCAAAAATCTGGCAGCTCCACTTGAATTCCAATTGCCCACAAGGAAGTGGAGTTACTTAGTCATGAACTCCGGCAGTTCTGGCCCACACATTTGTAATCATTCCGAAGAGGTTAGGAGGAAGGAAAGAGATATTTAAATACTCAGCTTCATTTAACTCATAGCTTGGTCTCACTCTCCTTGCTTTGGGAATTTCCCAGACCTGTCTGCTTTAGTGATGTTAAAAACAAAATTACAGATGATGGATGGGGGAAGAACACGAGCTGTCCTCAAAGTTTTCTTAGGAGTTGGGCCTACTTAGAAATGAGTTCCAACCAGTTATCAGATGCATCATTGCTATGACACACAGAAGCTAGGTGAGTGGGCGAGTTGGGAAAATTTTTGTATTTCTTGTGGGGAGAAGCTGAACACATAGGTTAAGAAGCTTGCTTGGGTTTAGTGGGGCAACATGGAGTTTCAGACAAATGCTAACCCATGTTACACATAGGGATTTGAGTAGTGGCTTTCTTAGTCTGGAACACTGCACCCAAACACAGCCAACATAAAAGATGACAAATAGTGAGAGTATGGGGAAAATTCTATCCAAGACTATTAACCTTGGAAGTACATCAACTGTCTTACTGTGTATGTCCCTAGAACATGTAAATAGGCTAAGAGGAGATGCCCTGTCAAACATGTACAACATCACTCTTAGAAGTGCAGGCAAGAACAATGACTGCCTTTAGGGATGTGTGTATTTCTAAAACACACATGAACAATATACTCAGTATACATTTGAATATATGAAAAACAAGTTCTGCTCTCACTCCTCACAACACAAATGATAAAAATGGAAACAATTTCATAATCTCTACCTAACATTACTGTTAAACTTATGCTTCCTCTGAAGCTGTGGCTGACAGACCATTTGATGCCATAATCATGTCTCCCCTACCATCCTCTTTGTTTTGCTCCCATACCCACCACCCTAACCCATCTCATCTGGAGGAGCATCAGAGCCCCCTAACAGTGTCTCTGCCCTTCAGCCCTAATCCACACCCATCTCTCTTACTATTGCTGTCCCCACCCTCCAGTCTCAAAACAGGTGGGCTTTCCTCATCTCCCTCGCTGATGGCCAATCTTTCTCGCCCTCCTGGATTCTCCTTGTAGGGATAGAAATAAGGACTAGATCTGTGATTTCAACAAAACAGGGAAGTCCTTGATAAGGAAACTCCCCCTACCACTGGTAGGGCAGCCTTTTTGATGTAAATGATAGTTGCAGTTATCCAGAGAACTGAGGGGCAAAACAATTTGCTCGGCCAGGGTCATTCAGCCTCTACATGTTAGAGGCAAGACTTCAGTTGATGTCTTCCTTGTGGCTCTGAGGTCACCTTTCTATCCACTATGCCATGCTGCCTCTCATTTTCTTGTACTATACTGGTTTGTACTTATGTTGCATTCCATAAGTGGAATGCTGATATAAGAAGAGAACTGAGAACAGAGAGAGCAGAGCACCTTGCATGTAACAGGGGTTTGATCTGAGGATGGGGTCAGGGTAGAGAAGATGAGCAAATTGTGGAATAAACCCGTTCAGAACAGGAGTGTCAGGAGGACCAGCAGGTACTGGGCAGAGATATACAGCTGAGGACGGTCTCTATCGGGATGCTCTTTTGTGTTTTAGTCCAAGGGCAGAGAAACCTGGGGAGACTTATGTGAGCTGCTGTAGAATGAAGCAGGACCTGGGGAACAGTTAGTCATACAATGACTACAAAACTAAAGGAAAAGAATGCTAAAAGATTTAATAAATTTTATCAAGAAGATTGATTATGAAACATGTTTTCCACCTCTTGACAGAGAGGTCAAGATGGAGTATAGGTGAGGAATGAAATCTATACTTTTCATATGTAACCAATGTAGGAATGGGTTTTTCTGCTTGACTGTACTTGTTATAAGGAAGGGTTTTTAACCTTTTTTTTTTTGGTGGGAATAGAGATGCAAAAAAAAGGAAAGGAACATCAATGAAACATTTTCAAATACACAGAAGAGTAAAAAATTCAGAAGGGAACACAGTAAGCAAGGTAGTGGAGTTATTACTATGGTAAATTTAATATATAATTAAAAAACTGAAGCTGCATATAATAGATTGTTTGATATATAGTCCTCATTTTCTGTTCCTAGTATACAGATGTGTTCCTGTTTTCTGATACCAGTCAAATTCATAAGGGAAAAAAAGAAAAGAATCAGAGGAAGGAAAAAATCTCTTTCCTGATGATGGCCTAATGTATGGCCAGTTAAGAAAAACATCAGCTGAATATTTTTCAAAATTCCCAACAAACTGTCAAACCTTTATAATGAAATGAATCAAATTCTTCATGAAGCCTATGTATAGTTTTCATTCAAAGCTTATTTTCTCTGAGAACTTAACTTTCTTAATGTTATTTAAAAGTTATTGCTATATTGATCGCAGAATGAAGCAGATCATTTTCTTTTGTATTATGTTTTATGATTTCTCCCATTCATTTTGATTCTTCTATGCAACATGATTAAGGTAAAATGTATTTAATAGGAATGTATGTGTAAAATCTATATAAAACTGTATGCCATCTCAGGAAGGGAGTGGGAAGGGAGGGTGGAGGGGAAAAAAAATCTAAGATATATGGAAGTGATTGTAAAACACTGAAAACAAATGAAATAATTAAAAAAAGTTATTGCTATAAAACTAACACTGGCCCCTCCCAATGTAATAAACACTTACTCCACCAGGGCATGTGCAAGAGATTCAATGTTTTCTCTATCGAGGTTTGTTGTAGGCTCATCCAAGGCAAGAATGCCACAGTTCAAACAGAAGGTTTCTGCGAGGGCCAAGCGGATGATAAGAGAAGCAAGCACCTGAGGGAACATCAATGGCAGTTAGAGTTGAGTCTGTGAGGTGTAAAAAAATTCCCCAGAAGAAAAAGGTATTGGTATCTGAGGCTGGAAGACTGACTCCTGTGTTTGTCAGGCCCAAGAGAATGTCACAAATGTCATTCCAAACCAAAGGACCTTAGAGGTAATAGACCTCAACCAACCACTCAGTCAACATTCTGGATAAGTCAAAGTTCATAAGAATTGTGTTCTAGTGAGGAGAATATACTGAGAATCTAATATTACCAGAGAGGTAGGATGATGTAATGGAGAAAGCCAGCCTGGAATGAGGAGCACCTGGGTTAAAATCTTGTGTCTAATATCTACTGGATGAGTAGTTCTGGACAAGGCTTCTCAGTGACTTCCAGCAACCTCTAAGTTGCAGAACAATCACTATAAATCTCAGTGGAAAAAGTTTCCTCATTAGGAATTCCCTACATCAATGAAATCATAGGTCCTGACAGAAAACAGAAACCAAAGAAAATTCAAAACAAAACAAAACAAAAATCATGAAAAAAGAAAATGTTGAACATAATGCTAAACCTCTCAAAGATAAGCAGGTTCTTTTTAAGACCCTCTTGACCAGTGGTGTCAAACTCAAGTAGAAACTGGCCAATAAACTGCATATAAGGATCTCTGCAACCACATAACTGACTTAGAAAACCACATATTAACATTACCTATGTTCCATTCCATCTTCATTTATTTTGAAAAATATTTCCCAATTACATTTTAATCTGATTCAGGCTGTAGAGGAGTATTGTGGGTTGCATACAGCTTTGGGCATTTCACACCTCTGCTCTAGACAATGGGGAGCCATTGAAATATCTTTACTAAGGAGATGACAGGATCCTACTCACTGGAGGTAAAGGATTTGCCCAAAGTTCCCCCAGCTGTTGCAGCAACTGAGTCAAGAGCTCTGATGACTTCTCCAGAGCTCCTGCCACTACCCCCCCATTTCTTCTATTCTCTTTTGATCCTATCCATCCCCAAGACTGCTCCCTCCTCCCACTACCCTCCCTTCCATTATCCCCCCCACCCTGCTTATCCCCTTCTCCACCACTATCCTGTATTGTAAGATAGGTTTTCATACCAAAATGAGTGTGCATTTTATTCCTTCCTTTAGTTAAATGTGATGAGAGTAAGCTTCATGCTTTTTTTCTCTCACCTCCCCCCTTTTCCTCTCCACTGAAGTCTTTTACTTGCCTCTTTGATGAGAGATAATTTGCCCCATTACATTTCTTCCTTTCTCCTTCCAATATATTTCTCTCTCACTGCTTAATTTCATTATTTTAAGATATGATCCCATCCTATTCAATTCACCCTGTGCTCTCTGTCTCTCTCTCTCTATATGTGTGTGTGTGCGTGTGTGTGTGTAATCCCACCAACTACCCAGATACTGATACTAAGTTTCAAGAGTTACAAATATTAACTTTCCATGTAGGAATGTAAACAGTTCAACTTTAGTAAGTCCCTTATGACTTCTCTTTGCTGTTTACCTTTACATGCTTCTCTTCATTTCTGTGTCTGAAAGTCAAATTTTCTTTTCAGCTCTGGTCTTTCATCAAGAATGCTTGAAAATCCTCTATTTCATTGAAAGACCATTTTTCCCCCTGAAGTATTATACTCAGTTTTGCTGGGTAGGTGATTCTTGGTTTTAGTCCTAGTTCCTTTGAATTCTGGAATATCACACTCCATACCCTTCTATCCCTTAATGTAGAAGCTGCTAGATCTTGTGTTATGATTGTATTTCCACAATACTTGAATTGTTTCTTTCCAGCTGCTTGCAATATTTTTCTCCTTGACCTGGGAACTCTGGAATTTGGCCACAATGTTCCTAGGAGTTTCTCTTTTTGGATCTCTTTCAGGAGGGGATTGGTGGATTCTTTCAATATTGATTTTGCCCTCTGGTTCTAGAATATCAGGGCAATTTTCCATGATAATGTCATGAAAGATGATGTCTAGGCTCTTTTTTTGATCAAAGCTGTCAGGCAGTCTTATAATTTTTAAATTGTCTCTCCTGGATCTATTTTCCAGGTCAGTTGTTTTTTCAATGAGATATTTCACATTATCTTCCATTTTCTCATTCTTTTGGTTTTGTTTTGTGATTTCTTGGTTTCTCATAAAGTCATTAGCCTCCACCTGTTCCATTCTGACTTTTAAAGAACTATTTTCTTCAGTGAGCTTTTGAATCTCCTTTTCCATTTGGCTAATTCTGCTTTTGAAAGCATTCTTCTCCTCACTGGCTTTTTGAACCTCTTTTGCCAATTGAGCTAGCCTATTTTTAAATCTGTTATTTTTTTCAGCATTTTTTTGGGTCTCCTTTAGCAAGGTGTTGACCTGCTTTCATGCTTTTCTTGCATCTCTCTCATTTCTCTTCCCAATTTTTCCTCCACCTCTCTTACTTGATTTTCAAAATCATTTTTGAGCTCTTCCATGGCCTGAGCCCATTGAATATTTATTTTGGATGTTTGGGATATAGAAGCCTCGACTTTTATGACTTTCCCTGATGGTAAGCATTGTTCTTCCTCATCTGAAAGGATGGGGGAAGATATCTGTTCATCAAGAAAGTAACCTTCTATAGTCTTATTTTTTTTTTCCCTTTTTTGGGCATTTTCCTCAACCAGTTACTTGACTTTTGTGTCCTTTGTCAAGAGTAAGGGTATACTCGGGGAATCTGTGAGATCTCAATTCCTCCGAGGTGGCACAATCAAGTGTGTACTGGTCTGGATGCAGAGAGGGATTTTTATGTCCAGAGTCTTAGCATTTACTTCTCCACAGCCACCTGGCCTCCAGTTCCCAAGTCAGCACTGGGGGCTGATTTTCAGATAAACTGGGTGGGCAGGGCTGCCATTCAATGTGAGACAAAGACCAACTCTCCCAGGGCTTCCACCCAGGGCTGAGGTAAGACTCAGCTCTTCAGTGTCCCCAGGGGTGTTTACGCTCCAACAATGGAGGGTCTATATGGGCTGCTGTGCAGCCTCCAAGGTGGCCATCTGCTGCCAGAGTTATGGGAAGGCCCTTCTCCCTTCCTGGCCAGCTGCAAAAACCCTGTCACTGACCTTTGGCACCTGTGGATTGAGGGATCTTTGAACCTGCTGCTGCTGGGACTGGGGATTCCACGACTGGAGATTCCGCCCCCAAGGGGTGACTGCTAGCCATGCACCACCGGCCAAGGCTGGGCTGGACTCCACGCTCTGCTCCACATCCGGTTTCCCGCGGGCCTTTCAGGTCACCCTGGGCTGGAAATCTTCTCCACTCTTGTTCTCCACTTCTGCTGCTCCAAAATTTGTTGAGAGTCCCTCCCTACAGGTATGCTATGGGCTGTGGGGGAGACCCTGTGTATGAGTGTCTTTCTACTCCGCCATCTTGGCTCTGCCCCCACACATACTCTCTAGGGTAGAAAGGACTTACAAGTTTACAGAAGTTTCTGATGGTAGCTTCTTATAACTATTTTTCCTAGAGAAAGGCTGTAGTCATCCATTCCTCTTTACTTCCCTGTCAGATAGAGCTTCATTTATTTTTATTTATAGCCATCTTCCTGCCTTGTTATAAGGTTAGAGCAGTATTTTCAACTGCCCTTTAACTGGAAATGAGTAGCTTCTTCATGAAGGCCCAACATATAAACAGTTATCTAGCTGGATGTATGAGTCTGATGACTTCATACGCAATCTGAATAGAAGAGATGAAAGTCCAGGTAAAAGTATTTCTGATTTTGCTTTCATAAATCCATCTTTTACTTGGAGAAGTGAAAACATCAGATCAGAATTATTTTGTACTTATACACAAGCAGAAGTTGGTGGTTGTAAACTTTAGCTGAAATGAGAAATTTTCAAGTATGCAGCTATTTATTTCCAGAGTTAAACCTCAATTCTTCTTCAGCTAAACTGGAAATGCAGAAACCTTTCCCATTCTCAGAAGATGTGTGAAGAAGGGAAGTTTATAAATCAAAGCTGAGAGCTTTTTATGATAATAAAAACTCAGCCAATGTAGACAATAATCTCTGGATGTTTAAAATTCTCTTAATAAAATCTTGATACCAGCTAAATGATCCAGTCCTCTGCCACAGGGCAGAATTACATCTAAGTTCTAACGTGTGGAAAGACTTCAAAACTTCTCTAGTGAATCTATTTGCACGTATATCCAGGAAGGTAGTCAGGCAAATTCCACTGTACACACATACTACAGGGAACCATATATCCTGGATTTTCCTAGACAGTTCCAAGTTCAAGAAAGAAAAATGGAGTCCTGATGAGGTGAAGTAAAGGAGCAGTCATGATTTGGTTATCAGAAAATATGGTCACCATGGCCCTCTGGATGAGTCTAGGAAGCCTGTCTCTCAGTGCATTTTAAACCATTTCTTATACTGTCCTAAGCAAAGGGAAATGGCTATTTTCCCTCCTTAAAGATTATTTATAGTAGTATGTTAGTATATCCAATATAGTAGTATAGTAGTATATCCAATCTGGGCAGAGATCAAGTATTTTTAATTCCAATTCTTCCAATAAAGAAGCACCACAGGTGCTACTTTACTGCTCTTTAACCTTTTACTTTTCTTTTATATTCTTTAATATTTGCCACTTCTCTCTTAAATGGCAGCTACTGGAACTAAATACAGTGATGTGCCTTCTGCCAGATCCAACAACCACAATGCAGTCCTAACCTCTGGATTTCCACATGACTCCTCTCCAACATGCAAACTAGTGTCCAGCTCAGGCACCAGGGAATTCATGCAAGAAGCAGAACCAATACCTTAATCTTATGGATATTTCTATTAGGTCTTTGAGGGATGGTATTTATAGTTATCTCACCAAGTGTGGGTGAAGCCAGTGTTCTGGAGACAACGTCTGCAAGTCCAAAAATCCAAACATGCCAGACAACACTCCTACTTTTTCAAAAAGTATGAGTTCAATTTAGTATCTCCTACTTTACTACTAGGTTTCTAATTTGCTAATATGGCTAATTATGGTTTCCTAAATCAATAAGAACCTCTAGAGAAATAATGGAGATAAATGAGACAGTAAAAAGACACCAGGCACTAGAGTTGGAGTTGAGACACCAAATTCTAACTTGCATATAGCTGTCTCAGTTCCCTCATCTGCAAAATGAAGGGCTTCACCCTCATGACCTTCAGGGTGCCTTCTAGTGCTAACACTTTGAAATAGTTCCTTTGCATGTCTATCTTTTAAACATTTTTGGTTACTGCTACTCATAACTGAGTTTCAGTATCATGGTAGTTCACATATGACTTGCTCCACTTCCTTGACTGACTATTAATATGACAATTTCTTGTTTTTGTTGTTTTGTATATTTTATATTTTTGTAGATATTCAGCCATTTTCTTTGATGACAGGGTTAGAATCCCAGAAGATCTTGACAATCTAGAGCACTGGACTAAGATTCAACAAAGATAAATAAAAATTCTTGTACCTGAATTAAAAAATATCACCTCAGTGTGAAGTGGCAGGAAAATTAAAAAAAAAAAAAACCAAACCAACTCCAATGTGACTTCAGGCTGCCTAATGAAGACACAAGTTTCTAGGGAGAAAGTGACAACTCCCATCTGGAGTGTTTTATTTAGTGTTCTGTTCTGGGCATCTTACTTTAAGAAGTACATTGATAAGAGCAAACAGGATGGTGAAAGGTATTAGGTCCATATCATAAGAGAATAGGTTAAAACCAGCAGGGAGGGTCTGTACCCTAAAAGAGATAAGAACTAAAAAGCAAAAGGACCTACATGTACAAAAGTATTTCTAGCAGCTCTTTTGTGGGGGTGAAAGAATTAGAAATCGAGGGGATGTCCATCCATTGGGAAATGGCTGAACAAGTTGTGGTATGTGATTATGATAGAATACTACTGTATTAGAAGAGATAATGAGCAAGATGCTTTCAGAAAAACCTGGGAAAACTTACATGAGCTGGTAAAAGGTACTGTGTACAAAGTAACAGCAATATTGTAAAATGACCAGCGGTGAATGACTTAGCTGTTCTCAGTAATACAATGATCCAAGACAATCCTGAAGGACTTAGGATGAAAAATGCTATCCACCCCCAGAGAAAGAACTGATGGTGTCTGAATATAGATTAATGCATACTTTAACTTCCTATATTCTTCTGGAGGTTCTTTTTGGCCTACGTTTTCTTTTATAACAAGGCTATTATGGATATGTTTTGCATGACTACATATGCATAACCTATATCAAATTGCTTGCCTTCTCAATTAAGGGGTGGGAAGTGAGGAAGACAGAGAATCTGGAACTCCAAGTTTAAAAAAGAAATGTTAAAAATTGTTTTTACAGGTAACTGGGGAAAAATAAAATAATAAATTAAAAAAACAACCACAACGGGGAGATTTAGCCTAGAGAAGTAATGACTCAGAGGGATATGAGAGTTGTCTTCAAGTGTCTGAAAGGATGTCATGTGGAAGAGGGATTAGACTTGTTCTGTTTGGGCCCCAGAAAGCAGAACCAGGAACAGTGGGGACTGGTGTCAAGAACACCAACAATTAGAACTATTCCAAACTGAAGTGTGTTCTCTCAGGAGTGGAGTGTTCCCCCTTGGTGAAGGTCTTTGAGCAAAAGGCTGACACTGGGGATGTCTTGGGCGGGGATTCCTTTCAGGTATGAGCTGGACTAGATGACTGCTGAGATTCTTTCCAGCTCCAAAGTTCTGTGATTCTAGGGATTCTGAGTTTTGAGGTGTGCAGACTGTTTTACATGTACTCTCTCCCCTCAGTCTCACAACACTGTACGGTAGGTGACTATTATTACCCTTGTTTTATGGCCAAGAAAACTAAGAAAAGAGCTCAGATAACCTGAGCAGGGCCGCCCAGACGGCATCAGAGGGAAGAGATTTCTCCTGCCTCCAAATCCTGTGCTCCCACCGCTCACACTACCTACTTTTCTGGATCAGAACTTAGATTTTTCATCCTTGCTTGGAAAACATCACAAGCCTCCTTCCCCTCCTTTTACTCTCCCTTTACATGGAATTGCTAAAATCATCCGCTCTACCTACCTTTTGCCCAGCACTGCACCGTCCTCTCATATCCAAGGCTGTATCTCCTTTTATCATTACTACTCTGTAGTTGTAATTCCTCCTTCTGTCAGAAGCTGATACGTTTTCATCTGCATCAGACCGAATTTCTATATATTCAATATCTAATACAGTAAGAAAAGAGTTTGAGAGGAAAAAAAAAGAAAGTTTTCGTTAAAGAGAACATTAAGCAGTATGGAAATTATTCCAAATAATCCCGGCAACTCCCTAGACCTCTAGAATCAAATATAAGTACTTTGGTTTAGTTTTTAAGGCTATTCACGCCCTGATTCCAGCCTCACTTTGTAGCTTCACTGAACACGATTTCCCTCCTGCACTATGACACACTTCTGCTGTGTACATGTGGTACGCCATTACCTCCTGTCTCAACGTCTTTGAACAGGCTTCCCTCATGCCTGAATGGAAGTACCTCTATAACCTCACTCCACAGAATCTCTCTTTTCCTTCAAGACACAGCTCAAGCAACACCTTCTCCATGAAGTCTTTTTGCCTTCCCCAAATAACTTGTATTTATTTTCTTTATGTTTCATATATATTTAAAGATGTACTTCTCTCCTCCGTTGAAAGGACTGCTTCATTCTTTGCATTTATATCCTCAGAACCTAACTCCATGCTTGGCACAGAGTAGGCATTTGTTGGTTAACTGAAAAAATTCCTGATTGAATTTAGACAGGTTAGATGACAGAGGATGTAATTAGCTTTAAGTAGCACTATTAAAGTGGTACTCTGTGTCAAATTGAAAACAAAATATTTTTTATGCTTCTCTTAAAATATGAAGTTGAATCTTTTTAAAATTGACTGTCAAAGTTAGGAAACAGTAATCACATGATGCCAAAAGTCAGGTCAGGGGATGGGGCGTCTGCCCCTTCTAGTTCCACTATCAATCTCCTCAGGCTGATTTTTCTCCTTATCTGAGTTAAGCTTACCCATATCTACATTCTTCAAAAGAAAGCAAGCCCAAACCCTTTTTTTCTTATTACAGCTCAGGCTAATTGTTATTTGCATCTTAGCCAAATTATGTAAAGTTTGATCAGGTTGTGAACAGAAGATTTTGCCTTATCTTCTTGGTAGAGGATCATACCAAGATAAGAAGTCTTATGAATTCTCAGAAAGAAAGTCACAAGTAATAATGGAAAGGGAGTGAGAGGAGTAGAAGTGAAGGAACAAGACCAGACCAAAGCCCTAGAAAATAAAGAGCTTCCAAAAATGATTCATCTTAAATGGTACATAATGTCAATGTAACTGTTCATTTTACTAGAGTGTCAATATCTAGGAATGGCATAGGACTGTGTGGAAGACAGTAGAAAGTATGGATGAGACTCAGGATATGGTTAGAGTAGAGCTGTTAATTGTGGAATTAGGGTCCTGATAAAGAGTATTAATCAAATAAATGTTAATCACCTTGGCCTCGGTAGGTACTTCGCCAGAGATCACGAATAATTTTATTGATTTCTTCCATTTTCATGCTATGAAACTTCATTATTGCACTGAGAAAAGAAAATAATTTGCTAGTAAAAAAATTAATATCACAAACCCCTAATGATAAAATAGCTACATCAATTTTATTTCATTTGGTACAAGTTTCCCCTTGTTCCCCTCCAAGAAATCTTAAATTGGTCAGCTTTGTTCCAGGAATCAATTAAAAAATTAATTTTATTAAGTCACTTCTTTGAGGAATATTATAAACATTTTACAAAGAATACTTATTCCTTTTGGAAGTTTTTACCTATGTTGTAATAAGTTATGGTTGGTAAAGTGTGGTCTCTGGTCACTTCTTCCACTTACTACTGGTATAAAGTACAAAAATTGCTTTCTAGAGTGGGAACTAAGTCAGGGGGAATTAAGATATGGATAAATCTAATTCAAAGGACAAGTCTTTGAGTTATCAGTCCCTATTACCATCTGCTGAAGCTAAGAAGAGAAATCATACTATAGCTCATCTTGTATTTAAGAGTCTCAAGACAACAGCTCTCATAACTTCTCCAAACTAGAGTCTAGACTCTCGAGGTTTCCTGCAGGGATCTCTGTCTTACTGTCACCAGTGGGTGAAGGATCTCTGATTTTCAAATTATAACAGAGAGAAGACCACTGTTTAACACAAAGCAGATCATGTGCCTATTCTGCTAACTCTGCTAACTAAGCAAAGGGAACAATTATTAATAAGAGTAAAGTGGTATGATATTGTCAAGATTTCACAGAAGCACAAAGGAGAAAATTCCTTCAAAGCAGAAGAAGCTGACTGACATGCAACAGCAAAGGTCAGGCTTGGGGGAGAGGCAGAGGGGTGTGGAAGGGTTTTCCTGGCATCCCTAGCACTGCTAGTTTCCCTTTTTCATGTAGATAAAGCCTATAATGTTTCAGTTTTTGTTTTTTGTTTTTTTTCCCTAAAAGTTCTAGTCTGGGTCTTCTAAATTTTTTGTCTTTTGGACAACTTGGTTCAGCTGAAAAGCTGTGATGCAAAAGAGGTGATACCATTCAGAGGATTAAGGTGTTGAGATGCCAAAAGGTAAACCTCAAACATCTGTATATCTTAATCCCAAATGTTATTCAGCTGAGATAAATATTCCCCATTTGTGTTAAGACATATTTTCTCAGTTTTATTTGTTAACTGATAGCTTTTCAACTCAAAAGAAAGGAAAAGATAACTACAAAACTGAAAGTGATGTGAATGACTGCAATGAAACTTGCAACTACATGTCATCTTTTAACAAAAGATCCTTAGGTTTGGACAATTTAAGAATCTTATAAATACTACATACTACCGTGCCCCAAAGGCAGACATCATTACTCTCAGGGTAAAATGGAGACCAATGATGTGAGGCGGACCTTACTTCCAAAGCAAGTTTCTTATCTGATTGCACAAAAATGAAACTTAACTTTATGCTACTTACTTCGGCAAAATCATCTCATGATCTTTTGATTCACCAGCAAAAGAAACAAGAAATGACTCAACATTAAATACATTTTAAATATTATCAGATGAAGGATTATAATGCAAATTATAAAAAGAACTGGGAAAAAAAGTAAATGACTAAAACCCACACTCAGCTTGTTGATGAGGATGCCATCTGTTGCCTTATAATCGCCCCCGTTTTCTTTACTTTTTAATACCTATTCGTAAGATCTTAGCACTTCTTACTTGTGGGGAATTTTCTTTCTGTGACAATCATGAAAACGGACTTCCTATACCTTTTATACCATGAATCTAATATTTTAAAATACAAATTAATCCATTTAAACTTTAAAAAAAATGTATTTCAACTAACACTGAAACCCAACTTATATAGGACAGAAATAAAATCCTTTTGTCCCCCTCTCATTCTTATCATGAATATGAAATGTTAGGCTTCAATATCAGAATAGAGTTGGAGGAAGAAGAAGGGAGAGGCACTGTCTGATTTTTGCACCCAAAGCTGCTTGGAGATAGGAGATTATTTAATAATCAGAAGGATCCCAAAGAAAATCTCAGAGATCTAGTGAAGCCTGATATGACTTAAACACTTGAAAAAATGTTTTGAAGTCTTAAAGAAAAACCACACAATTCAGAACAATATTGTAATAGGGGAAATATATGGGCTATAAAATTCAACCACTTTGTTTACTAGTGAGTGTAAGGTTGGACTTGAAGATGAAGGGAAAACCCTTCCCTGGGGGCTTTTACATAGTCTAATAGGAGAGAGAAGATGCACCCACAGATACCTATAATAGAAGGCAAAGTGCAGGAGGGGAATATAGAATGCTATAGAAAGATTCCTTAGAAGAGAGAAAGATCACCCTAAAGATGGGGGATGATAAAGGGGGAAAGAGTTCCTAATGTGTTAAGGCAGATTTATCTGACAGTGGCATGGAGGATCAACTAGAAGGTATATAGACTACTTAAAGTTACTGTTAAAAACTGGGGAAAGGCTAACAATAAAATAACAGCAAGAGTTGCCATTTAGATAGCACTTGATGGTCACCAAGTGTTTTACATAATCTCACTTGACTATCAACAATTCGATGAAGAAGGTAATGCAAATATTATGATCCCTAGTTTGTAGATGAGGAAACTGGTAAAGTGACTTAATGAACTGCTAGAGCTAGGAAGTCAGATCCAGGAGGCAAAGCTGCATTCTCTGAGCTCAAATATGTATGATGAGCAACTGGGAAAGCCATAGTCATTCTCTGCAATACAATGATCCAAAAGACGATGAAAAATGGTATCTACCTCTATAGAAAGAAATGATGACGTCTAAATGCATACTGCAGTATACTTTTAAAACTTCATTATTGTACGTGGGCTGTGTTTTCTGTTGTAACATGGCTAATGGGAAAATGCTTTAAATGACTGCACATGTATAATCTATATCAAATTGCTTGCCTTCTCAAGGGGAGAAAGGGAAGGCGAAAATTTGGAACTCAAAATTTTTAAAAACAAATGTTAAAAATCTTTTGTTTACATGTAATTGAGAAAAAAAATAAAAATAACCAACCACTAAAAAAAGTACATGGCTATTTCCACCATATCATACAGCCTCTTAGGATGGTGGGCATGGTCATAAGTAATGATGAAATGGTAGGAATCATCTCAAGCAAGGAGGGATCATATCTCCCTGCAGAAGACTAATGCCTTTTTCACATTTCTATAATACAATACTTCCCTAAATGCTTAAATGCGTGTTGAAGTCAAGGCACTGTGCCAATACTGTAAATCTCTTTTCTTTTCCCATTCCTACACAAGCTATACTTACTTGAAATAAGGAGTCCAGTGATTATTCAGGCTATATTGGCTCCCTGAAAGCTTTACATATTTCATTAACAATACAAAAAGGGCTACAGCAAATAGTTAACTTTAACAGGCAGATATAGAAAAAAAAATGCGGAAATTTATTTTTTTCAGTGAGTTGGGAAGTCAACAGACATTTATTAATCGCTTACTACAATGCAGGGTACTGTCCTGATTGCTGGGAACATAAAGACAGATAAGAATAGTCCCTGTCCTCAAGAAGGTCACATGAAGAAGGTATGAAAAAAGATATATTTGGATGGAAAATAATCTAAAAGAAAAGGGCATTAGCAGAGGTAGGGACAGGCCACCTAAAGAAGGCTGGATTTGAGCTAAGTCTTGACAAAAGTCTGGAAAAGCAGAAGTTGTAACTTTAGAAAGAAAGCATTCTAGACTGAGGAAAGCCAGTGAAAGGGAACGAAGAGAGGAGATGGGATGGCATCTCTAAGGAACTAGTAAGGAGGATGATGATGATGTCAGTGGATCACAGAGTACCTGCAGGGAGTAAAATATAAGAATGGAAAGGTGGGAAGTGGCCAGGCTGTGAAGAGCTTTAAACGTCAAAGACAGGAGTTTCTGTGTAATCCTTCAGGTAATAGAGGACAACGGTAATTTACATAACAGGGGAGTGATATGGTCAGACCAATGCTTTGGAAAATCACTTTCACAGATGAGTGGATGATAGATTAGAGAGGAGCCATTTGAAGTTGACAAAGCAGTCAGAAGGCCAATTTGAGTCCGGTTGTGAAGTGATGAAGGCCCACACTAGGGTGGCTGCTATGTGAGTAGAAAAAAGGGGATATGTACAAGAGTGGTTGTAAAGATAGAAACAGCAAGATTTGGTAAAAGATTAGACACTTACGGGATGAGTGAGAGTAAAGAGGTGAGGATGACACCAAGGTAACAAGCCTGAAATAGGGTGTCTGGGAGGATGGAGGGTATCCCTGACACATAATAGGAAAGTTTGGAGAGAAAGATAATGTGCTCTGTTTTGGACAGGCTGATTTGGGATATCTGCAGGATATCCAGTTCAAAATGTCCAAAAGTCAGTTGGTGGTGAGCAACTGGAACTCAGCAAAGACACTAGAACTGGATATGTAAATCTAGGAATCATCCATATAGAGAAGATAATTGAATCCATGAGAGCTGATGAAATTGCCAAGTGAGATAGAAAGAGAAGAGAGCACAGAACAGACAGTGAACATCTACAGTTAGTGGGTATAATGTAGATTAAAAATTAGTAAAGGAGACTGAGGAGTGGTCTGACAGGAAGAAAGAGAAAGAAGGAAGAAGTAGTAGGACAAGAAAGTGATCAATAATGTCGAATCTCACAAAGAGGTCAAGAAAGGTCAAGACTGAGAAAAGACTATTAGATCTGGTGATTAAGATTAAGCACTGGTAACCTTGGAGACAGCAGTTTCAGTTAATGATGTCCAGGAATCATTCGTTCTTTCACAAACGTACAAAATACCTATCCTGTGCAACGTATAGTGCTAGAGACAGAGATAACTTAGGTAAGAAATTCATGAAGCTTCCAATTAGTAAGAAGATAATACATAAACACAAACAGCTGTGATAAACAACATTACACGATTAGTGTATTAGAGAATTGCAGAATAAAGTGCTATGCAAGGTCCAAGGATGAAGACCATTACCTTCACAAAGAGGTTAAGCGGTTACTTAAGAGTTCATTCTCAAAGGATTGTTGCTTGTCCTGTATCTGGTTCTGTAGGGCCCTTCCTATCTTGTCACACAAAAACTCAGGAGGCAGAAGAGAAAATTTGCTCTTTGCTTAGTAATATACTCCGAATTCAGGGTGAATAATAATTGATAATTATAGACCCCAAAGGTGAGGGGGGAAATGGTATAACGCAATGGATTTTTTCTTATGTACACACTTAGACTTAAGATTCTCTGACCACTGGAGATAATTAGTCTCAGTGATTTTTCCGATGATTACTAATAACAGATGTTAATCAGCTTTTCTTAAAACTGCAAAGCTAATTTCCTGCGTTACCTTAAAAACACAAATGCAATACTATACTGAACTCAAATTTAACTCTAAAAGAATGTTAACTGGGGCCATATTTTCTTGAGGAGAGAAAAGTTGCATTCAGTGTTTACAGGAAAACTTGTATAAAAAGGGGTTACTGAATTCCCTCCAGTTTGGTCTAGTAATTAAGTCACTGAGTTCTTACACTGCACAAGGCATGGCAAAGCTTATAAATATAAGTATGAATCTCTGTCATCAAATAAATAAGATGAAGGATAAAGATAAATGTAGAAATAATTGTAATACAATGCAGAATACAGTCAAGAGGCTCAAGAATGGTACAAGACAAAGTAATATGTTCAGAAGGGATGACATCTAGAAAGGGTTGATGAGGCAAGCCTTTATAAAGGAAGGGCCCTTGAGATAGACCTTGAAGAATGGGTAGGATTTCAACAGAAGACGAGGGGAAAGTGAAGGGGAAGGATGGAAGGGAATGGGTACTTTCGGAAGAGGAAACAGCACTGAAGAAAGGTGCAGAAGGCAAAGTAAGGTACTTTGATCTGAGTGTAGGAGGGTAAGTGAAAACAGGTGTGGGTCATTTTAGGGGGCCTCTTGAATGCTGGAATAAGCAATCTGAACTTTATCCTGTCATCAATTGGGACTCACTTAAGTTTTCTGAGCAGAACACTGACCTTCACTCTTTTTCCAATATCTTTAATTCTTTCCTAATCTCACTTCTTTTATCCACCCTTTTGCCAGGCCCTGTGATATCTATTCCTTCTTCTTTACTCCCACTGCCATCACATTAAGGCCTTTCACCTAGATCATCTCCTAAGGAGCCTCCTAATAGGTCTCACCATCTTCAGTTCTCTCTTTCCCTTTCCAATCTATCCAACAGATTCCTGCCACTCCTCACTCTCACTCATTCCACATCAAAAATCAATCAGTTGCTGAGTCTTGTCATTACTATGTCCACAACACAATATGTGTCCATCACTTTCTCTGCACTCACATAAACAACACCACTTCAGGTCAGATCCTTATCACCACTCACCCAGACTACTAAAACAGTGTCCTCATCAGTCTCCTTACTTTGTGTCTTTCCTCACACCAATCCATCTTCCATACACTTACCAAAGTGATTTTCCTAAATCACAGGTCTGACCTGGGTCCTCCTTTACTCAAACTCTAGTGGCTCCTCTATTACCTCCAGGAACAAATCTAAATGTTTACTTTTGTAAGGTCCTTCACAATCTGTTACTTCCCTTCACATGCTCTATGATTGAAATTAACATTCTTCCTGTTCCTCATACACAGCACCCTATCTCCTGTCTCTCTGTCCAGGAAAAACAAGAATCCAGGTACAGATTGTGAAATATAACCTAAGTTAAGTGCTGGAACTGCAAAACAGGACTAGTTTCTGCAAGGGAAAGGTTAGTCAGGAAAAGCTTTGCAACACCAAGACTCATTCTCTTTCTTCTTTCAAGCTCTAGGCTTTCATCTTCCATCAATGAACAGCATCTATTCCTTAGAGTTCCTCCTTCACTGGTGAACCTAACATCTCTCTTGCTCTTCCTGAATTGACTTGGGGATATTCTAACATTCAGAGGCTTAAAAACACATGTCAACATAGCGCTGGATTATAGAACTAGATCCAGAAGGTCCTGAGAGACCACTCAGGTCAATAAATTTTAGAGGTAAAGAAGCTGAGTTCCAGAGAAGTTTTGTAATTTCCTAAGGCCATTGAGGCAATTCATGTCAGAGGTAAGCTCTGGGCCTCTGCTACCCTTTCTGTTGTAATGTACTGCCTTTCCAACATGTACTTAACTGAATAGTTCTACATCTTAAAATGTTGATCAATCAACTTTTAAAGGGTTTAGAAGTCAGGTTTCATTACAACAAAAACTCTTATGCCAAGAGCTCTTTTGTTTCAAACCACAAGAATTAAAATATTAAATATTAAAATATTAAAATAAAACAGTCAGTCCCTTTAAATTCCTAAGACTGGATGTGAAGTATGTGGGCACTTATCTTCAACCATTCTATGATGTAGACAATGGTTCTGTAACTCCAATGCCCCATCCATGTGCAGTCATCTCATGACTTTCATGTGCCCTGTGGAGTCTGAGCAATACGACTTTGTCATTTGTTTTTCTTCCACGTTTATTCTCCTTTTATATATTTGAGATCCTAAAGTAAAGAAAACCTTCTAGTATACTTCTTTGAGCAGAGACCCAATTGATATAGTTCTTGCTTTATGTATATTTGCATTATGCAAATTCAACTTTACATACAGAATTCTGAAAGAAATACACTTTCCAAAAAAACACCTAAGTTAACTTTACTGAATAGTACGGTGCGCTTTCTCTCCACTCTTGCTCCTGAGCTAGGTGCTCCACGGTCTGCTCTTCTCCCTGCCACAAAAAACTTCCAACTGAAAGCGGAACAGATTCCAAGAATGGCTGCTGATAGATTGGGGGCTTGGCCTGAGACGTCCAATGCCAAGAGAGGAGACCTTGACTCTGACTCCACCCACATGTCCCACTGTTGGCCCTAGAACTGTGTGTTACCCCTGCTCTAGCTTCTATGTCCCTGGTCCCTGTGTGTCCTTGAACTATGCCCCTCTCATTCCCTCTACTCAGGACCCTTCTTATATTCTTTCCTCCCTCTCTTCCCCATAAAGTAAAAGTCTCTTTACTTAGAGATCTGTGGAATAATTCACTTCTGTAAAGTAAGAATTGTCTGTAGTTAATGCACAGGTGAAGATGTAAATCTCTAAAGAATTAACAAAAAGAACAGAATAACTGGAGAACTGTGTATTTTCTGGAGGAAATGGGAATCAGGTCTATAAGATGACACTTACTGGTCCAGTGCCTTGTAATAAATGTCAAGGTCCTTGTTCACAAGTTCTGTTGTTCTCATCACAATCATCATTTCTCTGTACTTTTCCTCAGCATCAGAAAACTGAGGTTCCCGCAGCTCTCTCTTAAAATGAAGAATTTCTTCCTCATAGCCTTTTTGTCGTCCTAATGCTAAACTGTGATTTCTTTTCAGTGTTTCTATTTTTTCTTCTAATTTCTGATATTCACTGTAAAGGAAGAAAAATTTAAAAAATTAAAACTGCACTGAAGACCACTGTGTGATTCACAATATCCTCAAGTGAAAAACATGCTAACAGTTCAATGTGCTAAGTGTTTAGTAAGCATCTCCTCTGTAAAAAGCACTATGCTGGGGCTAGGGACACAAGACAGCCTCTGATCTAGAGGAATATACAGTTCTTACGTGCACACACATAACTAGAGTACAATGAAAACTGAAGAGGAAGGAAGCCTTAATATAGGAGATCGGGGGAAGGTTTCATGAAGAAAGGGGCACCTGTATTAAGTTTTAAAGGAACTCAAGGCTTCTCGTTCATGGACATGAGGAGTGGTTTGTGGAACTGTTTAGAAACAGGAGATGGAGTGTCAATTTTGGTTAACAGTGGCTAGTCCAGTTTCACAGAGTCATAGACCACCAAGTGATGGGAAGGACCTCCAAGAATATCTGGTCTAGCCCATATTCTCTGTGGTACATGACTGACACATTGGGGTGTCCTATCTGTTGTAGCTATTACATGTATACCTTGAGGGGAGGGGATGTACCAAATTATCCTCAGGAAGTCCATGTTATTTTTGGATAGCTTTAGTTGACAGGATTTTTTCTTTCCCTCAAGCCTAAATTTGCCTCTTTGCAATGGCTAGCCATTGACCCTATTTCTGCCCCCCACCCCATCCCCCAGGCCAAGAAGAACAAGTTTATTCCCTCTTCGATGTGGCCCTTGGAATGGAACACAGTGCAGACTTGATCTTACCAAAGGTGGAGATCCACCAAAGGAGAGTCAAAAGGTTAAACAGAGATGAAAGCAGAGATGAAAGAACAGGGGGCAAGATTAGAGAAGGAATAAGATCAGGGCCAGGAAGGAAGCCTTTATGAGCAATAGAGATCTATGGTATAACTATCCCTATTGATGGCTGTGGCAGAATGAAGATTAGTGTCATAGGAATTGAGGAGAATGATGATGAACTGGGTGACCAGAATAAAATGCTAGATTGAGAATGGTAGATTTAGTTGGAAGGAACATTAGAGGTCATTTAGTCCAACCCTCTCATTTTACAGGGAAGGAAACTGAGGCCCACTGAAGTTAAATCACTTGCCCAACATCACACAGTTAGTAAGTGGTAGAATCAGAATGTGAACCAAGGTTCCCTGATCCCAAAGTCAGCTGTACCAACCTATTTCCCTCCCTTTGGGAAAATGTAAATCACTTTTAATCACTCCAAGGCACTCCCTGAAGCAAAAATTTACTTTTGTAAAAAACAGCGATGTTTTTACAGTGAGTGCTATGAATCATGGAATAAATATCACAATCTTCAAAAAATCAAAATTTCAGATAAGCCAAGGGTCAATGGAAAGCGGTAGAGTAGTCATTCCTCAATTGATAAATTATCAAAGGATATGAGCAGGCAGATTTTTGATAAAGAAAACAAAACTATATAAAAACTATATATAGTCATATGAAAAAAATGCTCTAAACCATTATTAATAAGAGAATGAAAATTAAAACAACTTTGAGATATCATCTTGATTGGCTAAAATGGGAGACAGAAGGGATTATAGAGGGGATTTTGGAGGGGATGCAGAAAAATTGGGCCACTAATTCACTGTTGGAACTGATCTTGCCCCCTGTTCTTTTCATCTCTGCCTGTTTAACCTTTTGCTTCTCCTTTGGTGGATCTTCACCTTTGGTAAGATCATGTCGGCACTGTGTTCCATTCCAGGGGCCACATCGAAGAGGGAATAAACTTGTTCTTCTTGGCCTGGGGGATGGGGTAGGGGGCAGAAATAGGGGCAGTGGCTAGCCATTGCAAAGAGGCAAATTTAGGCTTGAGGGAAAGAAAAAATCCTGTCAACTAAAGCTATCCAAAAATAACATGGACTTCCTGAGGATAATTTGGTACATCCCCTCCCCTCAAGGTATACATGTAATAGCTACAACAGATAGGACACCCCAGTTCCAATTAATTGGAACTAATTCACTGTTGTGAACCAATCTAGTAATTTTGGAGAACAATTTGGAATTATGCCCAAAGAGTTATAAAGCTGTGCAATAACCTCTGACCCTGAAATGCCACTATTAGGTATGTTTCCCAAGGAGATTAGGGAAAAAGGGAAAGGACCTTATATGTTCTAAAATATTTACAGGAGCTCTTAGTGGTGGCAAAGAACTGGAAATTGAGTGGATGCTCATTTATTTGGGGAATGGCTAAACAAATTTGTGGTGTATGATTGTGATGGAATACTACCACACTACAAGAAATGATGAACTAGTTGATTTTAGAAAAACATGGAAAGACTTGCATGAAATAATGAAAAGTGATATGAGTAGAAACAAGAGAATGTTGTATACAGTAACAGCAATATTGTTCTAAGAACAACTGTAAATGACAAAGTCATTTTTGAGTATTATTAATACTCAAATCAGCTACAAAGGTCCTATGAAGGAAGATGCTATCCACCTCTAGAAAAAGAATTGACAAATATGGCAAACAGAAGTATGTATAGTATGGTACTTGTATCTAATGATGGCCTTCTCTAATATGGGGTGGGGAGGGAGAGAGAAAAAAAAAGTGCCCAACAGAGAACAAAAGGAAGCAAAGAAAAGTGAGGTAGCTTTGAAAACAATGTGTAGTATTTATTACATAGTTTTTCAAAATAAATAAACTGTGTGAAATGAAGATTTATGGTTTCATATTGAATCCTCCTTTTGTACTGTGCTATGTATAGGATTTTTTGTCTTTTGTATTTAAGTTCAAAATAAATAAAATTTTTTTCAAATAAAGGCAAAAGTTTATTTGACCAGTACTCAATAATAATCACATTAATACATACATATATAAAATATACATTTCATAGAATTATTATTGGGAAAGTGTCTATGTGTGTTTGTATATATGTATAGGGCTTTAAGTTCTACCTTATATGTGTGTGTGTGTGTGTGTGTGTGTGTGTGTATATATATATATATATATATATATATATATATATATATTTATATTTCACAGAATTATTGTTTGATAAAGTATATATACCTAACACACATACGTTGATATTATTCAGTTGTTTCAGTCCTATATGGCTCTTAATGAACCCATTTGAAGTTTTCTTGGCAAGGATCCTGGAGCAGTTTGCTATTTCCTCAGGTCATTTTAAAGATGAGAAACTGAGGCAAATGTGGTTAAGTGACTTGTTCAGGGTCACATGGCTAGTAAGTGTCTGAAGATGGGTTTGAACTCATGAAGATGAGTCTTCCTGCCTTCAGATCCAGAGCTCTACCACTGTGTCACTTAGGAGACCAACACAAACAGACACATGCATATGTGTGTGTGGAGAGAGAGAGAGAGAGAGAGAGAGAGAGAGAAGGAGGGAGGGAGGGAGGGAGAGAGGGAGAGAGGGAGAGAGAGAGAGAGAGAGGGAGGAGGGAGAGGGAGAGAGGGAGAGAGAGAGAGAGAAAGAGAGAGTCAGTCCTTTAAGGTTTTACTTTCCCAAATAAAATTTTTTAAAAAGAAAGCTGTAGAGTAGATATAAATAAGTTGCAGCATTACTATCAACAACCTATCAGCAAGAAGGGGCATAAAATATCATTCAAGATGTACATGACAAGAAAAGGAGGAGGGTTAGTTATGTAAAAAAGGTAAAGAATAAAGGATTTATATATATATATATATATATATATATATATATATATATATATATATATATATATATAATCCTCCCAATAACCCATTTTATAGATAGGGGAATTGAGGTTGACAATCACTTACCAAAAGCTAATAAATTAGTCTTTCTCTTAGTTTCCCCTGTCTCTAAAATGAGGATAATAGCACTTATCCCACAAGGTCACATAATATATACACTTTACTTACACACATATACACCCATGTGCACACACAGCACTTTGCAAAACATTAAGTGACATACCATGTTAGCTATTAAGTGACACACAACTAGTGACTATGGCAAGTCTTGAACTCAGGTACTCCTAACTTTATATACTAAGCCATGGAAATCAATGAAATAAAAAATTCATTTGAGTATTTTGTTCTTAATGTTACATAGAGGGAATGAAATCTACAAATAATTCTACTTAAATGGATCTGAGAACTTGTCAATGTGGGTACTCCCTCCACTGGTATAGTCTGTCTAGGCTTTCCATCTTACATTATTTATGTCAATATTTTTCCATAAATTCTCTTGGCACCTATCCAAAATACTGGCAGTGTGCCTCTAGTTCTTTTAATATTTTGTGGTTACTAATGTAGCACACAGGCTGTCTATCCCTTGTTCATGCTAGATGAATGGTCCGTTTCCTTTTTGCCATATGCAATTCTGATTCTTAAGACATTATAGTTTTCATGATTCACAAGACTACAGCATCACCATCATGAGGCTTTTGTGGCTGAGAGAGGACTAAGATCACTGCAAGATTTCCCAAATGCCATGCAGTAGGACCTTTAAAAAAAATCCAGACGTGGCACTCTATTTATCTTTGGCACCCACTCAAGCAAGATCTACATACCAACAGACCAACTCAGTAGCATAACCTGTGTAATATGCACTCTTCATATTTTTTGAGTGTAACTGTTTAGACTGATATCTTTCAAGGAGTAACATTCTTGATCATAAAGAAGTTGGCACAATGCTATCCATGGACAGAAGTAAGGAAAACCTTGCTATGAGAAAGAATCCTATGTCTGGCATCATCCATGACACTGGTCAACATGTTTCCTTGTTTTATGACTTGCTGATACTCAACAGATTAATGAAGTTATTCCATGATTGAATTCAGTCATGAAATCTTTTTTTAAACATTTAAAAAAATTAATTTTATTTATTTTCAGTGTTCTACAATTACTACCATATAACTTAGATTTTTTCCTCCCTCCCCAAGATGGTATACAATTTTATATAGGTTCCACACACACATTCCTATTAAATACATATAGTCATGCTGTATAGAAGAATTAAAATGAATGGGAGAAATCATATGACAAACCAAAATGTAATACAAAAGAAAATGATCTGTTACATTCTGTGATTGAATTCTGTAGTTCTTTCTCTGGATGTGGAAGGCATTCTGCCTTAAAAGACCATTGGGGATTTTTTTAAGTCCTTGCACTGCAATGAAATTCTAAGTCTACCAGAAAAAACTCTCACACAATGTGGTCGTTGCTATGCACAAAGTTCTCCTGGTCTGCTCCTTTAGCTCAGCATCAGATCATATAAGTCTTTCTAGGCATCTCTGAAGTCTTCCTGTTCATCATTTCTTATAGTACAATAGTATTCCATTACATTCATATACCATAATTTATTCCGCCATTCCCCAGTTGATAGGCATCCCCTTGATTTCTAGTTTTTGATCACCACAAAGAGTCAGTCATGGAATCTTGTATGATTTAAATGT
Organism: Potorous gilbertii; assembly: GCA_028658325.1. Taxonomy (NCBI): domain Eukaryota; kingdom Metazoa; phylum Chordata; class Mammalia; order Diprotodontia; family Potoroidae; genus Potorous; species Potorous gilbertii. The sequence goes on from CM053769.1 coordinate 415,177,001, forward strand.
ATAGCTGGGAGACACACTGTGTTCAGGAAACCTTCATAGCTATATTGAAATAAGCTGCATACCATTTTTTTTTAAGTAATCAACAAATAACAAATACAGCACAACCTTATATTCTCTACACCTCTCAGATTTATGACTGTGAAGACACTATCTGCTATAAAAACATCATCTACAAAAAGCCTGTTTCCTTCTTATTTTTTTTTACAGGGGTTACCTTCAATCCATGTATTGTCTATTTTCATGAAATTTTAGAGAGATGAGCATATGACTTGGTAGCTATTCGTGTCTTCTCTCAGCTCTTTTTTTCCCTTTCAAGAATACTGGCCACAATTTTTTTCGATTCTTTCGGAATCTTCTCTCCTTTAAAATATCTTTGAAAATCAAGGAGTACTTTAAAAATTGTGTCACTTTCAGTATGAACATCTTCAGAAAGCTTTGTTCAGTGTTACCACCCCATTTCCTTACAGAGGAGCACTGGGTCCAGAAATAGTGACAGAGGCTGCCGTGGAAATACTGGAACTCATCCTCTTTATTGTTCTCTTTCCAGTTTCATCTACAAATGTTATTGTGATGATCTGACCTGACTTAGAACAGCATCATGAGAGAGATGGAGAGAATCCTGGACTTGGAGTCAGGAGTCCTGAGTAGGAATCTTGTTTACAGACACTTAGTAACTGTGTGATAATAGGCAAGTCTCATCGAAGTAGACAGTCTCTGTCCCATTTCACATGTGCACTAAGAGCTGGAGCATACTCCTCCTGAGTTCTGCTTTTCGACCTTAGCTTTCTTCCAGGCTCAGCTCAACCACCAAGTTTCATGCTAAGCCTTTTCTGATGTCCCAGATATTACGGCTCTCCTTTTTGTCACCTTAGCTCCTATTTACTTCTCTGTGTACAGGTTCCATCTTCTGTGTAGAATATAACTTCCTTGAGCGCAAGAACGGCCTCTTTTTCTCTTTCTCTCCAGGGACTAGTACATACCTATGCAGATTTGTACCTCATCCATAATGCATAATCTTAGAGAATTGCCTGGGATGGGTATGCAACACTGAGAGATTAGTCATTTGACTATGCATGTACAGCCAAGGTCAGAGCCTGGCCTTGAATTTAGGTCCACTTGACTCATGGCTGACTCTCTAACCACTGTACCACAAGGCTTTCCTCTTGCAACTAAATGTGTGATCCTTAATAAATGTCTGCTTAATTGAATGGAATATTTTAATTTTTAAAATTCATATGCTTTTTAAAATCCTAATTTATTTAGATTTTTCTTTAAAACATATTTTAAACCTAGCTTACTATTTTTGTTGAGAATTTATTGCTCCACTCATCCGAAGTTTGTCTTTGTTTGCAAGAATCTTTTCAATTTCAAGCTGTCATCAACAAACTGAGTTAAGTTTTTTTTTTTTGTTTTTTCTCTGCTTCTATTCTTTAGCAGCAAGAGAAACCAACTCCTTGGCTTGTGCTGATTCTTGGATCTTCCTAGAAATTTCTCCCAGTTTTTTTTTTAAACACTGCACACTTTTCTATGAACTCAAGAATTCTTTACAGTTTTTATGTCTATTTAAAATGTATCAAAAGTTCAGTCTAAGTGCTTTGAATTCTTTTTCACTAAGAATTTTTAAACAAATTAAATAATAAACTTTTAGAAGCTCTTACTTTTTCAGCTGTAAAACCTGCATTTGTCCCATTTCCTTTAAGTGCTGTTTTCTTTCTTCTTCAACCTCTTTCAATTCTTCATTTCTCTTCCTCAGAGTAAGATTATCTTGTAGCCACCTTTCCTGCACCTAGAGAGACAGTGTAAGTCAGAGTCTGTATGTGGCCCACTGATAGAGGGGGGCATGCAAGTTTTCCCTTGACTTAAAACCGTATTACACACAATAGGCTGGCAAATTTAATGTAGAAGACAGGATGTGGAGTCTGAGGGCCTTGGTTCAAACCCCAGCCTTGTCACCTAATGTGACCCCAGATAAGGCTCTGGGCCTCAGTTTCTTCACTGACAAGATGGGAGGGCTATACAGTGAAAGAACGGTCTCTCCAGTTCTAAATCTGTGACCTCAAGAAACCAAAGTTACACTGTCCCAATCTGATCCCTCAACAAATAAGCGTTTGCTGAATACATTGGCAGTGAAAACACAAAGCAGCTTTTCACAAGTCCTTAGTGGCAATACTCTGAAGAGCCACGAGATGGCAACACCATGCTATAGGATCAGAGGCTCTCCCAACATCTGACAATGCTGTATTGGAATGATCAACAACTTCTCCTAGATTCTTCTCTCTGGGTTATCATAAAATTGCTCTACCTATCTCATCATTTTTTTTTTGTCTCTTTTGCTAGACCTTCACCAAACTCATGACCATTAATGATAGATGTCTGTCAAGGGTCTGTTCTGAGGCCTATTCTTCTCTTATCACTTAGTGAATCACATCAGGGGTTCAATTTTTATTTCCATGAAGACGAATTCCAGATCTATATACCCAGACTCAGCCTCTCTCCTGAGCTTCGGTCTCACATTATCAACTGTTTTTTTTGGACATTTCAAAAAGATGCTACACAGATATCTAAAACTCAAAACATTCAAAACAGAATTCAATCTTTCCCCACAAACTCTTCCAAACTTTCCTACTTTTCTTGGGAGACAACACTGGATTCAGTTTCCCAGATTTGTCATCTCACTGTTGTACTTGACTCCTCATTCTACATATCCTATCAATTACTAAATATAATGCTTTCCATTGTACTCTCTTGTTTCTCTGTGAAAATGTTTTTTGTCTCTATGTGTTGGGGGGCTGGGAGGGTGGGCAGGAAGAGAGAAACAAATAAAAAATCAGTTCCTACCTAACAGCATGAGAAAATGTACCCAAATATAATTGCTGCCTTGTCTTCTATATAAATATAAATGATGTTTCCTGTTTCTGTGTGCTAAATGAATGTATTTTTTCCATCCTTATTCATATATATTTTATATTATGTATATTTATTGAACAGATTTTCTGTTCTTTATTTTCAGTTTTTAAAAAGTTCATAAGTAAAGTATCTTATATTTCCCCTAAAACAGAGGTTTCACCCATGTAAAAATTGTCAGAAAACAAAGGGACCAATCACCAACTCAAATTCTAAGACTTTCTTGGAGTAACAATACTCAAATTTAATGTGTTCCTCTAGCTTTATAGGGAATCTTCCTATGATTCCACACTACCGTGAAGCAAACATTTTTATCTGAAGGTAATGTTAATATTTAGTCTTACACAAGACAGCTGGCCATTCTCCCTACTGAGACTAATTCTTCCATTTGTATCCCTGAACTCACAGTCCTTCATCTCCTCTAGAACCTTGTCTCAATCATCCTTTCTCATCTCTAATCTCTCCTTATTCTACCCTACTGTCAACAAAAATGCCCAGGTTGTCACCTTAAGCAATCATCCCATATAACTTTTCCCTTTCCTAGACAAACTTCTAAAGAGTTGTCTACATTTGCTGCTTCCATGCCCTCAGGTCAGCCTCTTATTAGCTGGCTCCCTACCATACTATGCTATTGACAATAACTCTCCCAAGTTATTTATGATATTTTAACTGCTAATACAATGGCTTTTCTCAGTTGTCCTTCAGCTTGATCTCTTTGTAATTTCCATGGTCAAGCATCCTTTCCTCATGGTTACTTCTTTTGTTTCTATGATACTGCTTCTTCCTGGTTCTCTTCTCACCCTTTGAGAGATCATCTACTAACTTCAACCCATTAAGGTGGTTGAACAAGGTTATGCTTGAGGACTGTTCTCTCTTTACACTTACTGTCTTGGTGATCTCCTCATCTCAACACCAGATGACTCCCTAAAGAGCTAACCCTAATCTTTATCCTAAACTTCATCTTGTCTTCACCAACTGGGCATCCCTACTTGGATGTCCCATCAGCCAGGTGGCCCAGGAGATAGCACTTAGCTGTTTGCCTGTTTCCTTATCTGTAAAATGGGGATGATAACAGCACTTAGCTCCCAGAGTTATTGTGAAGATCGAATGAGACATTTGTAAACTGCTTAGCTTTATTATGACGGTCACCCTCCAAAAAGGAATTCTCTTAACCCTATCACCAATCCAAACAGATCTCCTTTTGCTGAGGTAGAAGGTACCACTATCTTTCCAGTTACCTAACCGGTTAACTAGGCAACCTCAGAGTCATTTTTATTCTTCCCTCTCTTTTGCTTCCCATATCCATTCAGATGCTGGATTTTATCTACCTCTAAAACACCGCTCACACATTTATTTCCTTTCTGTTCACATGATCATCCCCCTAATTCAGACTCCCATCATCTCTCACTTGGACTTTTATAATATCTTAATAGATATTTTATAGATATATAAGATGTATATCTACAAAATATGTAATATATAACATTATATGGTATATTATTATATATTATATATAAATATAATATATACAAATTCATAATATATAAAATATGAGAAAATAATATATGATATTTTATAATATCTTAATAGATCCCCTTCAAATCTGTCTCCACATCAACCATCTACATGTCAAACCTATGCTCAAAAACATTAAGTGGCTTCCTGCTCCCTTTAAACACACACACACACACATATACACATGTATACATGTACACACATACACAGAGAGAGAGAGAGAGGGAGAATTGAGCAGCCTGGCATTTAAGGCCCCCCACAATCTGGCTCTATGTCTGTTCTCAGACTTAGTTTATAGTATTTCCCTTTGTGTCCTACATGTTCTAGACAAACTGGCCTACTAGCTTTTCCCCCTAACCTGACATTCCATCTTTTATTTCTGTCCATTTGCAAGACTGAAATGCCTTTTTCATCTCTGCCTCTTAGAATGATTAGCTTCCTTCAAGCTTTTTAGTTCATGTGTCTCTTTTTGGATTAATCGATCATTTACTGAACATCTTTCTGTCAGGTACTGTTTTTCACAAAAACTGAAATGATCCCTACTCTGGTGAAGACAGAAGTTTAGTGACTCATCCAGAGCCACCCAGACACTGCTTGAAACCAGATTTAAACTCAGGTCTTCATGCCTCTAGGTGTTTTCTAAGGTTTCTTCCAGTTCCAAGATTTGATGGTTCTAGTTATTGTCCAACTGTACCAATATTCTACCCAATTTTATATGATTTAGCATCCAACTTATAAAAGGTCAATGATTTGAAATCTCATTGAGTTTCCTATTTAGGTAGGCAATTTCTTCAAAAGTTGCAAATATTTTTATACCTTTCATTGAAAAATACAATAATTAAGCATTGTTATACAATTGTCTTGATTTTCACAATTATATAAAACACTTTTTTGAGCATTTAAAAATTACAGCCAGGATACTCTGTAAATTTGATATTTCACTCATATTCATAGAAATTCCTGGGTTTACAGTCAAAGGAGGTGCAGACAAGCTTCCTGGGACAGCTTTCATAGATAAACTTACTTACAGAAGCATTTCCAAAACAAAGGATGATTTTGTCAACTAGTTAGCTGCATCAAGCATTAAAACAACAAATTCAGAGTAGAAACAGCAGGAGCAAGAGACTAATGGGTGTGCACAGAAACTAGGCAGTTACGTTTAAAGAGCGCTAGCTCTGGAAACACTGGAGCTGGGCTCAAATCCTGGCTCTGACACTATCTGTGTGGTCTTAGAAGTCGCGTAACTTCCCTTGGACCCAGTTTTCTTATTTATAAAATGAGGGGGTTGTACTAGATGGCTTCCGGAATCCCTTCCATTTCTAGATCTATGATTCCGTATCTCAGAGATCAACCTTCTGTTCTGGTGGAAAATCGTAACTCCAGATAAATATCAACAGAAAAATAATTTGACAGAAAGAAGTATTTACAGTACCTTTTAAGAACATATTTGATGTAGAGAGCTAGTTCAAACCTTCACATCATTTAAATCACATTGTATATGCCTTATCATTAAGCCACAGGCAACAAAGAATACTGACCTTCTGCATATCAATGTCTTGTCTCATTGTTCCCATTTCCTTACTTATCTTGTCTTTTTGTTTTTCACATTCATTTAGCTGACTTATTACTTTATTGAGTTCAGCTTCTTTTTGCTACAAAAAAAGAGACAAATTTGTAAGTACACTGAAAGTTTCATAAACTTAATCAAGTTAATTATTTTTAGGTTTTAAATTACCATTTTGTAGCTGTCTTTTCCATCTTGAATATAGTTCTCAATGTCTTTCATGTAACTAGATATGTTTTTAACCTTCTCTTTGATATCATTTAACTGTGGAAAGACATGAATTCATTAGTTTAAACTATTTCTTAGCATTACACACAGACACATACAAAGTATTAAAAAACATTTTTTTTCTCATGAAATGCTTAACAGCATGTCTGGGTACGAAGAGTACTGAACTGTAGCCAAGCTAGGACCAGAAGGTAAGTTTCAGCCTCCTGCGCTGCTCTGCATTGGTTATGACCCATCACCTCATAAAATGAAGGAATTCAACAAGTGATCTGAAGTCCTGTCAACTCTAGCATCTCATACTTTTATAAACTGCAAAATCTAATATTAATGATAGGACCAAGAGATAATGATTAAAACTGCCATTATAACTTTGATCAACTTACATGAAAATATATTTTCAATGTGAACATCTATTTTTCTCTGCTTTTTGGAACAATGCAACTCAAAATTATACATCATCTTTTTAAATAAGATTTTATGAACAACTTCATATCCTAATTTGATGTTGTCTTTGTCAGCTATCTCTCTTCACTTCTAATTAAGTCGGGTATCTGCTCATTAGAAGTTTTATAAGTTCTTTTGAATATAAGTCCTTTAGGCCACTAGCAAATTGGGCAAGTTCCCTGTGACAGACTTCAGAGGGAACAGACAAATCATACAGGATAAGCAGGCAAGATGGGCTGCCATCCGCACCAATGGAGGAAACTGAATCAATAAGATCAGAGATCTATTACAGGATATGTATAAACAAGACTATTTTGCGATACACTGAAAGATCCATTATTTTAATAATATGGCTACTCCTAGTCAACCTTTTGTGATGAGTCTAGCCTTTCTTAATCTTTTCACCTAGGCTGATCCTTAAACATAGTTCTGATTTGTTTCTAGACCTATGTTCAAGGCTTCTCTGGCTTGGTGAGTTAGATCCAACAGAAACTGTGTTTTGCTACAAAGGTCTTTTAAGAATCCAGGGCCACAAAAGTAAGACTCAGATAAAAAATGTAAGATCTCAGGACAAAAATAATCTAAACATTACTGTTAGAATCAAAGAATGTTAAGTACCAAAGGTACTTCATTGATCATCTAGCTCAAGACACTGTCATTTGAAAAAGGAGAAAACTGTTCCTGAATGTTCTAAAGTAAAAAGCAATTTTCATGAAAAACATATACCATCTTTACAAGTGAAGTCTTACTTTTTCCTGTACTACACTGTTACTTGTATTCTTTTTGTTAATTAAGTCTTCTTTTTCTTGCTGTAATTTTCCCAGAGTGGCTTCCAAAGGACACAGCTGTTCTTTTGAATCCTAAAAGAAAAAAAAATGCATATAGGAAGAAGGAAGAATGGCTTCATATTATTCTATGACCTTTACTATGAAATGTCTCTAGGACGACTCTTAGGGCTATTTTAACATAGATTTTACAGGCAAAGTAGTTTGTGGGTGAGACGGTGTCCTTTATTTATGTTTCTGACTTGTTCTTGTTAATCTACATATATAGAACTATAAAGGCATCCTGTAATACATTTATCAAGGCTTAATGAACAAATAACTCTGATAGTAAATCTAAAAGTTTAAATAAAATGCCTCCATCTCTCAAGTTGTAATTCAATCCCAGAAGCTTAAAAGTTGGAAGCAACCTTAGTCTGAGGGCTCTTAAACTAAGGTTCATGACACTCTTTTATAAAATATTTTGGTAAGTGTATTGCACTGTTAAGTGGTTTTCTTTATAATTCCATGTATCTGTTTTATACAGTTAAAACAATCATTCGGAGAAAGGGCCCAACAGGCTTCACTAGATTGCCAAAGGGTTCACAACATAAAAACAGTTAAGGACCCCGGTCTAATCCAACTCATGCAGGAATTCCAGTTCTTAACAGGTAGTCATCTAGCCTTTACTTATATAATGGGAATAATGAACTGACTCCACTGTTGACAATTTAACTGTTAGGAAGTGATTCACACTGAGCTGAAATCTGTCTCTCTTAACTCGCAGACACTGACCCTACTCTTGCCTTCTCAAGCCAAAACATGCTTACACCTTCTTTCACATAACAGGTCTTCAAAGATGGGAAGACATTGATCATGTCTCCCCTTAAGTAATCGTGCTAACTGAGATGGTACAACAGGAAAAATCAAATAACAACAATCCCTTGTTAGTTTCCAAACTGTTTTCACATACGTTGTATGTCAATTTATATATTCTTACTTTTATTTCTCGATGTAAAGACTGAACTTCTGTAGACAAATCTACTGTCTGTTCCTCTAGTTGCTGTCGACGTTGTAGATTACTAGATATCTGAAGTTTTTCTGATTTAAGTTCATTTATTGTACTTCTTAGGTGTTGGATTTGTTCTTGCTGGTCCTGAATAAGCTTACGATTCAACTCAATTTTACTGGAGACTACAATGAAAACATATTGTATCACTCAACCTTTGCCACTTAACTATGAGAAGTCCATTTTCAGCAAAAAGTCCTGTTAGACTACATATTAATCAATTTTAAAGCATTTATTAAGCAGCTAATATGTGCTAGATACTAGGGATACAAAGCCAAAATAAGACAGTTCCTATCCTCCAGGCACTTACATTTTATCCAGGATAGCTTGGTGGTGTAGTGGAGCCTGTGAGCCTGGCATCAGAGAAACCCTGAGTTCAAATCCAGTGATCCTAGGCAAGGCAGTTAAGCTCTGTGTGCCTCAGTTTCTTCAATAGTAAAACAGGTATAATAACAGCATCTACCTCACAGGGCTGGGGTGAGGACCAAATACTGTATTTGTAAAGTCATATCATACATATGACACAAATATCACATTTGTAAAGTACCTGGAACAGAGCAGGCACTATATAAGGGCGAACTGTTATTATCATTGTTGGAGACATCATGTACACACAGGAGTTAGGAATGTTGTTATGTAGAGAAACATCAAGAAAGCCAGTCTGTCTACTCCACAGAGTGTGTGAAAGGGAGTCATGTATATAATAAACCTGGAAACTGGAAATTGGAGTCAGATCGTAAAGGGCTTTAAGTGCCAAAAAGAAGGGTCTGTATTTGATCTTAAAGGTCCCCACAGAGAATGAATGGAGCTTACTGAGCAGGGAAGAGTCATGGCTCAGAATATCACTTTGCATCCTTAAGTGAGAAGTAATAAGGATGTGAATTAAGGTGGTGATTCTGTGACAGGACTGATATGGAGGCAGATGCAACAAGACTTGATAAATTGCGGCAGCTAGGTAGTGCAGAGGATGGAGCACCAGTCCTGGAGTCAGGAGGACCTGAGTTCAAATCCAGCCTCAGACACTTGGCATTTACTAGCTGTGTGATCCTGGGCAAGTCTCTTAACCTTGATTGCTTTTACCCCACTGCTGCCCTCCAAGAAAAAAAGACTTCATAAATCACTGAATCTGGGGGATAAAGGTGAGTGAGAATCTCAGAAATAAAGTATTTTTAATTAAAGTATGTACATTGTTTTTTTAGGCAAAATACTATTGCACACTTTAAAAGACTACAGTACAGTATAAACATAACTTTTAAATGAACTGGGAAACCAAAAAATTCATGATTTGCTTTATTGTGATACTCACCTTATAGCAGTGGTCTGGAACCAAATCTATAATATCTCCAAAGTATATCTGTATTTTACTCTATTCCCCATCATATGTATTCTGCATTCTGGCCAAACAAGGTTACTGGCTGTCCTGCATTCTTCCCTTTTCCATGAATTTGCACAGACCATCCCACATCCTTAGAACATAACTTGGGTGCCACATCCTCTTTTAAGATTTGACAGCTTCAGCTGAAGATAATCTCTTCCTTCTCATGTAGATACATTCATAGCTATCTATCTATATAAATATGAATGCACATATATGACAGACTAATAAAAATAGTTTTTTCTAGACACCCATTCCTTTGCCTAGATTATATCTTTTTATCATTCATTTGGGTGAGATAAGGTAGAATTTGATGTTATTTTTCATATTGGTATCCCATATATCTAGCACAGTGTAGGGGCTAGATAAATGTCTGTTTAATTGAATAGCTGCTTAAGTTGACATATCATCATCAATCTGAAGAAAGTCAGGTGATAGAAATTTCTTTTGGGGCAACAAGGAAGAATAGGTACAAAAGGTAGGTATAAATCATCATTTTGGGAAGATTGAATTTTTTGTCTTACCCGTGTCCAATCTATGCTGCTTTTCTTGCTTTTCTTGGTTTACTTGCTGAACAGTGCGATCCAAATCTACGCCTTGTAGCTTAGCAGCCTGTTGTGCAATTTTTCGTTCAACATCTCTAAGATCCATCTTAAAAATAATAAAATTATTTCATTAAAAATATTTTGCACAATAAAGTGAATGCATTCTATTATTCAGAATCTTCAAATTGAATATGTATAACAGAACAGGTACAATGCTAAGTGTAGGTAGGGTAACACTGGAAAACGCCTCTAGTATAAGGTGCCAAGCAGCAGAGGTAGGAGGGAGAGCATTTCAGGCATGGGGGACAGACAGGGAAAAGAAATGGAGCTAGGAATGAAAAGAATAGCAAGAAGGTCAGTGAAGTTGGATGGTAGGGTGGGTGGAGGGAAGTAAAGAATAAGAAAAACCAGAAGGGGCCAGGTTGTGAAAGGTTGTAAAAGCCAAGAAGAGTGTTTTATAGGGAACCACTGGAGTGGGATCAAGGAGGGAGGGAAACATGGTCAGACCGCCATTTTAGGAAAATCTAGCAGTTGAGCAGAAAATGGACTAGAGTAAGGAGGTACCTGAGGGAGATCAGCTAACAGGCTATTGCAATAATCCAGGTACGAGGAGATGACGGCCTATATAAGGGTGGCAGAGGCTGTGTGAGCAGAGAAAGGGTTATATATAAGAGATGTTGTGAAGGTAGAAATGACAAGACTTGAGAGAAGACTGGACATGGGTGTTGACAGAGAATAAGGAACCTAGGATAACACTTAGGTTTCAAGTCCTAGGTGACTGGGAGGATGGTGGTATTCTTGATAGTAATAAAGGAATTAGGAAGGGGGGAAGGTTTGAGGAAAACAATAATGTGTTTGGATGTGTGAGTTTGAGATGTCTATGGTTCAAGATGCCCAACAGGAACTGGTGATGCGAGACTGGAGCTCAGGAGAGAGACTAGGCCTAGATGTAGAGATCTTAGAGTCATCAACATAGACTTCGCTCATGGGAGTTGGTGAGATCACAAGCAGGATGGTACAGAAGGGAGAAGAGGACACAGGACAGACCCTTGGTGGATACCTACATGGTCATGACCTGAATGAAGATCAGTAAAGAAGACTGAGAAGGAACAGAGAGGTAGAAGAAAAACCAGGAATAAGAAATGTCATAAAAACCTAGAGAGGACAGAGTAGATGGTGAACAATCATGTTAAGGATTGCTAAGAGTACAAAAAGGGTGAGGGTTGAGAAAAGGCTATTAAATCTGGTAATTAAGAGATCCCAGGAAACTAGGGTGAGAGCAATTTCAGTTGAATGATGAGGTCAGAATGCAAGAGTTTTGAAAAGAGTGAGAGAAGGAAAAGTGGAGGCACCAATTGTATATGACTTTCTCAAGTTTAATCACAAAAAATTAGAGAGATATAGGTTGTGTTTAGAATGACAGTCACAAAGTCTACTGCTAGGCTTTCCATGAAGCCTTTCAGTTCAGCAAAACCTGTCAGAGCTTACACTCTGCTGGTATAACTCAGAGACCCATGGTTTACAAGTTTAATTAATTTTTAGGAAATTAAGTTAATGAAACAATAAAAATGTTAGTAAATATAAATGTCAGTAAATAAAAACGTAGTTCGGAATGAAAATGACATACAAAGGATAATAAAGAGATGAAACAGAAGCTGTTAATTCGTTTTTATACAGTGCAAAGCCAAAGACTACCACAATGAAATTCTGCTTTCTAATTTTGAATTTGATGTCCTGCTCATCTTTCCTCTTTAATTTTAGGTTAACTCACCAAATGCTCAAGCATCATAAACCCCTTACTGTCTAGAAGATTCTTTTAAATTGAAAGATGTCATTTCTTTATCCACAACGTTCCATTGTTCCTATAAAGATGCCTGATGCCATGTGGAGACTATAACGCTATGGCTATGAGGATGAGCAGCAAGTACAATTGCACTCTAAGCTTTCTCACTGAGTTCACGTTACAAGCAAGACTCTTCCAAGAGGAGGTCCCCAACATGTTTTTACACAGTTATATATAAGACTTTCCTAGCAAAACATCAAGAACAAGCTCTATTTCAGTATTTCCATTTAAAATCACACCATGTTGGCCACCTCCTCCTCATATAAAATTTATCTATAATCAGCTGCTGGAAGAGATCAAAGGATAGGATAAGGGAACTGAAGAACAAGACAGTAAGAGCAAATCAAAAGGTTAGCTTGAGGGATCAATGTGCTTGATGAAGGTAATAACCAAGGAAGGAAACTATAAAAATCATAAAAAATTCTATGGAAGTATTATCAGGCCCCCCCAAAAGCAACTTTACATACCTGTAACCTTTCCATGATAGTGACATCTGTTAAGCATGCTTTAGCACTTTCCTCTTCAGGTATTATAGTACCTAAGAGGGTCTCTTGTTCCTCTATTTCACCCTTGAGATGTTGGATGTCCCTGTTCACATTCTGTAGTTTATTCCTCAATTCTGGTATTTCTCTTTCCTTCAAATCAATTATGTTTTGTCTTGAAAAAAAAAAACCACACAAAACCACACAAAAGCTCAATTCAATAATTATTTTCAACATACTAAGTTATGTACGATATGCAAAGCATTGTGCTACATTTTTTTAATATTAAAAGTACATTTGAAGCTGTTATTGATGCCTGATACTACGGCCATTTCCCAACATACTTCCCCATCTCACTGAAGCTTTTCTCGTAAAAAAGAAAAACAGTAAAGCGAAACCATCAAACACAATTAATTACATCAAACCACATATGCAACATTCTTCACCTACAGTCTCTCACTTTCAAGTGATCATTACAGTAAATCAGATTTTGGCTCTTTCAGTGTTGGAGTCAATCATGTACACTGTTCTCCATTTCTGTTTATCTAGTTAGATTTATTTTCAAGTAAAAGGTTTCTTAAAAAGCCATATTGTTAGAGGAGTACGCCAAAGGCTATATTTCAACCAAATCAAACTTTTTGTAATAAACAAAGTGGCATTACTCTCTAATGCACACTGTCATAATCTATATTTTGGGGGCTTAGCCTGTTATAACAAGCCATCTCTGCTCTAGACATGCTCTTTGACATCTATAATTTTCCATGACAGAATCTTCTATACAGCAAACTTCTGCTGGTTTGATTAGTCATAGCCTGGAGACTCCCTGTCCCTGCCCATGAGAGGTGGAAAACAAATCAGTACCCTGAGCAATCCTTCTCCCCTCTATAAAACTCCTGGTCTTCCACTGTATCACTAAATAGCTCTATGGCGAACCTAGCTGAGCCACATATATCAACTAAATTTGCTTCTTCACAACTTATGCCATTGTTCCTAATCCCACCTACTGAAGCCACAAAGAACAAATTAAAGCCTTCTTCCACATGAGAGGCCTTCAAATACTTTGTGTTCTTC
>CM053769.1:415191301-415247908 GCA_028658325.1 Potorous gilbertii
GGGCAAAGCATTAAACCTCTTCCAAAGCCTTCCTTTATAAAGGGCTTAACAAATTTCCTGGTAACTCCATTTTCCATTAGCAGCTCTGCTTGGCTTCAACTCCAGGGAACACCACACCTCAGTGTCCAGTACTCCATGGTGGATGCTTCTTCTTACCTCTCAGCTTTTCAGTTTCTTTTTTTTAATGTTGTCTTCTCCCATTAGACAGTAAGCCCTTTGAAGTCAAGGACTTTTCTTATTTGTATCCCTGGCACTTAGCACAGTGCCTCACCCACAATAGTGTTTAAATAAATAAATGTTTATTTAATAAAATAAAATATTTAATGTAATAACAGACCACTAAAAACTCAAAGATCATTTTTAGATAAACTGCTATCTAACCACTACTCTCCAAATTCCAAATTCATGAAGTTGAGTTTTTGAACCCAAGTAGAAAACCTTACATTTAAAAAGAAGCATAATATAATAAATAGAGTGAAGGACTTGTCAGAAAGACGGGTTGAAAAGTGTGTGATCCAGGACAAGCCAGGTTACCTCTCCCAGTCTCAGGTTCCCTATTTGTAACATGGGAGTCATTTTATCTGTTGCACTCTTCTTTTAGAACTGCTGTGACACTGAAATGAGGAAATGTACGTAAAATGCTTTATAAATGTCCTTTCTTATTATCATATAGTGATTTAAAATTTGCTAAATAGCTCATTTGAACTTCATAATAACCCTATGAGGTAGATATACTACAAGTGTTACAGTCACAGAGCGGAAAAAACCTCAGCAGTCATCTAGTTCAACCTACATTTGAAAAGGAACCCTCCTGACCCAATCAGCCACGGCAAAATGATCATGTGGCCATTACCAGAAGACTAGCTCACTACCTTCTAAGGCAGTCCATTCCACAACAGAAAGCTTTTGAAATTTTCCCTTTCCTTCCTGATCTGCCCTCAGAGGATAAACAGAGTTAGGCAATCCTCATTTTACATAAAAGTTCTTCAAATACTTGAAGCCATTATGTGGTTTCCTCCTCCTCCCAACTCTTCCCTTCTCCAAACTAAAATAATATTCCAGATGTAGTTTGAGCCAGGGCTAAACACACGGGAATCATCACTGCCTCATTCTTGGGAGCCACTGCTTTCTTAATAAAACCCAGGATCACATTAACATTTTCTTGGTTGCCACAAAAAATGATTGCTGATTTATGGCAAGTCTACTAAAACCCCTAAATCTTTTAATACTCAGTATGCCAACACAGGGCAAGCCCTCACATAGTGAATCAGAAGAAGCGAAATACGGATACTCTCAAGGTCTCTCTTAAGAACTTTGGAACTGATTGTGTAACAAGAGAGACATTCGGACAGGACTGCCCAGTATGGCATGCCCTCATCAGAGAAGGGGTTGTGTGTTCTATGAGCAAAGCAGAATTGGAATAGTTTAAAAGAAACACAAGATGTGCAATGTTGGGAAACCCACTCCAAATGTTCACATGGACTATTCGTACCTGACCTGTGATAGAACATTTTGAGCTTGTATTGTCTGATCATAGTCAGAAGCACTGTAATATGACTTTAATATGGTGACATTATTCGGTCCTCTGAGAACAGAGGACAACAATCAACAGTGTCTGGCAGAAAGTAAGCTTTTATTTTCTTTTTGTAAAAAAATTACTTTTTTGTCATCATGAGTTTGAAAAACACTGACAAACAGGAATATTGCCCCATCTATATGATACATATATATGTGTATAAAACATCAAGAAAGAGGGTTATGTATATGAAACTGAAACTCCTTTACCTACAACTTAAAATAAATTAGTTCCAAACTAATATCATTTGTCTATTTCCTTCTGAACCTCCTTATTTGGTCTTCTGTGCATTTTTTAATAGTCCACTGATTTTTTTGGCATTACTTTTAAAATTTTTTAATTGGCAAAAATCTGTTTCTTACTGTTCCACCCCTTCTGGAACTGTGGCTGTCATTACACTAATCTGAGTCCCTAAAGTTGCTTGACCTTACTTAAATTTTCACTTTATTCTGTATCAGTTCATAAAAACTTCCCAAGTTTCTCAAAAACTATGTCCATGTCTTTGTATACTGGGGTACAAGTTGTGTTTTTCCAACATCTGAGGGATAGCCCAGGCTGGGGACCTATAAGATTTCTGTGTTCTCTCTGTAAGCTTTTCCTGGTCTGATCCAGATCATTCCTCTGCTGCTCCTGATCTTGATTTGGGTCTGAGTAACACTCATGTGGGCTTTGTCCCAGGTTGGAAGTTCTAGCAGACTGCTGCTGGACTCAGCCACTATCAGCCAGCTGGGAAGACGTGCTAGTTCACAGTGACAGAAGTGCAGGATCCCCTTTGCTCTGGGATTTCTATCTTGGTTAGTCCACTGCAGGCTTCATATTAGGTTAGAGGCTAGTTTGGAGGTGCTGTTTTGTTTCTGATTTCAGAGCCACATGCTTGCCATTTGTTTCTGAACTTGTGCAGTCCCCTCCTCAGTCTATCCCACATCTGTGACTCAGAGCTGGCTGGTGAGGGACAAAACTGCCAGTTGGTACCTGCTCCCACTCCCTGTACAAGGCTGAGGCGCCACAGCATGGGTCTGAGACCATTTTTTGCTCTTGAGCTCAACCTCAGGCCTCTTTCAATCCCTGGGTTGTTGGAATACTCTCAGCTGAGTGACTATAGCATGCTTCTTGACAGACTCTGTCCTAAAAATCTATAAACCTCTCTGTTTATCACCCAATGGTCACCTAGGTCAGAAAAAGGACTCTTTCTGACTTTCTCATTGACCTCCTAATCATGTTTAGTCTGGTGAAATTTCTAGATTTGTTTGGTTATTTTTTATTTTATTTTGTTGTTTGTTGGGGTGGAGTGTGTAGGGGGAGGAAGGAGGGGAACCTTGTTGTATTTCTTCCTGCTTAATAAAAAGCTTGTTAACCTGACTTTTATTTTGCAAAAATGTATCCCCTAGAAGTGACTCTGAAGAATTCAGAATAAAAGCTCATCTGTTTCATGACTACTTTAAGAATTTTTCACTAAGAAGGGTTTACTTTTGAAAAAATAGAATTTCTTTTAACAATAAAAATAACAGCATGAGGCAATGAATGTCAGCCTGTCAAATTCACTAGGATGCCTAATACTTTATTCTGGATGAAAAAAAAAGAATGATAATTTAACTTTTCATCTCAACTTTATTTTAGAAAGGACTAGCTAACAAATACTTGGTTTGGATGGGTGCATTTTTATATTTACAGTGCTACTATGAGAAAAATGTTCAGTTTTGGTTATTTTTTTTTTTACCTTATTGGTTTAAGCCCCATCATTTCATCACGTCTTTTTTCTCTTCTCTTCAGCTCAGATTCTGTTGACTTGAGTTTGTCTGGAGCAAGGCGTAGCTTAGATTGCAAATCACTTATCACATCTTGTAGTTCAGCCTCCGTCTGAAAGACTCTTTGACATACAGGGCAACATGACTGGTTTTCATCAGTTAACTGAGTAATAAACTGGGAGTAAACTGCTGTGGCTCCAGCAAGCATTGCTGTTTTTAAGAAAGAAAAATAAAATTTTCTAAATTTAGTATTTTATAAACTAGATTTCAAGTATATGAAGAGGAAATAACAAAGCTGTCTTCTTTTCTATAATGAGTATGATTGCTTATAATTCATTGAATGAATGAACTATTCAAAAGCCTCAGCTTCCTCAACTGTATAATACAGACGATAATAACTGAACTTACCTCCCAAAGTTGTTTTGAGGATCAAATGAGATATTTGTAAAGCATTTAGCAAAGTCCCTGGCACATAGTAGGCACTATATGAAATGCTTATTTCTTTCCCTTTCCCTTTAAAAGGACCAAAATTAACTTATTTAAATTTCCTTTCATCAAAGATTCCTAAATATCATTTGTAAAAATTGCTTTTTTGATTTAAGGAAAAAGTATAATGATAAAGGAAACTCTAAGCATATTTTTAAATGGTCAAAAAATTATAAATTTTACCTCGTTGTTTAGAAGATTTTTCAATTTCATCCATTAGTTTGTCTAAATCACTTTCAAAATCTTGACTCCCACAAACATCAAATAGTTTGTCTTCATATTTGGACAACTGTTCTTCCTTCTGCTTAAGTTCACTGTTGATGTGATTTTTATTTTGTTCTGCCGAAGCTAATTCTTTACTGAAATAGAAATGGATCTGCTTTTGAAACACACTGAGCTCTTAAAATATGTAAAAGAGAAATAGAATTAGAATAATTTAAGATATGTAGTTAAAAACTGAATCAAAATAATTCTCCACGAAAAACATATATATATATACATATACCAAAGAAAATATGACAAGAGCTAAAAGGATATAAAAATAACTAAGGGAAACACTCCTTGATGGGAGTGATTGAGTGGAAGGAGTGGTGGAGGCTGCAGAACAAGATAGGCAAAAATGTGTTACTAAGCATGATAAGTAAAAATGAGGTTAGTGACTAAAGCAGGTATATCAGCAGGTAACTACAACAAAGTTTGAAAAGCACTTGGTTAGGTTAGCAAGAGACAGATTTAGTACATATGATAAAGCAAACAGATCTAGTGAATCAATCAGTCAATTAACAAGCATTTTTGTCCACTACGGTGGTCCTTGTGTCAAGGATCCCTTTAGCAGTCTGGTGAGGATCATGACCCTTTCCTAGAATGTTTCTAAGCAACTGAAAGAAATGCTAAATTTCAGTGAAAGGCTAGTGAAAATAAAGACGCAATTTCTTTTCCATCCAAGTTTAACCTCTGATCTATACTCTGTGCCATGCACTATGCTAGGTGCTGGAGATACAAAGACAAAAATGAAATGGTCCCTTTTCCTAAGGACAGTATAGTTATATATAAGTATACAAAGAGTATAACCCATCTATAGCTCTTACTAGGTCTACCTCAAGTAGACCAAAGGAGAAAAAGTATCTTCATATAAAAAAATTTGTAGCAGTTTTTTTGTATTATAAAGAAGTGAAAATTAAGAAAGTATACATCTATTAGAGAATGTCTAAATAAATTATTGTACATGAGTGTAAAGGAGGATTAATATAGTGTAAGAAATGATTAAACAGATGGTTTCAGAGAAACCTTCAGAGAAGATACAGACTGGAGTGAGTAGAAGGGAACAATTTAGAGTAACAATATCATTGTTTAAAACACCAGTTTTCAAAGACTTGAGAATTCTGATCAATGCAAAGATCAACTGTGAATCCAGAGGACCGATGACGAAGTTACTTCGTAACAGAGAGGTGACAGACTCAAGATGCAGAATAAGATATACTTTTTCAGACACAGCCAATGTGGCAATTTGTTTTGCTTGACTTGCATATTTTTTACAAGGGATTTTTTTCTTTTTCTTTTTTTTTTTTGGTTCCAAAAGAGGAGGTAAGGAAAGGTCACTGAGATACCATTTTTTTTTAAAAAGCAGAGAACAAAAGAAAGGCCAGAAATAAGAACGCACATGCAAGACAACTTCAAAAGTTAGAAGTTAAATTTATTATATAAAAGAAAAGCAATACATATTTAATAGACACCTGCTGTTCCATGTACAATCCTCTTTTCTGGTTCTAATATATATATATATGGAAATGCCCGCTTTTTCGTGGGGGGTCAAGTTAAAAATAAAAATAAGTTCAAAAAATAAATTCAAAATAAATAGAAGGTGTTTCAGGAAGGAGGATATAAGCACCTTGGGGTAGGAGGTCCAAAAAGGTTTCATATAAAAGGTAGTGCTTTAGCTGAACTTTGAAAGAAGTAAGGGATTAAGGAAGGAGTATATGGTTCCAGGTACATGGGAATAATGAGTGCAAAGGCATGGAGATGAGAGATGGAGTTCTATGTGTAAAGAAGTACAACTTGGCTGGACCATAGTGTGTCTGCATCAGTGTAATATAAAATGAGTCTAGAAAGGCAAATGGGACAAGATTGTGGAAGGTCTTAAAAACCAAAAAAGAGGTAAATAATTTATCCTAAAAACAAGAGAGAGCCACTGGAAATGATATGCCCAGACCTGCACTTAAGGAAAATCACTCTGGCAGCTTGAATTGGAGTGGGTGAGATTTCAATCAGGGAGACTGATTAGCACTTAACTGCAACAGTCCAGGAGAAACAAAGGATTGAAGTAGTAGCCATGTGGATAAGTAGAAATCATCAGATAAAAGATAAGAAATGTCAACGGGGCATAAATATCAAGATTTGACAACTTATTGGATATGGAGGATGAGGAAATCTGAGGATTCCTAGGTTGTAAAACTGGAATTATGATTCTCTCACCTAAAATAATGAATTTCTGAAAAGGGCTGTGTTTACGGGTAAAGATAATTCTACTTTGGATATGCTGAGTTTGAGATGTCTGCGGGACATCCAGTTTGAAATGCTCAAGAGGCAACTCATGATGTGGGACTAGAACGTAGGAGAAAGACTGACACTGACACCGACCTGTGGGTCATCTACGCAGAGATGATAATCAAAGCCATGGCAGCTGATAAGGGTCAACAAGGGCGAGAATTTAGGAAGATAATAAGTAACAGTGTAAAGGACAGTCTTGTGACATGCACTTAGGGGACATGCTGCGGATAATTCAGAAGACTGAGGAGAAATCAGGTAGGAAGAGAACTGGGAGAAGGGAGTGTCATGTCAAATCAGAGTATTGAGGAAGAAAGCATGGTCAGCAGTGTCAGATGCTACAAAGATCAAGAAATATGAGGACTGAGTAAAGACCACCAAGTAATACAATTAGAAATTAAAAATCATTCTTAACCTTGGGGTAAAGCAGCTTCAGTTGAGTGACAAGACTGGAAACTAGACTGCAAAGTGCTGACAAGTGAGAGAGAGGAAAGAAAGTGAAAGCAAGTGCAAACAGCCTTTTTCTTATACTCATAGTATGACTGAGAATTTGCCCAAGATACAGAATGAGAGCTTGAAGGAATAGTAGCTCTAGTGAAGGCTTAGTCAACAAGCCAAGTTAGGATAAGAGAAGTCAAGAAGCTGAAACAAGAAAGTGTCTAGCCCAGGGCAGTTCAGGGTTCTCAAGTTCACACATAGCAATGGTTCTTTTTAATTTTAAAAGAGGCCTAAGAGAACTGGTGCAGTCTTGCCCCTTTGAGGAAGCAACTGTTTTCCTTGATCCAGAGGTGAAATCCTCAAAGTATGAAGAAAGCAGCAAGGAGGGAAGAAGTTCTACATCCTCAGAACAAGGAGACTTGAAAGAGTATGAGATCCTCAGGGATCTTGATATCTATTTAGGTTTGCTGGAGGCCTCAGGTTAGATATAATTTTTAAAAATAGCTTATTATAACAGTGTTTTCTTAATTTGCCAAAAACAAACTCATCTATGAGTCACCCACACACACCATAATATACAGCATTTATTAAAAAGTATCCCTTATTAGGATCACAAAAACTAATAATGAAAATGTTATGGATCTGATTTTCTTGGTCTCTTAAACAACTATACTAGAATTCATAGGAAAATAGAACAAATCATCATTATTTGCCTATGTGACTGCATAAATTCATATATATAGATATATGAGTATATAGGGATAAGAACTAGATTTATGATTTCATTGGTATGGATCATTTCCAAGTGAGAAAACTCCTTCTAACAATGTAGGTTGGCATCCCTTTTGCAATATATAGTCTTAAGAGACTTGCCTCTAGCACTGAGAGATTAAGGGATTTGCCCTAGGTCACACAGCCAGTATGCATCAGAGTCAGAGCCTCAAGGATAGCCCACTCTATTCACTTCACTATGCTGCCTGCTTCTCAATACATGAACATATACAATTTACAAAATACAAAAATATTCTACCGAATGTGTCAAAATAAGAGTCAATATGGCATAGAGGAGTCAGGAAGACTTGGAGTCAAACATCGCCACAGACACTAGCTAGGTGACTCTAGGCAAGTCACTCAACAAAAGGCCTCATCTCTGAAGCTGGGATAATAGGTGTCTACCTCACAGAGTTGTCATGAGGATGAAATAAAATAATGTACCTCAAGCATTTGGCAAATTTGAAGATGATATATGATACCAACTATTACAATATGATATTTTACTGAAATAACTGATTTTAGGAAAAATTTTAAAAAACTGGTCCAGTATGAAAAAAAAAGACTCCCACAATAAGTATCAAAAGAATTACTTAAATTTACTTACTTAAATTTGGCAAGTCTGTCCCTTGTTTGATTAATTTCTTTAGATTTACTGTGAAGCCAGTCTTCAAGTTGCTTTTTGTTGGGAAAATAGCCTAACAATGAAGTTAATTCATCATTGTGTCTAGATTTTATTTTTCTTATTTGTTCATCTTTGTCAGCCTATGGGGAAAAACATTAAGGGTATTATTTTTTTTTTAATGGAAATGCATCTGACAGTTTTGATATGCCAATTATGACACCAAATGAAATATCATTATCTCAGTTACTAATTGGATTGGACCTGTGTTTCATTGGTATAGGGACCTCCCAAATGAAGAAACTCCAACTACCAACACACTTCGACATCTCTGCACTTAATAGTCTCCCAAGCATTGCCTATAGCACCCTCATGCAGTAGTTTTGTTTCGCCCGGGGTCACATATCACACAGTCACTATCTGTTGGAAGTGGGGCATGAACCCAGGTATTCTTGGCTTTAATGCCATCTCTCTGTCTTCGTCAGTCACTAATGCCAAACAAAAATTTCAATGCTACATTAATATCACCAGAATGATACGATACAGTACTTTGTCTCTAGTCAACATTTCCATTTGGGTTCTCGTCATGGTGTGGAGGTTTAATTGTTCCATCTCCTGGTCTAATTTACGAAGGCTTCTGTCCAGGTCTCCTTTCTCCCGTAGTAGTGCTGGTACTTCTTCTTTCAGTGCTGCTACATTACTGTTCTCCTCTGCCTTGCCGAGTTCAAGTTCCTAAGGAAAAAAAGCAGCACAAATTTGCCCTCTGTGCAGAAGTAAATAACAAGAAGTTGTAAAATCCATTAGAAAGTTACTGAGCACCAAAAAAGGGGCAGAAACATTTAGGTTTGATCAAAAACACAGCCCACGCCAATTAAGGAGACCCTATTGACTCATGCAATGTGAGCAATTGGCCAAACCCCATGTAAGGAATGTGCTGTGTGTATTTTGGTGACAATTTCATGAAGAATATTCCTACCAGAAAGACAACGACTAAGAAAAATAAATGAACGGGTCCAAAACGAGTGCAAAAAAAAAACATTCTTGACATCATCTCCCATCCTGCCCTCCTTTCACCAGGCTCTGACAAAGAGGGACAAGGCCAGCTCTTCCTCCCGTGTCCATGATATCCCTCTCCCCTGTCCTTTGCAGCACACTGCATCAGCAGTCATCTTAAGTTTTCATCCTCTCTCTGACTACTGGGTTTTTCACTAATCCCTTAAAATATGCCAAGATTATTAAAAAATCTTCACTAGATGCCACCATCCCCTCAAGCTATCATTCCATATCTCTCTTCCCTTTCTCAGCCAAACTCCTTGAAAAGAGTTGTCTGTACTTGCCTCTCTCACCTCCTTTTCTTCCTACTCACTCAACCTTCTGCAATCTGGCTTCTGAGACCTCATCACTGAACTGAAACCACTCTCTCCAAAGTGGCCAACACTTCCTTACTTGCCAAACTGGATCTTTTCCAAGCCCTCATCCTTCCCAGTCTACTGGGCACATGTGATATTGCTGACTACTCTTTCCTCCCGGATGCTATCTCTTCTCTGGATTTTCAGGACACCACCATCTCCTGGTTTTCTTCTTACCTATGTGCCAGCTTTTCTGTCACTTTTGCCAGCTCATTATCTATACTACATCCCTTACTGGTGGGTGTAAACCAAGGTTTTATCCGAGACCCTCTTTTCTTCTCTTTACAAGTCTCTCAGTAACCCTGTAAGTTTCCATGGTTTAACTATCAACTGCACAGAGATAACTACGAGATCTAGATATCTAGTCCCAGTCTTTCCTCTGAGCTTCAGTCCCACATCACAAACTGTCCACTGGACGTGTTAAACTGGATATCCCAGAAACATTTCAAACTCAACATGTCCAAAACAGAATTCTTTACCTTTTCCCCTAAATCTTCTCCTCTTCTAAACTTCCCTATTTCTGTTGAAGACATCATCAGTCTTCCAGGTTTGTAACCTCAGCATTATCTTCAGTTCATTATTTGCCTTCACCCCAAATCTAATTAACTGCTACATCTCCACAGTTTTTCTTTCTTTCCTTCTCTCTACTCATAGCCACCTTAGTTCAGGCCCTTATTACCTCTCACCTAGATTAGTGTAAGAAATGGTTCCTAATTGGTCTCCTTACTTCAAGTCTCTAATCTCAAGTTTCTCCTATAAAATGCTGCCAAAGGAATTCTCTTTTATGCACAGAACTGACTATGAGACTCCCCTGCTCAATCAATTTCAGGTGCTCCCTACTGCTTCCAGGATCAACTATCAGCTCCTCTGCTTAGATTTTAAATCCTTCACAAATTGGCCCTAACCTATCTTTCCACTGTCACTGAATATCACTTCCGTGTCTGTGCTCACCGATCCAGGCAAACTGGCTTTCTTTCAGCACATAGCCAACACTCTACCTGAGGTCTCCATAACTTTGCACTGGCCATTACCCATGTTTAGAATTCACTGTCTCCACTCTACTGCACAGAGTCCCTCTCTTTCTTTCAAGATGCATCTGAAGCACCACCTGTTGAAAACAATGTTTTCTGATCTTCTTCCCATCAGCTGCTACCATGCTCCTTCCCCGAACTATCTTGCATTTAATTATTCTGTATTTATCTACACTTATTCATTTTATATTTATTATGCATATACTCAAGTATGCATTTGTTGTTTTCATTAGGATATAAGATCAATTAGAATTGTTTCTTTCTTTGCAATGGCATACCAAATACCCATTTCCTAAAAAAATAGCCTAATTGAAACCCATTTTTAAAAAACACAAGAAATTATAAGAAATGTGAGGAAAAAGGAACTACAATCTCCCAACAGTCTGTTTCCATGTACCTGTATTTTGATTTTTTTTTTGTTAAAAGCTGAAAAACACTAAGAACATCTAAATGTTTATTACTAAAGGCTGAAATAATTATTTTTTCAGAAGGACTGCAGCTACTCTAAAGGCTTGGATGTGGCAGACTTGGGGGTAAGGTGGTGGTTGAGTGGTGGGGAGAGCCTCTAGGTAACTTCCCTACCAAGGTATGCAAATTAATGCTTCTTTACACTACCAGTTTGTATGGGTTCCACATTGCTTACCACATTATTAAGTTTGTGTGTCAACAAATACAATAAAATATGGATGTGGAGGAGATGAGTAAGTCATTAGGTGTATTCCTTAATTAGACAAATATCTTACAGTTTTTCCAAGTTCCTGGTCCAGTTCAAGAATTCTGTCCGAAGATCCCTCTAGCTCTTGCAGTTCATATTTTACATTTTTCAGTTCAGTCTGTTTCTTATTTTGAATTTCTAATTTCAGTTCAATTATTCTTTCCAGGCCAGTTTTCTTATCCCTTATTTCATCTATCTGTTTTTGTTTCATACTTTCTTTTCCCGCAAAGTCATTCTAAATACAAATATTAAAAAAAGCATTAACAATTTTGTCATTATACACTTAGATATATATGGGAAATTCATTTATGATTGTTAAAACATAAGGATTTCAATCTTTTTTCCTTTGACAATAAAACAAGTTCCTTTAATGTATATCTCAGTAAGAGTTTTAATATATCTTATAGCCAAGATATATATTATCTTCAAAGATCTCACATTAAATGTCACTTAAAGATTAATACCTAAATTAGATAAACAAGGCAAAAAGATGAAAAACACCACAGATTGACATATTACAAAATGTTTACCATCATTCTCCTATTAGCTTCTGTTTCTCTTTCTTCTATGTCCTTCACAAGTTTTTGGAAATTTTTAATTTGTCTTTCATTAAATGGTGCTCGTTCATACCCATCTAATTCTAAATGTGTTGCCAAAGACTGTATTAATGAATCTCTGGATCGAATGTTCTGCTGATGACGATCTGCTTGTAGTTGTAGACGTCCTTTACATAAAAAGAAGTACAAAATCATTAACAATTCTATTCACATAAAATTAAAATCTAAGACTTTAATTTTTTTAAACTCATTCTTTCCAATTACATATAAAAATAATTTTTTTAAAAAGTTGAGTTCCAAATTTTTCTCTCCCTTCCCTCCCTGCTCCTTGGGAAGGCAGGCAATTTGATATAGATCATAGATGTGCAGTCATGCAAAACACATTTCCATATCAGCCATGTTTCACACGGACCAAAGAAAACCCTAAGAAGCCCAAGAAATATAAAAAGTTTAAAAAAGTGCTTCAATCCACCTTCAGACTGCATCAGTTCTTTCTCTGGAGGTGGAGAGCATTTTTCCTAAGTCCTTTAGAATTGTCTTCAATCACTGTCGTGATTAGAGTAGTTAAGTAAGACTAATTTTAAACACTTGACTCCAAAAATACATGATACTGTGGAAAAATGCCATGGACAATGTTTTTCAATAGTTGTATTACTCTGATTTTGGGGGGATAAAGTATTTTACAAGCATCATCTAGAGGTAGAGTATTACAGTGGAGAGAGTGCGGGGCCTAGAATCAAACAGACCTGGGTTCAATCAAATTCCATTTTATGACATTTATTAGCTAGATGACCATAAATTACTTAAAATCTATGTGTTCCAAACAAATCCCTATAACTTATGTCCAAATGCACTGACAGGGTAGGATTTGCTTCAGTAGCATATTCTTAAGGAGAAGCGTAGCACTTAGATGGACTGCATGTTTCTTAATTATTATCCATTAAGCAACTTGGTAAGTGCCATGCAGCATAGTAGTATACAAATATTATTTTCTTGTGTATTTGCTGGCATAATTAAGAAGCTGATTTTCATGTAAGTTGTGATGCTGTTGTTTTTTAAATATACAATCTTCAGATTTCAAATTGTCAAATAAAGTGTTTTATACACCCTTAAAATCTTTAATTCCCAAGATGTGTGTTAACAGGGCATCAATCTTGATTTCATCAAGAATCTGCAATTTCTTGAGTTTATCAGGGTAGGATGAGAACCCTCTCTTACCAACATAGACTGCAACCCATACAGATTGAAATGTCTGTAAGTCTCAAAGAAGAAATTCTTAGCATGTGGCCTGTGAATGTGGATTAAGAAAACTTTCTCATAACCATATTTCAGAGTAATTTGTTTCCTGTCTAATCCTAAGTATTTTATTTTTTGCATTTAAGAACATATTCTGAGGAGTCCATAGGCTACACCAGACTGCCAAAGGGGTCCATGGACACAAAAAAGGTAAAGAACACCTGCCTAGAGAGGTTAAATAAACCACTTATGGTCACATGACCAGGAGATATCCGAAGTATGATTTGAACCCAAGTCTTGCAGGATCCAGATCCAGTATTCTATCTCTTCCCCTACAGTATCTCTCCAGTAATAACACCTAGTCACACTAAATACACTGTCGCAACGAATAAAGCTCCAGTCCACTTTACCCTGTTCCACAAGCAGTTCGGATTTTTCATGATTCAGCAGCTTAGATTCTTTATCTGTTCTATCCAGCTCTCGCTGACAGTCAATCAGTCTCCTTTCCTTTTCTCTCACGGTTCTCTGGTGATTATGGTACAAATCGTTGAGCTGTTCATCAGTCCCTTGAAATACCTAGGCAAAACCGGAATAAACAACTTAAAAAAAAATGTAAGGGGGCATCAGCATTACTTTAATTAGCAGTAACTTGTGTATGTATATGCCATGACTTTGAGAGGGAAAAAACCCAAAGCTCCTAACCTCACTATCACTTATACAAATATTAACATAAAAATAGTGATCTTTTTCAAAAAGAATAAGGCAATGTCATGGTTTAACATAATAATCTCTTTTATATAACATATTCTAAGGTAGAATAAAATTTCAATACAAACCTTTTCCATTTTCTGCTCCAGTTCATTGTTGTCCTTTTCCATCTGCTTCTTTCTGCTCTCCAGAGCTTTAATGTCATTGTCAAGCCTCACTATTTTAGAAAGATTCTGTTCAATTTCTTTTAGATGAGTCTGAAAATGAAGTAAGGCTCTTCAAACATGAAACTCACCGTAGCTTAATTTGTTCATTTAAAATATTTTAAATGCTCATAGAACTTAATTTAACTGAACACACTGCATTTAAGGATAGCAAAGAAGCTTCCATAGTAGGAAATTTTTATTTTAAGTGAAGCAAGAATTTTGAAGGAAAATCGGTCTTTTGACATACCCCACAAAAACAGCAACAAGTATTTCCAGCCCAGAAACTAAGAGAAAGAGAAATACCCTTTACAAAAACTATGAAATATTCATGAGCATTAACTTAACACATAAGACATATAAGAGGTCTACATAAAGATGACTTCAAAATGATTTTGACAGAAATGGAGGCAGAAAAGATAAAATAAAAGAATATGAGTAGATAGATGGTACAGTTAAGAAATCACTGGGCCTGGAGAATTCAAATCCAGCTTTTCAAATATTAGCTGTGTGACCCTGGGCAAGTCACTTAACATCTAGTTTGCCTCAGTTTCCTCATCTGAAAAATTGGGATGATAATGTCATCTACCTTACAAGGTTGCTGTGAGGATCAAATGTATAGTGCTTAACAGAGTGCCTGGCATATAGCAAGCATTATACAAATGCTAGCTATTGTCATATTCCTATACATCATTAGGTCAAACAAATATTATACTTGTCTTACTTGCTAATTTATGAAATACAAATCAAATTATTAACTAAAAACAATACAAAAAACCCCAACTGTCTAAACATGAGATCATGCTGATACTATACTTTCAAAGTTGAATCACATAGCCCTCCTTTCCATTAATCAAATGGCTTTAGAAGATGACAGGAGGAAGACAGAAGTGATTACTATCAGCTAACATAGTAAAAGAAGGCTTCATGGAAGGGGCCAGTTCAATTGGATTGGATGCCTATTGTGTCCATCTACTTAGGCATTACCTTCAGTGGTCCAAGCTCATTGTCATAGGACTTGACAAACTCCTTAGAAGATGCTAATTGAGCTTCCTTGCTGACAATCTGATCTCGAATCTCACAAGCTTTTTCCTTATTCTGTTTCAGGTACTTTAGTTCAGTCTGACATTCTTTTACCCGAATGCTTTGGTTGTGACGCACTGAACGAAGAGTCTCCAAGGCTTTAATATACCTGAAAAAAAGGAATAAAAAGAGCATCATTTTAACATTTTTCTGTTACAGTAGTTTAAAGCAACACAACTGAATCAAATGAAACATTTTAAAAGGCTCTAGCAACATTATTTAAACAGATGCAATTTTACTAATGAACTAAGTATTTTGTGGAGCTATAAATGTTACACACCTTGTTGCTGAAAAGATTTCATCAAATTTCTGTT
Source organism: Potorous gilbertii (assembly GCA_028658325.1). Classification (NCBI taxonomy): domain Eukaryota; kingdom Metazoa; phylum Chordata; class Mammalia; order Diprotodontia; family Potoroidae; genus Potorous; species Potorous gilbertii. The sequence continues at coordinate 415,206,740 of CM053769.1, forward strand.
TCAGGGCCTTCCCTTCACTTAAAGGCCAATTGGAATCTTCTTGATGGCAAAAAATGACATTATTGAGCACAGATTTGGAAACACCAAGGGAACTGATCATCTCTCGGTCGATTTCTGCACACTTAGAGCTGAGGCTCACCTTTTCACCATGCCTACAGATGATGATGATGAAGAATATCTTATATTTGTATAACAAATTACAAATTATAATTTCACACACATCATTTTATTTTACCCTCACAACAAATCATGACCTAAGTAGAGCATGTATTACTATCACCTTCATTTTACAGATGAGGAAACTGAGGTTCAATGAGGATAAGTTATTTGTCCATGATCAATAAATAGGTGAAAAGCCTGAATTTAAAAAAAAAAAACTTAAGTAGATAGAGTCTGCAAACTAAATACTGGTGATCTTTATTTCTACTTGTGATAAAACTTTGGGACATATTATTATGGGGATGGAAACCATTTAGAAAAGAAAGCACTGATCAAATAGAATGAATCATGCCAAGCTAACCTCATTTCCTTTTTTGACAGTTACTAGACTGGTAGAGTAACAGAATTTAGTAAGCAAAGTACTTAGATTTCAGCAAAATATTCAACAAAGTCCTCCAAATTACCCTTATAGACAAGATGGAAGGAATGTGGATTAGATGAAAATAAAGTTAGGAATATTTGGAAATGCTTGAATTTCTTGACCCAGAATGGGTCAATTTGAAGTGAGGTCCTCAGTGAAGTACAACAGTACTATGCTGCTTAACAGAAGGTATAGAAGGTCTCCTTATCAAATTCTCAGAAGATACAAAGCAAGGAGACACAGATAACACAATGGATGACACACTATGGATCCAAAGATCTTGACAGCTAGACCAATGAGCCACAGCTAATAAGATGAACTTTAATAGAGAGAAAAGTAAAATTCTACACTTGAGCTTAAAAAAGCAACTTCACAAATACAAGTGGGAAAGAATAATTACTCTCACATAAAGTAAATTGCAGCCAAACTTGACCACTATATATTCCTAGAACTTAGTATGTTTCTTGCATCTGTATAATTACACGTACTGTTCCCTGTACACCTAGAATGCATGTGTTCCTCCTCAATTCCACCTACAGTTATCCCTTCCACATCATGACTTTCCACGTTGTGACTTTCTCCATCAGTTTCAATATATCATGGGTGGGCATAAGAAATTAAATGGGAATTTTGGGGGAGTTTTGCAGAAGTCACAGATGACATACAAAGGACAATAGATGACATAGAGCATATAAACAAATACTTAACCCAAATTTAAAATAAGGTATTGTAAATACCCCATAAAATAAAAAGAAAAAAATTCAGACCTCTTTTTTGGTATGAAGGCAAGGTCAAAAAATTTTACGCAGATTTTCTAGATCATGGGGGTGCTGACTCCCTAACCCCCACAACGTGGAATGGATAACTGTATTAGAATAGCCTTTGCTTTCTATTTTTCTTCTGCTATCTCCTCTATAGAGCCTTCTCAATCTCCCTAAACTCAAAGTGTTCTTTCCATCCTCAATTTTTTTCTAGAATATAGCACCTGGATCTCTCCTGTCACCATGTCTCTCTACCTTGTTTTATACTAATCTATCTATACATGCTGTAATCCCCCCAAACTAGCTGTATGTTAGTGCCCTAAGAATAAGAACTACACCATATTTTTATCTTTGTATCCTTAGGACATACAGCATGGCTTAATGATTATAGAGGTACACTTAAAGCTAGGAAAACTAGGTTCAAGTTACATTTCTAGTATCAGCTGTGTGACCCTAGAAAAATAACTTCCTAAGCAAGTCTTTAAAACTCTAAATTTAAAACCCTAAAACTAATGCATTGCTGGTGGAATTGTGAACTGATCCAACCAATCTGGAGAGTAACTTGGTACTATGCCCAAAGGACTACAAAACTGTACTTATCCCTTGACCCAGAAATACCACTTCGAGGGCTGTATCCCAAAGAGATCACAAAAATGGGGACAGGACCCACATGTACAAAAATATTTATGGCAGTTCTTCCAAAGAATTGGAAATTGAGGGAATGGCTAAACACACTGTGGTATATGAATGTAATGGAATACTATTGTGCTATTAGAAATGATGAGCAGGCAGACTTTAGAAAAACTTGATGCTATGAATTGATGCTATGTGAAGTGAACAGAACCAGCAGGAAACTGTACACAGTAACAGCCATATTGTGTGATGACTAACTTACATAGACTTGGCTCTTCTCAGCAATGCAAGGATCTCCAAAAGATTCATGATGGAAAATGTCATCCACATTCAGAGAAAGAACTCTAGAGTCTGAATACAGAATGAAGCACACTATTTTGCTCTTTTTTCTTTTGCTTCTTTTTTCTTGTAGTTCCTCCTATTGGTTCTAATTCTTCTTTAAAATATGACTAATGTGAAAATATGTTTAATATGAATGTATATGTAGAGCCTATATCAGATTGCATGCTATCTTAGGATGGGGGAAGGAGAGGTAGAGGAGAGAAAATTCAGAACTCAAAATCTTATGAAAGTGAATATTGAAAACTAAAAATAATTTACTTAAAAATGTTAAAAGAAAAATGAATGTTAAAAATTGTCTTTACATATAATTGGAAAAAATAAAATACTCTTTTTAAAAATAAAAAAATAAATAAAATTCTAAGTTACAAAGAACATGTCAACCGAAGTTCTCTATTCAACTACATCACAGGTCCAGTCTCTATCCATATTCTTTACCCCCAGAACTTAGTTCTTCACAAATAGTATATACTTCATGAAGGTTTATAAAACTGAATTTAAGAGTGTACTTTAAAAAAGCAACATATGCCTACTTTTACTCATCGATTTGCCACTTTTTTTGAGGTATGGAAAAAATTTCCCTCTAAAATGTGTAAAAATTGTCTCTATTGTCTAAAAATAACGTTCTAATGATAAAGTCAAACAGTTATATATGAGTTTAATAAGGCAGTAATGTGGCATAGCTTAGAATAATGCTGATACTCACTTTGTTTCTTACTGGTAAAATATAAGAAGCAAGTTTTTTTTAGATTTACCAGTGAATTACAAGAATGTCTTCTGAAGTCAATATAAGACTTATTCTAATACAAAGACAGAGGTTGAAATAGCTAAATTAATTTTCTCAACTGGGTTCTCATCACTCATGGCAATTACTTATTCTTCCCTTACTCTAATTTACTCTCCAAAGTAGTTACTCCAACTTTTTCCTTTCTCCTCTAGACTCCTCCCCTACCTTCTCCCCCAACCCCCTCAGCAAAGAATCAGTTTACTAACAAAATGTCGACTACCCATTAATAGAAGAATAGCTTACAGATTATTATGGCAACATGAGAAACAACAAAGATGAAAAATTCAGAGGAGCATGAGAAGACTTGTATAATTTATGGCAAAGTGAAGCAAGTAGAATCAGAAAAATTTACAAAACAACCACAACACGTAAGGAAAAACAATACTTTAAAAACCACCAGAAAAACCATGATGAAGTATGTCTTTTGGGAGAGATAGTAGACTACAGCTATGTAATGATATGTAATGGCCAACATGCTCATCTATTTTGCTTAACTGTACTTATTTGGTACAGGGGAGAGTTCTATTTGGGGAAAACATTAAAAAAAATCCATAAAACATTTTTTAAAAGGAAACTAGAAACCTTGTATCATTAACTCCCTTTGCTAACCTATTCAAAACTCTTCCCCACCCCAACCAGTGTGCTCTTCCGATGTACTCCAATCTCTTTTGAAAAAGTGAACCTTATCCTTGTCAAAGTCAACCCCTTTCCTTGCACTCCTGACTCTAACCTTCTCCATCTTTCTCTAGGAGCATGTCTCTCAATCTTTATCCTCTTTAATTTCTTCTCCACTACTCGTTCCTTTCCCATCTACTGGATGTACAGGAGACATAGTAAACTCATCATATCTGAAACAGAACTACTCATCCCCCGCCCCCCACTTCCCTATTACTGTAGAACAGCACCATCCTCCCAGTCCCTCAGTCTCACAACACAAGGGTCATCCAGAGTCATCTCAATAGCTCACCCTACCCCCACCCCCGTATCCAAGGTATTGCCAATGCCTGTCAACTTCATCTTTGCAAAATTTCTCAAAGAGATTCCCTTTTCTCCTCTGACACTGCCACCGCTCTACTACAGCCCTCATCTCCTCACAATTGGATTATTGCAATAACCTTCTGGTGTATCTGCCTGCCTCAAGTCTCTCTGCTCCTCTATTCAGTCACTAAGTGATTTTCCTAAAGTGCCCCTTACTCAAATAAACTTCAAAGGCTTCCCAAAGCCTCCAGGAGCAAGTACAGAATGTTGTGTTTGGTATTCAAAGTCCTTTATAACCTAGCCCTCTCCTACTTTTCTAGTCTTCTTACACCTTACTCTCCTCCATGCACTCTTCAAACCAATGATACCAGCTTCCTTGCTCATTCACAATCAAGACACTCTTGGGTCTAGGCAACTTCTCTGTCTTCTATTTGTGGAACACTGATTACTGCCTTCCCTGACTTCCTTTTAAGTCTCAACTAAAATCCTACCTGGTACAGGAAGCTTTCCCTAACCCATCTTAATTCTAGGGCCTTCCCTCTTAATTATTTCCTATCTATCCTTTATATATCTTGTTTATACATATTTGTTTGCTTGTTGGTTCTCCCATTAGATTGTAAGCTCCTTGAGGGCAGGGACTGTTTTTAACCTCTTCTGCATCTCTAGCACTTAGCACAATGACTAGTAGGCACTTAATAAATGTTTATTAACTAACTGATTTACTTATCTATGGATGTGATGTATTCCTCCCAGTAAAATGTAATCTCCAGGGTGGCAGAGGGCATTTTATGTGTCTTTGTATTCCCAGTGCCTGACTCAGTGTCTTACCCACAATAAAGAAAAAATAATCACAACATAGCAGTTTAAGGTTTGAAAAGCACTTTTCATACATGATCTTACTTGATCTTTATAACAATCTTGTAAGATGTTATGATCAACAACATTTTACAGATGAAGAAACCACAGAAGAAAAATTATTAGAAACTTTTCCACAGTTACACAGATGGTAAGTGACATTGTTGTGTTGGAGGCAGGATTCAAATCCAGAGCCCAATGAGTCCAAGTCCAGAACTGTCGGCACCACATCAGACTGCCTAGCAGGTGCTTCAAATATCTGCTGACTTTATGTGAAATTTCCTATTTACCTTGTTTCTCACCTCAACTATTTGCACAATTCCCTAATTATTTTTTTTTCAATTCAGCATGTGAATTATACCATAGAATTATGCCAGAGAAGCATGGCAACATTTTCTAAAGCCTTCAGTTCACTATTGTTATATATTAAATGATATCTGATCTGTATCCCAAAGAGATCATAAAAACAGGAAATGTACCCACATGTACAAAATTTATAGCAGCACTCTTTGTGGTAGCAAATAAATGGAAATTGAGGGGATGCCCATCAACTGGGGAATGGTTGAACGAGTTGTGGTACATGAATGAAATGGAATACTGTGGGGCTATAAAAAATGATAAACAGGCAGAATTCAGAAAAGGCTGCAAAGACTTATATGAACTGACGATGAATGAGGTAAGCGGAACTAGGACATTGTACACAAAGCCAAAAGTCTCATAATGGAAAATGCTATCCACCATCCACAGAAAGAACTATGGAGTCTAAAAACAGAGTAAAAGCAGACTGTTTGCTCTCTTTTTCTTTTGTTGTTTTGTTTCTTTCTAGTGGTTCTTCCCATTAGTTCTTATTCTTCTCTACATCATGACTAATGTGAAAATACTTTTAACATGAATGATCATGTAGAGCCTACATCAGATTGCAAGCCATCTTGGAGGGGAAAAGGGGGAGAAAATTGAAAACTTAAAATTTTATGGGAGTGTGGAAAACTAAAAATAAATTTTTTAAAAAAGGTACCTTCCATTATTGATGTAAGAATAAAGTTCATGAACTTACGCAGTGGAAAAAAAATATTCTTCCTGTGAATACAAAATGAAAAGGAAATGGAACCTGAAACAATAACTTACTTTGTTCTAGTGATGATTCCTTCCAGGGTTTTAAATTCTGTTTTTTTGCTTTTCTGAGTACACACCATTGACCTCTGTACAGCTACAAGTTCCCCATTGACATCACGAAACTGTAGACGAATCTGAGCTTTAACATCTGTTTCTTGAGCAATCTTTGATTCAAACCAAAGAAAATAATCAATTTTTCAGAAAAAAATTCATTTCACCCTTTATACTTTCTTCAATGACACTTTATCAATTAAAAGATATGTGTACCAGAAAATACTATTTCAGCTTTAGTTCCTCTAAATTAATTATAATATATATAAATATATAAATAAATTATAATTATTTAAGTACACAATTCCCCCACCTGGTGTCACTTTGCCTTTTCAGAATTTTCACACTATTCCCTGACTTATAATGTATGCTCCTTTTCGTTTTTATGTACATTTGCTCACATTGTTTCCATAAGCCTAGAATGTCTTTCTTGCCTTCTTGGTGTATTTAAGCTCATCATTTAAAGTCTAATTCAAATGTTACTAACTACTTTCACCAAACCTTCCCTGTACTCTCTCCATGCACCAGCCCCATCTCCCCTTAAGTAAAGAATTTTTACCTCTTGGAATTCACACAGTACTTTGCTTGTAATTCCCTTAAGCACTTATGAAATCTTTTGTATTATGGTTATCTATGAATAAATCATATCTACCTGCTAGACTCTAAGCTTTATGAAAGCAAGAAACTATCTTGCCTAAAGTTTCTTGCTTCCCTAGCACCTAGAACAATTACTTGTTAAAATGGACCCAAAAGTTTGACAAAAGCAAGGAGCTAGTTTCCTTTAAAAAGCATCTCCTATCCATGAGGTCAGAGGCAGGAAATCTTTTTATCTACTAGAGGCCACTAACCTAAAGAAATAAAAAAAATGAATTGAAAGATACATAAATGAATTACAAGTTAACTTAGACTTTCTTTTTTAAAGTTAATATAAAACATTTCACTTCCTCACTTTTAAAATTAAGAACTAAGAAAAGTTATTACACAGACACAAAATCTTTAAGGAAAATTTAAGAGAAATGATTTCTAATGAGGACAAAGAGTCTAGACTTTGGGCAAGTCTTCTGACTTCTTTGGACATCAGTTCTGTCACCTATAAACGAGGGAAAAGAACTAGATAAAGTCCCTTCCAGCTCTTTCTATGACACTTTTAAAAGAGCACTTGATCCAAAGAAATCCCACAGGTACAAAGGAACTTGTCAAATAACTTGGATTTTTAAAAAAAGACAAGTAGAGAAGATAGAAGCAAGGGCAGATAAAAGGAAATCAATACAAAAGTCTGTCACTGTCCTGTAAAAGCACCAAAATTGCTAAAGCTCAGAATGAACTGGGGTTCTCAAAGAAAAGTGAGGGCAACAAAAAGAATTACTCTAGCTGTATTGGAGAAAGCAAAGGGTCAAGGAAGACACTGCTCTAAGATGGGGTAGTGTTTAAGGCAAAGACTTCTAGCCTCTTATTTTGTTTTTCTTTACTTTGCTGAGGAAAATTAACTTCAGACTAAAAAGTTCAGAATAAACATTTCCAAAGAGAGTTGAAACTAAGGATGAACAGCAATTAACATAGAACGTAATTGCTTTTGATAAGTTCAAGCCACAAATCCAAACAAATCACCTTCACTCACTCATTTGATCAGCATTTATTACATGCCTATTATGTGCCAAACAACAAGGTAAGCACAGAGATTTCAAAGACAAACATAAAACAGCCCTTGATCCCCCAAAAACTTAACTGGGACCAATAACATATGCATAAGTAGATATAAAATAAATACAAAGTAAATATAAGATAATTTTAGCTAAAGTAGTGACTAGTGAGGGGGAGAAGAGGACAGGAAGAAAAGGGAAAACAACTAGGAATTGAGAGTACAGAAACAAAAAATAGTCTCTGTCCTCAAGGTGCTTATATCCCAGGAATTAAAAGAATTGGCATATGTGATTGCTGAGCAACTAATTTGTAATCTTTAAACAAAAAACCGTAAAGTACAGAAGAGGTAATGTAATACTGACATGTCCCAATCTGAAAGACAGAAGTGGGTAGGATCTTCAAATTACAGACCAGGGAGTTAAACTAATATTCCAGGCAAAATTCTAGACTTATTAAAGTGAATGAACATCTAGAAAAGAGGTGATGATCACAGACAGTCAGAGTGGATTCAATAACCACAGGTCCAGCCAGACTAATACATCACTTGATTTTTGACAACATGCCTGGGAGGGAAAGACAGCAGACATGGTTCACCTACCTAAATTTCAGCCAAATATGCAATAAAATCTCTCATGCTAATAACCTTTTAGATAAGAGAGGCAAATAATTGTTAGGTGAATTTGGCAGTGGTTGACTAGTCAGACCCAAAGAGTCTCTGATGGCTTGATATCAATTTGAATGGAAGTCTCCAGGCGTTCATCTTAGATCTGTCCTTAACCTTGTGCTGACTGACACTTTTCTCAGACTTGAATAATGGCATGGATGATATGCTTATCAAAAATGTAGATGACATAATGATTGAAGGCATAGCTAACATTCTGGATGATATTCATGAACCAAAGACTGAAACTAGAAAGATGAAATTTATTATAAATGTCAATCTTATGCTCAACTCAAAACTCAACTTCATAATTATATGTGGTAGATAAGCATAGTCTGAAAAAGATCTGAGGTTTTAGTGGACTGAAAACTCAATGAGTCAGATGTATGATATATAGCATCAAAAACGAATGTTCTCTGAGGATGCACTGAGCAAGGCCTAGTATTTAGGACCAAGGTGGTGATAGTCTTACTGTACTCTATCCTGGCCAGACTACAAATGGATTCTTAGGTTCAATTGTGATGGGAGGACATTGTAGGGAGGACACTGCTAAATAGGCCATCATTCAAGCGAGGACCACTAAGATAATTAAAGGACTAAAGATCATGCCAACTGAGAAGTAGCTGAAAGAACTAGGGATGTGTAGTCTGGAGAATACAAGTAAAGGAGAGTCATGATAGTTTTCTTTTACGAAGTTCTTCCAAAAGTTTTAGTGCAGTTTTAAGACTTTGGGGACAACCTATTTATGAAGGGCTGCCATATGGAAAAGGGATTAGATTCATCCTCTTTGGTCCCAGAAAACAGAATTAGGAATGACGGGCAGAATTTGCAAAGAAGCAGATTTTGGCTTGATATAAGAACAAGTTCCTAACTAGTATATCTGTCCAAAAGTGGAATAAGATATTTCAGGTTGGCTTAAAGAATTCCCTTGCCAGAAGTCTTCAAGCAAGGATTGAAAGGGGCTTCTTAAAGAAAAGTGAGGGCAACAAAATGAGAATTATTCTAGCTGTATTGGAGAAAGCAAAGGATCAAGGAAGCCACTGCTCTAAGATGGGGCAGTGTTTGAGGCAAAGACTGCGAGCCTCTTATTTTGCTTTTCTTTACTTTGCTGAGGAAAATCATTAGTCAAGTATATTATGGAGGGAGAAGGGATTCATATGCAGGCACAGGTTGACCTAAATGGTTTTAAGATCCCTCTCAACATGAAGATTTTTGTAATGGTATACCCTATAAACACATGAAAGAGTGGCACAAGTGAGTGATTATGACATAAAAGAAATAGTCTTACTCTTTTCTTCAGAATGTTATATTTAAAAAGTGCTCAAATTTCTGTTATACTACAACCTGTATTGTAAGTTTTATTACTATTTCTGTTAATGTTTTTTAAAAAGTTTATCAGAAAAATACAAATTATCTTTGCATATATATTCTTCTTACCTTTGGATCATAAACAAATGTATTTCCTTTGGTACCAGGCGGGAAATCTCCAGTAGAAACATACCTGAGACATTCAATGATGGTCTAAATACATGAAAAATGATATATATTGCATGAGATGGGCTATTCAAAATGTATTTCAGTGTTCTTATTTGAGCATGTTGAAATAAATTACCTCTAACATTCATTCTAGCTCCAAAGCTATAACTCTATAATCAAGAGACAACATTTGCTAGTACACAGAAAATGCCTGGAACATAGTAGGCACTTGTAAAAATGCTTGATCTCCTCTCCCTTATAATCCTGTGACAAAACATTATATTCAATTTGTTTATTACATATACTGCAAAGTCACTCAACAAATACCTACATCAGAAATGCCTACTGCATGCATTCCTGTGCATATAGGGTTATAAGGAATAAACAAAATACAACATATGATCCGTCACTATACATAAAAACCATTTAAAAACTATCTGTTGAAAGCCTTGTTTCAATTTACTTATAATTTAGTTCCCATACACAAAATTTAATAACAAAATTGTCTTGAAAAAGGCAATACCAGAAATATCATAAGATAGGTTAAATATGCCAAATGAATGCTATAAACAATAAATATAAGGACATAGTAATATATACTGGGTATGTTGTAAATAGTAGATTAGGGAAAGTTTGAGAACACAAAAGGTAGTCTGGGGTCAGATCGTAGATAGTCTTATATGTGGCATATTTATTCATTTAAGTGGAAAAGACATTGCTGATTCTATCACCACAATCTCTCAAATCCATTCCCTGTCCTTTTCGCTCTTAGGTATCCAAAACTCGACCGACCTGAACTATTTTAACAACTCTTGACAGGTCTTCCTGCCTTTAGCCTCTCCCATAAAGTACCACTCTCATCATATCACTCTCCTGATCAAATATTTGGTTCACCACTGCCTACTTAATAGGTTAAGTCCAAATTCCTTATTCTAGTATTTAAAGCCCTCTATAACCTACATATGACTAGTATCCCTAGGTTTACTTTACAATATTTCCTTTCATACACATTACAAATTTCAATATACATTTGTATAATTTATTCTTAATGTCTTGTCTCCTCTTGTCTACCTATTAATCAGTTACTTGAATTCAGGAACTATGTCTTATTCAATTCTGTATGATTAATACTTAGTAGTCTTTGCAAATAGTAAGTACTTAATTTGTTGAACTGAAGTTTTTGATGGGGTAAGACTATTCTCATAATCACACCTGGATTTTTAATTTAAAGAAGCCCTAGTCAATGCCACACAAGTTTAAAAATGGCTTAACTGACATTTCACATTCAATTTGCCTTTGTTTTATTGTACATTTTTCTATAACACATATATGGATTTCCACTTTATTGTTTTTTAAATCATATTATTACACATACCAACAAAACGAGAAGTATGGTTAGTAAGCTAAAGAAATAATACAATGACTTAATAAATATATAATCAACTATCAGACCAAAGGAGAGATTGGCTATCTTAATAAATATTTTTCATTCATAAATATAAGGGCCTTTCTTCATTAAACCATATCTCAGGTGGGCTAAGATCATAGCTAGAGATGAAAGGATTCTCATCTTTTTACACATGAGGAAACTGAGGCCCAAGGAAGTTAAATGACTAACTCAAAGTCACACAAGTAGTTTTACAGATAGGATCTTAACCAAAGTACTCTGGTTGGAGTCAGTGCTCTTTCCCTGTATTGAAGTACTTAGAGACAATCTATGACAAAAATCTTTCTAGTTTCTTAAATGAGTAGACATTCTTATTAAAGTCCAAGAAAATAAATCTTGAATGAATTTTATGTTTTAAAATAATAAAACTTTAAAAGATAAAACACATAATTCATTCTCATTGCAGGATGCTTTTTTTTACAGAATCTAAACCTTCAGCTTGGACTGAAAATACCTGAGATGACTTACCAGGTCTCCCTCCCCCTCCACCCTTGCTCAGTAAACTCCAGTGGTTTCTTATTGCCTTCAAAGCCCTTCATAATCCAGCCCTCTCCTAGCTTTCCAGTCCTCTTACACTTTACTCCCAGACAAGTATTCTTCCATTTAGTGACACTAACCTAATCCTCCCAGGAATCCCCTGTTCCCCCAAGCTCCCCCTTCCCCCACTCTGAATACTGACCTCCCTGGCTTCCTTTAAGTGCCCCCCAAAATCCCACTCTACAAGAAGCCCTTCCCAATCCCTCTTGTTCCTTCCTTCTGTTATTTCCTATTTATACAGCTTTCTTTGCACATATGTTTGCATGCTGTTGCCCCCGTTAGAGTATAAATTTCTTGACAGTAGGGATTATCTTCTGCCTCTTTTTTACCCCCAGCACTTACCAATGTCTGGCACACTGTGGTGCTTAATCAGTGTTTACTGATTTATCAAACAGGTCTTGTCTGCAGCACAGTAGAGAACCAAAACTGTTATGGACCTTAAGTCAAAACTGGCTCATTTCCGTCCTATAGCCAAGTAAGACTTACCGTCTTGCCTGCACCATTGGGTCCAACCAAAATTGTTAAAGGACTGAAGAAAGTGATAACTTGCTTATCCTTGTCCTCTATTCCAAAACTCCTCACACCCATAATGCTCATCTTTTCAATCTTAGACATGTTCTCAATTTTTTTCTTTTTCCAATATCCAAAGTTTTGAGGACCTAAGCAGAAAATTATTTTATTTTATTTTTGGAGCCAACTGCAGCGGAGTGAACAGTAACTCGCTCTGCTTTACACTCAGCTCCAATGGCAGAGCAGAAGCCTTGACCGTGGAGACGGCTCCGTTGGGCCACTCAGACCCAACAACCTGACCCCTGAACCTGGGGCTCCAGGGTAAGTGAAAGCGGACGAGGCGGGAAGGGGGGATGGAGAGGGGCCGGGGTCTTCCAGGCCGGAGTTGGAGCTGAGTGGATGGATGTAGGTGAGGAAGGAAGAGGCAGGCAGTGGAGCAGGGATACGGGACAGGAGAGGTGACGCTGGGGGGGCGGGGCAGGAGATGTAGTCGGGGTAAGGGGATGGAGATAGGTGGGGAGGAGGGCAGAGGAGCACGCAGGGGAGGAGAGACGTGGGGAGCCCAGGACACACCTACAGGCGAGAGCACAGGCCCCGCGCCTGGGGCTCAGCCTGGGACCCCCACCTCCTACCGGCTACTTTTCTACGGCCTGAGGCGAGGCTGGGTCCAAGAGGGCTCCCCCGCCACCAAGCCAGCCCCCTCCGATACCTTCACTGACCCACCGGCGAGTCCCGCAGGCCTCCGCCCCACCCCTTCCCCTCGCGCAGGCCCGCCCCTTCCGAGCTCTCGCGCGCTCCTTCCCCCGCCTCTTCCGGGCCGTTGCATAGTAGACCGGAAGTCCAAGGTTTTCTCCGCCCCCTCGAGGCGGGGAGGAAGACTGAGGCAGCCCAGTCCTGCTAAGTAGTGTCTCAGGCAGACTGGGGCGGAACCAGAGCTATTGGGGCGGGTTTCTGTGTCCCTGTGTGTTCGTCCTTCATTGCCAAAGAAGACCACGCCATCAGAGAAATGATGACATGACTTGCACTTGACTTTGTTTTGAGTGAGGGAGGGCAGTGCAGGTCACCAGCCTCACTTCTCCACCAGAGCCATCTGAATCCAGTGACCAGATATTCATCAGGATGACTGGAGATGGCCCAGGATGAGGCAAGTGGGGTGAAGTGACTTGGCCAAGGTCACACAGCTAGGGAGTGTCAAGGGTCTGGGGTGAGATTTGAATTCAGGTCCTCCTGACTCCTGCACTGGTGCTTATCCACTGCACCACCTAGCTGCCCCCCAGCCTGAAGCCCCTGGGGTGGACCCCAGTAGGACCCCTTCCCACTCCAGGCTCTGAGCTTAGAGAAGGGAAGGAGATCAGGGTCCGGCCCGCATCTTACAGACGAGGAAACTGAGGCAGGTGGAGTTGAGGTGACCTGCCCAGTGTTCGCTTACACATTTAGTGTAAGCGTTGGAAGTGGCCTGCCAACCGGAGGTCAGCCCTCTAGTCTCTGTGCTCTGCTGCCTCAGTAGTAGGGTGTTAATGTCTTGACATTTTGAGTAGCTGGGGAAAAACCGCAAAATTAAACCTTCGAAAAGTTAGGAACAAGTTGTTGATTATTATTTTTTTTTTTGCTCAAAATGAATGGGACTTCATATATCGTTTTGCTTTCTACCTCTCTAAGTGCATCTTCCATGTGATGTTCATCTGTTCATCGTCTTCCAGCATCATTGTAACCAGTGAATTTCTATTTCTTTAGCATAAAACAGGTCGAATAGACCTTTCTTGTTTCTGATACAGGAAACGTCTTTATACATTGAGTGAGTCTATGGTCAGTATGCAGAATGTAGGAAAAGGATAGGGACTGATTTTATTGGCATATTTACCAATGCATAGGGACTGCCCTTTCTAAACTTTGTCTCTCTCATCTTCACTTAGGGCTTTGTATCAGGGCTTCGGTGTTTGATAAATATCTAGTGAATGAATAGAATGGCAGATATTTTTCAACTTCCCCAGCAAATTTCCAAGTCTGCCACTTAAAACCATAACCATACAACTTCAGTTTCCTCATCTAAGGATGCTGAACTTGATGGCCTTGGATATCTTTTCTCATATTGAATTTTAAATTTCAAGATTACCTGAAAGATTAGACACCGGATAAAATATCAGTAATATAAGCTTTCCTGTCTCTGTCAAAAAAGATATCAGTTGAATTTTCTTACTGCTTTTGTGTTGATTTATTGACTGATTAGGAACACTCTCTCAAAGCATTAATCTAAGCCTTAATGTCTGCATAATGGAGAGTTTTTCAGGGAACCCCTGATCAACTGAGTCCCCTCAACCCAGTCACTGAAATTACAGAATGAAAGGGACAGGCAGTTGAAACAATAAAATGTAAAGATTTACTTTTAAAGTTTGACCTTATCTTTGAATTTGCCCATTTGCCCTTTGTAAAGGGTTTTCCCCTTTCAGACTTCAGTTGTCCATTGTAAAGAAAGTGTAGGGGCAGCTAGGTGGTGTAAGACTCATTTTTGTGAGTTAAAGTTGTGACCCTGGCCAGGTCACTTGAACCTATTTGCCCCAGTTTCCTTATCTGTAAAAGGAACTGGAGAAGGAAATAGCAAACCACTCCAGAATCTTTGCCAAACAAACCCCAAATGGGGTCATGAAGAGTCAGACAAGACTGAACAACAAAAAAGGAAGTGTAAAAGAGGGTTTATGCTTCCTTACTCTCCTTTAGAAGGTGTGGAGAAATTTACAAATCACTGTGGACTAGCCATTGGCTGGCTGAAGGATCAGCCACAACTCTGGTGACCTTTAAAAAACAAGTTCGAGAATCGAAAAGGGAGTCATCTCTGGCTGTCAAGGAGGCTGGTTATCGAGGAAGAACCCAGGGCTTCACAGTTGTCCTTGTACTTTATTTGTAGTGAACAGGAGGAGGGGATTTCTCTCCTATCTTCCCTCCTCTTGAGTCAGCATAGTGTAGTAGAAAAATTTGGCCAGGAGGAGGTGCTGCTTCCAGCAGAGAGCAGGCCCACAGAGAAGAAGAGCAGACTCAGAGAGTGCCGTGGAGTGACATGTGCAGCCAGGAACAGCAGTGTAAGGATAGCATTAGAAAAGGAAAAAAAATCCACTGTACAGTATTGATGATGTGTTGCCTTGATACATTGTATTCCTTACATGTTTGCCTCTCTACAAGTGTACTCTATGTATCCATTTTTTCCTACTCTGTGCATTTGTGAGATGCTGCACCTTGTTTATGGGGATCATATGGTAACAACTATCATAAGCTACTGTTATGTCAGTTCAACAAATGCTTTTGCTTCAAGCTAATTATGCATAACTATGTATGGCAAAATAATATGCGGGGACTTTTTTAGCTATAGTTTTAGAAGTGCAGTACCATCTTTGGTTCCTTTGATATCTTAAACCTGGAGTAGTCATCCTTCGGGAAACCCAATCTATGCAAGCTGGGAGGTAGATCAGAGAAGTCACTACATTTGCTTCATGAGTACTATTTATGATTTTTATCACTTTCACATTGTGGAAATTTAGTCACAGGATTCTTTTCCTCCAGTACTTTAACAACTGTGTTGAGAGGCCACAGAGAGGAATTTACTCATTACAAACTTAATTTGAAAAACATACAGTCATTGTCTGTGTTGAAAGATAGACATGATTTCCAAGTACTTCATCCTCTCTCTTCCCTTTCCTTCCCCCTAAGCCACCACAGCACCTTTGATCTCTTCTCACCAGGAGTCATTTCTGGTAACAGTCCTTAGTCAGTTATCTTCTAAATTTAATTGTTGCCCAAACAATGGAAGTTTGCCTGTAAATAAAAATGGAAGGGAGAGGAAAAGAATCAGATTCTACATTAAATATCTCTAATAAATTATCATTTGGCTCTGAATGGGTGACATTTTCTAAACTTTTGTCTTTATTACATCTCTGTTGTTGTGACACATATATTCAGTGAACCCAAACTAAATAAGTTACTATGAGGGATAATTAGTATGCTGAATGACAAAATCAGAATCCAGAAACATCATTATAAACTGGAATGGTAGTGTGAAGTTTACACTAGGAATTTAAAAGAATAAATTTCTCCACATTGAATTTTAAAAATCATTTACAAAAGTACAGGACAGAAGAGGCATGGTTCATATGCAAAATGCCTAAAGGTTTTTAATGAATTGCATGCTTAATATGATTCAGCAATATGATATGCCACCCAAAAAAGCTAATTACTTTAATATGCTTAAGAAATTTTTTCCAATTTTATGTGAAAACATTTTGTAACATTTGTTTTTTAAAATTTCGAATTCCAAATTCTCTCCCTTTCAGGAACAAATACATTCCTCCAGATTAAGGGTGCCACCCTATAACTGACTTATAAATGAGAAATGCAAAAGTGATTGACAAACTTTAGAAGATGAACCCTATTTCTTTCCCAGAGACATGAACAATTCTCCAGACTTACAGTTTCACTTTGTAACTGAGACATCCCCAGAAAGTAAAGGTGCTTGGAATTGCTAAAGAGTCAGACATATCGTCAGATATCTCAGTGTGATGTTAATGAGTATGTCTGTACTTTCCATGGGGGAGACATCTTTAAAGATAAAGCAAAGGCCTCATCCTGTGATTTCATCAATTTAATCCACCTCTCATAGTCATATCTCCATAGGCATATACTGTCTAAAGCTAAGGGAGGAATGATAAGAAGTACAGAGCCTCCATACTTTGTCAGGATCAGAGGACATCTGGAATATTATATGTAGTTCAAAATGGTATATTTTAGAAGAGGCTGACAAACTGGAAGAAAACCAGAGGAGGGCAATCATAATCCCCCTGGATTATGAAGGGACTCAGAAACTATCCCATGCTAAAATTAACTGAAGGAGTAAAGGAGGAAGAGGAGGTGTAATAAATCCGGAGAAAACTTTGAGGAGACTTCATATATTGGAAGGGCTGTCATATAGAAGAGAGATTGGCTATTGTATAATGGAAAACATACTGAACTTGTAGTCAGAGAAGACCTTTGTTGGATTCCCAAGTTCGACTATTAGCTAAGTGGCCATGGGAAATCACTGGGGAGAGAAGCATCTTCTATCAAGTTCCCAAACTGGGAAAGGAAAACCCAGGTTGCCTCAGCCAATGGGACACAAATGACCGCAAGTTAGACAATTACTCCTTGGGGTAACTCCTTAAAAACTGCATATGGTTCTAAGATGTTTGTGGGAACCTCCTATTAAGGTGTGAGAATATTGGATTTCTGTGCCCACAGGAATTATTGGCTTCCTCCTCAACTGCCCAACTCCAGACTGGGCCACTCCAGCCTTGAAGTCTCAAAATAGTGACAAGCTTAAGATTCAGTTTGTTCCAGAAGCCTTTCCTAGAAGGCAAGGAATATGAGAACCTGACAGAGAACCCTTCTCAGGGAAGAGAGAGGAATGTAAAATGAGTTCATTTCCTTTCCTAGCTTGAAATAAATAACCCATTGATTACTGTCACTGGCAAATACTCATTGGAGCTGGTCTGACCAAGGGGTCATTAGCAGACCTTTCCTAAATGGAGAGTAAGAGCATTTATCTAACTAATGGGAAAGGTGTATCTAGAAAAAAGTTTGTGTGAAAAAGATCTGAGGGCTCTAGTGGGCTGCAAATTCAGTATGTCAACAGGACAACATAGTCCCCTTCCCCCTCACAAAAAAAGTTGATACGCATTGAGGTCACAGAATAAGGGAGGTAATAGACCCATTGTACTCTGCCAAGACTAGATCACACATACAGTACAGTATTCTACTCCAAAGACATTCATAAATTGGGAAGTGTCCACAAGAAGGCAACCATATTAGTGAGAGACCTTGAGATTCATAAAAAGAACCATAGAAGAACTGTAGATATTTGACTCAGAAAAGAAAAGACATGGAGAGGCTCCATAGCAATCTTCATATGTTTGAAGAACTATCAAATGAAAACAGAATTAGACTTTTTGTACTGGGTCCCAGTGGGTGGAAATTGTAGAGGCAGATTCAGCTTCAATGTAAGGAAAAAATTCCCTGACAGTAAGAACTATCCAAAAGCAGAATGGATCATTTTGGGAGGTAATGGGTTCCCCTTCACTAAAGAAAAGTCTTCAAAGGGAATGAGTGACCACTTGGGAATATTGTAGGGGGAATTCCTATACAAGCTATAGTAGATGGCTTCTGGAGTCTCTTCCAAGTCTGAGATTCTGTAATTTTGTAGTATCCTGGAGTTCAGTAGGACCTCTCCTTACAGGGTTGTTGTGAGGATCCAACAAGATAACATTCTAAAAATGCTATACTAATGTCCTCTGTGACTATCCTGCTGGACTTCTGATGGAAGAACGTGGTCCAAGAGAGGTGGAGGATGAAATAGACCACCTCAAAAGGAGGAAGAATTTCCTAACAATTGGAGTATCCAACTGCTTTGCTTGGGGTAGATTATGTGTTCCCTGTCACCAGAGGCCTTTCAAGCAGAGACAGGATAACTATTTTCCAGGAATAGTGTAGACTGGATTCATGATTTGAATACGGATTGGACTAGATGACATCTGTGGAGCCTTCCATCTCCGTGATTTAACACCATCGCCAAACTTCCATATTCCTTACAAACTAATTTTTTAAAACTCATATAAAACCAAGCAAAACTAAAACTTGGAGGTGAAAAGTTCAGTGATAAAAGATTTCTGTTCTAGTTAATGCTGGCATTTTAGATAGCATCAATGCCAATTAGTGCTAGTGTTATTTCTAGTGTCTTTTCTTTAAAATAGAACAACCTAAACCAGGTAAAGCAGGGGACAGAATGGTAGATCTGGAAAATTAAATTCAAATCCTGCCTCAGACATTTACTAGCTGTATGGCCCTGGGCAAGTTGTCTGACCTCAGGTTCCTCCTCTATAAAATAGGGATAAAAATAGCACCTACTTTACCAGGTTGTTGTGAGAGTAAAATGAGAAAATATTTGTAAAGCACTTTAGAAACCTTAAGCATTTTGTAAGTGCTAGTTATTATTATTTATTATTAATAGCCTCAAGAGTAATAAAATTTAGTTGCCTTCTAACCAGTTTTCTTAAGTCTTGTCTTTTTTTGTCTTGGTTGTACTTATTTCCCTTTTGGAATCTATTTGATTTTCTACGTCGGCTGACATTACTTTTTTGACTGAGGACGACTTTAAGGATGACCAAGGACAGCAGGGATAGTGACTGTCTAAAAGGAACAGGCTACCCATTCCTTCATCCTAAAGGTGAGGGAAGAGCAGAAATCTCTAAGAGGTAAGAAGACAGCAAGCATATTGAGGGAAGGCTGTGTGGAGCTCCAGCAGGACTCCCTTAATCACTGGTCACCCTCAAAAAAAATATAAGCACTTACTTAGGATGCTACATTGCTAAGAACTCACCATTCCTTTAGATTAAAAACACAATCAGAGCTGTTCACATGTAAACTCCTTCCTAATATAGCTTCAACCTAGTTTATACCGAATTGATTACACATTTCTCCTTCTTATGTACATGGCTTTAGCAAACCTTACTTATTTGCTATTCCTCCCATGTTCCATCTCCTGAGTCTATACCTTTGCCCAGGCTCTCCCTCATGCTTGGAATGCTGTCTCCCTCCTTCCTCCCTTCTGCCCTTGGGAACTTCAAGCTCCCTTCAAGACTCCACCCAAATACCATATCTTTCTAGACACCTTTCCTGCTTCCCTTACTTATTAGTGTCACATCACCCTTCCCCCTCCCCCATCACTTTGAATTTTTTTTTTATCTACTCTGTGTTTATCTGTAAACATATTCTAGACTCTAGCAGAGTAGAATATAAACTTCTTGAAGTGATTATTTAATTATAGTATCCTAAGGGCACAATACCTAATCCATAGCAGGTCCTTCATAAATGCTTATTGATTGATTCAATGGCTAAGATATTTCAAGTCATTCTAACCTTAAGGAGGCAAACTTCTTATTTTAGGAAGTATAATCAGGAGACTGGGTGGCATGAAAGAGGTGGCATGGAATAATGGACAGAGAGCTGTTCTTGGAGCCAAGAAGACCTGGATTCAAGTCCTCGCTGTGATACATGCAGGCTGTGAGGTTCTGGACCTGTCACTTCACTTAGCAGTGCTCTAGGCAATGCCCTAAGACTATGACATACTGAGAAGATGCCAGCCTGCACTGGTAGAAGGGAGTTTCCTCAATAGTATTGAAATACCAGGTCTAGTCCCTATCCCTATGAATCATTTTAGTAAAGTTAAGAACAAGTAATATCATTTTATGAGATAAAAACAAAATAATTAGAGAAGAGAAATGGAAATACTAAGTTCCATGATGTGCCCCTATTGATAATTCCCTATCAGTAGCAAAGATCACTAGAAATTATTCATTTCCTCAAAGAGAGAGAATAAATTGGTTGAGGATATAGCCCAGTAGTACACACTTTCTTTGCTGGAGAGTAACCTTGAGCAGTTCAGCATGATGAAAATACTTGTGTGCCTTCCACTGCTGACTCTCTGTGCAGGCTGTGTTTATGGAATCGCCACAGGAAATCCAGTGAGCAGACTGGTCACAGAAACTCTATCGCTAATCACAGCTCACCGAACCTTGCTGATAGGCAATGGGGTAATTTTCAGTTTATTTAACAGATTCTTTGTAAAATAGTGTCATAATTTTGGTGTTTTGCTTGCCATTTATTGTTGATATTAATAATGAAGTAATAGAATATTTTAGAGAAAAGTTTTGACAATATCTAACAATTAATAATTAAAGCCACTCTATTGCTGTCAGTCACAAGTGCCAAATAACTCAAAAAGTAACCCTTGTATTTGCTTTTATTTTTAGACTCTGAGGATTTCAATACCTGACCCTCAAAATGTAAGTGAAATTATAGTCATAGAATAAACATCTGTAAACAAATGCCACATTTACATAATGTAAAAAATAGCAATTATCATCTGGAGCTAAGTACTCTAGGTATCTTCTGTATGTTAGTTCTTCCATATGGTTTTAGGATTATGAAGAAGGATTTTCTAGTAATTCCTCGTAATTGAGAGGCAACCTAGGAAGTGGAAAGATGACTTATCTTGGAGTCAGAAGGTCCCAGTTACAGTCACAACTCTGATACTAACTGTGTGACTGTAGGCAAATCACTTAACCTGTGAGCTTCAGTTTTCACATCTATAAATAGAGGAAATATTTGTTTGTCTACCATGAGGAAATTATTAATATTATTAAAATAATATAAATTATTAAAATTATTAAATTATTTAAAATAATAATAAAAGTATGAGCTATTTTTGTCATTACTAAAAACTGCTTAAAAATAGAACGAGCTGCCTCATGAGATAGTGAGCCCTACCTATCAGGGATATCACATAGTAAATTCTTTCATAGCATTAGATGGCCAATTCCATTTCTTTTAACTCTGAGATTCTGATTGGTTGTGTGTGTGTGTGTGTGTGAAAGAGAGAGAGAGAGAATGTGCATATGTATCTTTCTTTGTATTCCTAGTGTTTACCATAGGGCTAATGGTAACTTAAAATATGTTATAATATATGGTATAATATAAATGCTTGTTGACCAATTGACTAATATTTGTCTAAAGTACTTACCTATGTATTGATTTCCAACAGTCTTAGTGATTTAAAGCTACATGTATTACACACATATATGCATCTTAATATAAATGATGACAACCTAATTGAATTAGCTTTGTTTAAGTTTGTCATTACATAATTATGTTAAAATTGTAAAATGTCTAAATCCAGTAGGCTATATATGTTAGTTATAATATGAGAAGTGGACCTAGCAAAACTTTGGCGAACTACAAGCAAATGATACTGCCAAATGAAGCATATATTTTAAAATAAGTATTTATCCCTTGTTTTTGGCTATGCCTCTTTCTAGCATCCATTGTGTATTGAAGAAATCTTCCAGGGAATAGAAACAATGAAGAACCAGACTGCTGAAGAGAATGTGGTGGAAAAAATTTTTCAAAACTTGTCTTCTCTAAAAGGATACATAACCGCCAAAGAAGTGAGTTGTGAGGATCAATGATGTTTTGCGTGATTATGGTCTGATAAGGGATTGCCTCTAACAATATTGTTGTTCTTTTTTTCAGAAACAGTGTGGGGGAGAAAGAAGAAGAGTTGAGCAGTTCTTGGACTACCTCGAAGAATTTCTCCGGACAATAAACATTGAGTGGAACACTGAGTGGACGGTAGAAAGTTGAGAATGAAAAGGGAGCCTATGAAAGACTGATCTGGAGTTGGTAAATGAGTCCTGCCTGGTCCGAATGGAGGACACTTCCACAGCTCTTCCAAAACAAATGAAATCTTTTGGTTATTACACACATTTTACATGAAACAGAATGTCTTTATTTTTATGATACTCTTTCTGATTTCTTCTTCATATGTTCAAATATTAGTTTTGTCAAATATTAGTTTTGTCCGACTAGAGTTTTAGAACATTCTAGAAATGAATTGATTCCTTTAAAAATGCAGAGGCAAATAGTACTTGAATGATACCTTCTGACCCAGTATACCTTACTGACTGGCAATTTTATCTGCCTGCTTTCTGCTTCTAAATGCAGTTATAATACCTATTTCTATCTGGTGTTCTCCTCATCACTTGCTCATGCAGTGACAGCAACCTTGGCTACAGATATCCTGGCATTTGTGGCCTCAAGAAATTATATGGTCATACATGATTTATTTTCTTTGATATATTTAAATGTAGGGCCACTTGGACCCTTCCTGTCTGATTGTGGACTTGTTACTTTTTGAGCTTCATTGTCTTTATGCGTAAAACAATGGATTGTAATGTAAACTAAGATAACAGTAAAAAGCAGTGCTATGTACATAGGCACAATGACCAACCTTCCAGAGAACAAATGAGGAAAATTCTTCTCTTTCTCTAGAGAGGTAGGGGACTGTGGGTATGGTATTTTGAATACACTGTCAGAAGTGACCAGTGTATCGGTTGCTTCTTGCTTCTCTTTATTGCAAGAGAAGATTTAGTGGCCAGGTGTGAGGGTACCTGTGTGTATAAATATGACCCAAAATAAATGTGATGGGGAAAAAAAGCATCAATAAAACTTTTTTTAAAATTAGAGGTTTAGACTAAATAGAAGCCATTTACTTCTTCTTCTCCCCTGTTTTACATTTCTAAATCCCTTGATATCATCCCCTATTTTCTCCTTCTATTCACTAGTCTTTATGGAGAATTAAACCTGTTGCTCACCAAGGCCATCTCCTCTGCTTATTGTCTGGAGTTAAGTACTCTGAGCATGTTCTGCATTTTGTTTCTCTCTTGTCAGTTTTAGGATTATGAAGAAGCACTTGCTAGTAATTCTTTCTTTAAAATATATTTTATTTTTAATTTATGGAATAAAACAAGCATTTCTGTAACAATGTAATTTAAAAAAAGATGATTGCACGTGAAACTGAAAAACTATTATGTACAACTGGCTGTTCATTTTAAATATATAATAAAGTTATAGTGTAAATTTATTTTTTATTTCCTTTTTTTCTCTTCCCTCCCCCCTGCTCTGTTCTAATTGACAGGCCACCTGGTGTAGTAGGAAGATCACTTACCTTAGAGTAAGAAGACTTAATCTCCAGTCCCAACTCTGGATCCCATCCTCTCTAATTTTCAATCTGTCTCTTTTTTCTGGTCCCTGCCCTGCTGCCCACAAACATGTCCACGTTCCTCTAGCTTCAAAACAAAAACAAAAAACTGTCCTTCACCAGAAGGACATCTACTCTAGTTGCCATCCTATATTTCTTTCTTTCTTTCGTAGCCAAATTTCTAAACAATCTGTCTGCATTCTTTGCCTCCACTTGCTCTTTCCTCGTTCATTTCTTAACGAATTCCTTTGCAATCTGTACCTCATCACTCAAATCAAAATTACTCTCTTCAAAATTAACAAAGATTTCTTAATGACCAAATATGATGGTCTTTTCTCAGTCTTTGTCTTTCTTGACCCTCATCTTCTCTTAAGTTTTCATGACACTATCTTTTCCTGGGCCTTCTCCTACCTGTCTGACCACTCATCTATATTATACTTATAACTGCGCTGTATGCGTTCCTGGATAACCTAAGACAAGGCATCCATGTGGAAGGAGGCAGGGACGTGCTTCTGGGAGAGACATACTAGGTGGAAACTGTCTCTTTGCGCTAGCTAAATAGCTAGAAGAAGGTGTTTCTTTAAAACTACCCGACTGGGATAATATCCTTTCCTTTATACAGTGTCCAAGGGGAAAGGTCCTACACACCTGAAGTTTAGGCAACGTGCATCGAACTGGATGTGGGGTAAGAATGATCGTCTCCATTTCCCTTTTAGGCACTGGCATTTTTTTGTTTGTCCTTTCCATTTCTAGGTTCAGGAAGTTCAAACCATGGTGGGAGGAAAGTTTTACTCCACTGCATCAGTTCAGGATGTCCTCAATTCATATCTTTATTGAATATCTCCTGCTATGGTTAAATAAATATGCTTTAACTCTTTCTACATGATCAGTTCATCATTTTTTTTTTCCTGGCTGTTCACTTTTCAGTGGCATTCTATACACCAATTCTGGGTAATTCCTCATTTGTAAAGTTCACAACCATCATGTGCTTCTCTATTGTCTTTTGGGAAATTCTCCATTTCAATTCTGAGATAGTAGTACATGACTCAAAGTCATATGATATCAGTGGAAATTTATTGGTGTTAAAAAGATGAGTCCATAATAAGTTGTGAGTGTGTTATAAGAAGTGAAAAATATGAATACACAGGAGCATGGGGAGAATCATGAACTGATGCAAAGTGAAGCAAGCAAAACCAGGAAAACAATATGAATAATTATAACAGTCTAAATAAGGACACAAGAGCAAAATAATAAAAAACTGAGTGCTATGAAATTACAATGATCAAGCTAGGCCCCAAAGAAGAGGTAGGAGAAAGAACCTTCCCCCTCTTTTTTTTTTTTTTTGCAGAGGTAAGAGAAAATGGGTATGGAATACCACATGTCATATTTTTTTGATATGTTACTTAGTTTTGCAGGTGAATTTTTCCTATTTTTTCCTCTTTGTTTTAAAAATATGGCATTTTAGAGGGTTACTGGAAAATATAGGTGATGTAAAAACAAAATATATCAGTCAAAAAATTCTTTTTTTCATTTTTAAGATAGGCCATTGTTTCGTGGAGAAACTTGGAGTCTTAAAAAACAGCACAATTTTCCAAGGGCAATCAAGGTCATATTCTTCCAACTGTTGAATTCTGAGTCCAACTCATTCTTTATTTGCAGTGTCTATCTAAGGTACTGATGAACCAACTCTATATTTATATGAGTAATGGGTGTTCTTCATCACTTCAACCCTCACTGATGCACGTCCATCCTTTTACTCTTTTCTGATTCATTCTCTATCATAGTTTATTACCCCCCTTCTTCTCTTATATTTTGCTCTATACTGGAGGAATGTGTGGACCTTGCCTCTGTGACTGCTAACTTGTCTCAAGTCTTCTTGACATTGGTCTTTGATGACTTGGGAAGAGAAAGTGAGTCTGCTGGTTTTGTACAACTGCCTCATTTAAATCCAGTTCACAAGCAAGTCAAGATATCACCCTTGTGACTGGTCCTCTTTGAAAACAAAGGGCAAACAATAACCCTTCAACTTCTATCCTCCTGTCTTCTCTGGCAGCTTGCCACTGTGATCATCCCTCTTCTCTTCCAAATATTCAATCTTTCCTTATCTATGTCCTTTATCATTGCCTTTAAATGTGCACAGATCTTTCCTATAATTAAAAGAAAAACCTTCCTCGAAACATATGAGTCTTTCAATCCATCACCCTATATCTTTCTTCCCTTTCTCAGCCAAAGTCCTAGAAAAAAAAGCTCTCTATTCTCTTTGCTCTGTTCTTTCCTTCTTCCACTTACTTCTCAATCTCTTGTGATATGAATTCTGTCCCAGCTCCTAGGTCGAAACTTTTGTGGTTCAATCATATCTGACTTTTCTTGAGCCCATTTGGAGTTTACTTGGCAAAGATACTGAAGTGGTTTGCCATTTCCTTCTCCAGTTCATTTTACAGATGAGAAAACTGAAGCATAATGTGAAATGACTTGCCCAGGGTCACACCACTAGTGTCTGAGATCATCTCTGAACTCACGTCTTCCTGACTCCAAGTCTGGCACTCCATCCACTGTGGCACCTAGCTGCCAGGTTAAAACTACTCTTGTCAAAGTCACCAATTATCTGTTTATTGCTAAAACCAACGATCTTTTAAGATTTTGTCCTTCTTGATCTCTCCATAGCATTTGATGCTGTTGACTACCCCCTCTTAATAGAAATCTCTCTGGGTTTTTGTGACATTGTTCTGTCTGTAGTCAATATTTTTCTTCCTGTATGTAAGACTGATCCTTGTCATTTTCTTTTGCAGGATTATAATTCATGTCCCACACACAAGTGTAACCTAAAACTCTCTCCTAAGTCTTCTTCTTCTTTTTCCTTCTCCTCCTCCTTCCTCCTCTTCCTCCTCCTCCTTCTTTCTTTTTTCTTCTTCTTTTCTCTCTCTCTCTCTCAATATATATATATATGTATATATGTGTATATATATACATATATATATATATATATATGTATATATACCCTCTGTCATGTTAATATAATCAACTCTGTTGGATTCAACGATTATCTCTATGAAGATAGTTCCCAATCTATATATCCAGGTTTTGATTCATTTGTCTCCTGATCTCTAGTCCTATAACTCCAGCACTCTGCTTGATATTTCCATCTGCATATGTCTATAGGCATCTCAAATTCAACATCTCCAAAACAAAAATATTTATCCCCCTAATCTAGCATTCCTTTTAACTTCCCTATTTCTACTAAAGAATCATTCCTCCAGTCTCTCAGTTTCACAGCTTACTAACTATGCCCAACTTCTCTTTTACTCACTGTCCCCATATCCAATTTTTTGCTTCTGTTGATCCCACTACCTCAATATTTTTCACGTGTCCCCTTCTCTTCACAACCACCTTAGTCTATTCCATCATTTCCTCTTTTTTATTCTATTGAAATAGACTCCTAATTGATCTTCCTCTCCTATTTTCAATCCATTCTCATACAGACACCAAATTGATATTCCTAAAAGATAGGTTTGACTGAACAAAAAGCTTCAGTGGTTTCCCATTGCTAACAGGACAAGAGTTCTTAACATGGACTCTGTGAATGTTTTTAAAAATGCTATTTCTTTTTTTAAATGAAAAATCATTTATTAAACCTTTGCTATGTGCTAGGCACTATGCCAAGCATAGGTGATACAAATGTGTGTTCATCCTTCGTTGCTGAGGAAGACCATGCCATCAGAGAAATAATGACATGACTTGCACTTGACTTTGTTTTGAGTGAGGGAGGACTGTGCAGGTCATCAGCCTCACTTCTCCTCCAGAGTCATCTGAATCCAGTGTGACTGGAGATAAAACAGGATGAGGCAATTGAGGTTAAGTGACTTGCCCAAGGTCACACAGCTAGTTAGTGTCAAGTGTCTGAGGTGAGATATTTTTGAACTCAGGTCCTCCTGTCTCCTGCACTGGTGCTCTATCCACTGCACCACCTAGCTGCGACACAAATATGAACAAGGAAGATAAATTCCCCCATCTCAAATATATTACTATTTCAATATATTTGGTTTCCTTTGTAATCCTTTACATTTTACATTATGCATTTAAAAACTGCATTCTGAGGAGTCTATAGGCTTCACTAGTCTCCCAAAATTGTCCATACACAAAAAATAGTAAAGAACCTCTGCTGTAGGATAAATAAAAACTCCTCTATTTGGCATTTTAAGACTTTTACAATCTGGCTCCAGTTTATCTTTCCAGGCTGTTTACATAGTACTCATCTACTCTACTCTCCAGTCAAATGATCTATGACATCCTCCATAATCATTTTATTTCCTGCCTCCATATCATTTTTCTTTGCACAGGTTATTTCATGTGCTAGGAATAGACCTTTCACAGCTCAGCACAAGTTCCATCTCCTTCAAGAGATCTTTCCCGACTTCTTGAGTTGTCATTCTAACCTTCCTCCCCCTCCACCCCAGTCACTTAGTGTTATACATACATAAATACTTGGTTACCTCACTCAAAGTGAGAACCTGGAAAAGCCTTAGCCTAAAAGGGCCAGGGTCTCCAGTTATCCTAATGAAAATCAGGTTACTTGACCCAGATGGCTCTGGAGGAGAAAATGAGGCTGGTGACCTTGCGCAGCCCTCCCTCACTCAAATCAAAGTCAGCTACATCTCCCTGATATCATGGTCTTCTTCAAAAAGAAAGGATAAATATAACCTCCCCTCCCCTCCTTTCCCCTCCCCTTTCCACCCTTTCCCTCTGCTCTCTTCCTCTCCTCTGCCCTTTCCTCTCCTCTCCTCTCTTTTCTCTTCTCCTCTCCCTCCTTATCTGGGAATGCTCTGCCCAGGGGAAGGTACATTTTGATGGCCAAAAGCTGCCTTTTTTCCTTTGGGTTTACTGGCTAGAATTCTTTCTCAAATATCAAGCCCTAAACTCAATTCATTCTGGAGTTCATAGATTGGACAATAAGTCCCTGTTCTCCTAGAACAGAGTGAATGTAAATACTATATAGTAACTATTTCTCTTTTGGTCAGAAACCCTCAGAGTCTTCCCCTCTAAGTCTGATTTTTTTTTTTTAATTAAAGGAGCCATCCCTTGAATAACTACTTAAAGAGGTTAATTCACTCAATGGGCATGATCTCATTCAAAGTGAGAGCCTGAAAAGGCCATAACCTAAAAGGGCCAGGGTCTCCCATTGCATCCTGGGTCATCTCCAGTCATCCTAATGAATATTTGGTCACTGGACCCAGATGGCTCTGGAGGAGAAAGTGAGACTGGTGACCTTGCATGGCCCTCCCTCACTCAAATCCAAGTCAACTGCAAGTCATGTCATCATTTCCCTGATGTCATGGTCCTCTTCAAAAAAGGACAAACACAACAACATAAATATACACAGTGTCACAAAAGTCAGCATAGTTTTATACTGTAATAACTTCAGAAATATAAATGCTACAAACTTAACAAAACCCATAATTTTCAATTTATATGAAGAATATATTAAAATTTTAATAAACCTGTCATTATGCATTACATGGGTAACAATTTTTGGATGACACTTTCTCAGACTGGTGGACCAGTAGAGGAAGTCCTAGATTTCTGGTACACTTTTTTACCCTTGGAAGCTCAAAATCTTATAGCTTGGTCCTTCCTGTCTCCAATACTCCTTCACCTAAGAGCAGGAAATAGTAGACACAGTAGAGATAGAAAAACATTTGTGTCTTGCTTATGGACATTGGTAGACCCATTGGGAAAGCAGTCACTGGTACTACCTCTTTCTTCCCACCCAGAGGCACTCTTCCTCTTAATCACCACTATGAAAGAGAGAGACTGATTGCACCAATTAAAGTCTTTTATATGCATACTTGACTCATTCTCAGCTGCCAATCAAAAATTTTCTTCACTAAGGAAGAAGTAGATAAGAAGCAGTCATAAAACACCTATGCATGTTCTGAAGTATAGAGACCAACCCCTGCATTCCATATTATCAAACACTTCTGGAAGCAGTCTCACCAAACATCCTCATGGGTCTCTTGTGAATACTCCCAGGACCTTGACCAGTCTCCCATTGTTGTTTCTCCTTAGTTCTCAAACAGGACCATGGCATCAGGAAGAGGTTGCCATGATATGCAAATGGATTGGATTTAAGTGAGGAAGGGTTGTGCAAAGTCACCAACCACACTTTTTCCTCTGGAGTCATCTGGGTCTGGAGGCAAGACATAGATCTGGATGACTGGAGATGGCCCCTGATGCAGTGGAAGATATTGACCTTTTTATGCTAAAGTCTTTCCCAAGTGTCAGTTTGACTGAGGCAATGACCATTCCATGAGTAAGGCTAGGTAAGAAATGAGGCAAAGAATGGTTTCTTTGGCCTAGTAAAAAAATCAGTCTGGGAGGAGAAGACCCTCAGGGTTTCTGGCCAAAACAGAAACAATTGCTGCTTATACTCTGATAAGCTAGCTTTTGCCTTATTTTACCAGGATGCATATTCATAGTAAAAAATTAAAAACAAAGTAGATACGCATTGATTGAGAATGGCTAAACAAATTGCAGTACATAAATATAATAGAATTAGAATTTTACTATGCTGTAAGAAACAATGTATATCGAGAATTCAGAGAAATGTGAGAA
Organism: Potorous gilbertii; assembly: GCA_028658325.1. NCBI lineage: Eukaryota > Metazoa > Chordata > Mammalia > Diprotodontia > Potoroidae > Potorous > Potorous gilbertii. The sequence goes on from CM053769.1 coordinate 415,237,329, forward strand.
GACTTATATGAACTGATGTAGACTGAAGTAAGAAAAAGCGAGAAAACCTACACATTGATTCTGCGTGTAACACTTATACTGTTAGTATAAGTAAACAGAAGAATAAAATAGAACTGAATGCTTTGTTATTATAATGACTTGCTGAATTGAGGGACTATGTATCAAATACTATATATGTTGCCAGAAATATGGATTGGTTTAAATGAAATAATTTTGCTTTCCATTTTACTATTTGTTACAGTAAATGACCTTCAGGGAAGGAGAAGGGGGGATTGATACATATGAAAATGAATGTTTTGTAAAAATAAAAAGCATCAATTTTTAAAAAAAAGAATATAGGCTCCTTGAAAACAGATCCTGAATCATTTTTATATTTGTGTCACCAAACTCTACTACAATAACTAGAACATGATTGGTGTTTAATGGTTGCTCCACTTGGTTTTTGTTGTATGAATAGTTAAACCAAACTCTTTTGAATTAGCATAGATTTAATTTTGGTTCCACAATGCTCTGGAGATTGAGGCAATCAGCACAATGTCATCTCTAAATATTTACATGTGCCACTTTAAATGCAGGAGAATCTGAGGAAAGAGAAAGGTCTGATGAAAAGGATTTTCCCTTACATATTGTTTCAGAGTAATATAGTTATAGGTTTCCCATTGTGAGCTTCTTTCTACTTTTATTAATCAGATACTAGTGTATCTGACACATAGAATCTTGATAATTCTATAAATGTTTGATAAATATTCTTCCTTCTTAGCAGCCAACAAAGATAAATGAATTTTGCTTCTTGAGCAGTTTTCCTACAATTATTTTGCCCAGTTCTTTAGTTGGTGAACTCAGTAACTTGAAGGGAAAAAACAAACAAAAGGGTTTCAGAACTCTTCTGAGTTTTCTTTCCCAGTCCAAGTCCCAGTTGTCTTTGGTCACCAAGAAGGACCTCTGCTTCCTAATCCTGGAATAGCACTTATCTGGTATATAGCTTGTTTGTAAATAATTATTTGCATGTGATCTTCCACATTAGATAGTGACTTCCTTAAGGGCAGAAACTTTACCTTTCTTTGCAGCCCCAGAACTTAGCACAGTGCCTGGTACATACTAGGTGTTTAATAAATACTCATTGACTGACTAAGTTATTTGTTGCTTCCTTCCTTTCTAACCCCTAAGAGGTAACTTACAAATAATAAATCCTACTCTAAGATGGGGGAAGTCCCTTGACTATGCACATCTCTCTCTCTCTCTCTCCTCTCTCCCTCTCTCTCTCTCCCCTTTTCTCTCTCTCACATGCACATACACATACACACACACACATACACCAGCTTCTTGTTACTAAGCATCTCTGAGAGTGTTGGATTCATAATCATCATTTCAGGTATTAATGTCCAGGATATTATAAGTACAGTGAAGGGGGAAAATGCATGTATCACGGAAGTAGGCATCCTGAAAACCTGTATTTTCTTCATGTTCCTTAAGTAGCATAATCTCCAAATGCAACATTTACCACCAATGTTGCTTTGTAGTCCTCTAGAAATGGAGATAATGAGAGCCCTGGGATAAAGGATTTTTCTCAGCAATTGAGGAGACAGAGAAATCACTGGTACCATTGGAACTGAAACTGTCTCCTAACCCAACATTGTCTTTTGTCTTCCACGCAAAACCTTCTCCCTAAAAATAAGTTACTCTGATCAACTGAGATCTGAGCAAGACCATGATAAACTGCACAAAAAAATTGAACCCTGACCTAGACATGGTTAATTTAGGATACTCATTGTTTGTGACAGCAAGCCAAAACTGACTGATGATAAACCCTCAAAGCCTTCTTTTCCTCTTCTTACAGGATGCTCACAACACTGAGAACCAAATAATATTCCCCAGGGGGATCATGCTCATGGCAGCTGCAGTTGGAGCTCTAACTAGGAATGATTGTGCCTTCGAAAGTACTCCCAATCCTGTCTGGGACAAGTAGTACCAAAGAGCTTAGTCTAGTGTAAAGAGTACTGGCTTGGAGTCAGAGAAGCTAAGTTTAGAAAGCTATACTGAGCCTTTCTACCTGTATGACCTTAGGCAAACTACATAACTTCTCTGTGTCTCCGTTTCCTCACATATAAAATGAAGGGATTGTACTAGATGGTATCTGAGGTTCCTTCCGGCTCTAAAGGCATTCTCACCTGGGGGTGGGTGAGGATCCTCCATGGATGGTTGCCCATCCTCCTCCCAATTAGAGGAAAAGGAAGCCACTAAGTAGTCCTATTTAAGTCAATGTTCCTACCAAGTTATAAAGAATAATTAACTACTTGGAAAGAGATTAGGAATGTGATGAACAAGATGAAGGACTAGACATTTTCTTTGAGCCTCAAAACCTCCCAAAACTTTGTAAAATAGGAATTATGAACAAGAGATAAAGCAATTTCAGCTGTCTATGTGTTCTAGACACCAAGAACCCAAATGAAGAAACAACTGTACTAAGGACAGAGAAGGATACTCACTAGCCCCTAACATAGTCAGCACCCTCTCTCCCACTCACCACACTCTGGTAGTAGCTTGTTGTGGCTGGTGCAGCCACATGGTCATGACTATGCTACAACAAAACTAAACCAGAGAACTAAGGGCACTGAAGCAGCACGTGTGTGTGTGTGTGTGTGTGTGTGTGTGTGTGTGTGTGTGTGTGTGTATGACAGAGAAAGACAGACAGAGAGAGAGAATGAGTGAGAGACACATACACACACACACACACACACACACAGAATCTAGCTGGAACCAATTCAGAATCCCCAGAAGTCACTTGGTATAGAAAGAAACTGAAGCTTATGGAATGTGAATTGTTCAATGTGAAAAGAGACTGGGACATCTTTGAGGTTTAACTTCCAGGAAAACCACCATCAAAGGGGAAGGGTTTGAAAAGTGAGCAATAGAACATAAGGAGGACGAAAAGACTGAAATTACCAAAGATCTCAGGGTTAAAAAAAAACAACCCAAACATCTCAGTTGAAGGCCTTGAGAATAAACAGGCAAGTCAATAGGGAAGATATTAAGAAAGAAATGTGGACTCCAGATCAGCTAAAAGAGAGTAGAATCTATGAATAAATATCCTAAGAATCAATACTTGATGAGGCAGAAAACCCTGTGGGTTCCCACAAGATTGTAGAACCACAGCAGGATGCTCCTAAATTGTTCAAAAGAGAAATAAGTATTATAAAAGTAGAATTTATAGTCTGCACAGCAGAAATAACTGGCAGAATGGAAAAACTTGAATTCATGGTAACAATTCTTATGGAGTAAAACAAAAGAGAGATTAAATAATTGGAAATACAAGTACACAGAATGGAAGAACCAATGGAAGAAAAAGCAATAACATTAAAAGAAAACTCTCTTTATACAAGCAAAGCATATTAATGTTGAAGACAGAATGCATAGTGATAACTTAAGAATTACGTCTCCCAGAAGAACATTACAGATTAAAAAAATAAACTGAACATCATAATGCAAGAAGCAACAAAAGAAAACTACCTAGAACTTTCCAACGCCAAAAACAAAGTATGAGTCAAAATCATCTCAAGATTGCCTCCAGGAAAACAAAAAAACTTATGCTACAATCTCTAAGATGCATAGTAGCGAAATTGAACATTTCCAGTGACAAACAACAAATTCTGCAAGATATAAAGGAAAGGAAATTTGAATAACAGAAGACTATTTTTCAACTGCCAGAAGCCACAGGAGGGAAATGTGTGATGTGTTCCAAAGAGAAATGTAGCTCTACATGGAACCTGAAAAAATGTATTCTGCATCTCTGAGCCTGATGACAAATGAAAAAGACTTTCAAAGCATCTTTAAAAGAAAACCAGATGTGAACAAACTATTTGCTTTGAAAACATCTCCAAATAGATACACAAGAGAAGTAAACAAATACAGCAGCTAACAACAAAATAACCACAGAGAGAATGAGAAGAGATTTCTTTCTGAACACACATGAGGAGACAGCTAAAACCACAAGTCAAATAGAAGTGATGATGGAGACACAGGCCTGACACATTATAGACTAAATCTGAAGATGCACCACATACAAGTGAATAAAGATTTTATGAAGGATTAAATTACAGAATAGGAGAGTGCATAAAAGATGAGGAGGGAAAGAAGAAAATAGAGAGGAATTTGTGATTGACACTAATCAACTTAAAGGCTTACAATGAAGGGAAAATAATTCCTGTGGTCTCTGAAGAAGAGGAGACCTTACAAAAAACAGGGAAAGAGGCAAATGGAAGGATTGAAAAGAGTCCAATGAAATGGGAAAATATTGTCTTAGTGAAGGGAAGAGGTACCATTGATGAATGCTCCCGTGGGAGAAGAGAAATAATCTTTAAAGGGAGACTGGATTTTCAATGGATACAATTTGCAAAAATTTGGGGCTTAGAAAGACCACTCATTCTGCCTGAGCAGAAGGGGAACTAGAGCCTTTGGGAGCAACTGACACTCAGAAAAGTAGGACAGCAAAGACTTAAGCAGGAGATTTGATTTTGAGATTTGAATGAAAATGACCAAAAGGAAGGAAAAAGTTAATAGTGAACTGCACGAATAAGTACATAAGAAAATTCATACAATGAGGTGATTGCCTCTCTATCATTTGCAGAAAAATTGTATTTCTAAGAGTAAAGCATAATAGAAAAAAAAAGGCTGTGTGGGGTACTATCTACAAGACAGAAACATAAAAACTGCTTAGAAGGAACCTGATGGAGACAGGATCTTAGAAGTTTTAGTTCCATGAGGAAATATAGAGACTAGAGGACTACACAAATATAAGGACCAGGAATCAAAGAATAAAGTCATGGGATAGGCCAAAAAAGAAGATAATGAATTAAAAAAATTCCTTTTAGAGAAAGGCACAGAAGATCTAAAAAACTAATAAATATAACAAGTTAAAGGGGAGGAAAAGAAAGGGGAGTTTTACTTGACTATTTAACCGAGAGAGAAAAGAGAGGAAGAATAATTACTTAATAATGAATAAGGTAAGAGCAAAAAAAAAAGGGTCTAATAAGTTAACGAAAGCTCCAAAACTAAGGAAAGGAGTAACAAATAGGAGGTGGGAGGCAAAGTCTGAAGGTGAGGGGGAGTCAATGTGAAGAGTTGCCTTAAAATAGACTAAGGTAAAATAACTGAAGAGATCTAGTACTGTGTTTGCCTGAGGAGGAAAAGAATCCCAATATGGAAAAAAAAAAACAAACCACCAGTATCAGTGACATTGAGAGGAATATATAAATGTAATTTTCATGACATTAAATATAAATGGATTAAATAATCTAATAAAATAAAAAAGAACAACAGAATGAATAAGAAAACAAAACAAAATTTGTTGCTCACAAGAGACAACTATATAGAGAGAATAAAAATGAGGGTATATAAAAAAGTGCTATGCATCAGATAAACTCAAAAAAGCAGAAGATGCAATCCTACTATTAGATGAAACAAAAACATTCAAAACATAAAAAGGAATAAACAAGGAAACTACAATATTCTAAAAGGTGCTGTAAAACCATCACTCTTTGAAGATGATATGATGGTATACTTGAAGAATCCCAGAGAATCAACTAAAAAAACTAGTTGGAATAATTAACAATTTTAACAAAGTCATAGGATACCCACATAAACTATTAGCATTTTTATATATTACTAAAAAATTCCAGCAGCAAGAGAAACTGAATTAAAAGATATTATACTAACAGAGAAACTAAAAAAAGTATAGGAATAAAACTAAAAGTTACTTCTTTGACAAAGAAATAAAATCAATGAACATTCAATCTTATTAAAAATAAGAAGGAAGAAAAATCACCAAAGCAACAAGACCAGGAGAAATAAAAAGAATAAATAGAATCTATTTAATATAGTTATATATTAACAAAACTGAGAAAAAAAAGAAATAGAGGAATACCTTAAAAAATACAAAATATTCAGACTGACAGATGATCAAATAGAGATCTTAAATAATCCAATCCCAGAAAAGAAAATAGAACTATCTCTAAAGGAATTATCAAAAAAAAAATAAATTCCTGATGAATTTACAAAGAAAATTCTACCAAACTTTACAGCTAAAGCAATGCTATATAAATTATTCTGAAAAACAGAGAAATAAAACACCCTGCCAGATTCCTTTTATAAGACAAATATAATTTTAATATCTAAATCAAGGAAGGAGAAAGCATAGAAGGAAAACTATAGACCAATATTATTAATGGATATGTCATGTGAATACAAACAGTACCTTAAGGGTTAAAAAGAATAATTAAGGGTTGCTTTTCCAGTACTTTGTGAAGCCCCTCCTAAGTGGGATTGGGGTTTGTTCTGTAGCTTATCCTGTAACTTGAGGGCATCCTAAAGTCCGTTTTTCCTTATCTTGAAATACTACAAAACTTCTCTTTCTCTTGTAAGACCAAAAGAATTGCTTTTCCCACCTTATCCTGTGTTCACCCGACCTTATCTTTAACCCCCATAAAAACCTCTAAAACTACATCATCATTCTGAAACCGCTATATAAGTACAACTCCCCCAAATATTGGGGTCTCGATTAGCTTTCTTGCCAAAGAGATCCGTGTTGTATGCATGATAAATACAACTTTCAATGAATAGCTAAGAAAGAAAAAAGCAATTCTTTTGGTCTTACAAGATAAGGGACGAGGGGACTTTAGGATGCCCTCAAGTTACAGGATAACTTACAAAATGAACCCCAACCTTCCTCATGCAGGGCTTCACAAAGTACAGGAAAAGCAACTGTTAACATTCTTTTTAAGCTTTAGGGTACCATTTGTATCCACATCACTAGTATTATTAGATATAGTCCTAGAAATACTAGCAACAGCGATAAGAAAAATAAATTGAAGGCATGAAGATAGGTAAAGAGGATATAAAATTATTTCTATTTGCTGGTGATATGATAGTTTACATAAAAATCCTAGGAAATCAGCAAAGATACTAATTGAGGCCATTAGTATAGCAAAATTGTAGGCTACAAGAGAAACATTCAAATTTCTAAAATATGCCTATATAATAATAACAAAATTCATGAAGCAATAATAGAAAGAGAAATCCTATTCCAAATAACTATAAAATATATAGAATATCTAGGAATCAATATAACAAAGCATTCTATTACAATGATTCTATTATATTCTATTACAAAATGTTCCTTAAAGAAATAAAGAATTATTTAAATAGCTAGAGGCATATTCATTCATGATAGTTGATCTGTGCTAATATAATAAATATAGCAACACTACCGAAGTTTTAGTGTTATAACAATAAAATTATTACAAAGATACTTTCCAGGTCTTGATAAAAATAATAGTAATTCATTTGGAAAAATAAAATTTTTAGAATATCAAAGAAAAAAATGAAGAGGGATATGGATAAAGGGGGAATAGTATTTCTAGACCTCATACTATATTATAAAGCAATAGTCATCAAAACCATCTGGTACTGGTTAAAAATAGAGAGGTAGATCAATGATACAGACTAGACAAGAAAGAATCAGAGACAATTGGAACTCAAGAATCCAGTGTTTGATAAACCAGAAAATATAAATTATTTGGGAAAGAATTCCCTATTAGATAAAAAAAATAGTTGGAAACACTGAAATTAGTGCAGCAGAAATTAAAAAGTTTAGACTAATAGCATATACAATATTCTACAACACATTCTAAATGCATATGTGACCTTCATACCATCATTTTTTGGTTCTTTAAAGAACACTAATTATTTTTTAATACATTTTTTCTTTTAAAACTGAGTTTCAAAGTCTCTCCTTCCTTTCCACCATCTCCCACTCACTGAGAAAGTAAGAAAAATGATATCATTTATACAAGAGATATCATGCAAAATATATTTCCATATTAGAGAAAGAAAATTACACTTCAATTTGCACTCTGAATTCCTCAGTTCTTTTTTGAGTCAGATATAACATTTTTTTCATCATGAATCCTTGAGAATTGTCTTGGATCATTGTACTGATAAGAGTAGCCAAGTCTTTCACAGTTGATCATCATTACAACATGACTCTTACTGCACATCATGATCTCTCTGTTGTTCTCACTTCACTTTGCACCAGTTGATATAAGTCTTGTTATGGTTGTTGTTTTTTTTCTGAAACCATCCCTTTGTCATTTCTTATAGTACAATAATACTCCAGTTGAGTCACTCCCCAATTGATGGGTATCCCCTCAATTTCCAGTTCTTTGCCACCACAAAAAGAGCTGCTATAAATATTTTTGTACATATAGGTTCTTTCCCTTTTTCTTTGATCTTTCTGGGGTACAGACCTAGTAATGGTATTGCTAGGTCAAAGGGTATGCATACTTTTGTTGCCCTTTGGGTATATTTCCAAATTGTTCTCCAGTATGGTCAGGACAGTTTATCATTCCAATATCATTATTAATCTCTAGATCATTCTACAGAACTTTAGAAAAGAAGCATATCATATAACACTAACAGGTATGAGTAAGAGATGTACTCTTAATAAAAAATAGAACAAATTACAGATTATAAAATAAATAATTTTGATTATATGAAACTAAAAAGTTATCCAAATCAAATTAATGCATCTAGGATAAGAAGGGAAGTAACCAATAGGAAAAAAGTCTTTTAAATAAATTTCTCAGTTAAGAGTTTAGCATCCAAAATAAATAAACAACTAATCTAATAAATAAACAATATATATATATACATTCCTATAGACACATAACATATATTATGCATACATTTACATATACATATATGCACACCCACATCTATCTATCTATATATTGCACAATACACATTATATATGTGCTTACATGTGTAGGCATGTATGTACATGTCTATATACTTATATACGTATGTGTATATATGTAGTCAAAGAATATGAATAGTTTTAAATGAAGAATTTTGAACTATTACCAACCATAAAATGCTTTAAATCATTAATAATTAAAGAAATACAATCAAAACAACACTGAGATTTCATTTTTTACCCTGAAAATTGACCAAGATAGCAATAGTCAATGGTGGAAGGGCTGTGGAAAGATAGGGATATAGGTGCATTGTTGGTGAATTTATAATTTGGTACAACCATTTTGGAAAGCAACTTAGAATTATGCAACTAAAGTGACCAAAATGTTCATACCCTTTGAACTTGAAGATGTCATTACTGGAATTATGCCTAAGGAGACAACAAATGAGAAGAAAGTTTTCACATACCCTAAAATATTTCTAGTAGCACTTTTTGTGATAACAAAGAATTAGAAACAAAGATCGGGTCCCATCCACTGAAAATGACTATGGTCTATGAACATCATGGAATATTACTGTGCTAGAAGAAATAAATGATAAATATGATGATTACAAGAAGCATGGAAAGATCTACATGAAATGATACAAAATGAAATCAATGAAGACGAAAACAATATACATAATGGCTAGAGCAATGTAAATGGAAGGAACAATCACAAAAAAATCAAAAGTGAATATTATAAAATTATAAAAAAGCATGCTTAGCTTGAAAGAAGACAGGAGAAGACACTCCTACCATATCTCTTTGCAGAGGTGAGAGGTCCACAAGTGTTGTACGTTGTACATATTTCCATACCTTTTTCATGTATTGATCAGCAATTCTCATTTTCCTCTTTTTTTTACCTTTACTTTTTTTGGCTTTAAAAAATATTATTTGTGGGGGTGGAGCCAAGACGGTGGAGTAGAAAGACTCACATATGCTAGCTCCGAACCCATAGCCCATGGATTTCCTCTAAAAGGAACTCCCAACAAATTCTGGAACAGTGGAAGCCACACAGCAACACAGTGAACGAGATTTCTGTTCCAGAGAGCCCTGAAAAACCGATGCCAAAGGTCTGTCGCGCACAGCACAGGAGCGGAGCCCAGCCCTGCCCTGGCCACACAGCACCGAGAGGAGTGAGCAGATCCAAGCAGGCTTCAGGGATGGAATCCCCAGCGGCCACGAAGGTCCCTCCACCCACAGACACACAGGTCAGTGAAAGAGATGTCTGGACTGGCTGAGAGGGGAGCAGGGTGTATCCATGACTCGGGCCCCCTTGGGAGGCAGCGGCAGAGGCAGCGGCTGGCCAGAGGCTCCCACAGCAGGTAGGAGCTTGGCAGCAGCTCCATTACAGAAGGTCTCTGCATAAACTCCCTGAGGGAACTGAGCCTGGGAGGCGGTGCTGCCCTCACCTGAGAACCTGATTTAATCTTACCCTGAATAGCAGCCAGGCCAGCCGCCAAAAGCCCCGAGGCTGGGGAGCAGTATTTGAATCTCAGACCCCAAGTACTAGCTGGGCAGACCTAGGCAGGGGTGGAGAGGATTCTCAGAAGTCAAGTAACTGGCTGGGAAAATGCCCAGAAAAGGGGAAAAAAATAAGACCATAGAAGGTTATTTTCTTGGTGAACAAATGATTCCAAGCTTCCTCTCTGATGAAGAAGAAAACTGCTTACCATCAGGTAAAGACATAAGAGTCAAGGCCTCTGTATCCCAAACATCTGAAATAGATATCCAAAGAGCTCAGGCCATGGAAGAGCTCAAAAAGGATTTTGAAAATCAAGTTAGACAGGTG
>CM053769.1:415248408-415278506 GCA_028658325.1 Potorous gilbertii
GAAGAGAGGGCAGATTGGTGATATGGGTAATTAGAATGCTCAGTGTATTGGGGAGGGGGGAGGGGACAAATGGGGAAAAAATTTTGGAACCCAAAATCTTGTGAAAATGAATGTAAAAAGTTAAATAAATTTATAAAAAGAAAATATTATTTGTTATATGGTATGGTTTTCTGAGAGAGGGAAATGGAGGGATACTGGGGAAACTATGGCGACCAAAAAAAGAAATCAAAAGAGTTTATTTTTAAAAGGAATAATTAGTTGTTTCTTCACATTTGGCATCCAAGATTCCTAATTACTAGGGGTGGGTAGTATTTGATGAGGGGCAAGTGGTAAATACAAAATTTTTCAGAAGAAATTTAAAGAAAGCTTAAAAACCAAATTTCCCAAATCTTCCAAGTATCATGTTAGAACTGAAAGAGATCTTAAAGATTATCTAGTCCATCTCCTTGGAGCAGGAAAACAAGGTTCCAGATAGTGGACCTAAAGACTTGCCCAAGGTCACAGAAAAAGGTTCATTCATCTTTTATTGAGATTGAAACTGAGTTGAAGCAAAGATAAATGGAACACAAATTTTATGGAGTCACAAATCTTTAGAACTGAAAGAGACTTTAGAGACCACCTAGTTCAACCTCCTCATTAAAAAAGAAGAGGAAACAGACCTTGAGTGTTTGTCTCCCTAGCCAAACTCCTTTTAAAGACTAGCTAGGAAGTGATATATCTAAAATTTTTTTTCCACCTGCATTTAGATAACAAAAAGTTTCACTGTCATTTCTTTTATTGGGATAATTCTGTTCTCTTGTTTTCTTATTTTTATTTTGGTCCTTCTGCTCTCCTCCCCTCCCAAAAAATTAGCCTTTAGGCCTTTAGAAAGTTTAAGAAACTAGGATGGACAAATTATTGCCACAAGTTTACCAGGATCTCCTCCTCCACATTGTGGCCAAAGAGATTTTACCCAAGCACAATTCTGACCATGTCACTGCACAACTCAGTGAACTACAGTGACTCCGTATTACCTCTAAGATCAAGACAAGAAGGGAATAAACATTTGTACAGCACCTACAATGTGTGGGCCATTGTGCTAAGCAGTTTCATTTTAGCCTCACAACAACCCTGGAAAGCAGGTGTTATTATCTTCATTTTACAGAAAACTGAGGCAAACAGAGCTAAGTGACCTGCCCAGGGTCACATGGTCAGTGAGCGTCTGAAGCCAAATTTGAACTCAGGTCTTTCTGACTCTGGGCCCAGCGCTCCGTTATAGTTCTAACTGCCTCTTAGGTACAAACTCCTCTGTGTGACACATAAGTTTTTCATAATTTGGCTCCAACTACCTTTTCAGACTTATTATACATTACTTTCCTTCATCTGCCCCATCAAACTGCTTTGCTTGCTGGTCATCATACCCAACATTCCATCTTTCCCCTCCTTGTTTTTGCACAGGCTTTGCCTCTTACCTAGAATGCGTTCCTTCTTTACCTCTGCCTCCTAGAATCCCTCATTTTGTTAAAAGCTCATTTCAAATCACCTTCTTCACAAAGACTCTCCTAATTTTCCCAAAAGCTAATTCCTTCTTCCCCAACAAAAAATTATTTTGTATGATGTGTATATATATATACACACATATACATGCATAATATTATAGGTAGATAGTTACATACACATTGTCTTTCTTACAGAACAACCTAAGTTAGTTGAGGGCTGAAATCAGTCATTTCTTCCCTCTTCTTCCTCTCTCCACCCACTACAGATTGAATATGGGTTGGGCAATGATGTAACATGATGTCTTTGGTCTCCAGTCTTCCTCCTCTCTCCAGGTGGCTAGATGTGATATGTGAGGTGGTCCTTAAAGTGCTACCTACTGTCTGTACAGAGGATTCCAGGGTTGGGCAAGGGTTGGGCCTTTCTCTCAACCTCTAGATGGGGCCAGAGCTTGGATCTCACCAGGCTCTGCCTTGCCTAAGGAATGCTTCCAGACAAATCATTCAATCTGCTTCCCTGTCAAGAAGCTCTTCTAGACTCTGCTCTGAAGAACCCATCCCTGCCTTCCCCTGGCTCCAAGGAGGCTCCTCATCTCACTCCCACCCTACTACCAGGCTTTATTTACCCGTGCTCTGCAACCAAATCAAGCTCCAGTCTTCTTGCTCAGAGGAATGTAATTGAATGTCTGTGATCCTTTACATTTCCCACCCTGGGACGAATTTGAGGGGAAAGTCCCAAAGACCCATATTAGATCAAACTCAGGATGACTCCCCAGCTCATCACACCCCACTTGGTTCTACCCCTTGATTTCCTGAGCACTCTGGAAAAGAAACCTAAACGGAGAAAGAAGTTCCTTTGGCCTTGATTCACAGAAAACAATCATTTTTGATTTTTTCCTTTCTAAGAAGTTTACTTTGCCCTCAGTTTCACCCTGGGAATCCCCACCAGAGGAAGAGAGAGAAGTTTATTTTCTCCTTCTCCCCCACCCCCCCAACCTCCCACCTCCTTCCTCCTCTGCTCCACCCCTTCTATGTCACCATCCCTCGAGGTCATCAGTCTCTGAGCGGCTTCTGACTTGTGATCCAAGCATCTGATACTCATGGAGGAGGTACAACTCCGGCATCTTCTAGCGCTTAGCTTTGGTGCCTGGCATGTAGTAGGCAATAAATACATGTTTACTGAATGAATGAATAAAAGCGAATCAGTTGTTCCTACCCAGCTCATCCAAGCAGGGAGAGGGTAATTCCCTCAGACTTAGCTGAGACTTGAGATGAAGTAGGCATTGTGTCCCTTCTCTCTCTCTCCATCCTAAAGTTAGGCTGAGGTCCAGGGGAAGAACAAGGCAAAGGCCTGGGGGTTGTGCTCAGTCTGATTTAGCATTTTCTACATGAAAAGTCCCAATGTTCCCCTGAGTAACTCCTTCTTCCTGAATCTGGCAGGGTGTGCAAAGGAGGAAAAAAAAGATAGAATTTATGCATCAGTGCCTGAGTTCATAATACCAGCTTTATCACTTACTACCTGTGTGACTCTGGGCTAGCCAGTTCACTTTTCTGGACCTAAGTTTCTTTATCTGTGAAATGAGGGGATCGGTCTAGATCTGACTTCTAGGTTGCACATCTGATGTCAGTTCCAGTTCCAGACCTATGATTCCACGTGTAAAGTTTCCAGCAATTCCAGCAATCCACTTAGCTTCTTCTGGATGAGTCAAGCAAACCACCCACGGAAGCCACCCATGATAGCCTGGGTTCAGTGGTAAAAGTTCATGGACTTTTATCCCAGAGTGGTGGTTCTCAGTGTGTGGTCCCCAGACCTTTTCAGGAGGTCCATCAGGTCAAAACTATTTTTATAATAATAAGATATATATATGTATATATATAGTATATCTAATATAGTAAATATCCATAGGCCTAATTCACACAAACAAAAAGCTCTTTGGGGAGTCCTCAATAATTTTTTAAGAGTACCAACGAGTCCTGAGACAAAACTGTTTGAGAATCTCTGCTGTAGAGTTTCTGCTGTCCCAGGGAGCATTTTATCAGCCTCTTTGACCCCTGTTTATGCTAACCTGCAAAGACTGACAGGTAAAACATAGCAACTCAACACCTGAGATCACAATTCTGGAAACACTACAGATACTTATGTGACTCTGGGCAAATCACTTAACCCTGTTTGTCTCAGTTCCTCATGTGTAAAATGAGTTGGAGAAGGAAACGGCAAACCACTCCAGTATCTTCACCAAGAAAACTCCCAGTGGAGAGATGAAGAGTTGTACATGACTGAAATGTGTGAGGAGCAGTGCTAGGCACCAGGGATAAATTTTTTTTTAAAAGACAAAGGTACTTGGTGTCTGAATATCAGCAATATCAAGAGGTCACTGCTGATAAACAGGGGGAATTTGAGAAGGAAGAAGGGAAGGATGAGGTTTAGGGACATCTGAATACATTATGCATCTTAAATGAATTGTATACTGTTGTGCTTCTCCATGGTATTTCTACTTGTATACTATATGGTGCTCAGTTTTGCTGCTGTCAGAAGTCAATTGTTGATGTAATAATATGGAATACTTTAAAATTATAGTAATATCTATATTAAAATACCTACATTCATAAAAAGCTTGTATCTTAAAAAAAGACAGCTACTGCTCTCAATGAATTTATTATATATGAATGGACATTGGTTGCAATTACACAATTAAAACTTGAGATACCTTAGAAAGGCTTTATTTGGCCTCAGTCCTCTCTTTTGCTTAGATCTCTACTCCTGGTTTAACTCCTTTACTGCTGGTACCTGGTGAGCAATAATGTAAGAGGAGAAGCCTTGGACCCTTTCCTCTATAAGGCCAAAATGTGACCCTGTGAACATGGGTCTTGATTTTTTTTTTTCTTACATCAGTGTTTATTCTTTTGTTTTAGGTGAAAATGAGTTGTAAACAGTCAGAAAATTTAGCTGTCCAGACATCTAGGTATCTGAAAGTCAAAGTGTCTAGAAGTTTTGGGACTCTGGGAATCAAATCCATCCTGGGTTTTGCAGCTAGCCCATCGTCAATGCACTGTTGAACACCTTTGGGATCCATCTCAGCAGTAGTTGAGACAAGGATTCAGCTGGAAATGATATTACAATTGGATATAAACTTGATAAAACTAATACTATAGAGAAAATACGTCAAATTTCAAGGCACTCTCCCCAGAGAGCAAGTATGTACCTGAAGTGTTGCGGGGGGAATGTTTCTGCTTTTTATTGCTATATCTTTGAAGTAAATATCCCTTTGTAAAAAGGTAATTGATACTAAATGAAACCAGGATTCTTCTGTTCATTGGTGGACAAGATAGTCACCTAGAAGGGCAGATGGAGAATCCTGGCTCTGAGATAATGAGTCAATATACAGCCAATGCCCTCCCTCTAAAACTCTCTTTTATTTAATTTTATTCAGTTGTTTTAGTCATTTATGACTCTACAGTCCCATTTGGAACTTTCTTGGGAAGATACTGGAATGGTTTGCCATTTCCTTCTCCAGCTCATTTTATAGATGAGTGACTGGGGCAAATAGGATTAAGTGATTTGCCCAGGATCACACAACTGCTGAAGAGTCCTGATTTGAACACAGGAAGATGAGTCTTCCTGATTCCAAGTCCAGTGCTCTATCCACTTTGCTACCAATCTGTTCTTTATTTAACTACTGTGTGTGTGTGTGTGTGTGTGTGTGTGTGTGTGTGTGTGTGTGTATGTAGAACACAGGATTGGAAGTAATGTACAATAATTCTGGAAATACAGAATGAGCTTATGTTGTGAAGGGCTTTAAAAGCTAAACAGAGTTTATATTTTATCCTAGAGGAAATAGCCACTTTTAATGAGAAGGGGAGTAGTGTGATTAGACCAACACTGAAGAGAAATTACTTTGACAGCAGTGTGTAGAATGGATTGGAGTAGGGAGAGACTTGAGGCAAGGAATCCAGTCAAGAGGTTGTTGTAATACTCTAAGAGAGAAGCGATGAGATTGTGTGAATGGAGAGAAGCTGTTAGTAGGAAGAGTATAAGATGTTTTCAAGGTGTTGAGCTCAAGCGCCTAGGAGTATAGTGGTACCAACTAGGAATAGGGAAGTTGAGTTTCTTGCTGATTTCAATGAGATGGGACAGCTAGATGGTGAAGTAGATAGAGCCTTGGCCCTGCAATCAGGAGGACCTGAGTTCACATCTGACCTCAGACACTTACTAGCTGTGTGATCCTGAGCAAGTCCCTTAACACCAATTGCCTCCACCAATTTTTTTTGAATGAGATGAGTTCAATCTCATCTTGTTTGATTGATGATGGAATCTGAAGTTGGTGAGACATCTATGTTCAGGCACATGGAGATGGGGAAAAGTCCACAGGACAGACATATGATTTCTGATCAGAGTTTCACACAGGCTACTTCAATTACATAATTTTCTATCAAAATTCCTAATGACTCCCCAGTGTCCACAGAATAAAATCCAATTATTTTAGCCTGGGTTTCAAGAATCTCCTCAGTCTGCTTGGGTTTCAAGAGTCTTCTCAGTCTGCTTAAGTTCTTACTTTCAGATCTTGTCCCCTATTTCATCCCTACATGCCCTCTTGCTACATTTGGGAGCAACCCCTCACCTTACCCCATGTCACCTGTCCTCCAATCTCATTCCAATTCTACATCTTTGCTCCCAATATTCTCTTCTACTTGAGAAAATTTTCACACACTTTCTACCTATTAAAACCCTATCTATCTTTCAAACTGCAGCTCAGAATCCAACTCCTCTGAAGACCTCCTCCAGGTTTCATTGATCTTACATTCTCTTACAGGACTCACAGTTTAAACTTCAAGGTAGCATTTGTTTAAATGCCATCATGCATCATCCTTTAGTTATTTTATTAATGTGTATGAAGGTGTCTTCCCAATCATTGTGTGAGCACCTTCAGAACAGAATCTGTGGCTTCTCCTTCTCTTGTAAACCCCATAGCATGGAAGAAGAGATATGATTTCTTGTTGACTCATCATGAAAGGTGGTGAGCAGAGCCTCATTGCAGAAGCAGATAGCAAGAAGAGGAGAGGGAGTGATATCACAGGGAATAGTGGTCAAAGGTTAGTCAGGGGCAAGAGCTGGGGTATCTGATATAATAGCAGTTGAATTTCCAGTGAAGGCTGAGGGCAAAAGAAGACAACAATTTCTGAGTTACTGACTACTTACTTCCAAGAAGACAAATTCAAAATCAAGATCTACTTTAGGAATATGCAAACTAAAGAAAAGAAATATCATTCAATATCTCTATTACTAAATAACAGTCCTCTAAAAAAAGTGTTGGTTTCTTCACCATTTTTAAAGACAATCTTTTTCTTTTGTCCTCACAAATTGAAACAGGGTCTAGTTCAAGGAATGACTCTCAGAAGATAACAAAGAACAGTTATTTTTAAGTCACAAATAAAATGAACTTAATAGTGTATCTTATCATCTTTTACAAATCCAGTCATATGTAATAGTATTTCCTGTTTTTCAGGAGCAGAACCCAAAACAGTTCTCTTTTAAAGAAGAGAATTGAGAATACTTACCCCCAGGAATCTGCCTTGTTTATTGAGACTAACTCATAATTTCAAACCATAAGAACATCCCCAGTTTCTAAGCTCCCTGGATTGGGTTTCCCATTCAGTTTCAACACTGAGAGACAGGAAAACCAACAAATAGGGCATAAAGATGTAAGCTAAATGAGGTTCGTGATGGTGAGAGATCGTGCAGTCTCCTTTGAACATTCAAAGATACCACAGTGATAGGAAATGCAAACTCGGGCATTTTCAAAATAGGTCACTTTATTAAATAAATAGATCAGCATTGCTAAGGAAGAAAACTCTGAAGTTGCTGCTGTCTCATAGCTTCCTCCCCTACCCTCTTCCTCTTCAGCTTCTTCCTCCCTCCCTCCAAGCTAGTTCATGAGGTTCCTTTGTGATTAGGATCTAATCTTTCCTTCATTCAAGAACTATGCTTTTAACGTTGTCTATGTGCAAAGCCTGTCTAACTTCCTATGCCCTGCCTTCAGGTGGTTTATAATTAAATAATGAAGAATAGTTATAACGTAGAAGAAAAAGAGAACAAAAGAAAGGTACGTAGTAGATGCTTTTATGAGAAAGACATAAAATATGGGTGGGTAGGAGAGGGAATCAAGGAAGGAACCCTTCATGGAAGAAGCAGTATTTGAGATGAAATTGGAAAGATAGGTGGGAATTCAATAAATAGTAATAGGGAAAAGGTCAGTTAGTTAATCAATATTTACTAAGCACCTACTATGTGTCAGGTGGGGTAGATGTGATGTTCAGAGAGCACTAGCACCTTTGGTATGAGGGCTTGCTAAACTCTTTTTAGGGCTGCTCACCCACCTTTGGTATCCATTTCTTACCCAACTCTCACTTGTGGCTGTAAGGAGCTATGGCATATGCAGTGGCCATACCCCAGTAAAACCATCTCAGCAGGCAGGCTAAACTAGGCTGTGGGTAACAGACAGGGGGCCTCAGATATGTCAGTGAATTAAGGGGATGTCTACCTCCAAAATGTGAAGACTTCTCAGATGGAATGGGTGGATGAAAACAATTTGTTCCAACCCCCATAAAGGTAGCTGAAGCAGGTGCTTTGGCATGCTTAGAGCTTGGTCAGACATCAATGATCCCAAGATCTTCCACTGCATCCTGGGCCACTACAAGCCATTTTGACTTTTGTCTTGACACTGGAATCCAATGATGCTGGAAGAGAGAATGAGGCTGATGACTTTGTGGAACTCTCCTCACTTAAATCAAATTCACAAATGAGACAAGACATCACTTATTCATAATATCATGGGTCTTTTTCAGAAAAGAAGGGTGTGCCATATGCTGAGATATAAATATGAAAAAGAAAGACCAACTCTTCCCTCAAAGAGCTTATTATCTAATGGGCGACAAATAAAACAAAAGAAAGATGAATGAGAGGAGAAAGCTTAGTGGAGGAAATAGGACGCAAACCGTGCTTTGAAGTGACAAGGTATCTTTTTTTTAAATTGATTATTTTATTTCACCCCAATTACATGAAAAAACAATTTTTAGCATTTATTTTTTTTAAACACTGAGTTTCAAATTTTCTTCTTCCCTTTCTCTCCTTCCCTCCATTGAGAAGGGAAGAAATTTGATATTGGTTATAAATGTACAGTTATGCAAAACATATTTCAGTGTTTGTGGTGAAAGGAAACAGACCAAAAAAAACCCCAAGAAAAATAAAGTTATGAAAAACTTCAGTATGCATTCAGACTCTATTTGTTCTTTCTTTGGAGATGGATGACATTTTTATCATAAGTCCTTCAGAACTGTCTTGGATCATTATATTACTGAGAATAGTTAAGTCAGTCACAGTTGACCATCATACAATATTGCTGTTACTTTATACAAGGTTCTCCTGGTTCAGCTCATTTCACTTTGCATAAGCTCATCATATAAGTCTTTCTGGGTTTTTCTGAGACCATCCTGCTCTCCATTTCTTATAGCATGATAGTATTCCATCAAAATTATATACAAAATTTGTTCAGCCATTCCCCAGTTGATGGGCATCCCCTCAATTTCCAATTCTTCGCTATCACTAAAAAAGCTGCTATAAATATTTTTGTACATATTAGTCCTTTTCCTTTTTTGGGATATAGACCTAGAAGTGGTATTGCTTGATCAAAGGGTATACTTTTGGAGTTTTTCTTCAGCTCTTTGGATATGGTTCCAAATTGCTCTACAGAATCAGTACACCACTTCACCAACAGTGCATTAATGTCTCAGTTTTTCCACATCCCCTTCAATATTTGCCATATTAGCTATTTTGATAGCTGTGGGGTGTTAGCTCAGCATTGTTTAATTTGCATTTCTCTAATCAATAGTGATTTAGAGTATTTTTTCATGTGACTACAGATAATTTGATTACTTCATCTGAATACTGTCTATTCACATCCTTTGACCATTTATCAATTGAGGAATGGCTCTTGTTTTTATAAATTTGACATTTCTCTATATATTTGAGAAATGAGGTTTTTATCAGAAAACAGTATAAATTTTTTCACAGTTATGATAACTATGTGTTTCCTTTCATTCTGTTTTCCTCATTTATCCTACTCTCTCTTTCTCCTTTTACCTTGGCCTTGCTCAAAAGTTCTTTGCTTCTGACTTTACACCCCCACCCCCCACCCCCTGGTCTCTACATCTGCCCTCACTTCTATCAGCATTTTCCACCCTTTTCTTATCCCTTTACCCTCCTATTTTCCTGTATGGTAAGATAGATTTATCCTAGCTGAGTGTGTATGTTATTCCCTCTTTGAACCAATTTTGATGAAAGTGATGAAAGTAAGGTTCTCATGCTTCCCTTCCCTACCTCCTGCGTCTTCCCCTACACTGAAAAAAGTTCTTTTGCATCTCTTTTGTGTCAGATAATTCATCCCAATCTACCTGTACCTTTCCTGTTCCCCTGGAGTATCCCTCTTTTTTACCTCTTAATTTTATTTTTTTAGATTATTATCACATCATTCAACTCACACTTACGTCTTCTGTCTATATATACATCTACTCTAATAATGAGAAAGTTTTTAGGAGTTACAAGTATCATTTTTCCTAGTAGGAATGTAATCAGTTTAGCCTAATTTTGAATATTCTATTCAGTTCTGGGCATTTTATCAGGAATACTTGAAAGTCTTCTATTTCATTGAATGACTACTTTTCCCTTTTTGCTGGGAAGATGGTTCTTAGTTGTAATCCTAGTTCTTTTGCCCTCTGGAATATCATATTTCATGTTCTCTAATCCTTTAATGTAGAAATTGCTGAATCTTGTGTTAGTCTAACTGTGGCTGCACAGTATTTGAATAATTTCTTTTTGGCTAGTTGTCATATTTTCTCTTTGAACTGGGAGCTCTGGAATTTGGCTATATTGTCTTTGGAAGTTTTCATTTTGGGATCTTTTTCAAGAGGTGATCAGTAGATTTTTTCAATTTCTATTCTATCCTCTGGTTCTAGAATACTGAGGCAGTTTTCCTTGATAATTTCTTGAAAGATGATGTCCAAGCTTTTTTTCTTGATCAGGACTTTCATGTGGTCCAATAATTCTTAAATTATATCTCGAGGATCTATTTTCCAGGTCAGTTGTTTTTCCAATGAGATATTTCACATTTTCTTCTATTTTTTTCATTCTTTTGATTTTGTTTTATTATTTCTTGATATCTCATAAAGTCATTTCTTCAATGAGCTTTTGTACTTTCTTTTCCATTTGGCCAGTTCTGTTTTTTAAGGCATTCTCTTCATTGAACTATTTTACTGCTTTCTACCATTTGGCCAATTCTGCTTTTCAAGGCATTCTTCTCTTCATTGGATTTTTGTTCCTCTTTCTACCACTTGGATTATTCTACTTTTTAAGTTATTATTTTCTTCAGTATTTTTTGTGCTTCCTTTAAAAATGGTTGACTCTTTTTTCATGATTTTCTTGCAGGATTCTCATTTCTCTTTCCAATTTTTCTTCTACCTCTCTTAGTTGATTTTCAAAATCCTTTTTGAACTCTTCCATGGTCTGAGACAAATCCATATTTTTCTTGGAGGCTTCTGATGTAGCAGTTTTGACTTGTTGTCTTCTTCTGACTTTGCAATTTGGTCTTCCCTGTCACCATAGTAACATTCTATAGCTGGGATCTTTTTCTACTGTTTGCTCATTTTTCCAGCCTATTTCTTGACTTTTAACTCTATGCTAAAGTATGGCTCTGTTTCTGGAGTGTAGAGATATTATTTTTGGTTCTTTCAAGGTGGTATGATCTAGGGAGAGGTGTGTTCACTACTCTCTTGGCCTGTGCTCTGGTCTGTGAGCAATCACAAGCACTCTTTTTAGCCCTGGAACTATGACCACAGTCTCAGCTACCCAGTGATCACAAGCTCTAGTATTCCAGTGCTCCTCCTCAACCTGGAACTGAGACCCAGGACTACAATACGGAACCAAGTATGGACAACACAACAGAGTCCTATCTCTGGTGCCAGCAAAGGGACCCCTGTAATCTCCTTGTAACCAGTTATCTGACTCCCTTACTGTCTGTGGACTGAGAAGTCTGGCAACTGCCACTGCTACCACTGACCCAGTAGCTCTTAAAGCCTACTGCTGGCTTACTGGGATACAATCTGCTGTGCATTGTGCTCCGGTCTGACTCTGGTACAACCGACTTTTCCTGCTGACCTTTTCTGTTTTCTTGGGTTGAAAAATTGTTTCACCCAGTCCTTTTGTGGGTTCTGCTGCTCCCGAATTTGTTTTGAGCTATTATTTAAATTGTTTGGAAGGGTTGGGGGAGAGCTCAGATAAGTTCCTACCTTTTCTCTGCTATCTTGACTCTAAAGACAATTTTTTTCACTTACAAAGGGATTTATTACATTTTTTTCTTTATTTTAATTATTAATTAATTTTTAGTTTTCAACATTCACTTGCACAAAATTTTGAGATCCAAAATTTCTTCTCATCTCTCCCCTCTACCCACTGCAAGACAGTGTGCATTCTGATTCCCCTTTCCCCAGTCTGCCTTGCCTTCTCTCACTTCCCTCCCTTGTCTTATCCCCTTCCGCTCTGTTTTCTTGTAGGGCCAGATAGAGTTCTATGCCCCATTACCTGTATTTCTTATTTCCCAGTTGCATGTAAAAACAATTTTTGACATTTGTTTTTAAAACTTTAGTTCCAACTTCTCTCCCTTTCTCTCTACCCACCCATCCCCATTGAGAAGCCAAGCAATTTGATATAGGTTATACATGTGGAGTTATAAAGTAAAAGACATCTTGTGAAAGACTAAATTTCCCTCCATCCTATCTTGCCCCCCATTTATTCTATTTCTCTCTTTTGACCTTGTCCTTCCTCAAAAGTGTTTACTTCTAATTACTCCCTCCTCCCATTTGCTGTTCCGTCATCCCCCCACCCCTGCTTATCACCTTCCCCCATACTTTCCTGTAGTGTAAGATAGATTTTCATATCAAATTGAGTGGGCATGTATTCCCTCCTTGAGCCAGATCTGATGAGAGTAAGGGTCACTCTTTCCTTCTCACTTTCCCCATCTTCCCCTCCATTGAAAAAGCTTTTCTGTGCCCTTTTTATGTGAGAGATAATTTATTCCATTCTATTTCCCCCTTTCTCCTCTCAATATATTCCTCTCTCACCCCTTAATTTTATTTTTTAGATATCATCTCTTCATATTCAACTCACCCTGTGCCCTCTATCTATATATATCATCCCTCCAAATACCCTAATACTGAGAAAAATCTCAAGTTATAAATATTATCTTTCCATGTAGGAATGTAAACAGTTCAACTTTATTAAGACCCTTATGATTTCTCTTTCCTGTTGACTTTTTCATGCTTCTCTTGATTCTTGTGTTTGAAAGTCAAATTTTCTATTCAATTCTGGTGTTTTCATCAAGAATACTTGAAAGTCCTCTATTTCATTGAATGACCATTTCCCCTGCTGAAGTATATACTCACTTTTGCTGGGCAGGTGATTCTTGGTTTTAATCCTAGCTCCTTTGACTTCTGGAATGTCATATTCCAAGTCTTTTGATCCCCTAATGTAGAAACTGCTAGATCTTGTGTTATTCTGACTGCGTTTCCACAATATTTGAATTGTTTCTTTCTGGATAATTGCAATATTTTCTCCTTGACCTGGAAGCTCTGAAATTTGGCTATAATATCCCTAGGAGTTTTCCTTTTGGAATCTCTTTCAGGAGGCAATAGGTGGATTCTTTTAATATCGATTTTACCCTCTGGTTCTAGAATATCAGGGCAGTTTTCTTTGATAATTTCTTGAAAGATGAAGCCTAGGTTCTTTTTTTGATCACAGCTTTCAGGCAGTCCAATAATTTTTAAATTATCTCTTCTGAATCTATTTTCTAATGAGATACCTCATGTTGTCTTCTATTTTTTCATTCCTTTGGTTTTGTTTTATAATTTCTTGATTTTTCATGAAGTCGTTAGCTTCCATCTGCTCTATTCTAATCTTTATGGAATATTTTCTTCAGTGAGCTTTTGGACTTCCTTTTTCATCTGGCCAATTCTGCTTATAAGGCATTCTTCTCATTGACTTTTGGATCTCTTTTGCCATTTGGGTTGGTGTATTTTTTAAGGTGTTATTTTCTTCAGCATTTTTGGGTTCCCCTTTAGCAAGCAGTTGACTCACTTTTCATGATTTTCTTGCATCACTCTCATTTCTCTTCCAAGTTTTTCCTCTACTTCTCTTGATTTTCAGAATCCTTTTTGAGCTCTTCCATGGCCTGAGACCAATTCGTATTTTTCTTGGAGGCTTTGGATGGAGAAGCTTTGACTGCTGTCTTCTTCTGTTTGTATATGTTGGTCTTCCTTGTTACCAAAGTAAGATTCTATAATCTGATTCTTTTTCCTGTTTTTGCTCATTTCCCCAGCCATTTATTTGACTTTTGAATTCTTTGTCACGGTAGTTCTGTGCTTCCAGTGTGAGTAGGGGATGTATGATCCACTGCTCAATCACCCCACAATCTGTGGGCCTAGTGCTCCAGAAACAGCTGCGGCTGCTGCCCCTTCTGCTGCTGTGGCTGCAGGGGGCTCCTCCACTCCCTCTACTGCCCTGGGACTGGGGCTGGACCACTCTACTCTCCCACACAGGTCTGATGGTTTGTTTTCCACTGACCTTCCAATTTGTCCTCTATGTTTTTGGGTCCCAAAGTCTGAAAACCACCACAAGTGCCAATGATTCAGTCCCTCCGAGGCCTGCTCAAGTCCTGTCTGTGCTGGTATGGCCCACGTTGGACTGCACTCTGCTCCCAGCACAGTGCCACAGATACTTTCTGTGGACCTTCCAGGCTGACTTGGGCTGGAGATTTGCTTCACATCATCATTCTGTGAGTTCTACAGCTCTGGAATTTGTTTAGAGTCATTTTTTACAGGTATTTGGCTGGGTTTGCAGGGAGAGTTGTAGCACATCCCTGCTTTTACTCCACCATCTTGGGTCCTTTCCCTCTAAAGACAATTTTTAAAAAATAGAAATAAAGAGGGAAATTCCAGGCATGAGAAATGGATTGTGTAAATGTAGAACTGTGCAAATGCACAATGCACAGAGACAGGAGATAGAGTATCAGTTTTGGGAAATAGTTCAATTTGACTGGAATATTGAGTTTGGGAAAGAAAGTAATACAAAATAAGGCCAGAAAGGCTGATAAAAGTAGTTCATTCCTCCTTTTCATGAGGATCAATGGCATCACAGGATGATGTCATGACTGGATATAAGCAGGGCAGAACTACACAAAGTCATCAGTCTCACTCTCTCTTCCAGAAGCATTGGAGTCCAATGACAAGATAAAAGTTAAGATGACTTGTGATGGCATGGAATGGCAGTGGATGACAGCCAACTTTGTCATTGTTGGAACAAATTGTTCTCATCTGCTCAAATTTTCAAAT
The DNA here is from genome assembly GCA_028658325.1 of Potorous gilbertii. Classification (NCBI taxonomy): domain Eukaryota; kingdom Metazoa; phylum Chordata; class Mammalia; order Diprotodontia; family Potoroidae; genus Potorous; species Potorous gilbertii. The sequence continues at coordinate 415,263,318 of CM053769.1, forward strand.
GCTTGGGGTAGTCATCCCCTTACCTCACTGACAGATTTGAGGCCTAGCTGTTATTCTCAACCTGGGTTAGACCATCTGCCAGATAGTTTATCCAGATATGGTTGCTGCACATGTTGCAGACTCTTGGAACAACAGGTAAGAATTGGGTGAAGGTTGCATACATTATCCACGCAGCTTAGAGGGGATTGGACCAGTGATCTCAGAGGTCCCTTCCAGTTCTAAGTCTATTATCCAAAATAGCTTAAGGAAAGATGAAGATTGTACAATTAAGATAAAATATTAAAAGCAGTCAGAAATGAGGAAATAATATTTCTGAAATGATGATGCAAACTAGTGGAAAAATGGAATCCAATTTATAAAGAACTAACTGATTCACTCACAATTTTACTAAAATACACTGACTAGATCAAGTAAAGTAAGCTATATAGCATTATCCTAAAAAAATTTTTTTGAATTCATTTTGAACAAAATAAATCATTTCCTTGTAGACAGTACAACATAAAGAATTCAATATAAAACCATGAATTTACATTTCAGATTGTTTACTTTTTAAAAACTATGTAATAAATACTATAACTATATTAATTATAATAAATATGTAAACTATATGTAATAACTATAATCAACTATGCCATATATATGTAGGTACATATAGTATATGCATAAAATCATACTATACATCTGTTTATCAGTTTTTCCTCTGGAGTTGGATACTTCTTCCTTCATAGGTCCTTTGTAATTGATTTGAGTACTTATGATATTTAGACACTTAATTAGTTATTCAAAGTTATTCTTAGGACAATATTTCTGTTACTATATACAACATTCTCTTGGTACAGCTCATTTGACTTGCCATTATTTTGTGCAAATTATACCACATTTAAAAAAAAATCAACCAGCTCATTATTTCTTCTAGCCCAGCAGGGTTCCATCACATATAACACACTTTATTTAGTCATCCCATAATTGAAAGGCGTCTATCATTTTCGCCAGTCTCGTCGGCGTAAAATGATGTCTCAAAGCTGTTTTAATTTGTGTTTCTCTAGTCAATAATGATTTAGAGCATTAATTAGAAAACTGTTCAAATTCTTTGACCGTTTATCAACTGGGAATAACTTATATTCTTATAAATTTGAAGAAGTTCCTTATATATTTAAAATATGAGAATTTAATCTGAGAAACTATCGAAAAAAATTCCCCCCAATTTTCTGCTTTCCTTCTAATCTTGGCTACATTGGTTTTATTTGTGCAAAAACTTTTAAATTTAATATAATTGAAATTACCCATTTTCCACCTCCCAATGTTTTCTGTCTCTTGTTTATTCACAAGTTATTCTCCTATCCATAAGTCTGATAGGTCATATGTTCCATTTTCTTCTAATTTTTATTATGATATTTAGGTCATATATCCATTTTAGCTTTGTGTTGGTATCTGGTACAAGATATTGGTCTATATCCAATTTCTGCAAGCCTGTTTTCCAGCTTTCCCAACAATTTTTACCAAATAATGAATTCTTGTCTCCCAAATTTAAATTTTTACATTTGTCAAACACAAGGTAACTATAATTATTTACTATTGTGTCTTCTATGTCCACTCTGTTCCCCTGATCTACCTTTATATTTCTTAATCAGTGCAAGATAATTTTGATAATTACTGCCTTATAATATAGTTTAAGATCTAGAAGTGCTAAACCTCCTTCACCTTTTTTTATTAGTTTCTTTGAAATTCTTGACCTTTTGTTTTTCTAACTGAATTTGGTCAATATTTTTTCTAACTCAATAAAATAATTTTTTTTTTTGTAATTTAATTGGGATGGCATTGAATAAGTAGATTAGCTAGGTAAAACTGCCATTTTTATTATGTTGACTTGGCCAACCCATGAGCAACTACTATTTCTCCAGATTTCTCTAGTTATTTTAAATGAGGTATCCTTTACTATCTCTTCTGGCAGGGTTTTGTTGGTAATATATCAAAATGCTGAAGATTTATATGATTTTATATCCTACAGCTTTGCTAAAATTATTACTTGTTTCAACTAACTTTTTAGTTGAATCTTTAGGATTTTCCAAATATATTATCCTAAAACCTGAAAAAAGAAATAGTTTATTACCTCATTTTCCATTCTGATTCCCTCGATTTCTTTTTCTTCTTATTGCTATTGCTAGCATTTCTAAAACAATTTGAATATTATTGTGGCATATAGTATAGTTTCCCTGTTTATCTCTTTTAATTAAATCTATTTTAGCTTTAACTTTGTTTGAGATTATGATTGCTATCTCTGATTTTTTAAATATCAGCTACAGTATAATAAATTCTACTTCGTCCCTTCATTTTAACTCTGTGTGGATCTCTCATTTTTAATGTAATTGTAAACAACATATTGTGAGATTCTGATTTTTAACCCATTCTGCTGTTTCTGTTTTATGGGTGAGTTCATCCCATTTACATTTAAAGTTATAATTACTACTCATGTGTTTCCCTCCATTCTATTTTTCCTCACCATTTATCCTTCTCACTCTATTACCCCATCCCTCTGCAGGTGTCTAATTTACTTTTAACCACTACCTGGCTCTCCTATTCCTTACACCCCTTTAAGAGTACCTCCCTTATAGTTTCTCCCTACCCTCCTACTCCTTGATTTATGTGTATTCATCCTTTCTTGCTGAAGAAGACCATGCCATCAAAGAAATAATGACATGACTTGCACTTGACTTTGCTTTTTTTTTTTTTGAGGGAGAGAGGGCTGTGCAGGTCACCAGCCTCACTTCTCTTCCAGGGTCATCTGAATCCAGGGACCAGATATTCATCAGGATGACTGGAGAAGACCCAAGATGAGGCAATTGGGGGTAAGTGATTTGCCCAAGGTCACAGAGCTAGTGAGTGTCAAGTGTCTGAGGTGACATTTGAACTCAGGTTCTCTTGACTCCTGCACTGGTGCTCTATCCACTACACCACCTAGCTGCCCCTTCCTTGATTTATATACCCTTCTAAAAGTCCCTCCCTCATCCTATCCTGTTGCTTTCCTTTTTCTTTATAAATTTATAAATACCTTTCTACATGTATATACTCTTTTTAAACCCAGTTCCTATGTGAGTGAGATTCCAGCATTACCAGCCCTCCAACCTCACCTACTTCCACTGTAACAGTTCTTCCATTCTTGCCTTGTTTCTATAATTACTACATTTCACTTCTCCCTGAACAACTTTACTTTTTAGAATCATATCATCATACTCAACTCCAAGTCTTTTATCTTTCAAACTATTCAAATAATGATAACAATCTTAAATGTATAGATAATATTTTCCCATATAAGATGTAAACGGCTCAACCTACTGAGTCTCTTACGATTGGTCTTTAACATATATTAGCATTCATAATCTGCAACAACCAACCCAGGTCATTTGGAGAATCACAGGGAGCAGATTCGGTGTAATATACAACAATAGCTCCCTCTTCTGACAGACCAACCTGGGTTTAGAAATTGGTTCCTTACAACATAAGCAGAAAAGGCAACTCAAGTACTGAAAGAATTTTTTGTCCATTTTGTGGGTATTCCAGGAATTGTTCTTCTTCACTTTTTCTTTCTCACACCATGTTAGTGTAGTCTTCCAAGCCACATTCAGGTTCATGGAATCTATTTGGGTCCAAATTCTATTGCTCATAAACCCTCTCTTCCCTTCTGAATCTCATGATCAAAGTTATGTCCTCACAACAGGACATTTACTTAAAATAGAAATGTTCAAGGTAAATAATAAAGAATTATCATAAGCTACAAATATAGTTGGCACTCCTACTCTAACCCCTTCAAACTTCTCTGGGGACTCTTGCTTTTTACTGAAGCCTCCACTGTTCATACAACCTAGTAGGTACAGGATACAGGCATTCAACTCATGACCCAAATGATACTGGTCAGTAATGGCAGCAGTCTCTCAATGAGGTGTTTCCCATCTCATGTCGTGTGGCTGCTTCAGGTATATAGAATAGTAAGCACTAGCATTTTGCAATGTGGCAGGCTTAGAAGCATTCTCTTTTTTTCTGCCACACCTACAATCCTTTCTGGTCACACGTATGGTCCCTTGTTTAGCCTTGTCCAAATACTGACATTTCTTTCTGTCTCTTTTATCACTCTCTTTTCTCACTTCTGTTCTTTCAAAACCTCTTCTCACAGAGATGGTTCCACACTATATACTCACACACAGGCTTCTCTGAGAGCCAGCTCAGGGCCCTCTCCCCAATGAAAGAATCTCATCGACCCAAAGAAGTGTGGAAATATGGCAATTAAAAAAAAAATCTCCTTACATCAACAGTGATCTGGATTGGGAAGGAGGACATGCAAGGCATACTTCTTGGGGGAGAGAGGGAGTTCAGTCACATTGGAGGAGAGTAAGTAGGCTAAAGAAATTTGGGAATTATCCTCAGATCAAATTTATTTATATTTATATCATTTATTTACATCCATGTTTATATTATTTATTTATGTCCATAAATACTTGTTGATTGATTATCTATTTCCTTTTCCTTCCCTTTCTAGGATAACTTAGCGTAGCCATACTCTTCTAGGTTTGGGGTTGTAAGACTGTTGATTTCAACATTAATACTATACTACATGTAGTTGGCATTAGTGATATGTGTCAAGTCATCACTTCTTTCCCTTCCTTTAAACCTCCCTAGAAGGAGCAGCTATGGATACCATTTGGGAGAGGGACAGGTGTCCAGCACAGACTACCAGTATTGTCCATCAGAGTGCAGGGCATAGACTAGAACAAAGGAGTTATGCAGACATCCAGCTATGCTGGAGGACATGAATGAGAATGATCAAGAGAACTCCTGCCATCTGCTATAGCCCTGAAGACTCATCAGAGGCAGGCTGAAGAGAAGCCAGAAACATTGTAACAGCCTCGGGACCCATGATTCCACTTAAAATGTTGGGACTTCATGTTTTTTTGAGTTGGTGAGGATGATGGATCAACCTTCCAGAAAGAGAAATGGTTTTCTATTGCTTTTTTCCTGAAGGTTCAAATATCTAGTTCTTCCGTGCTCATGATTGAACTTAACTAAACATGTTCTATGATGAATGCCTTTGTTGGTCTGAATGCTTATAGGGGGTGCTGAAAGCCCTTGGAGATTCTAGAAACAGACTCAGATGCTGCCAGGGAAGATCCCTTGGTGGTAGGGTAAGCTCCTGAGATTATTATTAGAGAGAAGCTCCTGATATTGAATCCAGTCTGTTAGCTCAGAAGTCAAGATAGTAACACATGGATTACATATAGACAGGGAAAGGGCATTAAATGTTATTTGTTAATTTATTAAATGATTTCCTGTTAATAGTCATCATTGCCCACTTCCTTTCCCCCCAGTGTCATCCCCTCTCCAACCCCCTTCACCCCCAATGTTAAGCCCTGCAGTCTTGGATTTGGTATCAGAAGGCTTGACCGAATAGTTCTGCCATTTACTAGCCATCTGACCTCAGATAAGGCACTTTTTCTCTCTCTGGCTCAATTTTCTAATCTACAGTTTGAGGATGATAACATTTGTACTACTTCCTTCACAATTTCAGTTGTGAGAATTAAATGAGTTCGTGGATGTGAAATGTTTTCCAACCTGTATGTTAAGATAGGCTTGGCACACATATTTTAGTATTGATATGGTATTAAATGATATGAATTAATTTTTAAAATTAATTTTATTATAATAAATAAAAATAAAATTCATAATTTTAATCAATAAATTAAATAATAAATTAATCATGATATTAAAATCATGAGCCATGATGAGGATCATAGAATCTGGATGTTAGGATTGGATTGGGAGAACTTCAAGCAATGGTTGAGCACAGATGACTTTTTTTGTGGTAAATATATCAAATAATGCAACAAATAAGGAGGATACCCTGTCTTCCCTGCCATTTAACCTTAAATTTAAAAAATAAACTTTTTATCATTATTTTCATATCACCTTCATTTTTCCAAATTACCTTCTCCCAAGTTATCCTTTATAATAAAGAATAAAAATGAAAGCTAACAAAAAGTAGTTCAACAAGAGAGCCAACATGTCAACTGTGTTTGACACTATATGCATATGCAAGGTTTCACACATAGGGCCTCCTACCTCAGCAAAGGAGAGAGGTGCATTTCCTCATCTCTTCTCTGAGCCCAAGTTTTGGCATTATAATTACATGACATTCAGTGTCTTTTGGGGGGCTCTTTCCATTTACATCGCTATTATCAGGGTGTATCTTGTTTCCCTGGTTCTTCTTACTTTGTATTGATTCATGTCTTAATCGAAGATAACCACTTTTTTTTTATACTTTTAATGCTTTTTTTGGTGTGTTTGTCCTTTGTTCTCGAAGAGGACCATGACTTTTGATGCAACCTTGGGTAAATGATACGACCTTCCTATTTCTTTGCAAAGAAATCTGAGCTCTAAACTAGGGGCCAGGTCATAGGTGGATCCTGAGTGGAGGAAAAGATGAGGGCATACCCGATAAGGAGTGTTGTTCAACGTCACATAGACTTCTTCAAAAACTGAACAGAGCTGAGTGGGTTTTTGAGGGTCAAGTGGAATATACTTTAGCTGTCAAATAAAGTTGTACTAAAAGCATCCTCCTAGGAACAAGAGTTAATGCTATAACAGTCATAATGAGGAGAAGGAACTGGCCAATGGGATCTCAGTCCTTGGAGCATGTGTAATATTCTCTGCCTGTTGCAAATCCATATAGAGGCTTCCAAGACTGCCTCTAGATATGTGTGACAATGGATTCTACTCATCATTCAGAGTATGCACAGATATTCCACAACCATTTCCTTTCCACTTAACTGTGTGGTGAAGAAATTTTTTTTAATTCACTGCAGAGCTGGAACTGAGTGTGCCTGCAAAAGTCATGAACAAGAAAAATCACCCTCTCTTCTCTGATGGTTTTGCAAGGAAGAGGAAGAGCTGTTATAAGCCTCCTGGGGGGAGGGGGGGCGTGTTGTTTCAGAAGGCTTATCTCTCCCTGGGCCACTATGTGCCATGAATGCATGGCTCCATCTCTTGTTTCTTCTTACCTGATCTTAGGTGAATGAATTATTAGAGACATAATGGACTAGGAGCTTTGAAAGTTGGGCAGAGCCATCAGAGGTACAAGAACTGGAGTTCACAGCAGAATTTGCCAGCAGTCGAGCATAGTGAGGAGAAATGAACTGCTTGAACCATTCTAACAGTGAACTGGCCTGGCAAACGAGACACGATGTCCTGCAAGTAAGCTTGTCCACTGGCTAGGTTGCACCTAGAAATGAATTCCTTTAAGTTTGAATCCCCCACATCCCAGGGACCAAGATGATACAGGGGAATAGCTCTGAGTTTTAGAGGGTTTTGTACTTTAATTGTTGCTATTTCTGTGTCCTTTTTTCCTCTGAGATCATCTCCTAGTTACATTGTATATATCTTGTATGTACATAATTTTTTGCATGATGTCTCTATTAGAATGAATTCACTGAGGGGAGGAACCATGTGTTTGCTTTTCTTTGTATCCCTAGTACTTAGTATGGTAATAGTACACAGTAAGTGCTTGTTGACTGATTAAATATCCCTTCATAAAAGCTAATTGATTTTAATTGATTAATAGTGATGCAGAAGAGATTGATCTATTCGACCACTGGGGTTGATCAATCAAAATTGGGGCAGTAATCACTGGTTAGATGATATCAAGGAAATAATAACTGATTAGTTGATAGTGGGGAAATACTAATTCATGATTGATTTTTGGTGAGAGGGGGTGGGCATTGGTATAGTTCATATAAATTCTGGTTCTACTCTCTTAATTTCTACTGAGACTAGAAGATTAGATCCCAGAGAAAGAATAGTAATTCTCCCTCAGGGTTCTACTAATCTGAGGAATTTGGTGTGTTTTTTTCTACCACCATAGTTTACCAGCCCCTTTCTGTTATATTCCCTTTAATGTCAATCATTCATTCACCTTAAATCAAGAAAGAAGAAACACAATTAAGATAGAAAAAAGAGAAATGATGCATGCATTCATAGCCTAGGTAAGAATATAAAGCAGATAGGAAGGTAATGCTGTTCTTAAACCCTCTACTTGGAGGCTTACACAAGTTTTCTTCCACATTCAAAAGCAACCTGAGAAGATATGTCAATTTTTCTTATTCATGTCTGTTATAAGTACACTGGGTTCCAACTCAGCAGCAAATTAAAAGGTTATTTTTCCCCAGATAGTAAGTGAACAGCAAACAGTCACATATTACCTGTGCATTCTCAGAATCGAGAGTAGAGTCCCCCTATTATACAATATCAAACATTTTCAGAAGTAAATGTGGAAGCCTCTATTCAGATACTCATTAGTTAGAGAATACTATTACAATACGAATACTAACTAACTCTAAGGCCTAGACCCCTATTTCAATACACTTATATAGAACTTTAAGGTTTAAAAGTACTTTGCATACATTATCTCATGTAACAATTCTATACTGTAATTATTGCTATTAGGCTGTGAGGACAGGAGAAGAAAAGCTAAAAATAAAACAGGAGTTCTAAGGATCTGATCTAAACTTCAAAAATGCCATTTCCCTTTTCATATCTGACCAAACCAGAAGGATAAGGGGATGGGAGTAGGCAGAAAGCTTGACACAACCCTACATACATCTGGGTATACTGGGTATTCCTGGACATATCGTGGCTATGTCAGATGTGTTTCAGCAGGGCTGGAGGAGACAGGCTGAAGCTCAAACAACCCAGAACCAGAGTTAGCTTCTTCTCCCCTAGCCCACAAATTCCCTGGTGCTCTGAGGCTCTTAACGTTTCCGGTAGAGGTCAAGTCACATTTCTCTGGTGGCCCCTAGAGGGCAGCATTCAGCGGCTTTTCAAAAACACCACACATTACAGCTTATGCGTTGCTAACGGCTATCATATTTAATAGGAATGATCTAGGTCTCCCTAAAATGCTTTGAAACTACTTAAGAATCTGCTGGTAGCAAATATCTCCGCATCATGTGCTCCAGAAGGCCTCTGAGGTGCATTCCAAGTATTGGGGTTGGCTCTGAAGTTTCTCCAACTACCTGCCTGATCCCATGTGGACACTGGAAGCGAATTAATGACTGGAAAGCTCTGTGGTTATAGAACCAACAGATTCAGGCCAGGGACAAATTCAGCCACTCTTAGTGGGCCACAGTTTCCTCCCATTGTGAAGTCATGCTTTTTCCCAAGTTAAAGGATTACAGATTTAGAGCTAGAAGAGACACCAGAGCCCATCTCGTTCAACCCTTTCATTTTATGTATAAGGAAACTGAGTCCCAGAGAGGTGAAGCAACTTTCCTAAGTGGCAGAGCCAAGATTTGAACATAGGCCCACTGACTCACTGTACCATACCACTAGAGTCTGACCTGACTTAGATCTCTGTGTGTTTTTAAAAATTTTACAAACATAACAGACCCATTCTAACAGTGGACTGGCCTGGTAAATGAGACATGCTATCCTGCAAGTAAGGTTGTCCGCTGGTTAGGTTGCACCTAGAAGTGAATTCCTTTAAGTTTAAGTATGTTAATTAATAACTGTTGACTTGAATGGACTTTACCAATTTCAGAGCAAAAGAAATGGAGGAACTAACTTCTCAGAGGGCAGTGTGTCCCCAGGACAAATGCTGATATGATCTGACTCTAACTCCTGCTGTAGACACATTGCTGCTGTAAGAGCTATTTGAAATAGACATGGGGTTGGAACATCAGAATCCTTGAAAAGCTCTGGAATGAGGCAAGTACCTTGAAGGTCGTATATTCCCAGCACTTAGCAAAACGCTTGGTACCTGGTAAGCACTTAATATATATTTGTTGATGTAACGGATCCCATCAGGGCATACCTCTGGGCCTAAGTCCAGAAACAGGATTAGGATCCTGTCTTTCTATCTCTTAGACTCAGATGCTCATAGGGTGAAAGCTGTTTGCATATTGAGGAACCTCTTTTCCCTCCTTCCCCAATATCAGCATGAAATAAGGCACAGAATCACAGGACAACTAGAATAAGTCACAAAGCCTATTTTAAGAAGTAAGAAAAAAGATTGAGGGGGTTGTTGAAATGCAGCTGGTCATGGGACTTACTTCCTGCCTCATTCTTATACTTGGGGTGAATCCTTACTTCAATGCAGCCACATGGAGATTCCCAGGGTCTAAGTCACCAGGCAGCTGGGGAGGGAACACTAGTCAGGCCTTGTGATACGTGAGGAGCACCTGCTTCCCTATTACGACATCTGGAGTTTCCCTGGACATTTTCCAGACTCTCTGGTCCAAATATCAGTCATAGTTTGCCATTACATCATCCTGACCACTGGAGTTCAAGATTTCTTGGCAATCCTGGTAAAGGCTGGGTCTGAGCACATGTCTTCATGCAACCTTGCTTGGTTATCTTGTTTATTCATTTATAATGCTTCCTATTGTCTTCTCTAATTTCAGTAACTTAATCACTTGACTCTAACTTCAGGTCTAAGCAGTAGGATAATCTTTCTAGTTGTTGCTAAGAACACCTCACCCTAGGGATTTTTAGTCATAGACAACATAAAAGCCCAATGTAGCCCTAGAAAAGAGACCCCTAAGATGGCCAATATAGGATTTCCTGAAGTCAAATATTTAGGACCAGTAAATCTACTGACATTTCCCAAATCTGATTGGTGTCATCTATGTCATTATGGAAGCCAATGAAAATTCAAGAATCCCAAGGATGAAGATATCCCCTTATTAAAGGTCTCCATAGGAGAACTTCCAAGTGGATATAGGTCCATTAATCACTTGACTCAACAGCCCTCTTGTTCTTCAGCAATTTTTGCTCTCTGCAGAGACAATGGGTTTCATTGCCTGATTAGAGCTGAGTTATTAGAGGAAAAATCATGAGATGTAGCTACCAAAAGGGAGGAGGCCAAAGGCTGAGAGAGACTGAGGGGATTAAGAGCTAATTCTTGGCCACCAGAAACTCCAGCTGTAGGGCTCAGGGTCAGAGACACTAGGGTGGAATGAGGGCAGTAGCCTCTCCTTGCTACAGCCTGTTGTTGAGTTCTGCCTCTGACTTGGTCATGGACAATGAACCATAGTAAGAAGGTCACAGTAAGAAGCCATCAGCAGGCTCTGCTGGTGACAGGTTATTGAATGGGGGAAAAATACAAGATATCATTATAAAGAAAAGGATCGCTTGTTTTAGGAGAAGGTAATGGGTATTTAATTTCATTTATTTAACAAACTCTTTAGTGCAACTAAGTGGTGCGTTGGATAGCGACCTAGACAAGCACTACAAAGACCTGAAGTCAAATCCAACTTTAGACACTTATTAGCTGACCCTGTGTGAGTCAATTAACCTTTTTTGCCTTAGATTCCTCATCTGTAAAATGGGGATAAATAACAGCGCCTGCACTATAGGGTTGATGTAAGGATCAAACGAGATTTATAATGATAAAGGACTTAGACCAGTGCTTGGCCTATAGTACATGCTATATAAATATTAGTTATCATTAGAAACATACTCTACCTTGGTGTTAAAGATCACAAAAATAAATAAGTCCTAGTTGTTGTCCCTAGAGAGCTTAAAATCGATCATCCTTGTCCACACACTACAATTGTATGATTTATCTTTTTTGACTGTCCCTTTGCCCTTTAACAGTGATCCAATAAAATCATGATAGATCTGAAAAAGAAGAAAACACAACTCTGTTTCCAAGAGGCTATTGGTCTAGGATGAGTGAATAAATCAGTGAATGAAAAAAAAGTATGAAATGCTTGCTATGTGCAAAACACTAGATATAAATGGAAAATTGAGACAGTTTGTACTTTCTAGAAACTCACATTTTAGCAGGTGGAGACAAAACATATGGATGAAATCAAGTTCAGTTGGATGCTAGGCAATTCTGGGGAAAAAAAATATTGTTTTGCCTTGGGTTAGCCTCCTCATTTTCAATCCTGAACAGAGAACTTGGTCAAAAATCATAGTAAATGGGTATAGAGTTAAATAGCAGCTTCAAGTAACATGAAAAAATCAGCATTAAAAACAATGCAGGTTGTGATGGCTACAAGGAGAGGAGAAGTAGGGAATGAATACCTTTATACATACACACACACACACACACACACACACACACACACACTCCTCCTTTACGGGTCAGAGAAGAAATGGGAAGGGAGGTAAACAGGGTCCAGGGTACTGGATTCCTTAGGCAACATTCTAGGGAAGGGGGGCAGGAAAGCAAAGAGGGCTAGAGATAAAACTCTGAGTGATTTACCAAATATCATCTGACATTTTGATGTTTAGATGCATCTCTCATCTGTTCCTCTGGCTAGTCTCAGTCCTTCTGTGTCTCTCCTGTGTCTAGTCCCAGTCCCAGCCTGCTCACCTCTGTTAATGGTCAATAGGTGGGTATCAGGCACCATCTATTATTCTGTTCTCCATTTCTGTGTTCTAGCAAGTGTTGGCCAACATGAATTCTTGGCGCAGGGCTCCTTCCTTCTTCTCTGTCAGTCTCCATGCCTGGCTTCTCAGAAATTGGAAGGACCTGCAGCCTTTTTGGTGTGATCTGTACACTATTGACCTTTGGTCCTCCTCATACTGGCTGACAACATCTTTGGAGGAGGGGGTTACATTTCTTAAATGGAAATATCCCTTAGATATTTCTGATCAGGCAAAATCATGACTGTCAGGGCTATGCCCACGAAGAATATTTTTCTTCCTGTTGCAGAGACATGATAGTATTTCTACAAGAGCACTAGATTTAGAGATAGAGGGCTTGATTTCTAAGCCTAGGTATTAAATTTTCACTTTGTGAACTTTAACCTCTTTGCCTTGTTTAAATTTCTAGCAAGCTTCAAATATGAACTTCCTTCCTTTGATCTTTCTTAAAATCTACAGACTGGGAGGAGGTGTGTGGATGATGATGAATGGGGAAATCTCTTTAATTTTATTTTACTCTGCTCAATAAATTGTGTATATCATGATAAATAATACAGAGAGTCACGTATGAGAGACCCAGAAACTGGGATGAGGACTTGAAAACAGAGAAGGGAGGTAGCATTGCAGTAATTGTGGAGTGTATGCTGGATCATACCCTAGAATTCAGAACCTGGACCAATGGGAGCTTCCTTTTTGCCTAGTCCTTTCAAGTTGTTAAGGTCTTTCCCAGGTCTCAGTTTGACTGAGGCAATACCCATTTAGTAATTAAGGCCAGGTAAGGCAAAGAGCCTCTTTTACCTAGTTAAAAAAAAAAATCAATTCGGGAGGGGAAGAACCCCAGAGTTTCTGGCCAAAACAAACAATTGCTATTTACATTCACTCTGAGCTACCAGGGCCCAAACAATGCCCAAGTGAGGCTTGGGTTGGGACCTATTATTGGCTAATCAATGAGAGTCAGAGTGATTATGGATTGAAGGCATGGTCCTTAAGAAAGAAATCTAGCCGACAAACTCCAAGAGACTTTTCAAGGTTTATACAACAAAAATTTATATTCCTTTGGGCAGAACACCTGCAGTAAGGTATGCTTCCTCATGTGGGGGAAGGAAGGAAAGAAGGAACAAAAGAGGGAGGAAAGAAAGGAAGGAAGGAAAGAAGGAAAGAAGGAAGGAAGAAAGGAAGGAAGGAAGGAAGGAACCTATGTTTGCCCAACTGGAACTGGCCGGTTGGGTCCCCAGTGGGGCAGCTACCACTACTCACAGGTTGTTAAAACGGCCAAGGTTTCCCATTGCTTCAGGGGCCATCTCTAGTTGTCTTGACCTATATCTTGCCACTGGATCCAGATGGCTCTGGAGGAGAAAATGAGGCTGGTGACCTTGCACAACCCTACCTCACTTAAATGCAATTCACTCGAAAGTCATGGCATCATTTTCCTGATTTCACGGTCCTCTTCTAGAATGAAGGACAAACAACAGTTATTTCAAGGCAGAGATCTGATGGGTTTGAATAATTCATAGACAGTTCCTCCATTGGTTAATTAACGTATGCAATACCTTACAGACTTACAAGTGAAATAAGCCTGGGTTGTTTCTCTAGTAGCATCTCAAGTGTCATGTCTGAGAGGGAAAATCTCCCAAAGTCACACCAAGCCTGTACCCTAACATCACTTCTATTTTGGGCAGACACTTCAAATGGGCAGTAAGTTGGGCCCATAATTGAGTAGGAAGGCTGGGTGGGATGGCCATTAGGAAATTACAAAACTTCCTAATGTTACTTTTTGAAACAAAAGTCTGCGTTTCTAATACTGATAACTCTTCTGATGGATGTTCTCATATGATTGTATGTATTAGAATTAGAGATTACCTCAAAGACATCTGTTTGGCATTGAAAATCCATCATAATCTGGTTCCAGCTTGCTTTCCTTTCTTTTTATACATGATTGTAATTTTCCAATGATTCTCCTTCCTCAGTAGAATACTCCTTTATAACAGAAAAGTACAGTCCAGTAAAAGTGGCCATGTATGAAAATGTAAGTTTCATTATGAACCTATTATCTACTACCTTTGGGCTAAGTTGTAGGAAACATGATTTGCCATCAAATGCTATAAAGTCATAATTTATTACTTCACTGACATATGATTTGATGTATATTTTTCTCTTGGTTCTGCTTACATTAACCTGCATCAATTCTTCTATGTGTAAAAGGTCATGTTCAGCTCACCTAACATGGAAGAACCCTCACGTCCCTTACCACAGGCTGGCCATCCTGGGACCATCTTTCTCTTCGGGCTGGCATTTTCCTTTGAGCTTTACCTTGGCTCCACGAAATGGGTCTGGGGTCTTTGCTTTATGTTGTTGTTTGTCCTGTTTCAGGTGCTGGTGGCAATCACCAGCAGACCCAGGAGTTGGAGTCACCATAGCCTTGTAAGCAGGATTACTGGTTAGGAAGTTGCAGCCAGTCAGCCCACGCAAGGAGGTCTAGAAAAGTCAGGATCCCTGAGACATGCCTTTTTTATGGGCGAGAGCTAATAATAGCCAGCATTTATTAAACAGCCATTATGTGCCAGATATTGTACTAAGCACTTTATCTCATTTGAGTCTTGAAACCTCTCTAGGAGGTAGGTGCTATTATTCTCCCTATTTTACAGATGGGGAAACTGAGGCACAGAGTTAAGTGACAGTTTTAGACATACCCAACTTTTCTTGACCCCACTGAGGGTTTTCTTGGCAAAGATACTAGAGTGGTTTGCCATTTCCTTCTCCAGTTCATTTTAC
>CM053769.1:415278606-415300935 GCA_028658325.1 Potorous gilbertii
TCCGAGGCTGAATTGGAACCTGGCTGCCCTCAAACTCTAGCCTAGTTCAAGGAAGGCGCAGACTACGGCGCTGGTCCCAGCTCAGGGTCTCAGAATCCCAGGAGAGCGGGCACAGGGCACTGCATCCCGCATGCTCCGCCGTCCCCACCGCCCCTCCCACGGCACACCCGCAAACTCTCCTCCCAGTCACGTCTGGAGTCTGCGCAATACGTCCAGCACCGGACGCGAGGACACGGCGCCCAGAGAGCCCTGGGAGCCCCGCCCCCGGCCAGTGCCAGAGCGGGCCCCCATGCGCCTGCGCAGCACGGGGAAGCGGGGGGAGGGGGGAGGGGCGTGGGGCGCTCCAGCCCTAGGCTCCTCCTCCCGTCACTTTCGCTTTCACTTTCCCGGCTGCTGCTTATCTTCTGCCTGGTCTGGGCAGAGATGGAAAATGAAACGGGAGGCTGTGTGCCTTTCCCTGACCGCTGGAAGCGGGCCTTCACCCCTGCCTGGAGCGGGCCGACCCTCGCGAAGGAGCCTAGTGAGTACCCTCCTCCGAGGGGGCAGGTCAAGGACGGGGGTGGGGGGGGCTCGGGATAGGGAGACGGAGGGAGGAGGGAGCATCTGCAGGGGAGGGCTCCCGGGTGGGGGACCCCAGCCCCCCAAGGCCGTGTGCCCGGGGAGCGGGGGGAGGGGAGTGGTTTAATGGGCGCCCCTGGATGGCAGCTCCCACTCACGCCTCGAGGGGTATGACCCTTTGAGAGAAACTGATTAGCTTCAATTTCTATGACCCTAAGTGGAAAGAAAAAAGTCCCTTTTGGGGACTCGGTGGCTCTCAATTTTAAAATGACAATTTCTTCTCCTCTCCCCCCATTCCTGGGTTGACTGAACCTAAAAAAACCCACACACAATGAAGAGAATTATTTGATTTTTTTTTTTGCTGTCGGTGGAATGGAGTTTTTCTTCCCTACCTTTTTGGTATTTCTTTTCTGGTCTCTGCCATCACTTAACAACATGAGCTTGTAACACTTTCTGCCCTCTCATAGTAAAAGAATGCAGGAACTGAGGCTAGCACCGTGGTTTTCGATACCCAGTTTTTTCCCCATTTATAATTCCTGGAATATACACACTGATAAGAAAACTTGTAATAAAGCTTTGTTTTGGGGTGATACTAGGTTGCTGCGCTGGGATTGGACATCTCTATGATTCCATTTATAGGAGTAGGTTTCTAACTTAGATCTTTACAGCACCAGAGTATGGGAGAAAAAGGAAAAGGGAGCTTGATGTTAGTTTTCTGTTAAAAGGCCCCCTTTGGGGGAAAAAAAAGGAAATTTCTTCATTATTTAGAACTGACTGCTCACTGGGGGGGATGATGGATGTGGGAAGAAAGTACTGGACTTTTTTGAACAAAACGTATTTCTAGAGAAGCTATCGATATTAAAAACCGGTCTCTTTGAATCCTCCTGACTCCCTTGTTTCTTCATTCCTAATTACTCTTTGCCGAGATCATTAGGTTCCTTACCATAGATGTTAAAAAAAATACTTCTGCAGCTAAAATGTACTTTCAGAGCTTTGGTGTTTATAGCATTTAAAATGGATTTAATTAAAAAAAAAACTTTGCAGTTCAATAATGAAATATTTAAGTCCATGGCATGTTGCATTTCTTTCATACATGATACACATTTTCTGTCTCCATGATTTCAGTTGCCAGACCCCTCTTGTCTTATATGGTTTTCCTCTTCACCTCCCTCTCGTGGCAGTTCTGGTTTTCTGTACTGTTTCCAGTCAAGTGTCGTTTTCCACATGAAGCCTTTTCAGGTCTCCCCCTCAGGGGCAAGGAATCTGCGGGCCTCGAGGCCACATGTGGCCTTATTCTGTGAAGTTTGGATTCAGAGGGCCACACTTGAGGACTTAGAGGGTCACATGTGGCCTCAAGGCCGCAGATTCCCCACCCCTGCTGGACACTGATATCCTCTCTCCTAAGGTTACTCTTCTGTGTGTTTTGTATATGTACATGTTGTCTTTTCTATGAGAAAGTAAGCTCCTTAAAGGCAGGAACTCTTTGGTTTTTGTCTTTGTATCCCCAATGCCTGCCACATAATAGGTGTTGAATAAGTGCGTATTTGCTTATTGTATAACTGAGAGGAGGTGGTTGAAGTAAAAGCTGAGTCTCTTTTTTATCCATACTTTTATCCCATCCTCTCATCATCTTCAGCAGATAACTAGTCCCCATTATTTTCCCTCTCCTCACCCCCCGCCAATTTTCATTCTCTCCCAGTCTGCTGGTTCCTTCCTTCATGCCTAAAACACACTTTTAGCCATTTATGTCTTTTCTTAGTGCGCCACCTTCTCCACAGTCTGCTGCATTGGGCACATCCTCTCCTGCTGAATATTGTGTCAGTAAGCATTTATTAAGCCCTTACTATGGGCCAGGAACCATGCTAAATGTAGGGAATACAAATCCAATCAAAAAGAGAGTCTCTGCTCTCAAGAAACTTATATTCTAATGGGCAAAAGACCACACGTGAGAGGAAGCTGAAAATGGAGGGGCCAGAGGAAAGGAATTGAAGGTATGTGAACCAGAGACCTGGTAGAGAAAGTCTGGGAGAGTCAGGAATAGAGCCTGGAGAAGACTGAAGGCATAGTGAACTTGGGCTGAACTTGGATTCCTTCAAATGAAGGTTCTGGGAGGAAGTATCCAATCATAGGGAATGCCTCAGGGTGAATCCTAGGGCTGGAGTGAGTTACTGTATGAAGAGATGTCTGGGGCATGATAGAGAAAGTCCAGCAGAGTCTGGACTAGATTCTGGAGAGGAATGAACACTCTTTTCTGACTTTTCCAGTCATCCTCTTTTTTTATTCCCCTCCCGGGTCTGTTTCTTTTTCCTCTCTTTTGACTCATCATCATTTAGATCTGCCGCCCTAAGTGCTGGTGTTCCCCTAGACCAGGGGTGGCATTCTGTAAAATCTGTTAAGACTAGGTTTGTAAAAGTTTGTTCTGTGCAGTTTGGATTCAGTCAAAGGCCTTAAAGGGGCACATGTGGTCCCCAGGTTGCAGGTTCCACACCCCTGCCCCAGGCTCTGCCCTGGCTCTCTTTTGTTTTTTCTCGTCCACTTTCTCAGTGACCTCATCAACTTTAATGAATCTAATTATCATCTCTCCCACGGTGATTCGCAAATCTTTGTTTCTAGCCTCAGGCCCTCCACTGAGCTTTAGTCTCTTTACCCATTGCTTCGTGGACATTTCACGTTGGATGTGTTGGAGGCCTTCCAAATGTATCAAAAACAGAGCTCTTAACCTCTGCTTCTAAACCCATCCTTCCTCCAAACTCCTTTATTTCTATGAAAGGTACCAGTACTCTTCCACAATCCCAAACTTGAAATCTCAGTCTCTCTCCTTCACTACACATCTGATCAGCTGCCAAATCTTGCTATTTCTTAACCCCTGTAACATTTCACTTCCAGCTCCTTCTTTTTGCTCATGCAGCTGCCATCTGCTTTTTGCCTAGATAGTTGCAGAGGCCATTCCTGTCCTTTTTCTACACTATTGCCGGCCAAAGTGATTTTCCTAAGTGCAGATCTGACCATTGCACTCGTCTAATAAGCCCCAGTGATTCTCTAGTACTTCTAGAATAAAATATAAATTCCTGTGTTTAGCTTTTAAAGCTCTTCACAAATATGGCCCTATCCTATCTTTCTAGACCCATTTAATATTAAGTATTTCTTGTCCTGTTCTCTGTGATTCAGTTAAACTGGCCTTCTCTCTCTGTTCCTCAGTCATAACATTTCAACTCACATCTCTTTGTTTTTACATTGGCCTGTGCCTGGTCCTTATGCCTGAAATATATTCCCTTCTTTCCTTTGAATACTGGAGCACCCCCTAGTCCTTCATACTTCAGCTCAAACAGCAGCCGGGGCAGCTAGGTGATGTAGTGGATAGAGCACCAGTGCAGGAGTCAGGAGGACCTGAGTTGAAATATCACCTCAGACACTTGACATGCACTAGCTGTGTGACCTTGGGCAAGTCACTTAATCCCAGTTGCCTCATCTTGAGTCATCTCCAGTCATCCTGATGAATGTCTGGTCACTGGATTCAGATGGCTCTGGAGGAGAAATGAGGCTGGCAACTTGCACAGCCCTCCCTCAATCAAAACAAAGTCAAATGCAAGTTATGTCATCATTTCTCCGATGACATGGTCTTCTTCAGCAACTCAGGATGAATGCACACAAACAACAGCCTCATAAAGCCTTTCCTGTTCCTGCCTACTGCTAGTGCCGCCTTCCCAAACTACCTAGTATTTATTCTTTTTATATTTATTCTGCGTACACTCATCTATGTTGTTATTTCCCCTTGAGAGTAGACTGTTCCATTTATTGTATTTGTATCCCCAATATAGGGCCTAAGCACATAGAAAATAAAAATGTTTGTGGGTTAATTGGCATCATTCACTTTGTGTCCTTTATGTGGTTTTCTCTGTGTCCCCCACTTCCCTACACCCCTGTTTTGAATCTCCTCTACTTAATAGGAGCACTGGGTCAGTGATAGATTGGGAAGTGGAGAACTAAGAAAGAGAACTCTAAAATATGGATATTTCTGAGAAAGCAGTAATAACATTTTTGGTTGTGGTCAGGACCTGTGATTTCATCAGGGTTTGGAGCTCTTTGGTAAGAAAACTCCTCCCTAGTGCAGAGCTGCAGTGGTTGTGCAGTTTGCCTTAGAGAATTGTGTGGGGAAATTGAGTAACCTTTCTAGGTCTTGACTAGGAGGAAGTAATTATGTAACTTGCCCAGGGTTATGAAGGTGGTAGTAGTGCCAGAAGTGAGGCATGGACCAGGTATCCCTGACTGAAACCATGATCATAACAGCATGAATTACACTCATTTTACTTGGACCTAGCCTTAAGGTAGCCACTGGAACAGCAACTTGTGCTAATGTCAGTGCTTTTTTCCCCTCTTCAGCTGTTTTTACCTGAAGGTGGCACCATTTTCTAGATTTGCCTGTTCTTTCAAGGCAAGAAAGGGTACCCATTATCTTTTTGAGGATGTTTGTTATTTCTATGTAATTTGAAAATTCAATCTGAACTTTTCTTCCAATTACTTTAGTGTAAGAGTTAACGTAAATCAAGGATGTCCATATTTTCAGCTCCTAATTGATTTTTCAGCTTTTCTTCATGATACAGATGAAACCAAAAAATATTATAAGGTAGGATGATGCTGCATATGTTAGTTTCCCCTTCTTTCCTCCATCTGGGGCCCTTGATTTGGTCACCATTGAGAGTATACTTTGTTAAAAGATATGAATAGGCAGTTTTCCAATGAAGAAAAAAACCAATTTGTAGTCATGTGAAAAAATGCTCTAAATTATCTCTGATTAGAGAAATGCAAATTAGAACAACTTTGAGATACCATTTTATATTTATCAGATTGACTAAAATGATAGAAGGGGAAAAAGACATGTTGGAGGGGATGTAGAAAGATTGGGACCTTAATTCATTGTTGGTGGATCTGTGAGCCAGTCCAACCATTTTAAAGGGACATTTGGAAGTATTCCCAGAGTTATTAAACTGCCTATACCCTTTGGCCCAGCAATATCACTATTAGGTCTGTTTCCCAAGATGATTAGGGAAAAAAGGAAAAGCACCTATATGTTCTAAAATATTCATAGCAGCTCTTTTTGTAATGGCAAAGAACTGGAAATCGCTGGGATGCCTGTTAGTTGGGACATGGCTAAACAAATTTAGATGTATGTTCATGGTGGAATATTAACTCTTCTATAGGAAATGGTGAGCTCAGTGATTTTGAGACAAATGGAGAGACCTCCATGAAATAACGAAGAGCGAAATGAGCAGCACCAAGAGAACACGGTGTACATGGCAGCAGGGTTGTTTTAAGAAAAGACGAAGTTATTCTATTATAAATGCCCACATTAATTGCAAAGATCCTATGAAGGAAGATGCTGCTTGCATCCAGAAAAAGAACTCATGCACACACATTTGTGTCTAATGGTAGCTACCTTGAAGTTTGTTGTCTATTTGAAAGGAATAACAAGTTGTACATAATGGATCTGCAATTTCAGGTGCAACCATCTGTTTTTCTATTCCACTTTTTTTTAATGAAAATACATGTTTTATTTCCTAGGTTCAGAATAAAATTTAAAAATTGCTTTTCTTTTAAAAGGAGCGGGGGAAGGAGAGTATACTTTGTACCCAATATAATTTATCAGTTCACTAAATGTGTATTGAGTTGTGCTTAGCACTGTGCCAGGAAGGAAGCAAACAGCACTAAAGCCATCTCAGCTGATGGTATATATTCCAAACTTTAACATCCTTGAATATTATTTGAATTTGAGTCTTGTTTTGGTGAATTTAAGGTAGAGGACCTTCTCTCATAGCCATAGCACAAGATAATGTCCTAATCATTTTACATACTGCCTCTTTCTGTTCTAGAGGTATAGGAGTGAGAGGCAGTATCAACGGTTGTTAGTTGGTAGGTTCATGGTAAGGACACATCGGATCAGAAGATACCTATGTGGCTTCTTAGCCACTCTGGGCCCCTATATTCATGATGCTAGGAGTATTCATAGTGAGCTGTGTCAACTTGGAGGATACTTGGTGTTGACTTAGATCAGTGACTGAGAGCTAGGGGAGCCAGTGGTCCTCTACTTAATGAAGTTTTTATTCTGTATTGCAGAAAAAGGTCTGAAACTTTCTAGCAAGTTGTATGGGTACGATCACTTCCTTATATTCTTGAACTGAGTTCTTTCTGTGATCATCTTGGTACAGATGGCCTCCAAAACATTGTAGTAGTATAATCAAAATAATAGAATCAGCTGATATCAATTATGATGATTTGGAGGTACTGTGTTGTCTTGAATATAGTGCTAGGCCTAGAGTCAGGAAAAGTCACTTGAACATTCTTCCCTTAGGTTACTAGTGGAAGAAGTTTCCTGTCCCGGGAGTACTTCATGCTTAGAGAAATCCCCAGTCTTCCTCTGTTTATGTTATTATAATAGTAATAATACCTGACAAAAATGTTTAATGGTTTACAAACCATTTCACATCAGTGACGTTATTTTGCAGAGGCAGCATAACAGAACAGGTTGGGTGCTTATTAAAAGAACTGTAGAAATTTCAGGTCTGACATCAGACATATGTGGGCAAGTCACTTCACTTTTCAGAGGTCCAGCTAGTTTCCCAAGTCTGATCAGTCTGCACTGGTGGAGTGGAGGCCTCACAGACAAGGTGACATATTGACCTTTTTGGAGGCACCATGGTACATGTAGTCTCTAGAGAGCTAGTCTTGTACTCAGAAAGATCTGGAATTGAATTTCACCTCTCCCTTACTATGTGACTGTGAGTATGATATATAACCTCTCTTAGCCTCAGTTTCCTCATCTCTAAATGTGGATCCACCTCTCAGAGTTGTTCAAATGAGATAATATATGTCAAATGCCTTGCAAAAAGAAAAAGCCATATGTGTCCATCAGACAATCAACAGGCATTTATTATGTGACAAATGCTAGGGATTCCAATACAAAAAAATGAAAAGCACCATGCTCCCAAGGAGCTTATTCTTTAATGAGGTAGACAGTGAGTATGTAGGTACATACACACACACGCATACAAAATAAAAACAAAGAAGGGAAGGAGGGTCCTAAGCAATTGAGAGAATCAGGAAAGCTACATGTAGAAGGTGGTGTTTGAGCTGCATCTTAAAGGAAGAGAGGGGTAAGATAGTACAAGAGCCAGGAGGCCAATTTGGCAAAGATTGTAGGAAGAGGAGTGAAATGTATTGATGCTCTAAAAGTAAGATGGGACCAGATAGTGAAAGACTTTAAAAGTCAAATAGAAGAGTTTGTATTATATGATGTTTTTATAGTTTTTGATGAAGTTTTTTTTCAAATGAAGATCTGTCTTCTCTCTACCTTTTTCCTACCTCACAATCACAGACATGTATAATCAGGCAAAACAAATTCATGAATTAACTGTGTTCCAAAAAATTATGTCTCAGTCTGCACTCTGACTTTCTTACCTCTCTGTTAGGAGGTAGGTAGCCTGTTTCTTCATGAGTTCCTTGGAATTGTGGTGATGTTCAGATGTTCCCCATTGTGATGAGCAGAGTCTCTAAGTCTTTCCAAGTTGATTGTCTTTCCAGTAATATTGTTATTACATACTTGGTTCTCCTGGTTCATCACTTTATTCAGAGTTTTTCCTAGTTCCTCTAAAATCATCCCCTTGATTGTTAATTATGTGACAGTTAATTATAGAGTAGTGTAGCATTCTGTAACATTCATATAACTCATTCAGCCATTCACCAGTTGATAGGTACCCCCTCAGTTTCCAATTCTTTGTTACCACAAATAGAAATATTTTGGTACCTATGAGTTTTTTTTTCAGTGTCTTTAGGGTGTAGAACTAGTAGTGGTTTTGCTGGGTCAAAGAGTGTATCTTATGTGATCCTCTCTATCCCTTGTTTGGTCATGAACTCTTCCCCATTCCATAGATCTGGCAGGGCATTTGCTCCTTGCTCATTTAATTTGTTTTTGATAGTACCCTTTATGTCTAAGTCATGTACACTTGTTTGGAGCTTATCTTGGTGTATGCTAAATTGATATTTTATCCTAGAAGCAATAGGAAGTCACTGGAATTTATTAAGTAAGGGAATGACATGGTTAGGTCTTCATTTGGGAATATCTCTTAGGTCTGGAGGTTGGAAAGGAATGGGGAGAGATTTGAGGCAAGGCAGCCAATTAAGAAGCCATTACAAGTGGCCTAGGCAAGAAGTGATGAGAACCTGAATTTAGGTGGTTGACTGGCCAGTGAACAGAGAGAATGAACTCAGTGAGATATTGGGGAGGTAGAAATGGCAAGATTTGGCAGCTGATTGGGTATGTGGTGAGGGCCTGAGAGAGACCTTATAGTTGGGAGACTGGAGTACTGGTAGAGTCTCTGATAAAAGTGGTAAAGTTTGGAAGTGAGATAGGTTTGGGAGCAAAAATAATGCATTCTCTTTTTTTTAGGCAAGCTGAATTTGAAATGCCTTTGTGCAGTTTTAAATGTCCAAGAAGCAATTAGTGATATGAGACTGAAACACTGGAGATTTATATATATGTATTTCTGTGAATCATCTGTTTAGAAATTATAAGTAAACTCATGAAAGTTAATGAGATCACCAAGAGAGATATTATAGAGAGGACAAAAGAGAGCCCAGGACTGACACCTGTAGTTAGAGGTCTGATGTCAATAAAGTTGTTTTTAGGTGAAAGATTAGAAAATTTAGAAAGAATAATGTCAAGAAAATCTCTAAAGGAGAATATTTAGGAGGGGTTCCTGAACAATGTCAGTATATTGTTGAGAGGGATGAGTACAGAGAAAAAAAGACCATCAGATTTGGAATTGCAAGGTCATTAGTAACTTTCGAGAGAGAAGTTTCGGTTGAGTGTTGAGGTTGAAAGTCAGATTTTTAAGGGTTGAAGAGTGAGTGAGGGAAGAGGAAGTCATTTGTTACTGTCATTCTCATTTCGTGTCATTCTCATTTCGTGTCATTCTCATTCTCATTTCACAGATAAGGAAACTGAAGTCTGCAGATGTTGTGGCTTTTCCAAGATCACTGTAGCATTAAGGACCATAATATTACCGTAGTGTTTTTTCTGACTGTATGCTGGATAGATTTGTAATAGTTAAATCTTAAGCCCTGTTTAAAAAAAGTGCAAATTTCATGCTGAAGGAAATATAAAAGGGGTACGAATTTTTTTACGTTTTGCTTGGCAGGGTTTTGTATTAAGGGAGGGTGCTTCCAAGATTGAGAGATTAAAATTCAAAAGAAATTTGGTTTACCTTTTCCCCAGGACAGTTAGATTTTTCTTACCCATTCTTCCTTTGTTAAAGAAAAAAGACATTAATTTTCTGATCTACATATACTCCTCCATTGATCTCTTTTATTTTTTTCCCTGATTGCTGATGAAAAAATTTTATTTTTTTTAACAAATTTATTTTTAGTTTTCAACATTCACTTCCATAAATTTTAAATTTTCTCTGCCTCTTTCCTCTCTCCCCTCCCCAAGACTATGTGCAATCTGATATAGATTCTATATAGACATTCTTCTTAAACATATTTTCACATCAGCCATGTTGTATGGAAGAATTAGAAAGAATGAAAGGAACCATGGATCTCTTCCTTTTAACAAGGACTATAAAACTGACCAAAGGAGGGAAAAGTGTTAGTCTTGAGGATATATCTGTTTGAGGCATTTCATATGGCTTCAAATTAGATTTTATGGAAATAGTGCAAAGATTTTTTTCATTCCATTTCAGCAAGGTAATTCTCATCTTCGGTAGCCTGAGGAAAGAATGAGAGCTATTATACTCATGTATGGAACAGAGGAGACTGAAAGGATTTAGCAGAATCAACTTCCCTTTGGAGTTATTAGGCTAAGCTGCCTTTCCAGGTTACATCAAAGGACTGGACAGACCTGTCTTATTTTGTGTGTTTGCTCTTTCACTTTCTGGAGGATGTGACATGTAGCAACTACATGCAGCAACATTCCATTGGCTTCTACTTCACCCTGGACCTGATTCCTTGAGTGCCTCTTTCATTCTTTTGGTTTTTAGTAAAAGCAGGTGCAGTGTAGAGCTGTTCTGAAAGGAGACCAAACCTCTGCAGAACTTTTGAAAGACACAGTTCTAAAAAACATTTCCGGACTATTTAAAAATACCAGTTAACATTTTACAGTTAACTGTGTTTTCCTTCCTGAAATCTAGTATGTGAGGGTAATTCTTATGATTTATTCATAGATATTTCCTCTGCTGAGTTTGACTCAGGGAAATAGAAGGTTGTTTACATGGATTACTTAGCATTAAATGTCATCTTGTTACCATTAATGAGTTCAAGTCACCAGGTCTGGGCAAACTACATCCTAGATTAGTGAAAGAAATTTCAAGTGTGATTGCAAATGTCAGTTATCTTTGAAAGATCTTAGAGGATAGAATATGTACTTCTGGGCTGAACAGGGGTGATCTCATCAACTCCCATGGATTTAATTACCATCTCTGTTCTGATGAGTCTTAGATCTACCTATCCTGCCCCAGCTCCTGTTGACCCCCAATCTCTCATCACCAGCTAGCTGCCTTTCAGACATCTCAAACTGGATGCCGTGTAGACATTTTAAATTCAGCATATCTAAAATGGTACTCATTATCTTTCCCCGCTCCCTTCTACTTTTCCTATTGCTGTAGAGAGACACCATCTTGTCATCTTCGACTTGTCACTCCATATTCAGTCTGTTGCTAAGTGTTATTGATTCCACCTTTGCAACATCTTTTGAATATATGCCCTTTCTTTTCTGATACTGGCATTTTGGTGATGTGGCCCTCACTGCCTCACATCTGGTCTCTTTTCAATAGCCTGGTGGTAAGTCTGCCTTCCTTAAGTCTCTTTCCACTCCAATCCATCTTCCATTCAACCGCTAAAATGATGTTCCTAAAGTGTTGGTTCAGCTATGTCCCCCACTTACTCAATAAACTATCTCCTCCAGGATCAAATATAAAATCCTCTGTTTGGCGCACAAAGCCTTTCATAATCTAGTCCCCTTCTACTTTTCTGAATTTTTTATAGCTTACTCCTAATCATATACTTTTCAATCTAGTGGCACTGTTCTCCTGGTGATCCACAAATAAGATACTCTATCTCTTGGCTCTGAGCATTTACTCTGTGTTCCCCATGCTTGGAATATTTTCCTTCCTCATCTCTGCCTACTAGATTCCCTGGCTTCCTTTAAGTCCAAACTGAAATCTTTTCTATGGGAAGCCTTTCTCAATTTTTAATTCTAGTGATTAATCTCGGTTAATTATTTCCTATTTATCCTGAATTAAGTTTATTTACTCTTGTTGTTCAGTTGTTTTTCAGTCATGTCAGACTCTTCATGACCCCATTTGGGGTTTTCTTGGCAAAGCTACTGGAGTGGTTTGCCATTTCCTTCTCCAGCGCATTTTACAGATGAGGAACTGAGGCAAATAAGGTTAAGAATCTTGCCCAGGGTCACACAGCTAGTAAGTGATTGAGACTGAATTTGAACTCCTGAAGATGAATCTTCTTGATTCCAGTACTCTATCCACTGTGCCACCTAGCTGCCCCTGAAAGTTTGCGGATACACACTCATACCCACAGTTGTATGTGTGTGTGTGTGTGTGTGTGTGTGTGTGTGTGTGTGTGTGTGTGTATGTATACACACACACATATATATCCTGTATACACATACATATATGTGTATATATACATATATATACTGTACATTTTGTATATCCTGTATGTAGTTTATTTGTGTGTATTTATTTGTTCTCCTCAATTGGACTGTGAGCTTCTTGAGAGGAAACAGTCTTTTGCCTCATTTTTTTTTTTTAAATTCCCAGTGCTTAATACAATACACAGTGCCTGGTACATAGTAGGTGCTTCATGTTTATTGACTGATTTTCAAAAAAAGGAAGAGGATTGAATTTACCAACTATAGGCCAATGAGCTTAATAATATCTGACAAAATTTACAATATTTTGTGAACATTTAGAAAGTGAAGCCATTAGTGAACATGTTTGTGAAGCCATGATAAAATAAAAAAGCCATGGGACTTTATCAAGACCAGGTTATACCAGATTTATTTCATTTCCTTTTTGCTATGTTAATGCTACAAAATCCTATATGGAGATGACCCTGGGTCCTTAAAAGCCATGTCAGAGGAGTACAGATTCTATCCACCATGTTGGAAAAACTCCAGATACGGTCTTACAGCAGAATATGTCTACTTTTCAGGTCTTGAGCCACAAGTGAATCATTACCGCTATTGGGTGTTGGAAGGGGGACTGGGAAGGAGGTGCTGGGAGGGTGTGTTACGTCACTCCGCTATGGCTTTACTTCTAGCCCAACTCATAGCCATCATGCAGGGGAGCAAACCTTCTGGAGAATGGTATCCTCCTTCCCTCCTACCACCGTCACTACTACCTGCTGAACATCTGCAATTGATGGGAGAGGCAAGCCATCCTAGTTGAAGAAGTAAGGTGTCCTGAGGGAGAAGAGGAAAGCATAATGTGACAGGCAGCTTCCTTTAAAACCCAGTGGAAACAGCTTAGGTCCTGGAACCCAACATCCTCAAGAACTGCAGTGCCTCCCAGACCACTGGTCCTGTTTCCAGCTCAGCCTCCATGGACATTTATCAGTGAGAACAATCATAGTAGAGAAGGAGCCCACTCTCCTGGTTCGTACCAATACCGGCTGCTGACCAGCTGTTGACAGGTAGGTAAATCCAAGAGCCAAAGGAATAGCAGTGCCCTGCTGGCAGCACAGCTCCCACAGTCATTGTTCAGTGGAGAAGGTACCTGTCAGTTTCTTCTACAGGTGCTACAGACCTTTTATTCTTGGCAGCTGTAACTATAATTGAAGACTAGGAAAGGGTTTAATCATCAAAGTCCTTGGCATCTTCAGATGGTTCATCCTCAGAAATAGACATGGTTGTGTCAGTGGAAATGATATTAAAGAAGATGCATTAGCATCTCCTTTGCCACTGCACTTTAAAAACCACTAGGCCTTTCCATCTGACTTGCAGGTAAAACTTCCTATATGTGTTGTCTTCAGCTATTGGAATGTGAGTTTCTTGAGAACAAAGGTTGCCCTCCTTTCTATTTGTATTCCCAGCACTTAGCACAGTGTTTCACATATAGTGAGTACTCACTAATTTTTTTTTCATTCATTCATTCACTTATAGTCCTTGTAACTTTAAAGACCAAAATACCATTTCTGGTCACCACTTCCCTAGCTCTATGTGTTGTCTCTTCCTATTATAATATAAGCTCCTAGAGAGCAAGGATTGTTTTTGCTGTTGTTTTGTATCTTCCAGTACTTTGTGTCTACTAAATGCTTAATAAATGATTTTTCATTCATAGCTTAGCTCAGTATGAAGGGACCCCATCACCAATGAGTTGGCCAACTGATAGTGAATTAACAACCTGTAAAACCAAGAAAAATACAGGCTCCTTTTTAGCACTCTGTGGCTCTTTCAGCTTCTGGAGTGAAAGTTGCAGAGTGGTGGGAAAGCAAACATAGCTGGTTATTGGGTCCATACTTGTAGTCTTTCCAGCGTGGTAGAACTAGGGTTACCTTAATGCTGTGATCATAGAAAGGAACGGAATTTTGTCAAATTACTCTATCAGATGCTAAACTTGGAGTTTTTAGACCATCTAGGAGTGTTAATTATTGGTATTCTAAACATGACATCCTTGCCCAGTAATCAACAGATGGAGGAGCTGAATCTTAGGAGACTTGACATTACCACTTGCTAAAACCAGAAGAAAAGGGATGTCTCAGCCAAATGGAAGGATAGTTCACAAGTTTTCCTTGGAGAGGTAGATAGAGGACTTGATGGAGTTGGTTTCAGAATATCATTCATGAAATATTTGGTCATCTTAGATTGCATTGTTCATGATAAGCCTTTGCAAAAAGATAACCACAAAGCTAATTGCAGCCTATGTTCTGACAGCTGTTGCAAAAGATGATGAGATAGAAAGTTTATAAATACTTAATATAACTCCAAATAAAATCAGCATGTACCTTGATACTCTTTTGACTTCAATACAAGATAGGTATAGAAGAGGACAGTGAAAAATATTTTGGGAAATATGGGTTGGAAATAAGAAATGAGAGAGAACCCTAATCTGTAGAAGATAGAAATGAAGAATTTGACAGTAGGAATGAGCCTTAGTGGCCAGCTAGTCCAAGCTATACATAAAAGAAAGTGACTTTGTGCTTATCTAGCCTCTGTTTGAAGGTCATCAAGGAGGAATCCTATACCTTCCATATGTGTGTGTGTGTGTGTGTGTGTGTGTGTACACACACACATATATGTATATATGCATATGTATATACACATATACATATATATACATATATGTGTGTATATATCCTTTTTGCTTCCATTTTTTTGTATATTTTGTATATTTCTCTTTTATGTAAATCTATTAATAAGTTCCTTGTTTATCTACATCAATTTCTTTAGATAAGTTTCTGGACCTGGGTCTCCCTGTCTTATCTAGACTGGTAGTACAGCAGCTGCTCATGGGTCTGAACCTGATATTGCTAACACAGAAGCTTTAACCTGACCCTCTCCCCTTCTTTTTTTCTGACCTAGACCATTTCACCCTTCCTTATGAAGTCCAGTGATCCTTTGATCCCAGAGGCTCAGTACAGAACTTAGTGGAGATAACCGGTGAGCTTTTAGCTCAGAGTTCCTGAGTTCAAGGGATCCACCAGTCTTACTTAGCCTTTCCTAGTAGCAGACATTACAGGTGTATGTGCAACCATACTTGACCTAGAATTTCCTTTTTGAGCATCTCCCAACCTGCTTGGGCTAACCTCCTCTGAAGTATTTACTCCATGGAATCCTATCTATTTTTCTTTTGAATCTTTTGATCTTCCAAAATCTGGGGTGCTTGTCAGTGTATTTCCTAATTTACTGTCCCCTTTCACAAACTTGAGGATAGATTGACCACTTTCCTTCAGGGTTCTCACTCCCTGCACATGGTTTCTCCCTGTTAATGAGAATCACATTCAAAATAGGATTTCCCTTTGTTGGTTTCTTTACCTTTTAAAGGATAAAATTCTAACTAGGGCATATTAAGAAGTTCTTAGCCTTGTCTTTTGGGAGTAGAGCTCTAGCAAATGTTTTCACAGAAACTTCCTGCA
Organism: Potorous gilbertii; assembly: GCA_028658325.1. Taxonomy (NCBI): domain Eukaryota; kingdom Metazoa; phylum Chordata; class Mammalia; order Diprotodontia; family Potoroidae; genus Potorous; species Potorous gilbertii. The sequence continues at coordinate 415,294,309 of CM053769.1, forward strand.
TATATATTGAACCAATAACTTCACAAAAAATAGAATTGTATTTTTGCAGAAAACTACTACTGCTTCTGATGTGGGAGTAATTTTTTTGTATGTAATCTGTCCATGCATAATCAGACTTTCAACTTGCTAGAAGAAATAAAATCAATGCTAAATTAGAAGGAAGAGTTAAAAATGAAAAAATATGGTGTGCAATTGAGGCAACTTCAGCCTGCCCTATTTTGGCAGGGTTTTGACATTGAAAGATGGAGAAATAGAGGAATGGTCAGGAACACAGACCACTGCCATTTCCTTTTGGAAGTTTGACTTGTGTAAATCAGTTGTAATATTTGAGTAGTGGGAGTGAAGAGGGTGTGATGCTAGTTTTATAATAGAGCATCTGTGTTAGACTAATACTGTGAAAGGACAAGGAATTGAACCCAGAGTTAGACGGAAGAAAGAGAGTGGACAAATTGTCTTTGGGAAATTATGCAATTCCTTTGGTGAGTTTGAATTTCTCCCTGAAACAAAGGTCTAGCTTTTTAACATCTATAGTCTTCCAGCAATACTTTATGATTGAGAATGCCAGTCTCCAAAGAATTGAAGGTATGGTTTACCCAAGATTAGGTGGAGAGTTAGATGGGTATGAGTAGATTGCATCTTATTATTAACAAAGAATTGTACTTGAGAAGTAATGTGGTCAGTATTGTCAGATGGATGTATTACCAGAAAGGGAGGCGGTGTCTGTGCAATGTTAGTAGTGTTGAAGGCTGGCTTCTAGCATGTCCAATAGATCCTCTCTTTATGGGAGGATATGTGCAAGATTCACATAGAATGAGAGTCTTCACATATGCACACATGCTCCTGAACAAAGTTGAAGAAAAGCATGCAGCCATTCTGATTAGGTCCATTATAAATTTATGTTGCACAGCCTCAGCAGGAATCTTATTGCTGCCAGGCAATCTTATTATACCTACTGTATCACTTGCAATCCCACTCTCTAGAGTAGCTCTTCCAAACCTTTCCATCCCTCCTCAAATCTCCCTTATCTCTTCTTCTGCTCATTCTCTCAGCTGGAACCTTGTCTCATTTTATGAAAAAATTGAGTCCATTCATTCACCATGAGCTCCCGTTCTCCCTTCTTCCTCATTGCCTATCACTCAGGTGCCTTCTGTCACTTTCTTCTCCTTTTAGGTGGCACATCATCCTATAAATCCATATTGAATTTGCACTAAAAGCCTCAAATCTTTTTTCACGTGAACACAGATCTAGTACTTGAGAAATGCGAGGGAAGCAATAATCTTGATCCCTCTTTGGAGAAGGAATGTGGCAAAGTAGGTAAAGTGAAGTCATGAAGACTTGGGGGTAAATTGTTCTATTGACAGTAGGTATGTGATTTGTTAAGTCACTTAACCCCCACAAGTCTTAGCTTCTTCATCTATAAAATAGGGACAATAACCCCTATGATACCTAACCAGCAAAGTTATTGTGGGGAGCAAATGTAAAGCACTTTCCAAAAGTTATAGCTTATAAATGTCAGCTGTTACTCTTTTATCTTATTTCAAAGTGTAAGTCAGTCAGCACACATCTTGGGAGCTTCAGTTGTGTTCCATCACTATGCTACATATTCTGAGGAGGGTAGGAGGCAAGATACAAAATAAAGAAGACTTTATCCTTTAGAAATCATCTGATGGGTATTAAAGACTAATACAAATGAAACAGATAACAATAGAAAACTTGTAAACAAGTGAGAGTGTGTAGTTTAGGACGTAGACTGTGGTTTAGGATATATATGGCTACTATAAGCATGCAGAGAGAGAGAGGGAGAGAAGAAAAAGTGAGTGATTCTTTCCTTGGGTATTCAGGGAACCCTTCATGGAAATTGTGTTTGAACTGATTCTTTAAGGATGGATCAGTTTTGAATATATGGGTAGTAGGGGAAAGGGGATTTTAGATATAAGTAAAGGTACAGAATGGAGAATGCATAGACTTGGGACAGGGAAGAAATTAGCCTGGATAAAGCAAGTTCCTCAGAAACGAGTGTGAGTGGAGTTTGGATTTGCTGCCATCAGAAAGGGTACAGGACTGGCAGTGAGAAGACCTGGGCTGTAGTCCTACCTCTGGCAATTGCTCTGTATGACCTTGGGTGAGTCACTTGACTTCTCTCTGCCATGGTATCCACATGAATGAAGTGAGAGGGTTGGACTAATAATCTCTAACTTGTCAAGCTCTAAATTCTGTGATTTTGTGTTTCAGTAAAAATTATATACTGGTTAATAAGCAACTGTTTATTGAGCTGGCTACAAGGCCCTCTACTGGGTACTGGGGGGAGACCGAAAATTAAATGAGTCAGGTCATTCACTAAGCATTTATTCAAGTGAGTCTCCTTTGTGCCAGGCACTGTGCCAAGCACTGAGGTAAAAACAACTTTCAAGGAACTCACAGTTTAATGAGGAAGACACCATTCAAGTAACTATATATAGACAAGATGCATACAAGATAAACTGGAGATAATCTCAAAGAGAAGGCACTAAAATTAGGGTGGACTAGAAAAGGCTTCTTGCAGAAGGTAGATCTTTAGCTGCTACCTGAAGGAAGCCAAGAAGCCAGAAGGTGGAGATGAGGAGGGAGAGTGCTCTAGGCCTTGGTAATAGCTAGCAGAAATGCTGGGAGTTAGAAGATGGAACGTAGGAGGCTAGGAACAGCAAGGAGGCCAGTGTCACTGGATTGCAGAGTAAATGGAGGGGTGGGGGAATGGGATGTGTTGGTAAGGTGTGGGATGTGTGGTAAGAATGGAAAGGTGGGAAAGGACCAGGTTGTGAAGGTCTCTGAATGCCAAAAGGGACTGTATATTTGTTATTGGAGGTGATAGGGAGCTACTGGAGTTTATTGGGTGGGGATGTGTGTGACATGGTCAGACATACACTTTAGGAAGATCACTTTAACAGGTGAGGAGAAGATGGACTAGAGTGGGGAGAGACCTGAGTCAGGGGGACCAACCAATAGGATGTTGGCAGTAGTTTGGATGAGAGGTTCTGAGGGCCTGCACCAGGGTGGTGGCAATATTCAGAAGAGTGAAAGGGGCCTATAGGAGAGATGTTGTGAATATAAAAATGATAAGCCTTGGCCACTGACTGGGTATGAGGGGTGAGAGAATATGAGAGGAGTCAAAGATGACACGTACGTTTCCAGCTTGAGCTACTGGAAGGGAAGTAGTACCCTTGAAAGTAATAGAGAAATTAGGGCTTGGGGGAGAGTAACGTGCTTCATTTTGGATGTGCTAAGTTTGAGATGTTTACTCAACATCCACTTTAGGATGTCTGAAAGTTGAGCTGTTGGAGCTTCAAGACTGGAGGTTGAGAGAGAGGTTAGGGTTGGACAAATAGATCTGAAAGTCATCTTCATAGTAGGATAATTGAATTCATGTAAACGCCCTGCTCTTAAGGAATTTATGAGTCAGGTGGTACATTTTCAAGACTTTTTGGCTTCTTCCCCCCCGCCCCCCTTTTTTAATAGTTATTTCTTCTCTTATTGTGAGTTTCTTGAATCTGAATCATAGATAATTCCAGAGTTGGACGGGACATCAGAGACCATCTGGTGCCACCCACAATAAAAACCACCTGTACAACACCCCCAAAGTGTGACCTTCCGGCCTTTTATCGAAGACCTCAACTGGGGGGAAAACACTACTTTCTGAAGTACAACATTCTACTTTGGGATACCTCTAACTACTAGAAAACAAAAAAGCAGTCCATATTCTATTTCAGGGATAGGAGAAGATCCTACAATATGCAACATAAAGTTATATATATAAACATATGGTAATTTGAGGAAGAAGGAGAGAGTATCTAGAGGAGTTTATATATGAGTTGAGTGGTTGGGATTCAGAGCTAGGGAGGCAGAAGTAAGGAGAGAGCATGTTCTAGGCATGAGAAGCTGTCTTTGCAAAGACTTGGAGGATAAAAATGGAACAAGTCTTGGGAACACCAAATAGGCCAGTTTAGCCTCAATATAAAGTGTATGAAGATGCATAATGTACAGTAAGCATGAAAAGGCTTTAAATATCGAGATCACAATTTTGTATTTTATCCCAGAGGCAAAAGAAAACCCCAGAAGCTTCACAAAGTGAGGGGTGCTTTAGGGACACTATTTTTGGCAGATACGTGGAGAATGGTTTGAAGAGAAGAAAGACAGGAAGCAGAGAGAGCAGTTAGGAGGTGAGAGGTGTAGAGTACTGATTATTGATGCAGCAGACGAGACAGAGGTGGTTACTCAGAAGTGGAGTGGGTGGCCTCAGCAGGTAGTGAGCTCCTCCCATCGTGTCCAGCAGTTTGGGCAATCACTTGCTGGGTACATTGATTAGAGATTCTTCTTTGGTTATGGATTGGAATAGATCTCTTTGAACTCCAAAACTAATTCTGAGTCTGATGTGATTGGAAAGATAGTGGTACTCCCAATAGAAACAACCTTTACTGCAGGGTTTATATCCACTATCACTTAAAATGATCCTTACATTGCATGATTTTGAAGTCCTCCAACTTTGTCACTTCATTGGGCACTCAGCAAAAACTGCCCTTCCTGAAGCATGGGCCTCAAAAGTGAACACTGTGTTCCAGATGAAGTCTGGCTAGGGCTGAGTGGGTGGAGCTGCCACCCCTCTTATTCTGGATACTAGGCCTCAAGGCAGCTAAAGATTGAATTAATATTTTTTTACTTTCACATGAACTGTTGTTAAACCCCCTTCTTTCCTTCCTACCCCACTTGTACTTTTGATGTTGGTTTTTTAACAACTCAAACATAGGAATTTACATTTAAAGGATTCAGCCTGGTGTAGAAGAATGTGGGCCTTGAAGTTAGAAAGTCCTTTGTTTTACCACTAGTAAGATCATGGGCAATTTACGCAACTCCTCTGGACATATTTCCTCCTGTATAAATTGAGAACATTGGACTTGGTCTTTAAGGTCTTTTCTTGCTCTAACATTAGATAGGAATGATTCCTCTATGTCAGGAACTCTAGAAGGGTAAAGATGAGTAGAGGTAGAAGTCTCTGTTTAGGCGTTATCTGCAAGGCATCATTACTGGTTGGCAAGGAGCAAGCAAAGCAAGCCATGACAGCGTCCCAGGAGACTGCCCAGACAAGTCTGTCAGATCCTTGGAGTCTGCTTCAGTTTTCCTTCCTTCATGGAGTTTGCATGGAATTTGATCTTCATGAAGCAGAATGGCTGTATTGCTTAGAGCCACGGCACAAGTCACCTCATGTTCTTTAACAAGCCTTCCAGACTTTAGGTCAGTGAACTGCCTGTGAAAATTTGGTTGAGGCTAAACCCCTCTGGGTCCTTGATAAATAAACATTCTGGTCTGTATTCTCATCAGTTGTGTCTTAGCTTCTAGGAGGAAAAGGAATGTTTACCAGATCCTGCCTCTGCCTTACTTACATACTGACCTTTGTTTTAAGGGGGAGGACAGTGCATTTAAAAAGTCCAGTCAGTCCAAGTGTTTTCCTTGCAGGAAATAGGCTTTGTGGTGGGTTATTTCACCACCATTTTTTATCTCTTTATTTAATATGATTTTAAAGTTTTATTGATGCTCTCCCCTTTTATTCACAATTCTTAATGTTTTCATCTGCTCCCCCAACATTTCACTGTCACAAAAAAAAAGTTAAAATCAGTAATAGAATTGTTGAGGTTTTAGGGGTATGGGGACCTTGAAATGGTGACATGTGGGTGCTTCCCAAATGAATTTGACCCAAGCCTTTTTTTTTCAGTCAAATAAAAACAAAGTTTATTAAAGGTCTGCCATATTGGGTAGACTCTTAAGGAAACTGAACATTGATGTTAGAGGGTCAGATGGGAGGCCGAGATGGATCTTATATACAGAAAGACTGTGGGAGGGCTCTAGGGTTAGCCAAGTAGTCTGGGGTGACTGGAAGAGAGATCTAGGGAGGAGGTTGATGGGAGTGGTCAGTAGGCTGGGGTGAGGAGAGGTCCGAGGCCTAGAACTGAAAGAATGGGATTTTGATAGGATTAGGGGTAGATCTTAGCAGTAGGGGATCAGAGATAACAGACTACAGAGGGCTAGGCTAGGTTAAGGGTAAGGTGTGCACGGTGATAATGAAGAGCTCATAACCTCAGGTGAACTCCAGATCTAATGTGAAGACTCAAGGAGAGGTACAGGAAAGCCTGTACCCCTTCACAACCACTGAGTGGTTGTTCATGACAGTCATTATTCATATTCCCTTACTTTTATGAGGAAATATGTATCATAAGCTTTTCTTTAGAATACTTGTTAGTCCTTGTTTTAAATTTCAGTTGCCTGTTAGCATTGTTTTTAATTTATGTTGTAGTCATTGTATATGTTGTTTTTCATGATTTTTCTTACTTGCTCTGCCTCAGTTCAAAAAATCTTGCCGTGTTTCTTCAAATCTCTTGTTATTTTTTATATTGCAGTATTATCTCATTACATTCACATACCCCTGTTCTTTCAGTCAGTCCCGGATTGATGAGTACTTAGATATATATATATTGTTTTGGGTTTTTGTTACTACACAGAGTCTTTGTGACTGAGCAAAGCCTTTAATTTCTGGGGGCCCTAGTTTCCTCATCTGCAAAATGGGGATTGATGGGGCTGCAATGGGGTTGTGAGACCACGCCC
>CM053769.1:415311251-415324554 GCA_028658325.1 Potorous gilbertii
TCAGAAAGGAAGGGAGGAAATATCTGTTCACCAAAAAAGTAACCTTCTATGGTCTTATTTTTTTTCCCTTTTCTGGGCATTTTCCCAGCCAGTTACTTGACTTCTGAGATTCCTTTCCACACCCACCTTGCCTCTAGTTCCACTCAGCTAGTGCTTGGGGTGTGAGAGTCAAATGCTGCTTCCCAGCCTCAGGGCTTTCAGTGGGGACAGGACTGCTATTCAGTGTGAGATTAAATTTAGGTGCTCAGGTGGGGGCAGAGCTGCTATTCATTGTGAGATTAAGTCCAGCTGCTCAGGTTGGGGCAGGGCCGCCACACAGGGCTTATTTCCCTCAGGGGGTTTATGCGGAGACCTTCAATAATGGATGTGAGTTCCTGCCTGCTTTGGGAGCCCCTGTTTGCTGCTACCTCCCAAGGGGGCCTGAGTTATGGAGACACCCTGCTCCCCTCTCAGCCAGCCAAACAGGCTCTCTCACTGACCTTTGTCCTGTGGGTTGAGGGACCTGCACGGCAGCTGGAGATTCTGTCCCCAAAACCTGCTTGGATCTGCTCCTCTCGGAGCCGTGCAACCAAGGCAGGGCTGGGCTCTGTCCCAGGTCCGATGCGTGACAGACCTTTGGTATCAGTTTTTCAGGTCTCTATGGAACAGAAATCTCCACTCTGTTGTTCTGTGGCTTCTTCTGCTCCAGAATTTGTTGGGAGTTCTTCTTTACAGATATTTTATGGGCTGTGGGTTTGGAGCTAGCATATGTGAATCTTTCTGCTCTGCCATCTTGGCTCCTCCCGATGAAGTATTATTTTGCTGTAGAAAATGACAAATTTGATAAATACAGAGAAGCATGGAAAGATCTTTGTAAACTGATGCAAAATTAAGTAAACAGAGCCAAGAAAAAAAAACCCTACACAATGATTACAACACTGTAAATAGAATCACCAAAAGAAAAACAAAACCACAACAAAACTAAAAAACAAAAGTAGATGTAAAATTATAAAAAATAAAAATGTAAGGAGACACCCTGATTATACCCCTTTGCAGATGTGGGAGATCCACAAGAATCGAATATTGCACATATTTTCAAACTTTTTTTCATTTGTTGGTCAGTTATGCTGATTTTCCCTTTTTCTTTTAAAAATGTTTGTTATATGAGGTTGACAGAAAGGGGAAGGAATAATGGAGAAAATCATGGTAATGTAAAGAAAGAGACATCAATAACAACTTTTAAAAAGAGAGAATCTGTTAGGGAGGAGTTGTGTGATTACCTTGATGTAGTGAAGGTAGTGACTCTACTTGGTATGGTTGATGTTTTACAGCTCCACTCAGCAACACATGGATAGTAGGAGGAGAAGAAGAAGTTGAGAGTAGTTTGGGAGTGAGGTTTGGCAAGTTGTGAACAGGGTGGGCCTGGGATTTTAGAGGAGAATGTGATATAGAGTTGAACTTGTTTTCCAGGGGGTTGACATGCACGTTTACAGTATACATGTGTAGTATGTGATGTGTTTGATAGTTAAATACTCGGGAGAGGTCAGACAGTAACTCAAGAGATTTAAGAAGGATGAGAGATCACTTCTAGTTAGGAGGAGGTGGAGGAAACTGGGTAGGTAGCTGGACCTTGAAGGAGAAGAAGGATTTCTTTTTTTCATGTTGCATAGAAGAATTAAAATGAATGGGAGAAATATAACAAACCAAAACAAAATACAAAAGAAAATGTTCTGCTACATTCTGCAGTTGAATTCCATAGTTCTTTCTCTGGAAGTGGAAGGCATTTTGCCTTAAAAGACCATTGGGAATTTTTAAAGTCCTTGCAATGCAGGGAAGTTTTAAGTCTACCAGAAAAAATTCCTCGCGCACTGTGGTTGTTGCTGTGTACAAAGTTCTCCTGGTTCTTCTCCTTTTGCTCAGTATCAGATCATATAAATCTTTCCAGGTCTCTCTGAATTCTTCCTGTTCATCATTTCTTAGAGCACAATATTATTCCATCACATTCATATACCATAATTTATTCAGCCATTCCCCAATTGATGGGCATCCCCTTGATTTCCAGTTTTTGGCCACCACAAAGAGAGCTGCTATAAATATTTTTGTACATGTGGGAACCTTTCCCATTTTTATGAGCTCTTGGGGTACAGTCCTAGAAGCAGTACTGCTGGGTCAAAGGGTTTTGCACAGTTTTGTAGCCCTTTGGGCATAGTACCAAATTGCTCTTCAGAATGGTTGGATCAGCTCAGAGCTCCACCAACAATGAATTTGTGTTCCACCTCTCCCACATCTTCTCCAATATTTTTATCATCTTCCTGTTTTGTCATGTTAGCCAATCTGATAGGTGTGATGTAGGAGAAGAATTTCAGTAGGTGGGGTGGGAATTTAATTTAGGCATGGGGAATCTGTATATAGATATATGAAGGTAGAAAAGGATGTTGTGCAAAGCCTGTTAAATTGTGATTTCTGGAATTCATTTCATATGTTTCGTTTTTGTGACCCCCTTCTCTATGATGTATATAAGAATGTGTTTGCTTCTTAGAATATTTTAACTGCAAGTTCCATCCTTCCCATCTCTGTGAAATGCAAATTACTTCCCTCTACTCTCATCTATATTTTTTAAAAAATGTTTTATTGACTTCTTTTCCTTTTTTAAATTGTGGGTATATTTTTGGGAAGGAGAGAAAACAAATTTGTTATTTAAAAAAATTTATTGTAAAAAATTCGCATTTTCCTTATTAGTAAGTGATTTGGGACATTTTTTTCATATGATTGTTGAAAGCTTAGATTTCTTACTTTGGGAAGTGCCTATTCATATATTTTGACCATTTTCCCATTGGGGAATAGTTTTATTCTTTTATATTTATATCTGTTACATATTAATCTTGGGTTTCAGGCTTTTATCAGAGGAAAATGATGCCTGTTTTCCTGGTTACTGCCTTTCTAATGCTCAGTTTCCAAGCTTTAGCCACCACAAAAAGAGCTGTATTTTTTTTCTTTATTTTGCCATCTCCCCTAAAATGATGTCTTATTTTCCCAAAATAGCTTCATAGGTAAGTTTCTTTCTAGGTTCAACCCCATAGAACTTGACATCTTTGACATGACCTTCCATATCACTGTCCAGAGGCTTATGGTGGCACTTTAACTAGAGCAGTGGTCCTGGAGTCAGAAGATCTGAGTTCAGATTTTACTTCTGATACTGTGTGATCTTGGACAAGTTACTTAGTGTCTCTCAAACTCAGTTTTCTCATTTATAAAATTGGGGTGTTGATAATAGCGCTTACCTTGCAGGGTTGTTGTGTGGGTCAAATGAAATACTATTTGTAAAAGCACTTAGCATTTTGCCTAACACATAGTAGGGTGCTACATAAATGCTTATTCCTTTATCGTCCCCTCATTGCATAACTCAGGAAGCATTCCATTCTTGTACTTTTCTTCTCATTAACCATTTACTGTGCTTCAAAATCTCAGTGTGGATAGATCTCAAAGCAAAGGCAGCAGATGACCTTATTCCTTGCTATTCACTATTATGGAATATCTTTCCTCCCCTGCTTCCCAACTCCTTAAGGAAGGGGTGTGCATTTCTGATCCACATTAGAAATGAAACTTTTCCTATACAAAAGGGAAACCAAAGAAACCATCTTTAGGGAACTGCTACATATTTGGGCTATTCATGTGAAGGTTTGCCAATCCCTTTTCAGGACTGCTTATCCACCTTTGGTGTCTACTTGGCATTCAAGTTTTCCCATGTGGCTCCAAGAAGCTGTAACATGTAGCAGCAACATTCCAGTAAACCATCTTGTCAGACAGGCTAAATCAGGTTTAGGGTAACCAGTGGACCACAAACTACTTCGTGAGTTAGTGAGGAGGTCTACCATAAGCTTGAAAAGACCTCTTGACATAATGGGCAGTTTGTTTCAATGACCATAAAAGAGGCTGAAGAAGTGCTGTGGAGTACTTGAGACCTTAATCAGACATCGAAGATGCCAAGGCTGTCTTTTGCATCACAAGTCATTGGATTACTGGAAGAGAGAGTGGGGTCACACATGAGTCAAGACATAGATGAAGGACAAACAACAATATATTTGCCCATATCTGGAAGCCCATAGAATTACTCCATTTCCATCTCCAGCTGGCTATACAAAATATTCTTTAAGAATTCTTGTTTATGCACACATAATTCTTGTGCATCCTTCTCCTCTTTCTAGTGCTGAGGTTGGATAACCATGTAATCATGCATTTGGAGAGACATTTACTCTCACATGAAGAAACTGGAAATAGGAAAACTGATCTAATTCCCTTCTAATTTTAACTCCTCCAACCCAGAGGTGCCTCATTATAATTGTAGTGAGTGACTAATTCAAGGGGCGCTATGAGATCTAGAAACAGTGAGTTATTAAGTTTGACTTGAACTGCCAGTGAAGAGAAATAGTGTGAAATAAACTGGAAAGGTAAATTGAAGCCAGTTTGATAGCCTTGAAGGATAGTCTGAGGAGTATGTATTCCATTTGGAACTGGGTTTTTTTTTTAAATAAATTTTTATTGATAACTTGGTTTTGTGTCATTTACATTTCTCTCTGTAGCCTTTCTTTCACCTACTAGAGAGTTATTCTTTATAATAAAGAATTTTTAAGAGAAGAAGAAAAAAAGTTAACCAACCAATTCAAAAATGTCTGGTATTATATGCAATATTCCACGCAGATGGTGCTTCATTTCTACAGGAAAAGCAGGAGAAACTTTCTTGTCATTTCTGTTCTTTGTCATTATAATTTGCATTTAATGTCTGTCGTTTTTTCCATGTTCTAGTTCTGCTTATATGATTTTATATTGGTTCACAGAAGTCTTTGTATTCTCTATAGTTGTCATATTTCTTGTTCCTTATAGCACAGTATTATTTTTTTCAGCTCACCCTGTGCCCTCTGTCTGTCTGTGTCTATGTATCTACATACACATATGCACTCATGTATATACCTACACATATATAATATATATACCTACACATATATAATATATATAATATACACATATATACATATATATACATATACACATAATACATAATATACACATATACACATATATAATATACACATACATACTTACCCATACATACCTACATATATATATGTACACATATATATATATATATATATATATATATGTACATATATATATATATTCCCTCTAACTTCCCTAATACTGAAAAAGGTCTCATGAGTTACAAATAACATTCTTTCCATGTAGGAGTGTAAACAGTTCATCTTTAATGAGTTCCCCAAGGCTTCTCTGTTCTGTTTACTTTGTCATGTTTCTCTTGATTCTTGTATTTGAAAGTCAAATTTTCTCTTAGCTCTGGTCTTTTCAACAAGAATGCTCAGAAGTTCTCTATTTCATTGAAATTCCATTTTTTCTCCTGAAGTATTATATTCAGTTTTGCTGAATAGGTGATTCTTGGTTTTAATCCTATCTCCTTTGACCTCTGGAATATCATATTCCAAGTCCTTCAGTCCCTTAGTACAGATGCTGCTAAATCCTGTTATTCTGATCATATTTCTACAATACTTGAATTGTTTCTTTCTGGCTTCTTGAAATATTTTTTCCTTGACCTGGAAACTCTGGAATTTGGCTACAATATTCTTAGAGTTTTTCTTTTGGGATCTCTTTCAGGAGGTGATCGGTGAATTCTTTCCATTTCTATTTTACCCTGTGGTTCTAGAATATCAGGGCAGTTTTCTTTGATAATTTCTTGGAAGATAATGTTTAGGCTCCTTTTTTGATCATGGTTTTCAGGTAGACCAATAACTTTAAAATTATCTCTCCTGGATCTGTTTTCCAGGTCAGTTGTTTTTCCATTGATGTATTTCACATTGTCTTCTATTTTTTCATCCTTTTGGTTATGTTTTATAATTTCTTGGTTTCTCATAAAGTCATTAGTGTCTTTCTGCTCCATTCTAATTTTTAAAGAACTATTTTCTTCAGTGAGCTTTTGAACTTCCTTTTCCATTTGGCCAATTCTGCTTTTTAAAGCATTCTTCTCTTCATTGGCTTTTTGGACCTCTTTTGCCATTTGGGTTAGTCTATTTTATTCACCTCCTTAACTTCTTGTTTGTTTACTTTGAGGTTAGATTTATCAAGTACAGAGAGGGGGAGGTTGAGGTTCCCCACTAGTGTAGTTTTGCTGTCCATTTCTTCCTGTAACTCCTTAACTTCTCCTCTAAGAATTTGGATGCTATACCACTTGGAGCATATATGTTTAGTAATGAAATTGCTTCATTGTCTTATGGTGCTTTTTAGCAGGATATAGTTTCCTTCCTTATCTCTTTTGATTAGATCTATTTCTGCTTTTGCTTTGTCTGAGATGAGGATTGATACCCCTTCTTTTTTTATATCAGCTGAAGTATACAATATTCTCTCTAACCTTTTACCTTTATCCTACATGTATGCCCCCATTTCAAATGTGTTTCTTGTAAACAACATATTGTTGGATTATGGTTTTTAATCCATTCTACTATCTGTGTCTGTTTTATGGGAGAGTTTATCCCGTTCACATTCACATTTATGATTACTGTGTCTTTACCTCCATCCCCTTTTCCCTTGTTTATACTTTTAGTTCCCTCTTCTCCCTTTCCTTCCACAATAGAGTTTTAATTTTTGACCACTGCCTCCCTCAGTCTTCCCTTCTTTTAGCCCCTCCCCTTTTAAACCTATTTTTCCCTTACTACTTCTTCCCTGCCTTTTAGCCTCCCCTCCCTTTTCTTTTGTTCTTCCTCTCCTACTGCCTATACAGCTAGTTGTATTTCTATACTTAACTGAGTTTGTTGTACCCTCCTGGAATCCAATCAGATGAGAGTGCCTCTCAAACAATGCTCATCTCCCTCCCCTCTATATTTGTGTGCTTCTTCCTGTGATGTAATTATTTTTTCTGCCTCCTTTTCACATCTCCCATTGCATCACTTTTGTTATCATCACATCATTTAATTTATGCCTACTCCCTCTTATATTTTATAGTACATATACAATTCTCAAGATTAACAAGTGTCTTCTTCCCCTACAGGGATGTAAACAGTTTGCCTATATTGAGTAACAAGTTGTTTTTTTTTTTCCGTTTACCTTTTCATGCCTCTCTTGAGACCTGTGTTTGAAGATTGAATTTTCTATTGAGTTCTGTTCTTTTCATCAGGAAGGTCTGGAAATCCCTTATTTCATTGAATGTCTGTCTCCTTGCCTGAAATATTATGCTCAACTTTGCTGGGTAATTAATCCTTGGTTGTAGTCCCAGCTCCTTTGCCTCCTAGAAAATCATATTTCAGTTCCTTCAGTCTTTTAATGTAGAAGCTGCCAGGTCCTGTGTGATCCTCCCTGTGGCTCCTTGATATTTGCATTGTTTCTTTCTGGGAGCCTGAAGTATTTTCTCCTGCACTTGATAGTTCTGCAATTTGGCAACGATTTTCCTTGGTGTTTTTATTTTGGGGTGCCTTTCAGCAGATGAGTGGTGAATTCTTTCGATGACTATTTTACCCTGTGGGTCTAGGACTTCTGGGCAATTTTTCTTGATGATTTCTTGGTTAATATTGTCCAGGCTCTTTTTTCATCATGGCTTTCTTGTAGACCATTAATCCTTAGAGATTTCTGTCCTGGATCTGTTTTCCAGGTCAGTTGTTTTTCCAGTTAGATATTTTACATTTTCTTCTTTCGTTTCATTCTTTAGATTCTGTTTGACTGATATTTGATGTCTCATAGATTTATTAGCTTCTACTTGCCTGATTCTAATTTTTATCAAATTGTTTTCTTCAGTTAACTTTTGCATCGCTTTTTCCATCTGTCCAATTGTTCCTTTTAAGGAGTTATTTTCTTCCATTAGGTTTTGTATTTCCTTTTCCATTTGTCCAGTTGTCCTTTTAAATTCTTATGTGATTTCTTTTTTTGTATTTTTAAAGTTATTGGTTGGTTTTTCTTCTGTTTCTCTAATTTGGCTTATAAAGTCTTTTCTGAGGTCTTCTAAGAAGGCTCTTGTTGCTTCAGACCAGTTCACATTCCCTTCTGAAGTTTCAGATTGGAGTACAGTCTCAGTGCTGACCTCTTTGGTATTTGTGTTTTGGTCCTTGTCCCCACAGAAAGATTCCAAGCTCTTTTCTGCTCTGCTTCTTACTCATGATACTCACCCTTTTCCTGGCTTTTAAAGTAGATCTCTGCATGTGGGGTACAAGGGGCTGTGTCCCACAGTTCTTGTGCCTAAAACTTAAGGCTTTGTGTATTGTGGCCTTTGGTTCTTCCAGCTAGAAGTTAAAATGCTGCAGCTTACCTGGTGCTGAGCTGACTGGTATGAGAAAGCAGAGGCAAGGTAAGGTCTTTTTGGATTTCCCCACAGTTACCCTGGATCTAGCATATTAAAGTGTGGGGGGAGTGTGTGCTGAGCTAGAGCATAGGCAAGCTGAGCAGTTGGTGATCCCATCTACGCTAGTGTCTTCCTGATTCCCCTGGGGTGCTGAGGCATGCCTAGGGTCCTGGTGTTAGCAGTTGCTGGCTTCACACCCTGAGGCTCTGGATCTTCTCCTGGTTTGTTGAGGTGGGACTGTCTGGTACAGCTCTGATCCTGTACTGGGCCCCTTCAACCACAGCAAGAGGAACCCTCCTTAGCAGTCTTCCTAGACTCATGTGCTAAGAGTCTGTTTATTCCTTCAGCTGCTCCCACTGTTCCAGAGTTTTTCCCAGGGAGATATTATCTGGGCTCGTAAAGGTCAGCAAGGGGAGGGAGATGGCAATTACCTATCACTCCGCCATCTTGGCTTCCGGAACGAGAAATCCTGGGTTTGTCTATTTTAGAAGATATTATTTTCTTCAGCATTTTGGGGGAATCTCCTTTAGCAAGCCGTTCACTCACTTTTCATGATTCTCTTGCATTGCTTTCATTTCTCTTCCCAATTTTTCCGCCACCTCTCTTACTTGATTTTCAAAATCCATTTTGAACTCTTCTGTGGCCTGAGACCATTGTATATATTTTTTGGAGGTTTTAGATGTGGAAGCCTAGACTTTGATGCCTTCCTGTGATGGTTGTTGTTCTTCCTCATCTGAAAGGAGAGAAGAGAATATCTTTTTACCAAGAAAGTATACCTCTAGAATCTTATTTTTTTCCCCCTTTTTTGGGCATTTTCCCAGATAGTTACATGACTTTTGAGTCCTTTGTCAAATGGAGGATATATTGTAGGGACCTGTAAGTTCTCAGTTCCTCCAAGATGGCACAGTCAAGGGAAAGGAATTTACTCTTCTTCGGTCCTATGCTCTGATCTGTGAGCAACCACAAGCTTTTCTACCCTGGAACTGTGAGTATGATTCCCTCTCCGCAGTCACTGCCAGCTCAACCACACCAGGGCTCCTCCTCACCCCAGGACCATCACTCAGGACTGAGACCCAGATCGACGGCTCAATTCCCCCATGGTATTTAGCCCAAGGGCTCCAAAAGTGTATGCTGCTTCTGCAGTGACTGCTGCCGCCCTGGGGCCAGGCCTGGGGCCAGGCCTAGGGCCAAACTGCACATCCTTCTCACTTAGGTGAATGATTTTTCTTACTGACTTTTGAAGTTGTCTTTGGTGTTTGTGGGTTAAGAAATCTGAGAACTGCAACTGCTACCTGTGATTCTGCACCCTGAGGCCTGCTCCAGTCCTGTCCTGTCCTGTCCTGTCCTGTCCCTGCTGTGTTGCACTGGGCTACACTCCACTATGAGCCTGGTGCAATAGACCTTTCCTGTCTACTTTCTAGAATGTTTTGGGCTGGAAATCTCTTTCACTCTGTCATTTTGTGGATTTTCCTGCTCTAGAATTTGTTTAGAGTCATTTTTTACAGGTATTTCATGGGCTATGAGGGGAGATCTAGAACAGGTCCTTCCTTATACTCTGCCATCTTGGCTCTGCCCCCTGTAGCACAGTATTATTCCACTATATCCATGTATTCTAAATCTGTTAGACATTTTCCAGGCAATGAGCATTTATTTAGTTTCTAGTTCTTTGATACTAGGAATATTACCTCTGTAGATGTTTTAGGGTATATGTGACCTTTCTTTTTGTAACCTCTTGGGTTATATACCTAGCAGTCAAAAGTTATTATGCACGTTTTTGTCTCTTAAAACATTATAATAACAGTTTTTTGTTTTAATGTTACCTAAATTTTCCCTTGTCTCCTTCTCCTTTCTTGCTTCCAAAGGACCATCCTATATAAGAAAGGGATTTTTTTTCAATAGAGGAAGAAGAGAAAAACAATTTATCAAAACTGAGTAATGCATTAAAAAAAAAAATATCTTACAATATGTGCTGCAATGTTTCACACCTGTAAGCTCTCCCCTCCTCTCCTTTTCAAAGAAATTTGAGGAAAGTGCCTTCTTATAGCTCTTCTTTGGGACCAAACTTGTTCTTCGTAATTTTGCAACATTTATATTCATGTTTTGTAGTGGTGCTTCCTTTCATTTGCATTGTCATAGTTATTGTGTGTGTGTATGCCTGTGTGTATATGCCTACGCGTGTGTATCCACGCACATGCATCTGCACCTATGCGTACTTTCTTGGTTCTGCTTTTCCTCGGTTCATGTATTTCTGTGCTTTTTCTATTTTTATCATGTTTGTTGTTTCTTATAGCACAGAAAGGTTTCGTTTTATTCATATATCGTAATTTCTTTAGACTTTTCCCACTTGTTGGACATCTACTTTTCTTTCTAGTTCTTTACTGCCTCCAGTAAACAGTATTTTAAATATTTTTTTCTTTTATCTATGACCCATTTGACCTGTATACCTAGTCTTAAATTTCTGAGGCAAGGGGTATATTTTAGTCACTTTATTTGTGTAATTCCAAATTGTTTTCCAAAATGATTGTACCATTTCAAAGCTCTACCTACAGTACATTAAAATTCATTTTTCCACATTCCCTGAAACTTTTCCTGCCTTTTGTCACATTGTTTTCCAGTTTCCTGGTACCTCAGAGCTCTTACTGGTTTGCAATTCTTATTTTGAGCACAATTTGTTAATTTCTTTTGGCCACTTATTTATTGTGAAATAGCTTTTTGTCTTATGTATTTCTGTTAATTGTCTTCATAAATCAACTATCAAACCCTTATCAAAGATATTTGTTGCAGAGATTTTTCTCCAGGCAACCACTTCCTTTCTTATCCTACTTATATTAACTTAACAGATGAAAAGCTTTTCAGTTTTGTGGAATTGAAATGGTCTGTTTGCCTTTTATAATTATCTCTGTTCCTTATTTGGTTAAGAATTTACCCCCTCTCCAAAGCTGTGCTTCTTAACTCATTTTTTTAAAGGTATAAAGCAGTAAAAAAAAAAAAAAAATTAAGTGGTCCTAGGCACTGTACTAAACGCTGAATATATAACAAAAGACAAAACATGTTCCCTATCTTGAAGAAGCTTACATTCTAACAGAGCAGATACCATGCAAGAATTTGTGTATGTGTGTGTGTATAGTTTATGTATATGTATGTATACACGTAGTGGAAGGAGAGACAGAGAGAGAGAGAGTGTATGTGTGTGTGTGTGTGTGTGTGTGTGTGTCTCTGTCTGTCTGTCTCATAATGGTAGTTCCTTTCTGGCACAGATTGGACTACATGGTCTCTGAGGTCTCTTCTAATTCTTAAGGATGTGTTTATATTTCTTCATTTGAAAGTTTGTTTTAGTAGTTGTGTGAAAAAGGATGTAACAGGTCATTTGTAGAATGCTTTTATTTCAGGTGTGTTATGAGACTCAAATGAGGACACACACACAAACACATACATACATATATGTATATATCACTTTGCAAATGTTAAAACTATATTAATGTCAGATTATTTATTCGAGTGTTATAAAACATCTGTGAAACCTGTATATCTGCATTATAGGTAAAAGAACTGAGACTTGGGTTAAGTGACTTGACCCTATTTGTGTAACTATTAAGTGTTAGAGGCAGGATTTAAACCCATATCTAGCACTTTATCAACTATATGTAATGTCTGAAAAATCTCACTGCAGTTTTAAGCTTCAGTAATTTACTATACTGTCTCTTATGATCTCTTATGTCACTGGATTAGGAAGAATTCATTTACCAAACATTTACTGAATGCCTTCATTGTTCCCAGAACTACTATGGTTTTGGTAGTCATGGGGTCTGTGTACCAGCGAGAGGAGCAGCAGTGGGCAGAGCCTTCTCTTGGTCACATTCTAGTAGACTCATTTCTGATAACATTCCTTGATTCCATTGAGTAGGGCTAGACTATGGCCACTAGAGAGCTCCAGTGCTTTCTAAGAGATCAGCCTGGGCCTTGGACTTGGAACTCTCAAGCAGACCTTTCCAGGTCAAGTTTACTGTGTCTGCTGCTTTATCTGATCGGCTTCCATGGCAATTAGGAGATAATTATTCCTGAGGTTAAATAAATCCCTGGCCTGGAGGAGGCTTCTTTTTAGCTTAATCTTGAATGATTCTAGGTACCAGGAAGGTTTAAGGTTTTCTAGACTGTTCATTCCACAGATGGCAGGAAGAAGCTCAAGAATTGATGAGGGAACAGAGGCACAAGCACCAGCCCCACATACATACATCCCTGGAGGCCCACAGGAAGCTCCATTATACAGGCACCCCCAACCCATCCCATGAAGTGTGATACTAGTGCTAGAAAAAAGAAAATATGCACACCTAAGATTTGCTCATACAAATAGAAGAAACATATAGGTGACCAGGAACTGGGTTGTTGCTTGAGTGCTCACAAGGAGAAGGCTCACAATATGATGGGAAAACTCAAGCAAAATATAGTTTCACAGAAGAAGACAGTATGAAAACAGCTACAACCAAAACCTGAAAGGAAAAATTCTAATCAGACACAAGACCATTAAGAATTCCTGGCAGTGTTAAAGAGCTAAGAGTAGTAGGGGAATGAAAATTATGAAAAGAGAATTAATACCTTGGTTAAAAAAAAGGGCACAAAAAATACTGAATTGACCTAATAGTAAGAAAAACACAAAAATACATTGAAGAAAAGAACTCCTTAAAAAGCAGGAAAGGTCAAATGGAAAAAGGAAATTAAAAAAAAATTCACTGAAGAAAAGAATTCCTTAAAAATTCGAATTGGGCAGATGGAAGCTAATGACTTCATGAGACATCAAGAAAATAAAACTAAAAGAATGAAAAAGTAGAAGAAAATGTGAAAGATTTAATGTGGAAAACAACTGACCTGGAAAATAAATTAAGGAGAGATAATTTAAGAATTATTGGACTGCCTGAAAGCCACAATTATTAAAAAACAAACAAACCTAGATATCATTTTTAAGACATTATAAAAGAATATCTTTTATATCTGATA
>CM053769.1:415324654-415359933 GCA_028658325.1 Potorous gilbertii
CTCCCCACCTTTCCCCCACTACCCCCTCCCTCCTCGCGACAGCATACAATTCTGTATAGGTTCTATGTATACTTTCCTATTGAGTACATTTTCACAATAGTCATGTTATGTAGTTGAACTAAAATAAATGGAAGAAATCATATAACAAATCATAATATAATACACAAAAACACACACACACTCAAACATGATCTGCTACATTTTGCGAATGACTTCCATATTTCTTTCTCTGAGTGTGGAAGACATTTTGTGTTAGAATACTACCATTAGGATTTTTTTTTTTAGTAGGTTCTTGTGTTATTACAAAGTTCCAAGTCTGCCAGAAAAAACTCTCGCACAGTGTGGTCGTTGCTGCGCACAATGTTCTCCTGGTTCTGCTCCTTTTGCTCAGCATCAGATCATATAAGCCCTTCCAGGCCTCCCTGAAGTCTTCTTGTTCATCATTTCTTGTGGCACAATAGTACTCCATTACATTCATATACCATAATTTATTCAGCCATTCCCCAATTGATGGGCATCCCCTTGATTTCCAGTTCTTGGCCACCACAAAGAGAGCTGCTATAAATATTTTTGTACATGTGGGAGCCGCCATCTTTCTTAATCCTTAATTTTTTTGGGGGGTAGTGGTATCATTCCATCATAATCAACACCCATGCCCTCTGTCTATGTATATGCTTTTTAACTGCCTGATAGTGATAAAGTTCTTAGGAGTTTTACATATCACATTCCCATGTAAGGATGAAAACAGTTTAATCTTGTTGAATACCTTATGGTCTCTCTTTCCTGTTCATACTTTTTCATGCTTATCTTTAACGTAGAAGCTGCTAAATCTTATATTATCCTCACTGTGACTCCACAGTTTTTGAATTGTTTCTTTCTGGCTGTTTGCACTATTTTCTACTTGACCTGAGAACTCCGGAATTTAGCTATAGTATTCCTGAGAGTTTTCATTTTGAGATCTCTTCTAGGCCCATTTTTTGATCATAGCTTCAGGAAATATAATTCTAATTTTTAAAAAATGTTTTCTTCACTGAGCTTATATATCTTCTTTTCCATTTGGCCAGTTCTGCTTTTTAAGTTGTTTTCTTCAGTGAATTTTTGCATATATATTTCATTTTGGCCAACTTTGCTTTTTAAAGAGTTATTCAGTGGGTTTTTGCTCCTCTTTTACCATTTGGCATATTCTGTTTTTTAAGGTATTATTTTTTAATTGTATCACTATAATTTCTTTTACCAAATTTTCCTCTACTTCTCATTTTATTTTTAAAATCCCTTTTGAACTTTTCCATGAATTTCTTTTGGACCTGAGACCAATTCATATTTTTCTTTGGGGACCTTTGCATGTAGACATTTTGACATATTGTCCTCTTCTGAGTTTGTGTTTTGATCTTCCCTGTCACCATTTTAACTTTCTATGATCAGGTTTTTTTTGTTGTTGTTTGTTTATTATTTTTCTGTCTATTTCTTGACTTTTCACTTTATGTTAAAGTTGGGGTCTGCTCCTGGGGTAGAGGGGGCACTATTCAACATGTCAGGCTTTTTGTTCTCTTGATTTCAGAGCTAGTTGGGGCAGGCCAGGGAGGAAGGGGGACCACTGTAAATTTTCAGCTCTTCCAAGATGGTATGATCTAAGGAAAGGTGTGGTCATTGCTCTCCTGGC
Source organism: Potorous gilbertii (assembly GCA_028658325.1). Taxonomy (NCBI): domain Eukaryota; kingdom Metazoa; phylum Chordata; class Mammalia; order Diprotodontia; family Potoroidae; genus Potorous; species Potorous gilbertii. The sequence goes on from CM053769.1 coordinate 415,326,315, forward strand.
CCGTACGCTGGTCTTTCAGTGATCACAAGTATTCTTTTCTGCCTGGAACTATTACGGGTCCTCACTCCTCTCTGTCTGGGAGTTATAGTGTGCTAGTGTTCCACCTTGCCCTGGACTGTGACCAGGAACAGAGTGTGGGCAATGCAACAGAGACCTATGCCCAGTGCCAGCAAAGGATCCCTTATAATCTCCTTTTGACCAGTTGTCTGATCCCCGTACTATCTATGGGTTGAGAACTCTAGAAATCACTGCTACAGATTCAGTTACCCCCAAGGCCAGCTGCTGCCTTTTGCCAGGGCTTGGGGCCTCTTCTTACCTATCTGAGACAGACCTTTACTGCTGACCTTCTAACTAGTCTTGCAGTAGAATATTGTTTCACCCTGTTCTTTGGTTGCTTTTGCCACTCCAGAATTGGTTTTGAGATATTATTTTAAAGTTGTCCGGAGGGGAATTTGCGAATGGTCGGTTGAATCCCCTGCCTTTATTCTATCTCTTATGGTTTCCTGAAAGAAATCTCCAAATGAAAACTCCCAGGAATATTAAAGCCAAATTGAGCATGCAGGTCATGGAGAAAATATTACAGGCAGCCACAGAGAAACCATTTAGGTATCATGGAGCCACAGAGAGGATCACGCAAGAGTTAGCGGTCTCCACATAAGAGCCAGTCCCCAATTGATAAATAGTCAAAGGAGATCAACAAGTAGTTTGCAGAAGAAATCAAAGCTATCTATAGTTATGAAAAAATGCTCTAAATCACTATTGATTAGAGAAATGAAAATTAAAACAACTCTGAGCTACCACCTCACACCTATCATAAATGACAAGTGCTGGAGGGGATGACGGAAAATAGGTACACTAATGAATTGTTGGTGGAATTGAGAACAGGTCGAGCCATTCTGGAACTAAGGCCAAAGGGCTATAAAACTGTTCATACCTTTTGACCCAGCAATACCACTACTAGGCCTGTAGTCCAAAGAGATTAGAAAAAAAAGAAAAAAGGACCCATATGTACAAAAATATTTATAGCAGCTTATTTTGTGATATGAGAGAATTGGAAATTGATAGCATGCCCCTCAATTGGAGGATGGCTGAACAAGTTGTGGCATATGATTGTGATGGAGTATTATTGTGCTATAAAAAATGATGAGGGGGATGGTTGCAGAAGAATATGGCAAGACCTTTATGAACTGATGAAAAGTGAAGTGAGCAGAACTGGAGATTGCACAGTAACAGTTAACTGTTATAATTACTGTTGTACAGTAACAATATTATAAAGATGATTGACTATACACTTAGCTGTTCTGATTAATACAGTGATCTAAGACAATTACAAAGGACTTGTGATGAAAAACACTATCCATCTCTAGAGAGAGAACTGATTAATTTTGAGTGCAAAATTGAGGTGTGCTTTTCTTCACTTTATTTTTCTTGCTGTTTTGCAATATGACTGATAAAGAAATATGTTTTTTATGATTTCACATGGTATATTTCACATGTGAAGAGCATTACATTTCATACCACACATCTTGTATTTTGTTGAGAGAGAACTATTGAATGTTTTTAAGCAAGGGAGTGATATGGTTGAACATAAACATAAGGATGAATTGGAAGGGTGAGACACTGAAGCTAGCTAGGAAGCCATAGGAATAAAAGAGGCAAATAGTGACAAGGGCCTGCAAATATGGTGATAAAGAGTAGAGAGGTAGGGGATGGATTTGAGAGAAATTATAGGAAATACAGTGGAAAGGACTTGGCAAGTCTGGTTGTAGGGGGATTATGGAAAAGAAAAAAAAAAATCAAAGAAAATTTCATAGTTTGAAGCCAGGCATGGGCAATGGGAGTGGCCTCACCCCGGTAAATCATCTTGGCAGGCAGGCTCAACCAGGTTGAGGATAACTGATGGGTCTCAAATCACTTGGTGAGTTAGGGGGTTGTCTATGCCAAGCATTAGACGACTCCCCCTAGTGTGATGGCTGGATGAGAACAGTTTGTTGCAGTGGCCATGAAGGAAGCTGAAAGAGATTCTGTGGAGTACTTAGAGCTTGGTCATCAAAGATGCGGCGGTGTGCCATTGCCAGTTGTCTTGAGTTTTGTCCTGCCACTGGACTTTGATAACTGGAAGAGAGAGTGAAGCTGATGACTTTGTGCGGCTCTGCCTCACTTCAGTTCGGTTCATGTGCGAGTCAAGACATCATCCAATGATGTCATTGTTCCCATTTGAAAACTAAGGACAAACAACAGCCTGTGTCCAAGTAATATAGTGAAGGTAAAATGAGGTTTGAGAAAATTCTGCTTTTTAGACATTTTGTTTGAGAGGCTAGTAAAACATCTGGGTGGAGATATCCAAGAAGAAATTGGAAATACAGATTTGGAGCTCTAGGGAGAGACTGGGATTAAACACATAGATTTGGTTGTCATTTGCATAAAGATGATAATTGAAGCCAAGGGATTAGATGAGATCACCCAGGGAGAGTATTTTAGAGGAAGAAAAGGAGGCCTACAATGGAACGTTGGGAGACACCTACATCTAAGATACTGTAAGGAAAAAGGTGAACTAGGTAAGGAGACCAAGAAGGAACTTGTACAGGTGGTGGATGAACCAGGAGAACAATGTCAGAGAAGCCAGGAAAAGATAGTATATAGGAAGAGGGTGTGGTTGGAGCTGTCAAATGTGGCAAAGAAGTCAAATAGGATGAGGACTGAGAAAGGGCCATTGGATTTGCCAAGACATCATTGGTGACTTTGGAGAGGGGAGTGGTGGAGACAAATGCCTGGTTTGAAAAGTTAAGGAGAGTGGACGGGGTGTAGAATGTTCTTTATAGAAGTTTAGAGTGAAAGGGGAAGGGAGAGGATAATGATTTGAGGGGGTTACAGGGCAAAAGACAGCAGAGTACGCCAGGACACAGCTAGTTGGAACAGTGGGCTTGAGTCCAAATCCGGCATCAGACATTTACTAGCTGTGTGACTCTGGGCACGTCGTTAACTCTATTTGCCTGTTTTATTATCTGTAAAATGGGAACACTAATGGCATCTACCTTGTGGTTCTTGTCAGGATCAGATGAGACAAGACAAAGCTTTTGAGCAGTGTCTGACAGTGAGCTATCATCACCAGGATGAAAAGCTTTGACTTCCTAGCCTAGGACGTACACCTAGATCCTTGGGCACCTGCCTGCAAGGACCAGGTCAGGACTCTGTGTGTGCGTGCATGAGTGCATGTGCATGTTATACGATGTACTTTGCCTTTTGTAGTAATTGTGTTTCTGAAATATGTAGTCTAAAGCAGCTTTTTGGTAACTCATTCCTTGTGCACTAAAACATAAAAAAGAGCATTCAATAAATCTTTCTGTAAAACAGACAATCATTTTGCAGTGTCAGTAGTGACTCTTTGATGTAGCTGTTTTGAAAAATTAGATTTTCATATCCATGTAGACAGTTGTGTCAGTGTTACATTTTATTGTAAAGACTTTTATATTTCCCAGCCTGTGACTTATTGTAAGCTGTACTAACCACCATGCTGGTTGGGCACAGCTGTATACAAAAAGGGCTTTCCCCCCACTTTTTGTAGATTTAAATATTTAAATTTTCCCTCTCTCAGCTGTTTAACTAAGGAGATCATCCACAGTGATGACCTGGCTTTCTGACTTCTGACCTCAAGTCTCCTTAATCTCTGTGCTTTTTCTCCTTTTCCCAAAATGACTTCAGGACTTGATTCATCCTCTTATCCTGTTTTGTCCTTATTCTTCCTCAGTAATTTATATGTGGCTTATTCATGATAATGCAGATCTCCCTTCCAAGTACTGACCAGTTGTCTCAAGAATTCCTGCACTAAGAATGAGTCAAATAAAGAGTCAGAAGGTCCACATAGAAGAGAATTAGTTTTTCTCTTAGTTTATGACTTATATGCATGCAAATCCAAACGTAGGTTATTTGAAATTACCTACCCTTATGTATTAAACATAACTTGTCTTTGTAGGCATGTATAACAGTTTAGGGAAGAATATTGACTCATTCTTCATCTTAATATTTCTCCATGTAACATTTCCTTGGCAAGTGTAGAATGAAAATAACAGTAGTGTTTATGCCTATAGGGCCAAAAACAGAAGCAGTCCTAAAGATTCTGGTAGTTAATCCCAGAAAAGATTCTCAGTTGTCCAGAAACTGAACCCAGTTGAAAGCACACGCTCTAGATGTGTGTCACTTCTTAGGCCCCTTGGCAGAAATTGGCCCCTGACACCTTCCTTGCCTAAGGTAGATCATGTGACTTCAGAGAATCAGACCTGCCCTTGATTATCAGGTGCGGCATCAGTAACTGCAGTGACTATGAGGCCAGAGTCTCTTACTTTTAACCATGGAGTTAAATATTAAGAAGACAGTGCCCTTAAGTATCCCTTAGGCAGGGATAAGGGTTGTTTCTCAGTTTATTGCTTCCAGTAAGTCAGAAGTTTTCAGGAAAGAACCAGGTGGTAAATTCAGCTTGCAGATTCCAAGCCCAAAGCCAGGATGAGCTGGCAAAACTGGTTCACCTTTGGAAGGAGGTGAAGCTTTGAGTCATCCAAAGCTGAAGCCTAGTTTCTTTGGAAGCCAGTTTCTCATTTCTTGGAGTTTGGCCAGTGAACCTCGATACACCCACCCCTGTGATAAAGGGAAAGAAGATCCTAAATGTCTTCTGGCTACTGTGTATAGCCAGGTGTTTTCTCCTTCGGGCTGACAGCCAGCCCTAGCATTTCTTTGGTACATTTCTCACATCTACCTGGGTATTTCTTAGACTTAAGGGCTAAGTGTTTGAAACTTGTTAGGCATATTACTGAGAGAGACTTGGGTAGTATTTCTCTGTATTTGTTTGAGTAATCTCAGGTTTTCCCCTTACAGAACTTGTAAGGGCTAATGGTGACCCGTTTAGCTGAATATTGCCAGAGGAGATCACTATTTGCGTGGGACACATTGAAGAGAATCAGTAATGACAACAGAAACTCATACCCACTTTCACCCGTAGGGTTATTTTTTGGTGTTCAAAGAGAATGGATATTTTATCCAAGTTTACAAAGCAGCTCCAATCCATGTCAGATATATGTGAATAACTGCATAGCTGGTTCTACTTTGTACATGAGTGCTAAAAGGGAGGCAGAGGTGTTGCAGTGAGCTGTGGGGCTCATTTGTATGGAGGTTCAAAAGTTGGGTTGATTGCTCAGCCCTTTGGTTCGTATGACTTTGATTTTTATATCTTTTTCTCTGACTATAATCACCAAGAATAGTGGGGATTCACACTTAATTAAGATAATTTTCCTTTGCCTTCTGCAGGAAGAATGGGAAAGTGGAAGTGTTATTTTTGTAGTTCTTTTCAACTCTGTTCTCCCAGTTTCTAATAGAATTTCTTGGGTCAGGATCTGATCCCGTATAGACTTGGTGAGAAGTTCTCAGCTTCAGTCAGGAGAAACTGTTAAGTGTTAAATAATATTGTAAACATTTGGGCGAAAGAGTAAAGATTTCTGGAAATGGTTAAGTGAAGAATTCAATGAAGAGTTCAACTTCAGGACCCAAACAACATTCGTTGATGTTCTCATTGTCAGCACTTGGAAGATCCTGGTTTGTCCAGGGGGTTATTGAAAACAGCCTCATGCCCCATATTATACCCTAACCATCAACCCCAACTCTTTCACACTCCTACTTTACATAGGATTTCTGATGTTATCTGGTTAAATGTTATAGAAAGGCTTGTATTCTTCACAATTTCTAAGTGTCTGAGATGCCAGGGTAACCACAGATAATATTAATAATAGATATCCTAAGCTCCAACTAGTAGCTGTGGCTCAAGCCAGACCTGTCAGTTTTACCCACCCATCAAACTGGCTGATTGATTTGACCAAAGAGTCTACTATGATATTCTAGGTAGAATGATGCTTTAAGGGCCAGGTCTTACATTCATTTGAAAAGTGGTGCAAACAAATTTCACTGTTTTTTCTTGCTAGGATTTAATTAATTTTTAAACTGCAAGGTTTCCAGTTTAGGTCAGAAAGTTTGTTTTTGTGGAACTTGAGTTAGACAAACTGTAGTTGCAAACTTTTAACATTATTTATTGCCGCATTACTTTTGGCATCTAGAGTCTAGTACAAATGTGTGAACCAGAGCACAGTATTAATAAGCTCATGGCATCATGGTTGTGCCTGAACATAGAACTTGCCCATGGCATAGAGATCATTTATAAAAAGAAGAGGTTCATGTGCAGTATACAAAATTATTTATGGAAACCCTTTTAGGGCAGCAAAGAACTAGAAACAAAGATACCCATGGATTGGGGAATGACTAATTCAGATTGTGGCAAATGAATGTAATGTTTCTTATAGGCACGACGGCAAGAAACAGCAAATGTAACAGAGAAGCATGGAAAGATTTAAATGAACTGATGAAAAATCAAGTAAGTGAAGCCAGCAGCTCCTAAATATTATATCCACATAATAACCACAGACACAAAAAATTGAAAATTAATGTTACCATATTATAAAGAACAATCTTAGTTTCAAAAAAAGAGATAAGAAGGTACCTCCCTCTCCACCATCCTTTGCAGAAGTGAGGAAGTCTGTATTGAAGTTTTTAAAATGTATTGATTAGTTTTGCTGATTTTTTTTTCCTTTTTAAAAATATTTTTTGTTACAAGGCATGGCTCTCTGGAGGAGGAAGAGGAAGGGAGGGAAGGTTACAGAGGAAAATTTAGGGGACATATAAACAAAAGATGCCAATAGAAATTTATTTTAAAAAGAGCACTTGCCTTTAGGGAACTGACAGCCTGATAGATGCTTTGATTTTGAATGACAAATACAGGATACATTGGTGTCTAGGGAGGGCAATAAATGAACAGAAATTTGGTTAAACAGATAGGTATCTGGTGCCTACTATGTGCAAAACTATTCTAGCACTGGGGCAGAAATGGGAACTGAGAGGAAGAGATGCCTAAGACGTGGTTCCTGTCCTTAAGGAGTCTCTTGTGTAGGGAAGACTAAGACATGTATATACATACATGTGCACAAAGACACAGATACACACTACAGTGTAGTGAGAGAGCAACAGAAGTGGTGACATGAGACCTCAGAAGAAAGGGATTTCTTTTAGTTTATGGAGGGGAGACTCACAGAATGATTCATGGAGATCGCATTGGGCCTTAAAGGGTGAATATATGAAGACTGAGTTGAGGGAATTCTAGGCTTTGGGAACAAATATGGAGTGGTGAGAAGTCTGATTTGGCTAGAGTATAGTGAAGTGTGATTTCTTTGGTATGGATCTGTGATTTCATCTCTGAGAGGTTCTCCTGGTAAAGAAGCTTCTGCTAATGTAACGCTGCACCTCATTTGTCACTTAAGAGTCTTACAGTGTCTGGGGCATTGAGAAATTAAGGGACTTTGCTTATGGCCAGTATAGGTCAGAGACAGGATTTGAAACCAGGTCTGCTTGACTCCAAGGGCGACCCTGTACTACATCATGCTGTGTTATATATGATACGAAGCTGAAATTGGAGCAGAATTTTAGAGGTTTTTGAGTGCGAGTTTAGAGAGTTTGAATTTTAAACTGTTGGCAATAGAGAATGGCTAAGATTTTTTAAATAGGATTAAGATGTGTAAGAGCTATCTAGATTAAGAAGATCTTTATTGTAGCAGTACCAAGTATGGATTCGTGAGTAGTGTCAGAGATTTGGGTTATTTCAGTAGAGCAGGCAGGAAGCTATGAGGCCACTAAAAGTATGGGACCATTGTGGATAAAGAGAAATTTCTACAGAACTACAAAATTTTACATATATATTGCACCTTAGAGACCATCTGGTCTAATTCATACCTAACTGAGACTACCCTCTACAGTGTCCCAAAGCCTTACTTGAAGACCTTCAATGAGATACTTTTGGATAGCCCTAATGGTAAAGATGATACCCTCTAATAGTAAGGTAATGTCTCTTTCTTACTTCCTCCTGGTCCTGGTTCTGCCCTCTGGAGTAAAGCAGGACAAGTTTAATCTCTCTTATCTATGATAACCATTCAAATATTTGAAGATAATTATTGTTTCTCCAAGACTTCTTTCCCAGTTCCTTCAACAAGCCCTAGGTGGCATGATCTGGCCCTTTACAACCTTGGTCATCAATTTCCAGCGCATCATCATCCTTAAAATATGGTGCCAAGGACTAAACATAGCACTCCAGATGTGTCCAACTAGGGCAGAATATCCCGTCCTTTTTTTCTGGATGTTCTGCCTCTCCATGTAGCCAGGACCACATTACCTTCTTTTGGCTGTTAAGTTGCACTGTGTTAGTTTGCTAGCCACTAAAACTTGCAGATCTTTTTTGAGTTGGATGAAAATGACAGACTGGGACCCATGCCTATGTACCCCAGGGGCATAAATGTGTTCACTTCTTATTTCCTTCTTCTACTTCTTCCTCATTGTTCTTCCTAATCCTGCTATAATTTTGTTATTCTTTCCTCCCACCTTTCCCCCTCCTCTTCCCTCAAAAGTGCTCTTACTCATTCTTTTTCTTTCTCTCTGTCTTAAAGAGAAACATGGCAGGTAAAAGAAGCTCCGACTTCAGAATTCCTGTACATGGCCCTTGGTCATTAAATTGAATTCATCAGACACTTATTAGAAGCCTTTTGCTGTTGCTGAGTCAGTTTTGTCTGACTCTCTGTGGTCTTATTTGGGCTTTTCTTGGCAGCTTGACAGATGGGGAACTGAGGCAGAGAGAGTTAAGTGATTTGCCCAGGGTCACACAAGCTAGTAAGTGTCTGAGACCAGATTTGAATTCATAAAGTTGGGTTTTCTTAATTTCACACCCCGTACTCATCCACTGTGCCACCTACTTCCTCCTGTTAAGGACCTACCATGTATCAAACACATGGGAGAGTAACCAAAACAAATAGGCAAGTCCTGGCTTCAGGGAGCTTACTGTTGAGTGTAGGGATATGATCTACAATCAGAGTACAGAATTAGAAGTAAGAGATATACAAGGTGCTTTCTTGAACCACATGAGATTCAAATAGAATGAAGAAAGACTTAATGGAAAAGCTTGTTTTGAAGGGTTGATAAGATACCAACTGTAACTGGATTTTGGAGAATGGCATAATCTAGACAGTTACTTTCTGGTTCAGGATGAGTAGTTTCTAACCTCACAGAAGCCGAAAAAGAGTGAAGCAGTTAAAAGATATATTTCAGGATTAACAGAAGCCACAACCCTTTTCTTTTTTGGTTTTCATGATGGACTTTAACATCTCAAACACAGAACAGAGTTTCATGCTTTAGAAGTAGAACTGCTGAATCAGTTTTTGCGAGATATTTCTTGCCCCTTGGGAAAAAAAAACCCAAACTTTTAAAAACACCAAAATTTCTTTCTGTCTATAGTTTTGTTTAGAGAATTCTTGGATACAGATTTTCTGCATGTCTGAGCAATTGCATAATCTGGCATAATTGCTGAGATATAGGTGGTGGGAAGACAGGAAATGAGAAACTCATTTTATCTTAGAGGGAAACTGCTCTTCATCTGGGGCAGCCCTTAGATGAGTGGCTACATCAGAGAACTGTCTTTCATTTAGCTGCAAATGGATGAACATAAATGCCTTTGAATTGTCTGCAGTATGACAGGGTCACCCTCAGGGTCTTATCAAGCAAAGATGATGGAAAGATTTTGACAGAAGAGAGGCTTGAGAAGAGCCCCAGAAGTCATTCATTTAGTGCTCAACATTTGTGGATTTTTCTTGATTCACACCTAAAATTAATTTTATTATACGTATTACAAAAAGGAATATGAACATAGATTCCGAATTTCTTATGATAAAAGATATAACAGGGTAGCTAGGTGGCACAGTGGATGGAGGATCAGGCCTGGATTCAGGAAGACCTGAGATGAAATTTAATCTCATACACTTACCAGCAGTGTAACCCTGAACAAATCACTTAACCTCTTTCAGCCTCAGTTTCCTACATCTATAAAATAAAGATTTTAACAATAGCACCTACCTCCCAGGGCTGTTGTAAGGATCAAATGAAATTATATTTGTAAAAGCATTTACCATAGTTCCTGGCACATAGTAGGCACTATATAAATATTAGCTATTATGTAACAATATTCACAGCTTACAAATGGCTACATATCACCTTCAGATTCCTTTGTCCATTCACATTTTAACAAACATTAAGCACTTACTTAGTCTTCAGTTTCCTAAGTGTAGAATGAAAGTTGCTAACGGATCTCTGAGGTCCCTTACAGCTCTAAATCTAAAATATTACTATTTAGGAGACATAAAGATAAGTAAAACAGAGGTTTGGTTTTTTTTTTCTCTCAGGAACTCACAGTGAAAAGGTATTTAGATTGATAAACTCAGTACAAGAAATTAAAGGAAAAATGTCAAGAAAGTCCTACATTGCTATGTTGTTCAGAGGGGAAATACCCTAGGCATAGGGAGTGGCATGAGCTAACATGTCAATACTGGCAATGCAGGGCGTGTTTAGGCAGTCTTACTTGACTGTAATCTAGGGTGCTTGTAAGGAGTAGTTTTAGATAAGACTGGAAAGGTAGGATGGAGCCCAGCTAAGAAGTTTGGACTGATGTAGGCAGTGGAGAATTATGGGAGGTTTTTGAGTGGGGAGTGGGTGATGTGATTAGAACATTGATTCTGGATGTTTAAGCTGGAATTGATTTTTAGGATGGCATGAAAATGCCAAGGCTGGAGGCAGGAAGACCAGGTAGGAGGCTGTTTTTATTTTGTTAAAAATAGAGTGGGGTGGGGAGCTGTGTGGTGTATGTGTGATCAGACATATATTTGAGTGTATTTTACCCTAGAGAAGAATTAAAATCATGGTTTCTGATTGCTTAACTGAGGGCTGTCCTTCCTACTGGTGGATTACAGAGGACAAAAGGACAGACAATCGCCTAGCCTGGGGTATGGTGCAGTTCAGTCTAAGCCATGAATCTTGGGGTATGGTGTAGTTCAGTCTAAGCCATGAATCTTTTAGTAACACATGCTGTTAACTTTAAAAAAAATAAACTTTTATTGACATTTTTGTTTATTTTATAAATGACAAAAATTTCTTCTGGTACCTTTCTTCCTTCTTCCTTCTCTCCCCTTCCAGAGAGGCATATTATATGACAAATAATATTTTTTAAAAGAAAAAGAGGAAGAGGGAAAAAATTAACAAAACTGATCGATACATGAAAAATTCTGAAAATATATGCAGTGTACCATACCCATGGATCTCTCATACAGTGGAGGTGACCTCTTATTTCTTTAGGGCAGTTGTGCTTTTGACTTTTAAGACTTTTTTGAAACTGATGAGGGGATTTTGTGATTTTTTTTTTTTTTTCTGGGGAATACCTGTCACTGGATGCAAAGACATGGCTTCATTTCAGTCCAGGTGGAATCTGACTCTGTTTACATTTTCCTTGCCATCTTGGAAAAACCCCAGGTTTTTTTTTTTTTAAATTTAAAAAGCTAGCCTCTGGTCAGGAGATGGGAAACTTTGGGGACTTCCCTTTCTTGACCACATTTTCATTTGCCTGAGGTTTTAGAATTCTTGCATTGCACATTTTCCTTGTGAGTGTAAGAGGGATATCAAGGGTATGAGGTAAGGGAAGAGAGCAAAGTTATCCCTGAACCTCTGAGATAAGTTCCTCAGACGTTGTGTTGCAATGTAAGTTATAGGAATCTCAGTGTGGTCATTCAAAAAGAAAAAAAAATGCAGTAAAAACCCCCTACCTCTGATGCAGTTCTGATTCTAGTACCAGTTCTGCTCATTATTTTAGGGAACCAATTCTCAAGATCTGAGAATGGAATCATTCATTTATTTTCCTTCAAATTTTTTTTCCAATTACATTTTTAAAAAATTTTAACCTTCATTTAAAAAAAATTAGTTTCAAATTCCTTCTTTCCTTCCCCCCACATTGAGAAGACAAGCAATTTTATATAGGTTATAAATATGTAATCATGCAAAACATATTAGTCATTTCGCAAAAGAAAACACACACAAAAACAAACCAACCCAAGAAAAATAAAGTTTAAAATAGTGTGTTTTAACCTGCATCAAGACTCCCAACAGTTCTTCTTCTGGAGGTGGATAGCATTTTTCATCATTAGTCCTTCAGATTTTTCTTAGATCATTGTATTGCTGAGAATAGCTAAGTCATTCACTGTTGATATTTGTACGATGTTGCCATACTGCATGCAATATTCTCCTGGTTCTGCTCACTTCACTTTGCATCAGTTTATGTAAGTCTTTCCAGGTTTTTCTGAAAGTATCCTCATCATTTCTCATAGCACAGTAGTATTTCACCACAATCACACACCACAACTTCTTTAGCCATTTGGTGGAATCTTTCTATGGCATAGCATGACTTTTTGTGAGATCATTAGGAATCCTTCCCAAAACAGGAAAATATTGTGATGCCCTCCAAAAGAGACTTTTAAAAAACAAAATATTTAAACTTTTGAAATTATATTATAGTTGGCAAAGCATACATTATGGTGTATTGCTTCAGACCCTACAAAGAAAGGAGTGTGTATGTGTGAGTGTGTGCGTGAGTGTGTTTGTGTGTGTGAGTGTGTGTTTGTATGAGTGTGTGTGTTTATGAGTGTGTTTGTGTGTGTGAGTATGTGTGTTTGTGAGTGTGTGTGAGTGTGTTGTGTGAGTGTGTGTGAGTGAAGGTGTGTGTGAGAGTGAGTGTGTGTATGTGTATGTGAGTGTGTGTGTGTGTGAGTGTGTGTATGTGAGTGTGTATTTGTGTGTGTGTGAGTGTGTGTGGAGCAGGGGCAGAAAAGGATGCTATGAAGAGCAATAAACTCAGCATTTTTCAAGTACCTACTATGTGCCTGATTTTACGCTGCTCACTAGGGATGCAAATGTAAAAACAAAATCATTCCTGCCCTCTTACTGAGGGGATAGACCATTTTTACAGGTAAGTAAATAAAAACAGCATGTAAAATATAAAGTGGCACTTGAGCTGATACTTGAAAAGTAACTAGAGGTTCCAAGAGATGAAGGGAATAGGGGGATATAGCAGAGGCATGGAGGTGGTCAGTGGAATGTCATTGATAACGAACAGTAGTAGTATATGTGAAGGAAAGTAGTATGTATGTCCTGGAAAAAAATAGGCTGCAACTAAATTATGAAATGCTTTAAATGCCAAAACAGGAGTTTGCATTTTGTCCCAGTGTTTTAGGAATGTCATTTTGCTAACTGTATGAAAGATGAATTAGAAGGGTTAGAAACTAGATGCAAGAAGACCAGTTAGCCTATTTAAGTAGTCCAGATGAAACATGACATTGACTTGAACTTTTTGGCCATTTTCGAACCATGCCACTCATATTCTAGCCTTCCTCCTTCTATCAGAACTCAGATTATGTCTCTGATATCTTTGGCTCTGATGCGTGAGCTTTTTTGCCTTATCTTTCTTAGAACCAGGCCCCCATGTCACCTCTCAACCATTTCCAGAACATACATACTTCTCCTCCCTTTCTTCTGAATTTAAACTTCTTAAGGGCAGGGACTGTCTTGTTTATACTTGTATCCTTAGCAATTAGTATGACACCTGGCATTTAAAAAGCACTTTTCTTTCATTCATTAGCTAGGATGGTTGTGGTGTAAGTTGAGGAAAGGAAATGAATTGTGAAAGATGTAGAGGTAGAGTCAACAAGACTTGGCAATGGACTAGATATGAGGGATCAATGAAAGGAAGAATCAACTCCTAGGTTATGAACTTGAATGATTGGAAGAAGGATGGCACCTTTAACAGAAATAAGGAAGTTATAATAAGGATAGATTTGAGGGAAAGAAAATTAGTTCTGTTTTGGACATGAGTTTTAAGATATCTGTGGAGCATTCATCTTGGTGTGTGTAACAGACATTTAGAAATGCAGAACTGGACATCACAGTAGATATGAGGGATAGATGTGGAGATTTGGCAGGCATTTGCATAGTGATGGTAGTTGAATGATTAGGTGCTGATATGCGTTGGTGTCAATGATCTGTACTAGTCTACTGCTCATACACCTGTAAATGCTTTTGTTTGTGTTGGCCTTTAAACTAGTCAGACACATTGCCTCTTCTCAGTTCACTCTGGTCAAAGTCAGTTTCAGTTAACAGTTTTCCCATTTAAGCAATAAAGCAAACTCACAAATTCAAAGTTAGATAATCTATAGTAAGACGCCCTCTATCTTGTTTCCTTGAGCTCTAATATTTTCTGATCTATATTTTAGTCTCGGGTAAGACGTCAGTGAAAGTATGTCATTTTCTCACTCTGTCTTTGCAGAATATGCTTTCTCTTTTCACCCTCTTGGAGATCTAGTACTAGCAGTTGGGGTCTGCCATATTATTTGCATCATCGTCTCATTGGCACATTATGAAATCCTAAACATGCATGCTGCATCTGTCATTAGATTATAGAGAACCTTCACATCTGGCATCTTTGTTAAGTGGCTCTCACATGAAATCATTCAGCTATTGCCATCATCATCATCAACAATAAGTATTCATTAAGCCTTTATTATGTGCCAGGCACCATATTAAATGCTGAGGATGCAAAGAAAAAAAAATGATCTCTTCCCTCAAGGAGCTCACATTATAATGGGAGAAACAGCATGCAGTGTACAAAGTAGAGGGAATATAATCTCAGAGGAATGCTCTACCAGCGGGAGGAATCAAGAAAGTCTTCTTGTGAAAGACGGAAGCCAGGGGAGTTAGGAGATGGAAGTGAGGAGGGAGAACATTCCAGGTATGGGGGATGGGAGATGGGGTACCATGTGGGAGGAACAACAAGACCACTGTCATTTGATGGTAAGCACGTGGAGGGGAGTAAAGTTTAAGAAACTGGAAAGGTGGGAAGGGATTTAAAAACCAAAGAGGATTTTATCTTTGTTCCTTGCGTTAATAATGGTGAGCCACTGGAATTTGAGGAATAGGTTGATGTGATTAGATCTGTGCTTTAGGGAGATTACTTTTACAGCTGAGTAGAGAAGCAGGGGACCAACCAGAAGGCTTTTCTAGTAGTCCAGAGTGAGATGACAAGAGGCTGCGCCAAAATGGTGGCAGTGTGAGAGGAGGGAAGGGAGCACACAGGTGGAAGCAAGTATTTAGGACTGGTGTTGTGAAAGTAGAAACAGCAAGACTTGGTGAAAGAATGGATATATGGGTTGTGTTAGACACAAATTAATTAGGACACTGAGATTATGAGCCTGCGTGACTGGGAGGATATTAGTGCCCTTGATAATAATTGGAGTCTGGAAGAGGGGAAGTTGTTGGGGGAAAGTTAATGTTCTGTTTTGGACATATTGAATTTGAGATGTCTATGGGACATCCAATTCAAAATATCCAAGATGTAGCTGGTGATTGGAGTCTTGAGCTGAGGAGAGATATTAGGACTGGACAAATAGATTTGAAAATCTAATTCAAAGAGATTGCATCTATGGAAGTAAATGACATCAAGCAAGATAGTAAAGGAGAGAAATGAAAATTTTTTTATAAAAAAAGTTCACGTTAGAATAAAAAAAAACTTAGTTCAATCCCTTTGCTTTGTGATTTTCCTAAAGAATAGCTGTGACTACATCTCACATACATGTACCCACACCCAGACATACACCCACTCAGTAAATTCCAATGACTCCTTGTTGCTTCTACTATCAGATATAAACTCTTTATTTAAAATGTCCCAACCTGGCCCCTTCTTGCTGTGACAGTTGGATTTTAACCAAAGAGTAACCTGGGGCAGAACTGTGAACAAGATAATATTCTTAGTAGGAGCATGGTACCTATCAATAAATGGGTTAAAAGTTTGCCTCCATTAATGCCAAAGACACTGAGCAAGAGGACAATTCCACATATGGTTTTGGGGAGTACAGAACAAAGAGTAGCAGGGCAAATGATGGCAAAGAATTAAAGGCAATATTATTGGTTATAGAGTTGAGGTACGGGGAATAACATGATTGGTGGGAAGTTTGGTGATGGGGGCTAACAGTAACTTTTTCTCTCATGAGACTAAGAAGTGCTTTTTGGGTTGGGGCAGCTAGCTGGCTCAGTGGATAGAGTGCCAAGTCTGAGGTAAGGAAGACTCATTTTCCTGAGTTCAAATCTCTCCTCAGACGTTTATAGTGGTATGACCCTAGGCAAGTCACTTGACTCTGTTTGCCTCAGTTTCCTTGTCTGTAAGATGACCTGGAGAAGAAAACGGCAAAACACTCCAGTATCTCTGACAAGAAAACCCCAAATGGGGTCACCAAGAGTTGGACATGATTGAAAATCGACGGAACAATTGTTTGATATGGCCCACACTTTTGGACAGCAAACAAGGCATCCTAGAAGGATAGTTTGATAAATAATAGATAATAAATAATAATAGATAATAAAGATATAAGACCCAAACTCCTTTGATTTCTCACACATTTTCCAAGGTCAGTTAAATTCCTTGAGGCAGAGGAACTGAATTTTTAAATTTAGCCCATTACAGGCCAGTTGAACTCTGCACTAAGTTCAGAGACAAAGAATCATGACTTAAGAAGTTTACAGGGCAAAATTAATTACTTGTAAATAGGATCAAGAAGGAAATGACACAGGATCACTTTTAATCTTATCCCTACCTTTCTAGGATACTTAATACATCACTCCCTTAAATGCTCTCTCTGGTCTAAGGATACTGGCCTACGTGGTGCTCCTTCCACATGATGTTCTACTCTCCTCCCTCCATCCATACTGGGAAGGTTCTCCCTGCACACTTCAGTCTCCTAGAATTCCTGGATCTTTTCTTGACACAGTGATTCTTATGCACAAAACTCCTGGTCCCTCCACTTTATAATGTCTTTCCCCTGCAAGCTTATCTCAGATTGGTTTGTATATGTTCAATGTCTTATAGATGCCTATAGATACATATTCTCTAATAATCTCTTCCCCATTAGAATGCGAACTTGAAGACAGGAACCATTTCACTTTTGCCTTGTGTCCCCAGCACTTGGCACACAATAATAAACACTTAATTCTTGATTGATTTCATGTCTAGAATTGTAACATGACAATTTCTCAAATTTATTTATTATTCTGGCTGTGTTTATAAATATAGAGTCACACACTTCTGTAGCATTTGAGGAGCTGCATAAATAATTCAATTGTTTTTTATTTCTTTAAGCACAGTTTCTGGAAACATAGAAGAAATTCCATTTATTTAGCTGCCTTAGTATCTGAGCCAATCGTGGTAGGTTCCCTGAGGAATTATGCAGAATCATTTCCTTCTGAATACACTGTGGGAGAACATCATGAGGGGACATCAAGAAGGAAGGGGCCAACAGTAGGGAATAAAAAATCCTCAGCTTTCCTTTCCTTTTGGAAGCAGGAAGGTAGTCTTGGAGTGGCGCATCATATGAACTGATGAGAGGAAGCCAGATCTACCGTGCTCTGTTAGGAAAGATTCAGTTGGACAAGTGCTTACCAAGTGCCTGCCACCTAAAAGAGGGATATAGATGTCTGCCAACCCCTCTTCTCCAAGCAGCTAGTTTGGTTTGGTTTGTTTTGGTTTTGTTCTTCGGCTCTGGGCATTTTCTTTCTTTTTATAAAATGATATGTAATTTTTTTCCCCAATTACAGGTAAAGAGAATTTTTAACATTAATTTTTTAAAAATTTCTTTGACTCTAGATCTTTTCCCTGCTTTTCTCTCCTTCTCATCCCTTAAGATGGTAAGTAATTTGATATAGGTTATGTATGTGTAATCATGTAGAACATTTCCATATTAGTCACGTTGTGAAAGAAGACACAGAACAAAAAAAAAATGGAGAAAGTAAAGTGAAAAATCATATGCTTCAGTCTGCATTTAGACTCCACCACTTCTTTCTCTGAATGTGGATAGCTTTAGATAGCTAAGCTCTCTCCAGCAGTTTGTGCTTTCACATGGTGACACAGCATGTTTCTGTACTTGGGTTGGGGAGATTACCTTTCATTTTGAGTAGCAGTATTTTTTTGGACTAGGACACTGTGGCAGGAATCTTCCTTTTTTCCTAAGCTGTTGGCAGCCTCTGATGGCCTCAGAACTTTTCCCAAGTACAAATGCTCTTAATAGAATGTCAGAATGAGAGGAGACTCCAGAGGCTAGCATGTATGATAAGTGCTTCTATAACATACCTGACAAGTGGTCACCCAGACTTGGCTTGAAAATCTTCATTGATCTCTAGTAATGGGATCCCCACTGTCTTCCACTTGGGGATTAGTCTTATTAGTAGAGAAGTTTGTCATAAATTGAACCTTCTGAAAATACTGCTTTTCACCATCAGCTATCCTTCCTAAGTTTTACTCCTTGGAGTGTGAAGCACAAACAAAATCTAATGAAACTTCAGCTTGATTGCCCTTTAAATATCTGAAGAAAATACAATCATATGTTCCTTATATCTTGTTCCTCAGGTTAAGCACTCTGAGTTTTGTGTCTTACAGGCCGACTTCCTATGGCATGTTCTTTTGTCCTTTACCGCCTTGGTCGCTTCTTATGAGCTCCTTCTAGTTTGTCACTGCCCTTATTAACAGCATTCAAAGCAGAACAGAGTTTTTTTAGATGTGGTCTCACCAGAGCAGATAAGAGCAGAACTAGCATTTCCCTTTTTTCTGAGCACTACTTTTCTTTATTAAAAAAAATTTTTTTGAAGTAGAAAATCAGCAAACATGAATATTTCAAAATATATACAAAGAAGTCTAGAACATGGGGATTATGGAAAATAGTGAATCCATTACATACAACTTATTTTCTAAAATAGATATTAAATTCAACATTGTAGTACCAACATTGTCCTGCTTGTCTGTATTCCCTTCCAAATTTCCTTCCACACTCCTCTGTGTTATTTTAAAAATGTTTTACTCTTAATATTTTCAACTTATTTATTTTGAATTTGGGGCATATCCTTATGACTACCCACCTAACCTAATCCCACCAGCCTCTTTCCTGGAGTAGTGATTAATCATTTTCTTGTATTTATTGTGGACATTGTATGAATAGTTCTTCTGGTTCTCCTTAATTCATTCTGCATCTGATTGGACAAGTCTTCCCAAATTTCTCTGACTCCTTTTCACAATTTCTTATGACATAACATTATTCACATACAGTAATTGTTAAGATATTACCCAATTTGGTTTTTGAGGTTTTTTGTTTTTATTTATTTATTTATTTTTTGCTATAACAAAGAGTGGACATTTTCCTCTTTCAAGGTAGCCATTTAACTCGCTCATATAGCTATTTGGAACTTTACTATGGTTCATAATTTCCCTTGACATTCTTGACCTTTTGTTTGTATAGATTAATTTTACTATAATTTTTTAAGCTCAACAAAGTAATTCTTTAGTACGTTTGGCAGGCATGTCACCAAATCTGCATATTAATTTAAGTAGTATTGCCATTTTTATTATATTTTCAAAGCACAACCATGAGCAATTAATTTCTCTCCAATTATTTATCTTGATTTCTGTAAAGAATGTTGTGTAGTTGTATTCATATATCTTCTGTGTTTGTCTTAGTTAATTGACATATAGATATTTTATGTATTCTTTAGTAATAGTTTTGAATGGAATTTTCTTTTTTGTAACTTTCTGATGGATTTTTTGGTATTATTTTTGTGGGTTTATTTTATTTCTTGCTTCTTTATTGAAATTATTTTTCAATTAATTTTGAGTTAAATCTTCAAGTAAACTATTGTACTATTTGCAAAATCAAAAATTTTTTTCTTTGCCTGTGCTCATTTTTAAATTTTTCTTTTTGTGTCTTACAATTTTATCTGGTATTTTTAGAACTAGATCAAATTATAATGGTGACAATGGACCACCAGTGCTTTACTCTGAAGCTTATTGCAAAAGCTATTAGTGTTTCTTCGT
Organism: Potorous gilbertii; assembly: GCA_028658325.1. NCBI lineage: Eukaryota > Metazoa > Chordata > Mammalia > Diprotodontia > Potoroidae > Potorous > Potorous gilbertii. The sequence continues at coordinate 415,346,164 of CM053769.1, forward strand.
TATAAACAATGCTTTCAGCTTTAGTTAATATTTGTTTACCATGTTAAGAAAAAATCCATTTATTCAGCTGCTTTGTAAATTGATATTTTTATCAAAAATTTTATTATATTTTATCAAAAGCCTTTTCGGCCTCTATTGATATCATCAGGGGATTTTTATTGTTTTTCTTTTAATATGATCTGTTTATAGTTTTTTCCAATACTGAATCAACCCTATACTCCTTGTGTAAATCTAAGTTACTCATAATAAAATATTTTGTTATAGCCTTTTTGCATATGTTTTATTTGCTGTTTTTACATTGATATTCATTAGAGATATGGGTCTGTAGTCTTTTTTTCTTTGCTTTTCCCTGGTTTAGGTATCAGGGCCATATATTTGTCTCATAGAAGGAGTTTAGTAGGATTCCTTCTTTCCCTGTTTTTGCAAACAATTTACATAAAGTTTGAGTTAATTGTTCTTTGAATGGTTGAATTCACTTTTAAATTCATCTGGTCCTGAGTTTTTTACCTTTGGTAGTTTATTTATGGCTTGTTCAATTTCTTTTACTTAGATGTGAGTATTTAAATTGTCTATTACTTGTTCTAAGTTGTTTATAACTTTTATTTTATTTAAATTATTTTTGCTAGTTAGAATAATTTGTGTTATTTCTTTGTCAACTCAGTAGTTCAGTGGTTAGAGCACTGGGCCTGTAGTTAGGAAAATCTGAGTTCAAATTTAGTTTCACACACTAACCATATGTCCTTGGGAAAGTCACTTAACCTCTGTCTGCTCTAGTTTCCCCATCTGTAAAATGGGGATAAAATGTGGAGTGTTTTGTAACTCTTAAAGCACCCTATAAATGCTAGCCAGTGTGATTGTCATTTTGAGTTCTTCATTTTTGATATTGGCAATTTTGTTTTCCCCCCTTTTGATGAGATTAGATTATACCTGTTTTAATTCATATTTTTTTCCCTTGTCAAAACAAGCTCCTGGTTTTATTTATCATTTTAATAGGATTGGATTTTTTTTCTCTTTCGTTGTCATTTTCTTTTTCAGAAATGTTATTTTGATTGAGATTTTTTGCTTTATTGCTTTTTAGTTTTATTTGTATACTCAATCCATTAATCTGTTCTCTCTATTCTTTGCTAAAGAATATATTTAGAAATATAACTTTTTCCCTACAGATTGAATTGTTTGGCTACATCATAAAAGTTTTTAGTATGATGTTTTATTATTGTTTTTTTTTTAGTGAAATAACCATTTTTTCCCCTCTGATCTATTCACTGACCCACCAGTTCTTTAGGATGGAATTAGTCTCCATTTAAGTTTGAATCATTTTTTTCAGAGGCCCTTTACTAGGGATAATTCTTATTGTGTTGACATTCACAGTTGATCATCATACAGTATTGCTGTTACTGTGTAGAAAGTTCACCTACTTCTGCTCACTTCACTTTCATCAGTTTTTGTAAGTCTTTCAAGGTATTTCTGAAATCATCCTGCTCATTGTAGCATATAATACAATAATATTCCATTACAATCATTTACCACAGTTTGTTCAGCCATTCCTCAGTTGATGGACATCCTCTCAATGGAAAGATAGTTTGAGACTAGATTGGGGATAGCTTTAAATGTCAAACAGAGGCATTTATATCTTATTTTAGATTGTAGGTAATGAGAACCTGAACTTGGATAGGTGCAAGAAATGCTGTGGTGGCAGAACTGAAATGGTTTGGCAACTGATTAAATAGATAGGATAAGAGGAAGGAAGAATTAGAATTTAACCTTAACCAAGGTTGTAAATCTGTGTGATTCTTGAGTTTTGTATTTGAAAGTAAAAATTTCTCTTTAGCTCTGGGATTTTCATCAGGAATGCTTGAAAGTACTCTATTTCATTAAATACTTATATTTTTTCCCATAAACGATTATACTCAGCTTTGCTGGGTAAGTGATTCTTGATTTTAATCCTAGCTTCTTTGCCTTCCAGAATATCATATTCTAAGCCCTCTGATTCTTTAATATGGAAGATCTTGGGTTATCCTGAAAATGATTATACAATATTTGAATTATGGCTGCTTGACCTGGGAGCTCTAGAATTTGATTATAATATTCCTGGGAATGTTCATTTTGGGATCTCTTTCAGTAGATGATCAGTGGGTGCTTTCAAATTCTATTTTACCCTCTGTTTCTAGGACCAGGGTGGGAAACCTGTGGCCTTCTAGCTCCTCAACTGCAGCTCTTTGACTAAATCCAAATTTCATAGAACAAATCCCCATAATAAAAGGATTTGTTTTGTGAAACTTGGACTCACTCAAAAGGCCACACCTGAGGACCTAGAGGGCCACATATGGCCTTGAGGCTGCAGGTTTCCCACCTCTATTCTAGGATATCAGGGCAGTTTTCCTTGATAAATTCTTGAAAGATGTTGGCTCTTTTTCGGAACATGGCTTTTGGTAGTCCAATAATTGTTAAATTATCTCTCCTGGATTATTTTCCAGGTTAGTTGTTTTTCAGTATTTCCCATTTTCTTCTTTTTAAAAATTCTCTTTGTTTGATCGTTTCTTAATGTCTTGTGGAGTCATTAACTTCTACTTGCCCAGTTCTACTTTTTAAGGAGTTCTTTTCTTTGGTGAATTTTTGTACATCTTTTACTATTTGGCCTATTCTGTTTTTTAAAGTATTATCTGTGGTTTTTTGTGCCTTCTTTACCAAGCTGTTGATTTTTTTCATGATTTTTTTCCTTATTATTCTAATTTCCATTCCAAATTTTTCCTTTGTCTCTCTTATTTGATTGTCAGTATCATTTTTGAGCTTTTCCAGGAACTCTTTTGGGGCCTGAGGCCAATTTGCATTTTTCTTTGAAGTTTCACATATAGCTGCTTTGATTTTGTTGTCTTCTTCTGAGTTTGTCCTCTGATCTTCCTGGGCACCATGATAACTATCGGTGTTCAGACTCATTTTCCGGCCTATTTCTTGACTTTTAACTTTATGTTAAAGTTGAATTCTGCTCCTGGGGTGGAAGGGGCATTGTCCTAAGCTGCAGGATTTTATGCTGCTGTTTTCAGAGCTAGTTTGTGGGTGGGCATGGGGAGTTGGGAGGGTGCAAGTCTTTAAGTTTTCAATTCTTCGAAAGTGGTATGATCCAAGGAGAGGTGTGTTCACTACTCTCCTGGCCTGTACTCTGGTTTGTGAGTGATCAGAAACACTCTGAAACTGTTACCAGGGTCACTGCTTCTACTAGTGCTGTCTTGTCCCTAAGATTGAGACCTGGAACTGTGTATGGTCATTGCAACAGAGTCCAGCTTCCAGTGCCAGCAAAGAATCCCCTATGATCTCCTTCCAACCCCGTTATCATCTGTGGACTGAGAGTGCTGAAAGCCATTGCTGCCAGTTCATTTGCCCTCAAGGCCTGCTTGTGGATCAGGGTCTGTGCTTGACTGTACACCACTTTAACCACAGTGAGAGCGGCCTTTCCTATTGACCTTCTGTTTGCCTTTTTGGGCAAAAAAAATTGTTTTGTTCCATCCTTTTTGTTGGTTCTGCCACTCCAGAATTCATTTTGAGGCATTATTTTAATGTTGTTGGGAGGTGAATTTGGAAGTATTCAGGAGAGTCCCTGCTTTACTTTGCCATCTTGGCTCTGCCCCTCCATCCCCATCTATCCCAAGCAGAGGTCCTATCCCTTTTTTTATCTCCTTTTCTTCTTCTATATAGCTTTTTTTAAAAAAGTCCTTAGTATATTTTATTTCCTTTGCCAGCCAGTTCATGCCAAGCTTTAGCATTCTAGACACTATTTTACAACAAACATGCCATCTTTTTAATTGTAATCTTTAACCTGACCTTGCTTCTGTTTCCAGTATATTACTTTTTAAAATATAAGTTGGGTTGGTGCATTCCCTGTACATCCATATTGATTTCTTCAGACAAATTCCATGTTTTCTTGTCATTGGAATAATTTCACTTTATGTCTTCAAATTTTCACTTTTGTTCATCTTCCATCCCTTCAGGGTTGATTTCCCCTGAAGTATTTTATCCCAGGGAGTCCTACCTACCTTTGTTCTGAACCATTTGAAGTCTGATCTCTCAAAATCTGTAGTGCATGTTCAACTACACACAGATTTCCTCTCCTTTATCACAGACTCTGCAAAGGAGTGGTCACTTCCCCCAGGATTTTCATCATTTCCATTCCAACAAACAATTCTTCCCTGTTAGTGAGAATCAGATCCAGAAGAAAATTTTCCTTTATAGGTTTCTGTACCTTTTGAAAGATGAAATAAATGATCACTAAAGAAAGTCAAGAACTTATTAATTGCTCTGCTTGTGGCAGAAAAGAGTAAGATTCCTGTTAAATGTTTGAAAAATTTAAGTTATCCATGCTTATTATATCACACCTCTGTGCTATGTTTGTCATCTGTTTCCCAAACTCCAGTAGTCTCTGATCTGTTCCATTGATCAACTTTTTTATGTTTTAACCAGACCAAATGGTTTTGTTGATTACAGCTTTCTAAAGGGTATTTTAAAATTTAGTACTACTGGTTTCCCTTCTTAAGGGAAAAATTCTTAGCCAAACAAGGGACAGTGGAGATCATAAAAACCAGGCAGTTTTGAATACAAAAAATTAAAAAGTTTTTGTAGGAATAAACCAGTCAAGACGGTGAGGAATGAAATAGAGTGGGGGAAAACATTTGCGTCAGGTATTATAGAGAAACTAATTGAAAAATATACATGGAGTCATTCCATTAACATTTTTTCCAAAAAATTGCAAATTATAAATGAAAACGTTCTAAATCACAAATAGTAATAGAAATGCAGATTAAAACAACTCTGTAATTGACAGAGATGACAGTGGTCACAGTAAAAGAGACCAAAGGATGGGAAGAAAGTAAAATTGTTTCAATATAATGGAACTATTTTATAGGCCAGTTAGTTATTCTGGACTTGAATTTGGAATTCTGCAAGAAAAGTGGTAAATGTGGCAATAACCTCTGAGCCAGATGTGTATCTTGGGCAGATATTTGAAGCAAGTCTAAGACAGAAACAAAAAAGTGAACCAAAAAAATTTATAGTAGCATTTTTTAAATCAAAGGAATTGGAACTAGAAACAATATAGGTCCCCAGTAATTGAGGAATGGTTGAAAAAAATGATATATGGCCTCTCCGAGCTCTAGCTCTACAACTGGCAACATGGGTAAATGTATCAAGAAGGTTGGAATTGTTGGTAAATATGGGACATGTTATGGTGCATCCCTCAGAAAAATGGTGAGGAAAATCGAAATTAGCCAGCATGCCAGCTATACCTGCTCCTTCTGTGGCGAGACCAAAATGAAGAGACAAGCTGTAGGTATCTGGCATTGTGGATCCTGTATGAAAACAGTACCTGGTGGTGCATGAGCCTATAATACCACCTCTGTAGTCACAGTCAAATCTGCCCTCAGAAGACTGAAGGAATTGAAAGACCCGTAGAATCTTCTTGTCACATATCTGTAGCTCACACTCCAACAATAAATGGGTTAATTTATGGAATAAAAAAATGGTATGTGAATGTAATAGGATTAGTATTCCATTGTACAGTAAGAAATGATAAGTAAGGAACTCAGGGAAATATGGAAAGATTTGTGCAGAGTGATGCAGAGTGAAAAATAAGCCAAACCAAGAGAACAGTATTCACGGTGATTATAACACAATAAATTTTAAAAGATTACTGAAAAGGAAATCAAACTATGCCTAACTGAAAAACCAACCTAGATCTCAAGGAACAGATAATGAAGTATACTTTCTCCCTTACTGCAGAGTGGTGGAGGATTACTAGTACTGAGTACTGCATATTTGTCAGCTCTAGTCACTCTATCAGATATGTGGCTCCAAGAAGTCCCAGTAAACCATTTCAGCAGATGAGCTAAACCAGACTGAGGGTAACCAACAGGCCGTAAGCCTGGTGAATTAGTGGGAATGTCTGTTCGAGCATATGAAGACTTCCTCCAGGAGAATGGGCAGAAGAGAACAGTTTGTTTCAGTGGCCATGAAGGTGGCAGAAGCAAGCACTGTGGAGTGCTCACAGCTTGGTTAGACACCAAGGTTATCCTTTGTATCCTGGGCCGTTGTTAGTTGTCTTGACTTTTGTCCTGCTGTTGGACTCTGATGGTTCTGTGAAGCTGAAGACTTTGCAGAACTGCACTGAAATCCAATTCACATGCAAGCCAAGATACCACCCACGATGTCCTTGTTCCTCTTTGGAAAAAAAAGCATGAACAGCAACAACAATCTTAGGAAGAGGGGTGGGTTTTGGGGAAAAAATAATGAATTTTGTTTAGGGCATAAGATGCCTGTCATGTCTGAAATGTCCTCTAGGCATTTGGAGATGTGCTGGAGCTCAGAAGAGACTGGGGCTGAACATATAGGTCTGGGCATCATCCTTACAGAGATGAGTTTTAAACTTCTGTGAACTGGTAATGTCAGTCAAGGAAGACAGAGAAAAGGGCCTAGGATAGAGATTTGCAATATATCTCTGGTCAAGGGGGAGGCATGACACAAATGATGAATTAGCACAGGTTACTGAAAAGGAGTGGTCAGAGAGGTACAGGAACCAGAAGAAAGTGAATTATGTTGCAGAAAGCTAGAGGAGAGAGAGTGTAGGAGAAGGAGGTGGTTACCAGCAGCAAAGAGGTCAAGAAGAATGGGGAATGAGAAAAGGCCATTAGATTTGTTAGTTAAAAGGTCATTGGTAACTTTTCAGAGAATAGTTTGAATTGAGTGGTATTGTGGGAAAACAGATTGCTAAGGACTGAGAAGTGAGAGGAATTGGAAGTGGAGGCAAGGAGTATAGGTAGCCTTTTCTAGTTTGGTTGTGAAAGGGATGAGGTGCACAGAATAGTGATTTGAGGGGATGGGAGGGCCTAGCAAAGGTTTGAAGATGGGGAGTCTTTATGGTGTTTATAAACATTACGGAAAGAACTGATCGATAAGGAGAGACTGAATATTGGGGGAGAGGAATTGATTATAAAGAATACATAATATATTATCTATATTACATAAATATATATGTATATACATATATACAAATATATATGTATTATATATACACACACATACACATATATATATATATATAATATTATATGTTATGGAGAAGAAGACAGGAGGGTACACGATCAGGGGTACATGTTGAGGAATTGACCTGGACAAGGAGACTGATATAAAGTAGGAGAATGGAGAACGATGTCGAGGGTTTTTGAGAATAGAGAAATTGATTTACTTTTTCCTAGTCAGAACAGTTAGCCCAAAACACAGGCACTTAGCAAAGTGGCATAGTAAGGAAAGTAGCAGTAGAATATTTCTGTACCTTTCTTTCCTTGAAATTGAGGCACACTCTTCCACAGACACATACATCTTCATAGGAAGAGTGGACATTCTTAGGGATCACGTGGAGGGGGACACATAGGGAACTCCTATGTCTAGAGCAGATTTAAGGAGAGAACACATGTGACAGGTGCTCATATAGAGAGGAGCAGTTCATTCCTCTAATGTTGTAGGAATGCTGATGTCATTGTGCTGATGCTCTCTCAGTGTCTGTTTCTTGCTGGCCACTTCAGTAGGTTGGACTTAGACCTGACCATTGTATGTCTGCTGCTCTTTGTTGGGTATTACTTATTGACTACTCTTTGCTTCTTTTTTTCTACTGAACTTCAGCTGGAATCTTCAGTAAAGATGCTTTTTCTTCCCCATAACCTGAGGAGTGAGCTTTACTGTCTTTTTATTAGTTGACAACCCTCGACCCCAGCCTTCTTTTAAAAAGGCAAGGTCCCACAAAGCCTATCATCTGACTAGGATGAACAAAACCTCAGTTTCTTTCCTTAAAGGAGTTCTTAGTGTCTTTGCCTCCAAGGACCAAGCTCTTTTGGAATAGAAACCAAGCAGTAAGTTATTTTGAGCCAACAGTCATTGAGACTGTTTCTTAACTACTTGCTTCCTCCTGCTGAGGGTATCACCTGTTAGCAGAATTAATGTTTCTGTCTCAGGCTTCTTTCTGACTTGAAGTTAGAAAATCCCCTTTGATTTCTGTAAATTCCTGATTACCAACTGTCTTGTTTAAGACATTTACGAGTCTGTCTTCTAACTCCCCACAAAGGGCTTTCTAGGTCAGGGCTGCTAAATTTTGGGTCCTGCCATACAAATGAAACTGAACAAGCACAAAAGCCAAGCTAAAGGGGCAGTGTAATTGGCTAGCCTTATAGTCCTGGTTTACATTCCTGATTTTATCATATGCATGTGGATGGTGACAAGCCTCCCAACTTTGAGCTTCCATTAGATGCACAAGAGACTGACTGCTCCTAGGATCTGGGAGGAGAGAGCCCTCAAAGCTCATTTTTCTCTAAGATTGTCTGGGTAGGAGGCAAGGGGGTGTGTGTATTAGTTTATTGTGTGCTCATTTAAGGTGTGTATGGATGAAATGAATGACATGTTACTTCTAAACAATTGGAATTTTTTTTTAGATTGGCTTCTGAACTACAAATTTTAAACTTGAGGATGAGCCTCTTGTATTCTTCTGGGACAGCATTTTTTAAGAAAGCATTTTGTGATTCCCAGTGCAGAAGGGGAAACGTAGGGAAAGTTTTTAGAACTAGAGTGGTTTTAAAAGCAGTGTAGGGGATTTTGGAAAATGATGCAACCTTAATTTATTGTAGCAGTTGTTTTTGGGTCAGCTGCTGTACAGAACTTCTCTAGTTCATTTTGGTGACTCAGATATTGGAGAATTTTTCTGCCTTGAGCCAAAATTAACAAATAATGTTACTGTTTTTCTTTAGTTTGGACTCAGAGTCTGAGCTTAACTGCTGGGCAGTTCCATATGGCTCCAGTCATTGATGAGAATTTGATAACAAAAAAGAGAATGTCAAAATATCATCTCTCCAGGTTGGGTCATGGAGACTTTTGTGACTAGTTAGTCTAACTCTCAAATCCTTCTCTCTTTTATGTCATGGAAGTGATACTTGTGATTCAAATGGGGTCTATAAATGCACTCACACATCAAATATACCATTTTCTAAACCTTGAAGGAGAGTATTTTAACCATAGTTCTTATTGCAACATGGAGGTAGCTCTTTCATGCCACAGAGGAATATTTTTTGTTTTATTTCAGCCCAGCCACTCATATGGGTCTAAAAGTCAGCCTTTGAGCTAAAAGTTAGCTCATTGTATTTTTGTTAAAGTGATTTGCACAGGGCAAATATCAATCTAGCTGATATGTCCTTCCCCTAGCAGTCCATAATAACTCCTGTGTGTCTGAATTAGCTTTACTAAGGTGCTAAAAGTTTTTTATTGTTGCTTTGAACAGTTATGCTGAGTTCCTATACTCCAAGCTAAGAGACTTTACTCCCTTCATACCCTGCTTCAACAGGGCCAAAGTTGAGGGACAGTTGGTATTATGCAGTTTTTATGCATGTTCTAATGGTGACTTAGTACCCTTACTGTTGAATATTCTGATTTCATGCATGTTTTGGAAGGCCTCTTCAGTGTTGATGATTCGTATCCAGGTGAGTGTGTTCTGCTGGGTAAATGTAGTCACTACTCTAAACTCTGAAAGATAGCCCTTATTAGTATTTGAAGATAATCCTTTGTCCGTAGCAGTATTTGGTTTAAAAAGTCTTGATTAATATGCCATTCTTGACATTGTACAGATTGAATTACACAGAATTACAGAGCCTCCAGAGAGTGTTAGCAAACAGATAATCACTGAGTAGTGTGGTATCAGTATGATGCCAAGTTGTGGGGAAGGACTGGGTTTTTGAGTAATGATAGGGAAAGGAAGTTGAGACATTGGGATTTAACCTTGAACTCAGTAAAATAAGTCCACTGTATCAGACTCCCAGACTAACACCTGAACCAGATTAAGATGTAATTGGGAAATGTTTAACAAAATAAAAATAAATACAATATAGATAATGTTAATTTGTGGTTTTCCAAGTCAGTATGTAGCCAGTAGGAATCAATTACTATCTGAGTTTGACACCAATGATTTAAATGATCTTTTCTTTTTTTTATGGCCTCTGACTTTTCCAAATCCAAGGAGATTGTCTTACATCTTGCTCAGTCCTAGTGTAGTTGAAAGCACAGAGAGAGGACTGGAAACCAGATGAGCCTACCATTAATCCTAGCTCTGTCACTAGTTTTGTGGCCTCTGAAGCTCAGTATGTCCAAAACAACGTGCTGTCTTCTTCCCTTCCACCCTCCCACCCAACCCAAGATTCTTTAAAACTTCCTTTTTACTATAATCCTCTCATTTTTACATGCTCCCAACCTCTCATTCTCACCCCTCATACCCAATTAATCGCTCTACCTGCTTTCTCATAGTGTCCCATCCTGTCTTCCATATAGTCATCACCACCATACTTATTACCTGGACTATTGCTGTAGTCTCCTAACTGGTCTCCCTGTCTCAGATCTCTCTCCACTTGAATCCATTCTCCTGTCATAACCGTGTAAGCCCTCTACTCAGAAAACTTCAAAGGGCTCCCTTTTACCTCTGGGGTCAAATCTAAGCTCTTCTTTCTGATGTTTAAAGCCCTTTACACGCTGATCATCTTTCTAGTCATTTTATCCATTAATTCTTTTCATGCAGTCCATCCAGGCTGGCCCTCTTGCTGTACTTCCCACACAGCACTCCATCTTGCATCTTGTTACTGGCTGTTCCTTCTTCCTAGAAAGTGCTCTGCATCTTAGATTCTCTAGTTTACTGTTGTTGTTGTGTTCTTCCTTCGTTGCCGAAGAAGACATGCCATCAGAGAAATAGTGATGTGACTTGCACTTGACTTTGTTTTGAGTAAGGGAGGGCTGTGCAGGTCACCAACCTCACTTCTCCAGAGCCATCTGGATCCAGTCACCAGATGTTCATCAGGAGGACTGGAGATGACCTGGGATGCAATAGGAGACTTTGACCCCTTTAGGCCAAGGTCTATGCAGATACTCACTTAGGGTGAGGTAATGTCCATTCGTTGAATAGGCCTGTTTAAGAAGTAGCCAGGGGATGGCCCTTTTAATGAGGCAAAGAAGAAAAAGACATCAGGCCGGGAGGGAAAAAGCAACAGTTACAATTGATAATTACTCTTAAGCCAGGAGGGTCCAGAAAACAGCCCTTAGGTGGAGCTTGGGCAGGGTCCTAGTGTTGTGCAATCTATAGACTTCAGAGTGCAGTAGGTTTAAGATTCTGGGAAAGGAAAGGAAGGGAAGGGAAGGGCCTAGCCAGTAAACCTCAAATTAACTTGGTATCCTCTGACCATCCAAATTTACCTTCCAATAGGAGGAGGGGAGGGGGAGCTCAAGGACTGCTTTCTACATGAAACCTTTCTTGATCCCCAGGGCTGCTAGCAAAAAAATTACATACCTGTTTTATATATACCTATTCATATTTATGTTTTCTGCCCTTGAGAGTTTATATGTTCATCAATGGCAGGGGCTATTTAGATTTTGCTTTTTGTATCTTTAGTGTCTACTACATATTAGATGCTTAGTAAATGCTTGTTGGTTGATTCCATGACTTTGGACAAGAACCTCTTCTTATCTCTAGGCCTCTGTTTGGTCATCTGTAAAATGAGGGGGTTGTACTAGATCTCTCTAGTACTAACATTCTTAGATCTAGAAAGAAGACTGGTTCTAGTTCTTCTTCTCACCAGTATTGTGATTATAAGAAAGACACTTAAACTCTTGAAGCTTTGGTTTCTGTATCTGTTAAATGGGGAAAATCTCATTTACTTGCTTCACTCAGCTGTTGTGATGATCAGATGAAATAATGTACATGGAAACCCTTTAGGAAGAACTGTTTAGTTTTATTAAGTACTACAGAAATGTAAGGTGATGATATTATTCTCCCCACCTGTAGATTATTCATAGGATAAATAGTAGTCATTTAATAAATGTTTATTGACAGACATAGTGTTCGAAATAGACATAGAGTTGGAATGGATCTTAGATGTAATCTAACTTAACTCCTTCATTTTATAGAGGAAGAAATTGAGGATCTTAGAGGTTAAATGACTTACTTAAGTTCACTTTTAAGTGGCCTAGCTATGGTTGGAATTCATGTCTTGTAGATCTCAATTCAGAGCTCTCTTTCTATTTTACCCCACTTTACTTCAGTTCAGCAACTCCCCCATCTCCTCCTGCCCCTGCCCCTATTCTGTGCATCTGCAAAGAACTTGATTCTGTTGCAAGATGAGCATCTTGTATTGTGTATGTGACTGAACAGCAGAGACACCTGCTTCATACTGGCCAGGAGTTAGTGTTGGTTGTTAGGTAATGGACTAGTTTACCAGTTAATTTGCAATTATAAAACCAGGGATCTTGGCTAACTGGATAGTGATTCTTCCTTTGATGAAATTGGGTTCCAGTGACAGTGCTTCATTGTTGTAAACTTGTTGACCAGAGTTAGAAACGGTATAGGAAGCTTTCTTTATTTCTTACCTGTCATACCTGGTAACAAATTCCCTCCCTACCTTCTTTCTAGGTGATAGTCCCCAATGAAATCCTTTAGGCTTATGGAGCCAGATGGGGCATTCTTTCTGACTTACTGGGCTATGGCCCTCATGGCTCTTCTCTGTTTCCAGATGACCAGGTCATTGAAGGCCTTCTACTGCCTTCCCACCAGCTGCCAGCACTCTGAAGCAGAAGTGACCCAGTCGTTTTTATGTCCAAAGAAGCATTTTTTCCCCGCCTCAGGATTTGTTACTTCAAGGCATCTCTATATTTACATAGGCTCACTCCAAACCAAAACCTCAGATCTCTGGGCCAGAGGGTAATGGGCAGGGTTGTTGTTGCATGTTGCTAAGTAACCCAAGATGAAGTGCTACCAGTATGTTCTCTGAGGCATTCTACCCCTGCCCCTTGCCTTACAACCTTCATTCTTTTTTCCCTCTGCCTGCCCACCTTCCTTGGCATGTGTTTCTTGAAAGGCCAGGGCTTCTCATCCTCTTTGTTCCTGTGTGTGAAACAGCCTGGCAAACACAGGCGTCACTTGCGTGACTGTATCAAGGACATAATGGTTCAAGGGGAGGTTAAGCATCACAGCTACAGCTGCTGCTTCCCTGACAGATGGGAGGAAGAAGAAAACCTGGGAGTGTACCGGGGGGGAACAGAGGGTGCTCTCTGCTAAGAACCCTGGAAGTGACCCTTCTTCCTTTTTGGCTAGTGTGGTAAATTCTCTTTAAGTTTTACCTGGGCCTGAGCTGGAGCTATTTGACTTTTTCTGATCCTGGGGAGGAAAGATCAGTCTGAGTGAAACAGTAGATCAGATGAGCCTCTGTGGCATTAGAGTAAACCCTAGGGAATACGCTCACCTTCTATTTTTATACCAAATTTACTTCTGTTTCTGATTTTTGCTTGCACACAAGAGACCCTTAATTGAATTGAAACTATCTTTAGCTCTTTACTCTTCCTCTGTGGCAGATGGAAATTCCTACCCTCCTTCCCTTCAGAGTGCTTTCTTTTGGTAATATTCCAAATATGGGTTAGTGAGTAAAGTTATCTTTGCTAGTACCGTAGGAAAAGGTCAACCTTAGGAGGCCAGGGTGTCTTATCATCATTTGTCTTAGGAAAATTTTAGAGTTAGAAAAGGTACCATTCCAGTCACTAGGCTTTCCACTTCACAGAATCACAGAATTTTAGAGCTGGAAGGAACCTCAGGGGCCATCTAATGCAACTCATACCTAAAAGAAATCCTTACTGTGACCTACCAGACACATGGCCCTGGGAGTTTTGCTTCAGTGGAGTTCTCTTAATGAACTCATCAGCTGTCACGGGTTTAATGAT
>CM053769.1:415360033-415395918 GCA_028658325.1 Potorous gilbertii
TATATATATATATATATATATATATATATATATATATATATATATATATATATATATATGTATGTATATAAAACCTCATTTTATCCCTCCAACAATTCTAGGTGCTATTATCATCCCCACTTTATAGATGAGGAAACTGAAACAGACAGAAGTGAAGTGACCTGCCCAGGGTCACACAGTTAATAAGTGTCTGAGGCCAGATTTGAACTCGTCTTCCTGACGCCAAGTTCTGCATTGCTAGGTGGCGCATCCACTGCACGACCTAAGCTGCCTCTGTTATTTTCAGCTCCTCACTCTCACGTTCACTCTCACTCACACTACATACTCCTTCAATTGCCAAATCTTGTTAATTTTATCTCCACAGTACCTCATGTATACAGCCCCTCCCTATATTCACACAACCATGACCCTAATTCTGGTCCTAATTCATCTCTGACCTAACCTATTGCAGTAGTTTATTAGTTGGTCTCCCTCCCTCAAGTCTTTCTCTACCCCATTCCAAAATGAGTTTCCTAAAGTATAAGTCTAACCCTCTTTTCAATAATTTCGATATTACCTTAAGTTTTCTGGGCTTCAGTTTCTTCATCTGGAAAATGAGGAATACTAAATGTTTGCTGAGATCCCTTCTTAAACCTATCAACCTCTAGGGGCAGGTGTATACCACTGGCATTTAAAGTACTTCCCAGCCTTGCCACTGCTACCTTTCCCCCTTTGTTATGTGTTACTCTCCTTCATGCAGTCTACAGTTCAGCCAAATATTCTCCCACATACTTTCACGACACTCATATCTTCCATCTCCTTGCCTTTTCACTGGTTCCCCCTTATTGCTGGAATGTTACAGAAACTTTTCTTTCCAGAACATAAATACCAGAAAACAGCCCATTGGTGAGCAATGTGGATTACCTTAAAAAACCCAGGTCCAGGCCTGGAAGAAGGAAAATATGGAGAAGAGGGAAAAGGAAAAGAAAGGAAAGTGGGTAAAGTGGGAATGGCAGAATGTGAGCAAGCATTGACCTTTTGGTGTTACATCAGTGATATATCAATGAAATCAGCAATGGGAGTGCCACACAAAATAGAAAGGGAACCTTGAAAGTGTTTTTATTGAACCATTATTAGTGTAGTATTTGAAAAGTTTGAAGAAATAGGAAAGCCAGCACAGGTTTGGAGAAGTCACATGTATCAGTTTTGCAAAAAAGAAAGGAATATGGTTTCTACGTACTATAGGCCAATGAGTTTAACTTCAATTCCTGGCAAAATTCTAGAATAGATTATTAGGGAGATGGTTAGTGAACATTTGGAAAAGAAAGTGTTCAACATGGTTTCATCAAAAACAGGCCATGCAAAGAATTGGAAATTTTGGGGATTCCCATCAGTTGGGAAATGGCTGAACAAGTTGGGGTATATGAATGTAATTGTGTTCTAAGAAATAATGAGCAGGCAGATTTCAGAAAAACCTGAAAAGACTCACATGAACTGATGCTGGGTGAAGTGAACACAACTAGGAGAACACTGTACACAGTGTTTTGCTCTTCTTAGCAATACAGTGATTTAAGACAATTCAAAAGACTCATAATGGAAAATGCTATCCACATCCAGAAAAAGAACTATGGAGTCTGAATGCAGATCGAAGCATACTATTTTTGCTTTTTTGTTTTTTTCTTTCTCATGGTTTTTCCCTTCTGTTCTGATATTTCTTTCACCACATAACTAATGTGGAAACATGTTTAATATGATTATACATGTATAACATGTCATATTGCATGCCATCTTGGGGAGGGGGGAGGGAAAAATTCTGGGACTCAAAATGTTACAAAAATGAATGTTGTAAACTATGTAACTGGAAAAAAAAATACTACTACTTGCAAAAAAAAAAGTAGGCCCTGCCAGACTAATTTTACTTCCTCTTTTTTATATAGAGTTACTAAACTAGTAGATCAAGGAAATACTATAGATATAATGTTTATAGATTTTATTGAAGCATTTGATGAAATATCTCATGTGATTTGGTAAAATTGGTAAAATATCTCTTGCCAAACTGGCCTGCTTGCTTATTTCCCAAACACAGCAGCATTCCATCTTGTACTTGCTGTCCTTTTGCACAGGTCCTACTCCATATCTGAAATACTCACCCTAGAATTCCTGGCTTCCTTCAAGGCTCAGCTTGGGTGCCATATCTCTACATGACGTTTTCTGGTTCTTCCAAATGTTAGTGCTTTTGCCTGACAACATCCTCTTCCCTGAATTACTTTATAATTACTTATTTCTATATTTTCCCTCCTAGAAAGTAAGGTCTTTCTGGGCAGGGTTTTTTGTGTCACTAATACTTAACACTTAGTGCTTGTTTGAATTCTAAGTCAGTTTGTTCACTACCATCAGAGAATCTCTAGTGGACTGGGTTCTAAATACCAAGGCTCTATCTGCTCTACATTGTGGAAGATTTGCTTTGAAATTTTCTTTTTCATTATTCTGAATTTGACAACATCAACCAACACGAACATTTCAAATGTAAAGAGCAACAGAAAAAAGAGGACTACATATGAAAACACAAATCACTATTTATGTAACTTAGAATTATTTTTTTTCTGCTTGTGGCCTCTACCATTTTATTAAAATTAATTAATTGATTTTTGGTTTTCAACGTTCACTTCCACAAGATTTTGAGTTTCTATACTCCATTGTCTTTGTCTTATTTCTCAGTTGCATGTAAAAATAGTTTTTAACATTCATTTTTAAAACTTTGATTTCCAACTTCTCTCCCTTCTTCCTACCCACCCATCCCCATTGAGAAGGCAAGCAATTCAATGTAAGTTGTATATGTGTAGTTAGGTAAAACACTTTCATAACAGTCATGTTGTGAAAATCCACCTATATTTCCCTCCATCCTGGCCTACCCCTATTTCTTCTATTCTCTCTTTTGGACCCTGTCTCTCCTCAAAAGGGTCTACTTCTAATTGCCCCTTCCTCCCATTGCCCTCCCTTCTATTATTCCACCTACACTTTTCCCCTTCCCCCCTATTTTCCTGTAGATAGATTTTCATACCAAATTGAGTGTGCATGTTACTCCCTCCTTAAGCCAAATCCAGTGAGAGTAGCATTCACTCTTTCCATCTCACCTCTCCTCTCTTCCCCTCTATTGAAAAAGCCTTTTCTTGCCTATTTTATGTCCTCTCAAAACTTTCTTCTCTCTCACTCCTTTCCTCTATGAACCTTGAAGACATGGAGTTCTGAGGGGATATTTGTTTCTTCTCCCCTAATTAGAATGTAAACACGTAGCATTTTAATTGCTCAGTATATCTACCATTTGAAATTTCTCTTGATGCATGTTTGTTCCCTACTACCCTTCCATTTACCCAGTTCCACACTTTGGCTCTCCTCTTCCACACACCCTTTCTCGTTGGTTGCCGACTCTTCTGAATTTTGCCTCTATATCTTTTGGACCTGTTCCCCTTTTCTCCATTCACATCACCACCACCCTGAGTCATGCCCTTGTGTCTTTTCACCTTAGTAATTGTAGTAGCCTCTTAACTATCCTCCTTATATCCTGTGTCTCCCCATCCAATTCATCTCCCAGTCTGCCAAGTTGATACTCTTAAAACACAGGTTTACTCATGCTATTGCCTTTACCAAGAACTCTAAGCTATTCCTCATTGTTTTTAAGATAAAATATATCTTCTTCATATTGGTGTTGAAAGTCCTTCAAAATCTGATTCCAACCTTCTGTGAAGGCTGAGTATACATCATTCACCTTCAGTCTACACCTCAGCCAACTAGCCTACTTGTTCTTCTCCATATATTCCATCTCCCATCTCTTTGTCTTGCTTAGATTGCCCCTGCCTCCCCACACTTATAATGTTCTCCTACCTCACCTCTGCTTCTTGGGAGCTAGCTCAAGTCATTTCCTATAAGAATCCTTTCTTTATCCTCAGTTTTTAGTATTCCTTTTTATATTTAACTGATATATGTATTGTTTCCTTCCACTAGATATATAAATTCTTTGAGGGTAGAAACTTCTGTTTTGACTTTGCAACCCCAGAGCACAGCACTGTGGACTTAATAAATGCTTGGTTAACCAAAGGATGGGATTTTCTCAGCTGATTTACTGTCTCCACCTACCAACATGTCCCTTAATATTCAATCAGTGGTAGAATCTTCCCATGAGCCTTCCCCATAATCTTTGTAAACAGGAAGGGGAATCCACATTTGTCCCACACATCACAGAAGAGAAGACAGAGGAGCCAAGTGTCTTTGCCCAAAGCAACTATAGCCATGTAACATTTAATGCCAGAGGTGGGCCTTGATCCTTATTTTCTCTCTTCCTAATCTTTTTGCTTCTACATCTTTCTGTGGAGAGTGGAAGGATCAAGATTTATTTTACTTATGTGTTTAATAACCAGACTCTTAACCAGAAACTTTTCAATAAATCCATGTCTAAAGCTATAGATTACCTGTTTCCAGTTTGTGTTGCTTCTTAAGAACTCTACCCTCATTTGCTCTGAGTTAAAGTTGCCTCAAGAAGAAATGGTTTTACAAATGAGATCAAAAGTATTTTAAACTGAAATTGATAGGTAAAGGAGAAAAAATGCCCAAATATACACAAAAAGTATCTGTTATAGAAGAAGAATCAGGAAAGAGAACCAATAAGCTGCTGGACACAATATACAATAAGAGAACCAGCAGTAAAACTCGTGGCCTTAAATGTGCTTTTACTTAGAAGCACAAAGGTTAGATAATAAAGTGAACTAATTATCCTAATGTAGAAAATTAAATTTGAGCTCATACGATAACTTGGTGGGTTGGAACTAGTGATTGGAATATAGATATGGAAAGTTATAACTTATTTAAAAAAAAAAAACCAAAGGGTCAGTGGTGTAGCAGTATGTTTTAAGAAAATTTAGTTGTGAGGAAATCTAGAAATTGAATGGAGAAGCATGATAGAGTGGTGAAGAAAATTGAAATTATATTCTTGAGGGAGTATATTATAGACCCTTTGAATAAGAGGCCAAAATTGATGAGATGTTCAGGAAGCACATCACAAACCTGGCATTTAGGACTGGTATAGAAACTGTTTGAATAGATATTGTAGCTTCCTCTGTCAAAAGCAGAAGAGCTAATAAGTATTTTTACTTCTTTTAATGATAGTTTTATTATTCCAAAGGTGAAAAAAACAACCAAAGGCACTATTCTTTTACATCTCATTCTGGACCAACAAGGAAGAATTAGATGCTGAAGTAGAAATGATGGGAACCTTGGGGGGAAATGGTTACCTCATCTTAGAGTTTACAAGGAATAAGGAGAGGAAAACCAAACATATTCCCCTAGAATGTGGAAAACAGATTTCCAAATATTCAGAAGAATGGAATCAGTTGGCATTCCATAGCCTAAAATTTGACAGGGGACACTGGAACAAGAGGGATGGCAAAGTCTCAAAAATGAGCTTCTCAGAACATAAGCACAGAGACCATGATGAGGAAGAAGAGGGGGAGCTAACTGAAGAGACTCATGTAGCTTCTCAGGGAACCAATTGATTTTTAAAGTTGGTGTTTTAAAAAGATATATAAAAGACGGAAGCTAAGGCAGTAAACAGGAAAGGAGTACTAAAGAGAGGCGTAGTTCTGTAAGAACACAGTTAAGATCACTGAAGCCCAGACTTGGCAGAGGTTGGCTCTGATATGTATAAAGAAAGAGTTTCTTGATCTGTGTTCGGAGCAAGAGGATGTTCAGAAAAGGGAGAGGACCATGGCTTGGGAATTGTGGGATGAGAACAGATGATGGAGAGAAAGAATTATACACTTCCTATTTTTGTTGCTATTTTTCGTCCAAGGAGATTTTTCTCTTCTGATGGAAGAAACGGAAATGATTACCAGAGTTGAAACCTAAATGAATAAATCTGCAGATGATTGCCGAGTAGTTGTCAAGTCATATTTGAAAAGTCATGAAGAACAGGAACAATGTCCCAGCACTGGAGCAGGGCAGATATCCTGATTTCCACTCCCCTCCTCCACCCCCCCCCAAAAAAAAGGAGGGGGACAAGGGAAGCATGGAGCCTGCAAATCACCAGTGAGATTGACTTTAACTCAGGATAAAGTCCTAGAATGTATTAGGTCGTTTGGGGGATGGAAACCAGATGATAAGGTAGATTCTGAGACCATTTGTAACTTCACACTGAGTTTGAGCTAATATAATGGTCAGTAACAAAGCTCTGTATTTCTGTTAACTATTACAGTGGGGCCACGCACATACATCAGGCATTACCTGACTGACTGAAAAATAAGTCATTATTTACTAGGCCTTTGGGTTTCCCTGTTGACTCATAGTTTAAGAGGTGAGAAGGAATGATTTAGGTTGCTGTTTCTTGACCCAGTTTCAGTCCTTTCTTCTAATTTTCACCTGAGAGGTCTCTTAACCAGCTTCTCTGCAAAATCTATGCACATAATTAAGATATTTGACTCCACGAAAGCTTCCAGGCAGGTTGCAACCCAGTAGCTTCCTTGCTCTTTCTTCTTCTGTCTTTTGAGAGCTATATGGTGAGAAATAATTAAAGTATGAGAGTGAGAAGGTAAAGTGAGAGCCAGTTCTTTGTTCCGTAGCTCAGAGCTAGCTTTGGGAATGAAGGGGGGACAGGGAAAGAGCTTCCACGTATCAATTAGTAGAGATGTTGATAACAGAAGAAACCTGGTCTGATAAAATACCTCAGAGGCTGACAGCACAACCAAGTCTATTGGGCACATTTCTCCCATCAGTCTCTGCTTTTAACATTCCAATCACTTCTTTGTCTGATTTTAGGCCTTTTCTCGGGCTAGGATCCTTCAAATTCCAACCATCCTCTGAAAATGGGTTTTTAAACTTTCTTGTGTCATATACTCCTTTGGCAAATGCTGTGAACTCCTCAGAATGTTTTGAAATGTGTAAAATAAATTATATAGGACTATAGAGGAAATCGATTACATTGAAATAAAGATATATATATATATATATATATATATATATCTATTTTTTTTTTCAATTTATGTTCATGGACCTCCTGGGGATTTGTGAGCTCTAGGTTTAAGAACCTCTTCCCTGAAAAGAAGGAAGGATTATTACTAATGATTAGTTTCTAGACAAATACATCTATGGAATGCTCTTTTTGCCGTTAAAGCAATTCTTGTGGTGTCTTGACTCTCCCCCACACCCTCCCCTCCTCCCATGACAGATCATGTTATTGTGGATCAAAGGGAGCACTCTGAGTCCTTATATGCCTGGGACAATTAGATTGAAACATGTTTCCTTAAAAACTCTTACTTTGAAATTTTCTTTCAGGGTCCAGCTGATGGTACAGATGAATCTGTAAAGAGATGTTGACTCAGCTACACCCAGATGACACTACTGAGTGCAGACTTGATTGCTCTGTCCTTTCCCTGACCGCCAGACAGCTTATCATGGCAGCCTATGCTCCGACAAGATGGTTCTGTCTCATTTCCTAGGCAGATGGATAAATGGCTTTCCTCTTCCATGCTTTGGACCTGACTGACTTGGACCTTTGAACTTCAGAAGAACTGTTGCTCTCCAGCTTTCAATTAAGTGGAAATATTTATGTTCTAAACCAGACCTAAGTTGGGGAGAATCCAGCTATGCTTATGGATTGGTACAGAAGTGAATTTTAACATCTGCTTATTTGAGAGGGACCATACTTTTGTTTCTGTCAGAACCGAACCTAATAAACTCGCTCTGCTCTGTATCCTAAAGAAGGATTTATTTAATGTTTTAGCTTGGACCTTTACAGCCAAGTTCTGAACACATTATCTTTTTATGGTGTATTTGATTAATGATTTATCAAACGTCTGATAACAGCCATGTCGAAGAGCAAATTTGCACTAGATTAACATACTGCTACACCTGCTGGTCTCCAGGGGACGTTGAGCATACACAAGTTCCCCACCCAACCATTTCTCAGACTGATTACTGACTATAAACTGTGTCAAGAACTATCTGTAGAAACCATCCCCTGATATCCCCTCCCCCCAAAGTTGGTGTTACGGGATTTTTTCCTCTTCTTATTGTGTCTTTCTGACAGATGGAACATATCTTGACTTTTTTAAAATTTAAATTTTATTTATGTCCTTTTTTTTTTGCATCACCATAATTTTCATATATCTAGTCTCACCTGCTTCCTGAAGAGCCTTGCCTTGTAACAAAGACAAAAAAAAAAAAAAGTAAGGGAAGCAACTCTGCCAAACTAACCAATGCATCCTCCCAGTCTGGCAGTGTATATAGTATTTCACACTCATAGTCCCTGACCTGTACAGAAAAGGGAGGGAGGCACATTTTCTCCCATCTTCTTGAAGGCCAAGTTTATCATTATAATTACACAGAAAAATGCATTTCCATGTTAAAGGAAAACCTAAAGTGGTATGACAAAAATATCATATGATGACAGCCTGAGATTTCCTTAGAACTCATGCCTCCCAGTTGGTGATGACTAAGAGACCTACGTACTCATTTATTTTGGAGATAGAACATGCTAACAAATATTTCTTGTTTTCCATACTTGGCACTGGGGTCTTGTGTTGTGATATATTCTTGACTGGGGTTCAGATCATTTTGGCAGCTAAAGAGTTCCTGAGGCCAACCCTTTGGTGCTTCCCCAGGGCATGTTGGATGAGATGTTGTTAGGTCTTGGAAACTGAAACTAGAAACCGAAACAGGAAACAGCTCTGTACTAGCAGAAGTTTGAATTGATTTTCTTCTGGGATTTTCCCAGTCAGAAGCAGGAGAGGGGAAGAAGGCCCTAAACCTTTTCTCTGGCCTGAATGGTAGGACTTTCCCACATCCTTGGGCTGAAAAGCCTTAGGCTTTACCACAGCTCCTGCTTTCCAAAACTCTTAACAAACACAAGGAGAGGCTGAACATAATGACTTACTTTTAAACTTGTTACTTTACTTCCTTTTGTCCTGAGCCTGATTTCTTTTAGATATTGACTCTACCAAGACTTTCATTTATAAGTAGGCTCAAAAAATGTTTTCAGTTTAAAATTAGCTTAAACTTCATATAACTATGAGTAATCTATCCCAAATTCAATTCAATTAACATTAATTAAACATCTGCATCACAATACAGTCACTTAGGAGTCTTTCCTTCTTTCCCTTGACCTTGAGTCCTTTATCTACCCATAAAACTTGCCAGCTAGGGTCTATCCTCAGCTAGAGTCTCCCCTATGCCTCGCTCCAGGCACACTATTCTCTGACATATTTGATACTTTGAATATTTGATTTCCACACACAGCTTACACCTAGCTGGGAATACTGAGTCACCAAATGTCCCAGGCTTTACTCTTGCCAGGGGTCCCAGCAACTAGCAAGTAAGACAACTCTAATATGAAGCTAGCATAAGTAGGTTGCATGCAAGATGGCAGCAGCATTTTTTTTAATGTTTTCTTATTTTGTTAAATATTTCCCAGTTATATATAAAAAAGTAAGCTGTCATTTTTAAAAATACTGAATTCTAAATTGTTTTCTTCTCTCTTGTCCCTCCCCTTTGAGAAGGCAAGCAATATGATATTGATTATACATGTGAAGTCATACAGAACATTTCCATATTAGCCATGTTGCAAAAAAGCACACACATGCAAAAGAAAAATAAAGTTAAAAAAGGATACTTCAGTCTGTCCTCAGAGTTCATTAGTTCTCTCTCTGTAAGGGGACAGCATTTGTCATCATGAATTCTTTGGAATTGTTTTGGGTCATTGCCTTGATCAGAGTAGCTAAGTCTTTTGAAGTTGATTATCCTTAAAATATTGAGCAGCTTGTTTTCTAAGAAACTTGAATTGTGGGGGACGGGGAGGGTGGAGAAATAATAAGTGAAGGTGAATGCAGAAGCAAGGAAAGTAAGGCCAGAGAAGTTAGCTCCATTATTACCTCTCTCTTCCCCATGTTACCTGAATCAGACTAGGCTTTTGGGAATGGCAGCCACGAGGAGTGGGACCATAGTAGAAGGAAACTTAAAGGTCATGGAAACCAGTCCTTTTTCTCTGCCCTTCCTTCCCTTTCCTCTCCCATCTCCCCCTCCATTTTACAAAT
The DNA here is from genome assembly GCA_028658325.1 of Potorous gilbertii. NCBI lineage: Eukaryota > Metazoa > Chordata > Mammalia > Diprotodontia > Potoroidae > Potorous > Potorous gilbertii. The sequence goes on from CM053769.1 coordinate 415,370,089, forward strand.
GAAGAGAAGCAAGCCCAGATAGGTTGTTAGAATTTGAAATGTTGACTCGTTTTCCAAGGCCAGCACTTGGGAAACACTTCATGAAGCTACTTCCCATGGTTGTTGTGTTTGTCCTTCGTCCTTGAAGGGGACCATGACATTGGGATGATGACATGACTTGAAGTTGACCTTGATTTGAATAATGGTAGGCTATGCAAGGTCACTACCCTCACTTTCTCCTCCAGAGTCATCTGGGTCCAATGGCCAGATATTTATTCATCAGGATGACTCGAGATGGCCCAGGATGCAATGGGAGGCCCTGGCCTTTTTAGGCTAAGGTCTTATCAGACTCTCACTTTGAGTGACTTTCAATGAATAGGCATCTTTAAGTAGTTGCTCAATGGATGGCCTATTTTAATTTAAAAAAAAAATAGGAGGGGAAGACTCTCAGGGTTTCTGGGTAAAAGAGAAACAAATTACTACATGGAGATGGGAGTGAAACTAACTTCCAGGCTTCCTTTTCTAGTTTCCCTGAGGAAGTTTTTAATGGGAATGAAAAAAAATCAGGGAAAAAGACTAGGTCACCCACCTGGCACAGATGTGACAACGAACCTTTCAGTATGGAAGCTACAGGTAAAATGTCCATTTCCAAACTTAAGAAGACAACAGAGTCAGTGACCTTGGATTGGAGATATCAGAAGGAGCGGTTAGGCTGAGTGGTACCTAGACCATGGGTCCTTTCAAGAAGCTATATCCCTCCTTGGTTTGCTTGGGGAAAGTTGAGGAATAGAGACACCTTTCAGCATCTTGGGTTAATTTAAGATAAGCCAAAGACTCCATAAAAGCAAAAAAAGTGACTTTGAAACTGAGCGCAAAACAAGGTGACTGTGGGGGCCCAGCAGGGAAGCTTTCCCCAGTGTCCTCCCAGTCCCCGCCCCAGTGAGGATGACAGGCAGGCACCACTTCCTTCCCACCTTGGTCTTCATCTCACATCTCTGGCCCTGCCCCTGCAGGAAGTGGGGCCCAGGAGTGGGCATTACAGTGGTGTGTGGGTCTTGGGAGGGGAAGTTCAGGTAAGGCCTGACAGCTGCAGATGTAAAATAGTCCCAGGAGGCTGGGCTGGAAGTTATCAAGGCTGCACTGCCAGCAGGGCAATTTCTGCCTTAGTTTACCTAGTTCTCTGGCTTTGCACAAACATCATCCCCAGGTTTGGGGGTTTTCTTTGAGTTGGGGCCAGGCTACAAAATGGTTCTGAAATGGTCTCAGCTAAATGGCTAAATTAGAGTCAAGAGGAGCAAAGCCTTGTGTCAAAAGGAAATGCACTTGTGGTTTCGAGATGTTAATTTCACATCTGTGGTTGATGTTTCCCAGGGTGCTTGGAGGTGAACGTAGGGTCAGAGAGAAGCGGCCAGAACAGGCTTTGGAGTGACCTTCGCCGCACTCGGCATTTACAGCACTGGCTCTGTCACCTCAGCTCAAATCCTGCACATTACAATGTCTTTGGCTTTGAAGCTGTAATTGAACTTGGGATTTAGTTTTATCTCAAACTTGGAGGTTTCCAAAGACAGAGAAACAGTCCCCACCCAAAATCACTGTACTTTGTAGCTGTCAGCAGATATCAAAAGGTTGGCCTCCTCGAGACAGATTAGGAGTGGAATTCAGGGGACAGTATTGTAAGTTTTCTCTAATTTATAAATCCAGCCAGATTCTTAAGGACCAAAGTCCTAAACCACAAACCAGCTGCTTTGTGCTTCTGTTCCATCCAAGGGTACCCACAAGCCTTGAAATTCAGGTTTAATGGCGGTTGGGAAAGGAAATAAAAGGATGCATGAGGCAGAGGAAGTCAGTTCTTAGAATATAAACTTCTTGTGAGGAGGTCTTTATTTCCAGGCCCTAGCACATAATAGGTATTTAAACAAATGTGTTAAATAAATGGAACTTATTCCTGGAGATGGCTCGTTCATGTAATTTTAACATTTCTTATGATAGTGTTAATTAGGAATTGAGAAAAGGTCAGAAATGGAAGTTATACCTTCCTTTAACTTCCAACCACAACATAGAAACTTCCCAAGGATCCTGTCGTTCTTCTCCCCGCTCCCCCCCTCCCCCCACAAAAAAAGAACTGATTGGTCTGAGTAAAAACTGAGAGAAACCCTAATTCAGTTATAGGTTCCTGTACTGTGCATGTCTACCCAGACACCCTCCCCCACCCCCCTGCTACAAGGAAAGGGGGAAGGGAACGGGGCCAAGTTCCTCATGAGCTTCCCACATGTTGTTGCTTAAATTCTGTGGTTTGGTGACCAGACCCACCTTCCAGCCCTTGCATTCAGTCTCAGTTTCCCCTTTCCCTGCTGGAGTTGAGGGAGGCCAGAATGGATAAGACTCTCAAATGAGGCCCTTTAATATAATGACTGAGCAGAAGGTAAGAAAGCTGTTCCACAGCTGAGGGCCTGCTGGGAAGGAACCAAGGCTGGAACATGAGGACATAAATCCAACCCCTTATTCATCATTTTTACTGAGTCCCCGCCATGGGCTCAGCAGTGAGCTAGCAAGGAACCTGCACTTGCCTTAGTGGTTTCCACAAAACAAAAGAAAGTCTAACCAGAAATCACTGCCCTTTGTAGCCCTGGACAAAGTTCCTCAGAGGCAAACTGGAAACTACAAACTCACTCCATAAATGGCCACTGCGCTGTGGAGGTGCTGCTGAGGCAAGCAAGGCCCCTCAGTTTGGCACGGACTGCCAGGCTACCTTGAGCAAGTCACTTCTTTGAGACTGTGATACCTGAAGTATCCACCTGGTAGAATAGTTGGGAGGAGAGGACTTTGTAAGCCTTTAAGTCCTATGGAAATAGGTGCTGCTGCTGTAATCTAGGATGGGTGACATGGGCCTTGTGGAGGGGTAAACAATCAAAGGCAACATATGCTCAGAGCCACAATGACAGTGTAGCCCATCAGTGCTAATCAGAACACTGATGAATTGGCTCATCCTCTGCTCCCTCTGCATGAAGACAGACCTGAGGAGGGGAGAAGGAAGAAGCATTTTTTTAAGCCCCTACTATGTGCCAGTCACTATGCCATGTGCTTTTCAAATATCATCTGATTTGATCCTCACAACGATGACCCTGTGAGGTAGGTGCTATGATTATCTCCATTTTACAATTGAGGAAACTGAGGCAAACTAGGATGAAGTCACTGACCTTGGGTTGCACACTAGTGTCTGAGGTGGAATTTGAAATCTAGACCCAGTGCTCTCTCCACTGTATAAAAACCTAAGATTTATATACTCTTGCCATGAGTACTGCAAATGGGAATGTGCCCTTGTTTTGTACCAAAAACATCCATTAGTATTGTGAGTACTGTTCCTCACTCCTGCCTTCTGTGTACAGCCCTGAGTCATCATCTGACTTAGACAACATTTCAGCAGTGTTGGGAGTCTACTGTGTACAGTCTAGTACCAGTGATATAGGTATAGGGTGTGTGTGCGCATATGCACATGAGTAAGTGGTGGAACTGAAAAGAGAAGTATATACAACTTAAGACTTATTTATCTTTGTGTTCCCCAGAGCACTTAGCACCGAGCACATTGGTGGGTTTCAGCAGTTTTGAATGGGGTCTAAGTAAGGGGATAATGTCTTTTCTCCTTTGTCTTAACTTTGCTTCCATTCAACTCCTCTTCTTCCGACCAAGTCCTGTCCTTCCCCACAATATTCTGGAATCCATCCCCTCTCCTTTTCTTTTCCCTTCTATTGCATTAGTATGGACCTTCATTGTTACCTGCCCCAGAATACTTTAGTAACTTCCAAACAGGTCTTCATGCTTCCCCTCTCCCTTCTCCAAACCATCTTTTACATTACCCGACTTCTCTTCTTTAGGCAGAGGATCATAGATTAAAGTTGGAAGGGACCTTAGAGGTCATCTAATCCACCACAACTCATTGTTAGAGGAAGAGGCTGAGTCCTAAAGAGCTTGACAGGGTGACTTTGCCGCAGTCACATAGGTATTTGGACCCAGATCCTCTCTTTGACTTCAAATCCAGTGTTCTTTCTATTGTACCATGATGCTACTTGTCTTATCACTGCTCGAAACCCCACTTTGAATTATCTTTACCCACAGGATAAAGCACAAACCAAAGACTCTCCACAATTCGGCTTCAACCTACCTTTCTAGACTTTAAATATGACTTTGCTTTATGCCATTCCCTCTGCCTGAAATGCCCTTCCCACAGTCACCCCTGTTCACCTGTCAAAATCTTACTTATCCTTTGAGACCCAATTCAAATGCCACCTGCTTCAACATTCATCAGCCATCAGTAGCCTTTCTTCTCTATTCCCATAGTACTTTGTGCCTCTGTTATGTATTTCTTCCCTCCTGGGTCTTAAGGTGTTATCATTTTACACACACAGCACATGCACACACACACATACACCCGGGTTGTCCCACCCACCCCCATTACTTAGTATAGTGCCTTGGACAAAGTAGACTGCTTTGTAAATATATGTTGGATTATATTGAATTAAAGATGAGAGGGGGCCCTATGAATGAGATATATCCAGTGAGAAAAGTTGAGCCTTGAGATTTATAAAGGACCTCACTATGTTGAGGTCCTTCGTACTCTGCCCTGTTGTTAGACTTAAAGACACTTCTGATCACTCCTAGGAAGTGAATATTGGGGCAGGGACTAGAGAAGAGAGATCTTAGCTGCTAGAGGTACCTGGGAGGAACCATGTCTCTATAGATAGAGAGTCTACATTTGTATGTCAGGAATTTCTTACTTTCCATGTCCCTCTAAAAAGTAAAAAAAAAAACCATGGTCAAAGTGAGGAGGACCAGCCTTGGCTAAGGCCACGGTATGCAGCAGAAGTGCCCGACTTACTGCTTGTTTCACACATGTTGCACAGAATGCACAGCTTGGAACAGAAGTAAGAAACCTCTTCCTGTCAGTGGCATATGAAACCCTGTTCACAAGCCTCTTGAGGACTTGTCTCTAGCCTCTGGCCCCTGCCCCTGCTCTAGGCCCTTCCTTCCCGAGTCAGTGTTTCCATTCTCACAGTCCTGGTCATGCTGTCTACCACCCCTCCTCCATCCTCCTCTGCCCTTCCAACTCCCCACAAGCTGACAATGAGATTACTACCATTTTGCCATAACTTTGTAAAAGGCAAGGAAGGAGCAAAGGAATAAAGGCAAGTACTTTGTTCTGAAGTCTTGAATTATAATCTCCTTACATTTGATTGGAGGGGAGGGATTAGGAGAGGACACCAACTATGGCCTTGTTGAGTCTCTCAGAAGCCTGGATCCAATCTGGCATAATGGTCATGCTTTTTCTATAGCAGGGACAGAGCAGCAATGGCCTGGGCACTAGGTCCTCCATGTTAGTAACATGGTAACGCAAACTTGTAGACCCTCGTTTTCCCTTCTGCTCTGACAGTGTGTCCATAGTACTCTCTCCCAAACCCTAAGCCCTGCCTGTGCAGTCTCCTGTCTAGTGGCAGGAAGAGAATAATAAGTGAAGTCTTAATAATGGTGAGAATAACAGCCCCAAGAAATGTAGGCAGAAGTACCCTTGTCCTCTCTACAGGATCTCCTCCTATATGTACACCCCATCCTTGATACTCTCTTTGTGCTTGGACTGTATATTAGTGTACTTTAGTGAACCTCTTTCAATAGCTCTAACCATTTTCCTGTCTCCTTTGCTGGCTTCACATCTCTCTCTTGCCCCTTAAACATGGGTGCCTCAAGACTACTCGGCTCTCTTTTCTCACTCAACACTGCCTCCATCCCCATGGCATCCTTCATCCATCCTCATGGCATCTCTTCTATACAGATGACTCCCAAATCTTTAACTCTTGCTTTTCCTAAGAGCTCCTGTCCTATATCTCCATAGGCTTGCTGAATATCTTCACATGTATGTCCTGGTAGTGCCTCACACTCAAAAATACCCCAAAATAAACTTGGAACCTCTTGCAAAAAAAAATTTGTCCTTCCCTGGATGTCTCTGTTCTTTCTTCTTCCTTACCTACTAGGTGCTGATATCTCTCCCTTCATTATCTAATGGCCCATTCCTGTTCTGAGACAAGGTGAAGGTGAACTTTCCTCTGATTTCTCTTTCCTTTGCTTCTTTTGCATTTAGCATACTTCTCCCCCTTCTCAATTTGATTATAAACTCTTTGAGAGCAGGGGCTTGGTCTTATCTGTCTGTAGCTCTGTGCTAACATGGTGTTTTATATATAGTAGGGCTTTAATTAATGTTTCACAGGAATATAGATTCAGAAATGTTGTTGTGTTCGTCCTTTGTTTCTGAAGAAGACCATGCCATTAGAGAAATGATAACATGACTTGCACTTAACTTTATTTTGAGTGAGGGAGGGCTGTGCAAAGTCACCAGCTTCACTTTCTCCTTCTGAGCCATCTGTGTTCAGTGACCAGATATTCATCAGGATGACTGGAGATGGCCCAGGAGACTGAAAGGAAGTACCCACACCAACAAAATCAAATGTTCTTGAATTATCAAAACAATGTCTCAAGAACTGGGGTGGGAAGGTTGAAGGAGAGAAGTGACCAAGTAGCAATAGGATCCATAGCAGGGAAGTTTTAGGCAAAGGAATAAAGGGTGAAAAACTAAAACTCTTGACTACTGAAGTACAGTAAAGCTATACTTTGCTTGTCTAACTGGAGACCTTTTCCCAGGATTTCATTTGTATAGATGAGAAGCAGTGATACTAAAATTTTATCACAGTAAAATGAATGAAATTGGGTTTCTTTCATTCTTTTTCTTTATAAGGAAGAATGACTAATTACAAGCTTGGTGAGCTTTGTATCATATCTCATTGGTGAGCAATAATGAGGATTAAATCGGATGATTTCCAAAAAAATGTTTATTAGTTTCCAAAGTTCCTACCAAGTGAGCCCAGACCAGAGTATCCATCATACTGGAAACTGTCAGACAAATCAGAATAAAACACATGCAGTATTTGTACTTTGAATCACCTGACACATGCCTCCCCTGACTGTGTGGAATTCTTAGGAAGAGATCATTGTTGTATTCAAATCTGTAGTCTTCATGCACATGATCTCCAGGCGATTGCCTCTCTGACCACTGAAAAAATTATCCAAATAATAAGAGGAACTAGTGTCACCATTTTCAACAGCAGCATTGGCTTCCATTAAAAAAACCCTGAGAAGAGGAACTGTATTCACCAGGGACATCTGCTAAACTCCTTGCAAGGTAGGAAGGTGCAGATAGTCTGTTGCTTTCTCTCATGATTTCATGAGGTGGCCTCTGAATTGGAGTTCTAAGAAAACTGTGATTTCTGGAAATCACTCCATTCCCAGTAGCTAAAAAGACATGAGTGCTTGAATCTGGAAGACCTATATCAGTTCGTCTTGGAATCACTGGACCATAACGGATGAATGAAGGCATCAGAAGGACCTTAGAGATCATCTAGTTCATCTCCCTCATTTTACAGATGAGAAACTGAGGCCCAAAGAAGTTACACAACCCAGGGTATTAAGTAAGAGTATTGGGATTCAAACCCTTTGAATTCCAAATCCGATATTCTCTCTCTATAACACATTTGTTTAATTCCTTTCTTCTGATCTTTCATGTTGGTGTGTTTTTCACCAGGTACCTAAAGGCAAGAGCCTAAGTATCCACCATTAGCCTCTCTAAGGCTAGTGTTAAACTGTCTGTTTTTTGAATTTTAATGCACAAGAAGAAATACATACAATTACAAAGGAAATTTTTTTTAAAAAAATAGTTATCAAAATATTTAAAACGATAAGATCACAGACCCCTGGTTAAGAAGCACTGCTCTATATCATCCCCAAAGGATAACATCTAACATCTATATGAAAACTTCCAATGAAAAGAAGTTTGCCACTTCTTGAGATGAACTTTTCCATTACTGGACAGCTTTAACAGTTATAAAGTTCTATCTTATGTTCAGCCAAATTTCCCTTTCTTGTAGTTTGCATTCAGTAGTCTCAGGATCTCCCCTCTGGAATTACTCAGGCTACATCAGCTTCCTCTGCCATTGGTGATCCAGTCACTTCCGAGTCTTCTCCAGGATAAACACAACAAATACTTTCACCCTTTCCCTCCTAATATGACATAATTTTCAGTGTCCTCACTACAGGGGCTGGCCTCCTCTGGACATATGCCAGTTTGTCAGCGTCTCTTCATGAGTATAAGGTACAATAGAAAGGTCACTATTTCAGGTACTCTGTCCATATTTGCCCTGACCATGTTAATCTTTCTGTTAAACTGTCCCTTTCATGTATTCTTTGGTGTAGCCACCTTGGCTGCCTTGCTGTTGGTCACATAGGACATTCCATTTCCCATCTCCATGCCTTTGTACAGACTCTCCCATGTCTGGCATGTACTTTTTCCTTGCTTTGACTTTTAATATTTCAAGCTTCCTTCAAAGCTCAACTCTTACATGAGGTCTTTCCTGATTCATCCCACCGCCACCCTGTTTCTAGTGTCTTTCCCCTGAAATTATCTTAAGATAAAGAGGGTGAGATCTTTACTTAATGAGGTAAATACAAAAGATAAAGGAGATAATTTTCATTACTTGCAAAAACTTTTGCATTAACTAAAGTAATGCATGTAGGATAATAAGACAGGAAGTATTTGACTGGGAATAAAATCTTTGTATCATATCTCTTAGAAGAGTCCGTCATAGGCAACTGATAGAAACATTAGACCAAGAGCTATTCCCAATAGAATAAATAAGTGGTGAAAGGATATGAATAAACCATTCTTAAAAGAATTGTGAATTACTAATAATTGTAAGGAAAAATTTGCTAAATCACTACTAATAAGAGGAATTCAAACTAAGATATATCTGAGGTTTTACCTCACAATCGGCAAATTGGAAAATATATAGCAAAAGATGGGAATAGGCAATGATGGGAGAGGGATTATGGAAAGACACCAATGCACTATTGGTGAAGCTATAAATTAATACAACCATACTGGAAAGCAATTTGTAATTATGCAAAGAAAGTGACTAAAGTATACATACCCTTTGACCTGGAGATTAAGTTGCTAGGCATATGCCCTAAGTAGGTCAATGACAAAACAAATGTCTCTATTACCCCAAATATTTCTAGTAACGCTTTTTGTGGTAGTAAAGAACTGGAAAAAAGTAGGTACTTATCAATTGAGGAACGACTAAATAAATTATTAATATGTAAATTATATATCCCATGAAGGTAATGGAATGTTACTGTGCTGTAAGAAAAAAATGAATGTGTTGAATATGGAGAAGCATAGAAAGACTGAAGAAATGAATAACCAATAAAAAAATCTACACAACTACAACAGTATAAATAGAAAGAAAAGTAAAACAGTAGAAACCCAACATGTCTAGAACTGAACTCATTCTCTTTCCCCGCCAAACTCTCCTTCCCTATTAGTGTTGAGAATACCACCATCTTCCCAATCCTTCAGGCTCACAACTTAAAAGTCATCCTTGACTCCTCGATTTCTCATCTCCCTACATCTAAGATGTTGCCAAGGCTTATCAATTTTACCTTTGTAAAATCTCTCAATCTGCCCCCTTTCCTCTGACACTAGCACCACTCTGGTTCAGGCCCCCCTCACCTCACACCTGGATTATTCAGTGGCCTGCTAGGGGGGGAGGGGGTCTGTCTTCCCTCAATTCTCTCCCCACTCAGCTGTCAAAGTTATCTTCCTAAAGCACAGATCCAAACACATCACTCTCCCTATTCAGTAAACACCAATGTTTCCTTGTTGCTTGTAGGATCAAATACAAAAGTCTGTTTGGCATTCAGAGCTCTTCATAACCTCGAGTTTCTCTGAACTTCCTTGTCCATTTACACTTTTCACTCCACTTGTGCTCCAACCCTCAAGCTCCAAAATCCAGTGAAAGGGCTTTCTTCCTGTCAACAAGACACTCCATGTCCTGGCTCTGGGAATGTTCATTGGCATCCTGGCTTCCCTGGCTTCTTTCAAATCCCTGCTAAAATTCTGTTGTTGTTTGTCCTTTGGTCTCGAAGAGGACCACAAATCGGGAAGATGATGCCATGCCTGGCAAGAGAATGGGATTTGAGGGAGGGAGGGCCGTGCAAAGTCACCAACCTCACTTTCCCCTCCAGAGCCATCTGGGTCCAGTGGTCAGATATAGATCAGGATGACTGGAGATGGCCCCCAGCTAAAATTCTACCTTTTGCTGGAAGATTTTCCTGATCTTTAATTCTAGTGTGTTTTGTGTTGTCTATTTCCTAAAGAACTTGTTTGTACCTAGTTATTGGCACGTTGCTCCTCCTCTCCTCTCCTCTCCCTCCTCTTCTCACAACATTAGACTCTGAGCATCTTGAGAGCAGAAACTGTCTTTTGCCTTTGTTTCCCCAGTGCTTAGCACAGTATCATAATAGACATTTCATATTTTTTGACTAACTGGCTACAAAATTACAATGACCAGGCTTGACTCCAAAGAATAGAAAAAGGAAGACCCTTCACTCCTCCTTTGCAGAGATGGAGGGATGAAATACTACATGAAACCTCAGACTTTTTCAGTATATTGATTAGTTTTGTTGAACTTTTGGGGCTTTCTGTAAGTCCTGGCTTTCTGAAAGAAGGTATGAGGGAGAGATATGGTGATGGAAGGTGTGATAAGTGAAATAATAAGTAATGTAAAAATAGACTATATCACTAAAATATGTTTTTTTTAAAAAGGAAGGAGACATGACTCCTATTCTTAGGAATTACAGAATAGGGCTAGGAAAGATAATATTTTAATTTATCTTCAGTTAAACATTTATTACGTGCCTACTCTGTTGAAGGCACTGTGCTAAATCCCAGAGATAACAAAAATAAATTTTTTAAATGACAGTCCTTGCTTTCAAGGAACTTGCTTCCTTTATCCCCTCCAATTAATAGCATTTTATTTTTTTTCCCAATTACATGTGAAGATAGTTTGCAACATTCACCTTTATAAAATTTTGAGTTCTAAATTTTTTTCTCCCTCTTTACCCTACCCCCTCATTTTAAACATATTTCCACATTAGTCATGTTGTGAAAGAAAAATCAGAACAAAAGGGAAAACCCACGAGATAGAAAAGGAGCTTACTTTCTACTGTAGGGAGATAGACATAGGTAGAAAACAACACGTTCAGAGATAAATGTAACAAGGATATTATAGGGGAGTGAAAAAGAGATCTAAACAAAGTCTCTAAGAAAAATTTGAAGAGCAGAGATCACTTTCAGCTGGGGGCAACAGAGGAGCTTCATGAGAAGCTTCTCAACTGAACCTTGAAAGATTCTGAATATTAGGCATAAATAAATGAATTTAAAATATACAGAAATATACAGAAGCAAAGATAGGATTTTGCTTTTTAATAGAGAAAACAAACATGGTAGAGGGGAAGGGTACTTTAATTTGGAAAGTTAAGGGGTTGGTGAGTGGGGCCATTGGAAAGAAAACTGATATGCTTCTTCCAGAGGTAATGAGAGTTGATTTGATTATAGTTCCAGAACTGGGGTTGGGGGAGGGGAGAGAAGGGGAGGATAAGGTGGCAGGACAGATGATAAGAAGGTGGTCCATAAAGCAAAGAATGATTGGGGCCTGCCTGAACTAGTAGGCCCAATGAGGCACTCCTCAATTAAGGCAAGATCTTTGTCTGGATGTCAAGGTGACTAGTAAGAAGATGGCTAAGGAGTAAAGTGAATCGAGAAGGAAGTTCATTTCAGGCACGGGTCAGTGATGGCCTGCACAAAAGCCCAAAGTGGGCAATGGCAAGTAGAATTCTGGAAATAGTAAGTTAGTCAAGTTTGACTGAAACAATAAAGAATAATAATGTGAAGTAAGACTTTAAAGGTAAATTAGAACCAGATTATGGAAGGCTTTACATGTCAACCTAAGGAATTTGCATTGCATCTTGTAGACATTGGGGAGCTAGTGAAGGATTCTGAGAGGAGGAGTGAGGTGGTCAGCATTGTGCATTAGGAAAATTATTTAGTAGTTATGTGAAATACGTTTGGGAGAGAAGAGACTGAAGGTAGGGAAATGGTTTGAATATGACAGTGGGTCTGGAGAGAAAGGTCAGATACCAGGGATATGGGGAGAATTTATAGTGTTTGGCAATTGATCAAGTGGATTAGGGTTAGGGGAAAAAAGAGTAAAAGATAATGAAGTTGGTTGATTGGAGGATAGTATTTTCATCAATAGCATTTAAGAGAAATAAAAAATTTTGAAGAAGAGCAGGTTTTGAGGAAAGATATAGTGTTCAGTTTGGAATGGGGTGAGTTCTGGTGATATAAAATGGTGAAGACATCCAGCAACAAGTTTGAAGATGCAGGCCTGGAGTTCAGGGGAAAGATTAGGACTGGGTATATGGATTATAATTAAATTCAGGGGAACAGAGAGGAGAAGAGAGAAAAAAACAGCGTAGGAGAAAACTTTGGGGCACACCTATGGGCATATAGATAATGTCATAGCAAAGGAGACTTAAGGAGAAGTCTGACAAGTAGAAAGAATTGAATTGAATTGACAATAATTACAGGAGTCTAAGGGCAGAGAGGGTTCTAGTAAGATGTAGGAAGTCTACAGCATCAAAAGCTGCAGAGGGATAAAGGAAGATTATTTTCAGTTGTGTCTGACTCTTTGTAATCCCATTTGGGGTTTTCTTGGCAAAGATACTGGAATGATTTGCTATTTCCTTCTCATTTTACAGATGAGTAAATTGAGGCAAACAGGGTTAAGTGACTTGCCCAGGGTCACACAGTAAATGTCGGAGGCCAGATTTAAACTCAAGAAGATGAGTCTTCCTCACTGTAGACCCAGTCCTCTATCCATTAGGGTATCTAGCTGCTCAGGATTAAGACTGAGTAAAAGGCCCTATGATTTAGCAATTAAGGGTTATTGGTAACCTTTGAGAGAACCATCTTAGTGGAATGGAATTCAGCTATGTTAGAGTATTTGTACCTCAGAAGTTGAGAAATGCTACAAATCAGGGCTTGTTCTGTTGATTATTAGACTTAAGTGGAGAAAATGTTAATAATGCAGATTAAACATAAAAGTATGTCCCATGTTCAGGTTTTCCCTAGAGAGCTGCTGGTTAAACATTTACTAGCCCACCTCTGGGTAAATGCTGGACTTCAAGGGTTTAAGAAGTGAATGAGTAGTGAGGCAGTAGAGGGAGCAAATAGATTTCTCTGTAAGAGTTTTGAAATGAAGGGAAGATATAATAGCTTGAGGGAATGATAGGGTTAAGGGAAAGAGAAGTCAATGGGAAAGGAGCCAGTAGACAAAGATTGCAGATGAAAGAAGGAATGATTGATGGGGAAAACACAAACTTCTCAAGGAAATGGAAGATATGCACCAACATCAAGGGCATAGATTTGTAGAAGGATAAGAGTTGGCAAGAAGATGTCTCCTTATCCTTGGAAATTGGAGCAAAGGAGAAGGGGATGAATGGAAATGTCCATTTTTTGAGTTGTTGAAGAAGGGGTATGAGATATCACCTGACCTCTGTCTTTAAAGTGTGAAGGTTTGGATCAGCTGTTGTGGGGAGCTTGATACAGTCAGTCGTGAATATTAAAAGGATTGCTGGGCAACAGTGAGGACCTGTTTGAGGTTCAAGAATGTGAACCTGTGATAGATAGATCCTGTCAGCTTTGTGACTTCTTCCATAAACTTCTGATATCACAGGAGTAGAAATGGAAAATAAAAATGTCAGGTTGCCCAAATTAGAGAATTAGGGGAGCATGAATGACTGAAGGGCAAAGAGACAAGGAATAGAAGGGTGGAAGAGCTTTGTGGAACTGGTCAAAACTAAGAAGTGAGGGGAAAAATGAGAACAGGACAGACTGGAGGAAGGGGAGGAAGTTAAGAACTGGAGGTTGTGGTGAGGATGAAGCAATTTGCTCATGTTCATGAAGCTAATTGGGCTAGAACCAGGACTAGAACCCAAGACTTCCTACTCTTCTCCTTTATCACACTGGGTACAAGATCAACTCTTTGACCTCTTGAGCTTAAATTTGTCATGTTTTCTGGTGTGCAGGGTGTGAGTGACTGTTTCTGCTACAGAGGAACTCTTAAAAGGTTCCTGTTTCTTTAAAAAAAATTCTTTTTAATGCAAAGAATAGAGCCCATCTGGTCATATCCTGAATGGCGACTGGGTGGGGGGGTCTCTTGCATCCTGTTTGAGGTTCCTGGAAGGGCAGTTCTCCCATAGTCCTATCCCTGCATGGGATTTAGAGCCAAAAGAGAACTTTGAGAACCTCTAATCCAGTGCTCTTATTTTAAATGTAAGGAAAATGAGACCCAAAGGGATTATGTGACTGAGACAAACTGGCAGGGTTAGAGGACCCAAATTCCGATACTTTTTTGCGATTCATTCCTTGTGTGACCATGGACAAGTAATTTATCTTCCTAAAAATAAAGTTTCCTTTTCTGTCAAGTAAAGGTCCCTTCCAGTTCTTAATCTCAAACTTATATTGTGAATTTAGTGATAGAGCTGGGACTAGAACTCAGATCCCTTCACTCTACTTCCAGGACTTGTTTCATTACAATGAATTTGAAGATTCAACATAATTTGGGTCTCTTAATATTCTTGCTATGCCTTAAAACAAAACTGTCCAGCTCATACTGTCTTATGTTTATCAGCCCTTCCCTGCATCCCACCCCCTCCCCCACTAAACTAGAAGTTCCTGTAATGGTAATTTAAGGTTAATGGTGGGTAGGGGAAAGAGTTAAAGATCTTCCTCACTCATGAATAGGCCTCAATACCTTTTTTTAAAATTTCTATTGAGGCACTGGGTCAGAGGGTCCTGCTCTCTAGCCCCAAAAAGTGTGTGTGTGTGTGTGTGTGTGTGTGTGTGTGTGTATATATATATACACTCTGAGGTGAGGTTATACTTTGGGGCCTACTTTTTAGAAGCAGGTTTATGTGCCAGATGAGACTCTGGGAAGCCTCTAAGGAGTGCCCAGCTTTGAAAACCCAGATGTTGGTCCTTCTCTCTCAGGTAACTGTGTATGTATGCAATGGTCAGACAGTTGGAAGCCCTGTCTGTTGATCTTTATTTCTCTGTTTGTATTTTCTCTGAGGTTCAGGGTGCTGACTTTTTACCCTGAACTAAGTGAATCATATACATGCTTGATTAAAGTGATTGTTGACTCTTCAAAAGTTTCTTTCCTTTTAGAAAAGCAGATCTAAGAACCTGTACAGCAGGCCCTCCTGTTTATGCCAAGATCCTTGCTGAGTCAGTTCCTCAAACACAAGGACTTGTCCTTCTCCTTATTTTATGTCCCCTGTGCATGTATATTGTCTGTCTACCATCTGTGAATGTCTGTGGGAAGATGGATTATACAAGAAAGAAAAAAGAAAAGGGAGGGGAAGAGAGGCATAGGAGGCATATATTCCTACATTTGTGAGCTTGAGGCCCATCCACACTGAAGTAATCTTGGGAGTCAGACTAGGCTACCCCTGTCTGACAGTAGCCCAGGGTCATCGAATGATGGTGGATAGGTTCTTATTGTGAAGTATAAAAGCGAAACCAAAGACCTGGGAAAGGAAGAAATACAACTAAATTCTTCCATCAGGATGATTATTATTGAAGACTCAGTGCCCAGGATCCATCCTAGAATGCTTAGATCCAGGTAGACCCTATGCCTTAGTCCCCTTTGTTGACTCAGCATCCATATCACACCTTCTAACTGTGGTCATCTCTCAGGGATGTATCCTGAGTCCTCTTGAGTCTCTGTGCTCTCTTTCTCTCTCTTTCATTGACCTTGTTAGCTCCCAAAGTTTTAGTTATCATCTCTATGTCGATGACTCGTGTCTATATATCCAACTCCAGTTTTTCCCCTGAGCTTCAGCCTTCCCCAACATTCATCATTAATTATCTATTGGATATTTCAAACTGGATATCCTAGCTTCAAGTTTCTCTCCACTCTATTCTACTTATCACTTCCAAAGCAGTGCAGATTTGTCCATGTCCTTCTCCTACTCAATAAACTCCAGTGGTTTCCTGTTGCCCCTACAATAAAATAGAATCTTCCCTCTTTAACTTTTAAAGCCCTCCACAGCCTGGTCCTAGCCTATTTTTCTGCCTCCTTGTACATGACTCTCCCTTCCACACAACTGGTCTTCTCTCTGTTCTTCACTCCAGGTACTTTGCTTCCTGGTCCTGTGCTGCACTGGCCATCCTGCTAACCTGGAATGCTTTCCTCTTTTCTCCAACTCACAGAGTCCTTCTTTTCTCTCAAGATGCAGCTCAGGTACCAGCTTCTCTGTGAAACCTTCATGATCTCTCCAACTGCTGACTTTCTTCTTCGCAAACTATCTTGTCATTGACTACTTTTTACTTATGCTCTTTGTATTTATTTTTATATGTACTTGTCTCCATCATTAGAGCATAAGGTTTTTGTGAATTGGGATTGTTTTACTCTTTCTGTTTGTGTCCCCAGTGCCTAGCACAGAGTCTGGCACATAGCAGGCAGTTAATAAATGTTTGTTGATTAATTGTTTGTGCCAGTGAAATTCTGTTGATTGCTTCTAGGAGAGGACTGTCAGACTGGACATTCAACACTATCAGACTGGAAGGGATGTGTATGCTGAGAGATGGAAAAAAGTGCATCATCTCTAAAATCTGGGGTGATTTCTCCTCCCTCCTGGAAGAAATATCACCTCACTTCTACTTCTCTTTACTCTAAGGCTTAAGGAAGGGAATGTCCTATTGTCTTGAGTTTTTGAAGGGTAATGGCTCAGGAACTATAGCAAGGACACAAATACTTTGGGAATTAGAATCAAGGCTGTAATGTGAGATTCTCCTCTATGAATGGTACTTACACACTACTTACACACCAACTCCAGATTGGGTTACTACGGACTAGTTGATTGCAGAAAGGGGCAGCCTAATCCCTTATACCCCACTTTAGCCTCTTGACCCCCCTCAAAACCCCAATCCAACCTATCCTGTGGAGGGAGGAGGGACAGAGCTCCAACCATATGAGAGTTGAAAGTTTTGTTGTAACTGAAGTTAGAGGTCATAGCTTCCAAACATTACTAGCGTGTCAGAAGTGTGAACTGGTGGGAATTGGAATGATGCTTATTGAATGTAACATTTTGGATTCTCCCTGGTTAGTCCTGGGTATAATAACAGCCTGAGTTTCAGGGGTCTCTTGGAGCCCTTCCAGGTCCTTCTTTGGAGTTCACCGATCTGAGGAACAGGTCTTTGGTGTGTGGGAGGCCCTGGGGCAGAGGTAATGACAATACATTTTTGAAACCATGGTAGTCTGAGATCAGGCCAGGGCCAGGATAGAGTGGACCTTCTCCTTACTGGCTTTCTCTGGAGGCTTCCAGATTAAAACATGATGTTTTAAACCTAATTCAACCTAAACTAACTCAGTCCAGTCCCCTGGTAGTTTAGATTTGATTTTGGAACAAAATGAGATACTCCATAGTTTGCTTAATAGTTAACAAATGAGGATTTACTTAGCAATAGCAGGAAAAGGATATTCAACAAAGATATACATTGAGAACCCTTGAGTTGATTCCACTGAGGGAAGCTCCCATCACCAATTCACCAGCCAGGCATCCAGAATCGTTCCAGCTCCTCATGACTCTTTTGTATTCAGGTGATCAACAAATGATGTCAATAGTCTGAGTCCCTTGAGTCTTAGTCGTTGAGCCAACTAAGTTCTGAGAAATGTTTTATTACCTTTCAAGAAAAATCTAGGCTAAACTGTTTGGGGAGGAGGGTAGGGAGGATGTTGCTCTTACCATACTCCACCCCTTGGTTGTCTTCTAGAGCAGAGGTGTCAAACTTGAGGCCTCTGCTGCAAACTCCTGCAAAACTCCTGACTGCAAACCTGAACCAGATTAAAATGTAATGGAGAAATATTTAATAAAGGAAATAAAAATACAACAGATACTCTTAATTTTTAGTCTTCTAAATTAGCAAATGGGGACATAGGTATCCATTTTTATTTGAGTTTGATACCATTGTTCTAAGGGACCTTCCTCCACTTAAAATTTCTTTAGGTCTATTACTGTTGGGCTCACACCTACAGTATTTAATAAGATTGCTATGGGCATCACTAAAAGATGAAGAGAAACACTAAAACAGAAACATAGCAAAAACAAAACAAAATGTAATCCTTTTTTGAGGGAGTGATTGAATTTGGGAGAGTCTTAGGAAGGACTAACCTATCAGGTCCTTGCATTCAGAGAGCCCAAATCTTTGCAATTCATAGTGGGCCTCCTCATGTAAAGCACTAATGATGACCAGAAACGGTACCAGGAGTATCAGGTTGACGTGACAGGACAGGGAGAATTGCATTGTTCCACCCCTCGTGTTGGTTTGTCCTCTGATCCACCAACCAAGACTGCTCCATCCACCTATGGTACAAGAGGGGAGCTCCCCAAGGTAGGAATTCCAATCTTCACCTTAGGAAAAGCCTCTGAAGAGCTTCTCCTTCCTTTGTGAGGGCTGATTAGACATTTTGACCTCCACTTTCTTGCCTTCAAGCAAGCTCTCTCCCAACAATACCACCACCTGGTCCTCCAAGTTGTCACTGGGGACGAGTTGTACATGGATCACTAGCAGCATTATATAGAGACCAATAAGTTTTACATTGCAATAAGGATTGGACTGTCATGGGCTTGCTCCACATGGCAGTGTTCATTCTTCTGCCATTGGGCCACCACTGCGGTTGAGAGCCAATCCACTGTCTGCTGCCACTGAAGCCAGAATCTTTGCCCGATGCGTATTCTTCTAGGATCTGTGGCTCGGTCATTGACTAGGGCATGACAACTGCTACGACTATGGCCTATGCTAGGACCGTGTTGTTTTAGATCTGAATATTATTGCTGCTTTGCTGGGACCTGACTCTGCCTGAGTATAATAAATAATATTTATATAGCACCTGCTACGATGTGCCAGGAACTGTGCTAAACACTTTACAGATTTCTCATTTGATCATCCGACAACCTTGGATGCTGTTTTTATCCCCATTTTACAGTGGGGAGAATGAGGCAGACAGAGGTTAAGTGACTGGCCCAGGATCAAAAAACTAGCATCTGAGGCCAGATTTGAATTCACATCTTTCTAACTCTTGGCATAGGACTCTAACTACTGTGACCCCTGACTGCTCCATGCTGGCAATCTTGACTGTTCCCTTCTGTAGAAGATAGCTGGGGACCTGCATTACTATTGCTCTCCAGTCTAGTAGGAGCACTATGCTGCTGCTACTGCTAGGTCCTGCCTTCCTATGCTGGGGGAAAGACATAGCAGCACAAAAAGCAACTATACAGAGGCTCCTCTAGGCAGGTATATGGGCTCTATCTACTCTGTCAAGCAGTAGCTATTTCTGCTGAGCTTAATAAGGAAATGCTCCTAGGGCCTAAGCTCTGTGCTCCCCAGGGGCCCCTCAGTGGAGGCTCCAAAGAGAGAACTACAGTTTCCAGAGATGATGATGCAACTCTGCCTGTCCTCAGCTTTTTAAATAAGTACAGTTGGCACATTTGTCCAAATCCCCAATTCAAGATGTATCTTTGGGCTCCTGGGGAGAGTGTTAATATTGTCCTTTCAAGTCCTGCCTCCAATGGCTTGCACCAAGGCATCATAAAATCACTGTGGCTGGTCCATCAAATTCCAAATGTTAAGAAACAAAACAAAACAAAAAAACCAAACAATTTCATGACCACAGATGTTAAACTGTCTTAAAATTCCAAGGATCTGCTTGGTTTGTATTCTCACTCTTTGAGTCCCTCTATGATTGTAAGACTGAGGATTGCTAGTTTAACTGCATCGTCATTTCCAAAAAGCTACTTAAAGTCAAACAGTTCATACAACTGTAACCCCCTTAAAGTGGGTAAAGCCCTTCTTTTGGGAGGTCTCCCTAGAAGCAACTGAGTGATGATGGCAATTGCAATATAAAGGCATTTAGTTCTAGCAATGAATTCTTCTAAATTTGTCCTTTTTTTTAATGAGAAGAAAGTCTGTCACCATCCTCAAAAATATTCCTCTGGAGTGCTTTCAAGGCAAACTGAATTCCGAAGAGGTCCACAGGTAGAACATGGAGAAGCTTAAGCTACCAGACTGGAAGACAAAGCTAGAAAGCCTAAAAGACAGTATAGTGCAGTCATGTCAAACTCAAAGAGAAGCAAACCCACTTAAAAATCCCTGCAGCAGCATATTGACTTAGAAAACCACATAGAAAAATCTGTGTTACATTGTATTTTTATTTATTTTGTCAAATACTTCCCAATTACATTTAAATCTGGTTCTGCTTTGCTGGGGCATGTTTGAAACTCAAAAAAGAGCAATTATATTGCATTGTTGGTGGAGTTGTGAAGTGATCCAACCATTCTGGAAAGCAATTTGGAATCATGCCCAAAGGGCTATAAAACTGTGTGTGCCTTTTGATCCAGCAATACTACTACTAGTTCTGTATCCAAAAGAGATCATAAAAAAGGGAAAATGACCCACATGTACAAAGATATTTATAGCAGTTCTTTTTGTGATGGCAAAAAATTGGAAATTGAGGGGATACCCATCAATTGGGGAATGGCTGATTAAGTTGTGGTATATGAATGCAATGGAATACTATTGTGCTATAAGAAATGATGAGCAGGCAGATTTCAGAAAAACTTCCATGAACCAATGCTGAGTGAAGTGAGCAGAAACAAGAGAACACTGTACATAGTAAGTGACACTGTGCAATGATCAGCTATGATACTTAGCTCTTCTTAGTAGTACAATGATCCAAGAGAATTCCTAAAGACTCATGATGAAAAATGCTGTCCACATCCAGAGGAAGAACTGTGGAGTCTAAATGCAAATCAAAGCATACTATTTTCCCTTTTTTTCCTTTCTCATAGGTTTTTCCCTTTTGTTCTGATTGTTCTTTCACAACATGACTAATGTGGAAATATATTTAATATGATTATATATGTGTAACCTATATCAGATTGCTTTTTGTTTTTGGGAAGATGGGAAGGAAGAAGAAAAGATTTGGAACTCAAAGTCTTATAAAAGTGAATGTTGAAAGCTATCTTTACATGTAATTGGAAAAATAAAATACTCCTAAGAGGAAACAAAGAAAGCAATTGTTTTTTAAGGGAAAGTATTTATGGAGACAGAATGTACTCACATTCTTCTTGTCTTACTGAATGGCCAGTTTACTTTCCAGTTTCCTAGGAGCAGGAGATGCTTTACAGTAAGGAACCACTATTTTCTAGAAGCATCACCAAAACGTCATCAGGAAAGCAGCAAGACCAGTCACCTTCTTCTGAGCTGCCTGCTTCCACTATTAGTGAGATATGCCAATCCTGAAGGACTACACCAATGGTTCTGGGCTGGGTCTAGCTCAGGCTAGTCCCCTTTTGGTTTAAGTTTTTTTAATTGGAACAAAATGCTATGCTCCAAAGGCCATTCAAAGGCTAACAGAAGTATATCTTCTTAGCCATAGCAAGAAAAAGCTATTCGACAAATATAGATATTGAGAATCCCTTGAGTTGATTCAGTGGAGTGAAGTACTAGTATAACTAATTCACTAGTCAGGCAGCTGAGAGGACTTTTAGCTCCTTATGATTCCTCTGACCTCGGTAATGAGGAAGCATTTCAACAGCATGTGCTCTTCTCTATGCTGTTACCGGCATCTATGTGAGGGTCGTAGGATGAGTCTTTTAGCAGCAATGCACTTTGAGACTGGATTGCTTTTATTTATGGAAAGAAAAAGATCTTCTGTCACTTCTTATCAGAGAGGCCCTTGCTCTTAAAGTGTTTTTGAAGAATTAAGAGTACTACTTGGTCAGGACACAGGTGCCTGAATTAATTCATGGGCAGTTTTTGATGAGTGATAATGGATCAAGACAAACATACCTAGCTTGTGGGCAGGTTTTCAGTGTCCATAATTGGTCTTTAGGGCAACTTAGCCTTAACACACAGTTAAGGTCCTCAGTAGCCTGAAGAGCCTATTATCTGGGGCAACAACTACAGTGACCAGTCCTCATAAAGAACTCAAGGATGATGAACAGTCAATGACCGTGGGAGATGAGATGGAGAAAGCATCATCTTAGGGTGGCTAGTCTGAGCAAGTTGAGAATTAATAATTTGCTAAGACTATCTTCAAGAAAAACTATTCTTATCTTAGTGTTGGAAGAAGGACTTTTACAAAGTTACAAAGAGGAAAAGTGAAATCTCTCAAACTTTTGGTGAGCAAACTTACAGGCTATAGGCATCTATACTTCAAAGTAAAGTACTAACTCAACGTATCATCAGCGATAGGACTGGTGTTACTCTGACACAGCTTCTTTCCTTCCAACCACAACATGGGGAGGCTTTACCTAAAAAAAAAAGAAAGAAAGAAAGAAAGATAAAAGTGTCCCATAGAACCTGATTAACTCCATATGCAGCTTTCTGATTGTCTATGGGCATAAAAAGTCCTAGCCATATGATATCTAGGCCTCTCAGATTTGGTGGGTCTGAGACCACGCAACTTATTCTGATCTACTGACTACATGAATTTCCCTATGGAAATGAGTGAGATTGCTTACAAACCTCCTGTGTTAAATGTTCAATGACTGGCAAGAGCCTCTTTTTGTTTATTTTTTAGTTGTTTTATTTTTTATTTTATTTTCATCCTCTCCATTCCACTTCTTCTAACTCTCACCCCACTGAGAAAGCAAGAAAAAAAATGTTACAAATAAGTATAATCAAAAAACCCAAAATCATTCATTGGCTATGTCCAAGAAGAAAAGAAAGAAAACATATGCTTCTGTTGCACTTCAAGTCATTCATATATCATAATTTGTTCAGATGTGAACGTGATATGATATAATATTATTGATCGGTAAAAAGTGAGAAAGACACCATATACTGAGATAAGGTCAAAATGGGTACATGATTTAGATGTAAAAAGTGAGAATGTGGAATATTTTACATCTCAGGTTTATGGATGACAGAAGAAATTAGGACTGAATGCTAGAAAGCATTACTGGATATAAAAGGGTTAATTATGATTACATTAAATTCAAAAGCTTTTGCACAAACAAAACCAAGTAGTCAAGATTAGAAAGAAAGCAGGAAACAGCAAAAAAGTTTACAGCAAGTTTCTCTGAGAAAGACCTCATTTCTCAAATATTTAGGGAACTGAGTTAAATTTATAAGAACACAAGTCATTCCCCAATTGATAAAAGGTCAAAGGATGTGAAAGGGCAGTTCTCAAAGAAATCAAAGCTATAGTCATGTGAAAAAAATGTTCTAAATCACTATTGATTAGAAAAATGTAAGTTAAAACAACTCTGAAATTCTGCCTCACACCTATCAGATTGGCTAGTATGGCAGAAAAAGAAAATGACAAATGTTGGAGAGGGTGTAGAAAAATAGTGACCTTAATGCACTACTAATGGAGTTGTGAACTGATCTGACCCATTCTGGAAAGCAATTTGGAACTATGCCTAAAGACTATATAACTGTGCATACCCTTTGACCCAGCAATACTACTACTGGGTTTGTTTCCAAAAGAGATTTTTTAAAAAAGGAAAAAGACTTATATTGCAAAAAATATTTATAGCAGCTCTTTTTGTGTTGGGAAAGAATTGGAAATTGAGGGGAAGTCCATCATTTGGGGAATGGCTAAATATGTTTTGATTTATGATTGTAATGAAATACTATTGTGCCATGAAAAATGATGAGTAGGATATTTTCAAAAAAATCTGGAAAGACTTACATAAACTGATGCAAAGGGAAATGAGTAGAACCAGGAGAACATTGTACGCAATAACAGCAATATTACATGATGATTAACTGTGAATGACAGCTATTCTCAGCAATATAACGATCTGAAGGACTTATGATGAAAAATGCTATCTACCTCCAGAGAAAGAAATGGAGTCTAAATGCAGATTGAAGCATACTTTTAAAAAATTATTATTGATTTTTTTGGACTGTGTTTTCTGTTGCAGCATGGCTAATGTGGAAATGTTTTACATGACTTCACATATATAATCTATATTAAATTGCTTGCCTTCTCAAGGTAGAGGGAAAGAGAGAAAGAATTTGGAACTCAAAATTTATTAAAATAATGTTAATTTTTTGTCACATGTTATTGAGAAAAAAATAAAAATAAACAACATTTAAAAAATGTGTACATATATATAGCCTCATACATATATAAACATATGTATATATATGTAGTTCTTATATATTTATATCTTAGATATCAGAGATACTTGATGCAAAGATGTTTTTCCTCAATGAATACTTTCCTTTCTTATCCTAGCTGCATTGATTTTGTTTGTATGTAACTGGGGTATGGCCAGTGGAGCTCCATCCTCTGGAATATAAACAGTGTCCTCTGCCTGCTGACGGCCCCCTTAGAAGAGGCTGGGGAGCCTGTTCCAGACCACCAAATGATGTGCAATAGAAGTTTCTAATTTCCCTATTTGGAACATGAACAGCATTCTATAACTGGCTCTAGTCTGCTAACCATGTGGTAAAGACATGGACAATTGTTTGGTTTCTGAGTCAGAATTAGGATGCGTTCAAGTAACACTAAATGACCAAAGTGACACCTCTTCCTTTTTCCTACCTAGCTGTGAGTGAAGAAGTAAGAAATGTTATAAGCCTTTGAGGGAGGAAAGAGGCTTCAGGCATTTATTTCCTTACCTGGGTCTCTGTCCTGTGGCCCATGAGTTCCTGTCTTTGTTGCTTCTTTGTCGTTTCTTTTCTTTGTTATTTTACTTGAAGGAGTACTGAAGATGGCTACAACCTTTTGAGTTTAAAAAGGTTTGAATATCAAGTATCAGAAGTCTGGAAGCTAGAGGTCATGCCAGGATTTATAGGCCATGCACAGGTCAGGCAGTAGGCAAGCCCCTATTTAGCCCCTATTTGACTCAGTCCAGAAATAGCAGAGATGCATAGTCATCCATCAATTCATTAGCTATTTAGTGCAGTGAACTCTATGTAGAAACTGCTCCAAGTTTGAGCCTATTCTCCCCAGGGATCAAGGTAGTATAGAGAATGTGTCCACAAGGTACTGGGGACAATGTTATAACTGCGGTTCTTGCTATTATCTTGGTAGTGAATATCCCTTTGTAAAAGCTAATTGATGTTAATTGGTTAAATGAAATCGAGGCACTAATCATTGACTGGTTGAGATTGGGGAGGATAGAGTTGTGAGGTGGAAAATCCAATTTGGAGGCTATTGCAACATTCTAGGTGAGAAGTAATAAGGGTCAGAACCAGGAAAATGACCAAGTAGACAAAAAGGACTACTAAGAGGTGTTGTGGATATGGAAACAACAAAACTTGAGACTTGGCTGGACTTGTAAAATGAAGAAAAATGAATCAAGGATAACACTGAGATTACAAGAAATTACTGAGAAACGAGAAGAACGGTGATGATTGAAGTTCAGAAGAATGAGGATTAGGGGAAAGATAGTAAGTTCAGTCATGGACATGTGGAGTTTGAGATGTCTACAGGACGTCTACTTTACCGTACTATGATGTCTTGAATGGTATATCTTAGTGTCCTTGGCCTCCTGTTGTTGAAAATTTTTATCATTGACTGGGATAAAAGCATATATAGCATGCTTGCCAAATTTGTAGAGGGCATAAACCTGGGTACTTTTAATGGCAGAATCAGGATCACCAAAGATTTCAGCAAGCTAGAATGACAAGTCAAATTAATGAAAAGACCAGTAATGGAGAAGAACATTTGAAAAAGAGATAAATGTGAAAGTTCTGAGGTGTACAAGTTTTCAGGGAAGACTGGCACCTCCAGGGTGAGGGCTGTTAAACCCTTTTTTTTTTTTAATTAATTAATTAATTAATTTATAAATGTTCTACAATCACTTCCTTAAAATTAAGATTTTATC
>CM053769.1:415396018-415440601 GCA_028658325.1 Potorous gilbertii
GTATAGGTTCGACATATACTTTCCTATTGAGCATATTTTCACTATAGTGACGTTATGTAGTCACATTGACATAAGTGGAAGAAATCATATAACAAATCAAAACATAATACACTAAAACCCACAGACACACAAACATGATCTGCTACATTCTGCGAATGACTTCCATATTTCTTTCTCTGAGTGTGGAAGGCATTTTGCCCTTTTTCAGACTGTTTTCCATGTTTGGTGCCCACCTGATTCATCCAACCCTCACCCGTGGCTCCAAGAAGCTCTAGCAGGTGTTGTGGCCATACCTTTTGGGCAGACAGGCTAAGTCAGGATGAGGGAAATCAAGAGGCCTCATATCAGTCAGTGAGGTAAGGGGTTGTCTAGCCCAAGCATGTGAAGACTTCCCTGGCAGAATAGGTAGATGTGAACAGTTTGTATGGTGCTTCGCGTTGGGTTAGACATTGAAGACACCAAGGTCATCGCCCGTTGTCTTGACTTTTGACTTGCTACTGGACTTGGATGACTCTGGAAGAGAGAATGAGGCTGATGATGTTGAACAATTCTGCTTCACTTAAATCCATTCTATTTGTGAATCAAAAAATATCACCCATGTCATTTTTACCTGTGATGACAGGAATGAAGCAACAGGTTAGGATACATTGGGATTTGTAATCGCAATCCTGAAAACAGATGGCCCAAACCATAGGGCTGTTTTCTCACTAGGCTGAAGCAGCAGTGGAATTCAACAGCTCCCTGCGTATCTTAAAAGCCTTTTTTAGGGACTGTACTGCTCACCTCCTGGCCCAAACTACCCTTAAAATTGTCTGCTTCACCCAACCCTGGTCTGTTTCTGTGGCAGGTGGGGATACTATCGTGTGGTCAAAACACACAAAAACAATGTACAGAAATTTTTGCAAAGATGATTGCACTCACCATTGGTACGTGGAATGTATACACATTTATGGACAAGAAATCTAGTAGACTTGAAAGACAAGCAGCTCTTTATTGCCAGAGAACTTAGCAGGTGTTGTATGCAAAAGCAGCTCTCAGTGAAACAAGGCTGGCAAATGAAGGTCGGCTTACTGAAGTCAGAGCTGGATACACAATTTTTTTGAGTTGTTGCCATGATGAGAAGTACCAAGTTAGTCAGGGTGTCCATTGTTCATACAAAGCTGACTGAAGTCTTCCAGGTTAAATAATAAGATGAGGTTATCCCCCCTCCCCTCCTTCTACTGGGGTTCAAGGATGTCTCTATTGTCTATCTCTATAAAGGCAAAGGAAATAAGTCATCCTGTGACAATCACGGGAAAGTTACTCTCTTAGTCATTGCTGGCAAGATTCTTACCAGAGTCTTCCTTAATAAGTTGATCCTTCATCCGAAAGATGGTCATCCACCCAAGAGCCAGTGTGACTTCAGAAATGGCTGAGGAATGGTCTATATAGTGTTTGCTACCCAATAACTCCAGGAGAAATGCTAGGAGAAAAACGGAGGTCTGTACAATGCATTTGTTGATCTGACTAAGGCCTTTGACACTGTCGGTTATGAGGGCAAGAGGGAGATCATGGCAAAATTTGGTTACCCAGAGAAATTCATCAGTATTATACACTAGTTTCATGATAGCATGATTGCATAGGTTGTGGATTAATAGGCAAGGCTTTCCCACTTTCCCAGTCACCAATGGAGTAAACCAGGGCTGTTTTTTAGTTTTCATCGACAGTGTATCTTCAATGAGGATAAAGACAGCATTGAGGTCAGTTACCACAACGACAGTAAATTATTTAACTTGAAAAGGTTAAAAGTCAAGACTAAAGTGGAGGGGAGCTGGTGCATGATTTTTTGTTTGCCAATGTTTATGTACTCAGTGCAGCCTCTAAGACTGAGATGCAACAAAGTTTAGATTGATTCTCTGCACCTTGTGCCATTTTTGGTCTGACAATTAACACCAAAAAAAAAAAACCCAACCAAAGAAACAAAAAACCTATACATTCTCTACCAACCAGCATCACACCATCCATGTATAGAACCATTGTTTACAGCAAATGGAGAAAGTTTGCATGCTGTGGATAAGATCACTTGCCTTGGTAGTATACTTTCCAGAGGTACACATAAATGATGAGGTTGACTCATCCATTGACAGAGCTAGCTCAGTACTTGGGAGGCTCTGAAGGCTCTGTGGAAGAGAAGAGATATTAGGCTACCTGCCCAACTGAAGGTCTATAGAACTGTTATGCTGACCTCATTTTTGTAAACCTGTGAAACCTGGACAGTATGCCAGTGCCATGCCAGAAAACTGAATGAATTTCATTTGAAGTGTCTTAGAAAGATTCTCAAGATTACCTTGGCAAGAAGAGGTACCAGATGCTGAGGTAATTTCTTGAACTGACCTACCAAGCATTCAGACTCTACTGCAGAGCACAACTCTGATGGACGGGCCATGTTGTTTGGCACTGCAGAGCACAACTCTGATGGGCTGGCCATGTTGTTTGAATGCCAGATATTGGTTTGCCTAAAAGACTGTTTCACAGAGAACTCACACAAAGCAAACATTTATGCACTTGGGGGTCAGAAGAAGTGATACAAGGATACCATCAAGCTGTCTCTGAAGAACTTTGGAATTGCTTTGAGACATGTGTGATATTGGCACATGCTGGTCATGGCATGCTTGCATCAAAGAAGGTGCTATCCTCTATGAGCAAAGCATAATTTCAGTAGCTCAAAAGAAACATGAGATGTGCAAATTTGGAGATATCTCCACTTCAAATGTTTATATGGACTATTTATGTCTGACCTGTAGTAGAGTCTTCCAAGCTTGTATTGGTCTGATCAGTCACAGTGGGACATGTTGTACCATAACCCTGACATAGTGATGTCATTTTGGTCCTCTTCAAATATGAAGGACAACAACCAACAAAATGTAAAGTTCTACTCTTGGATCTAAAACAAACCCAATGCAACCAAGATTAGGAGGGAAACAGAAAACCGAGAAAGAATTTTTACAACTAGTGTCTGAGATAAGGACTTCATTTCTAAAATATGTAGAGAACTGAGTCAAATATACAAGAATACAAGTCATTCCCCAACTGATAAATGGTCAAAGGATATGAACACGCAGTTTTCAGAGGAAGAAATTAAAACTATCTATAGTCATATGAAAACATGCTCCAAATAACTATTGATTACAGAGATGCAAATCAAAACAATGATGAGATACCACATCACACCTATCACATTGGCTAACATGACAAAACAGGAAAATGATAAATGTTCGAGAAGATGTAGGAGAGTTGGAAAACTAGTTCATTGGTGGAGATGTGGGCTGATCCAACCGTTCTGGAGAGCAATTTGGAACTATGCCCAAAGGTCTACAAAAATGTGCATACCCCTTGACCCAGCAATATCCCTTCTAGGATTGTATCCCGAAGAAATCATAAAAAAGGGAAAAGATCCCACATGTACAAAAATATTTATACCAGCTCTCTTTGTGGTGGCCAAGAACTGGAAATCGAGGGAATGCCTATCAATTGGGGAATGACTGAACAAGTTGTGGTATATGAATGTAATGGATACTATTGTGCTATAAGAAATGACTAACAGGAGGACTTCAGAGAGACCTGGAAAGACTTATATGAACTGATATTGAGTGAAATGAGCAGAACTAGGAGAACATTATACACAGTAACAGCCACAATGTGATAATTGTTTCTGATAGACTTAGTCCTTCACAATAACACAAGGACCTAAAACATTCTTAAAAGACTCTTGAGGCAAAATGCCATCCACATCCAGAGAAAGAACTATGAAATTGGAATGCACAATGAAGCAGAATATTTTCTCTTGTGTTATGTTTTATTTTGTTTTTCTCATGGTTTCCCCCATCATTTTAATTCTTCTATGCAACATGACTAATGTGAAAACGTGTTTTAATAAGAATGTGTCTGTAGAACCCATGTAAGATTGCATACTGTCTCAGGGAGGGAGAGGGGAGGCAGGGGAAGAAAATTTAAGACTTGTGGAAGTGATTGTTGAAAACTGAAAACAAATAAATTAATTTTAAAAAAATCTGCTTCACAAATACAAAATAGAAAAGTGAGCCTAGGCAACAATTGGAGCAAAAACATCCTGGGCATTTTAGTCACTAGCCAGGAAATTGATGTAATGACATTGCAGAAAACAAACAAATGCCATCCTAGATTCTGTTAAGAGAGGTAAATTGTCCAAATCAAATAACGTAATCATTTTAATTATGCTTTGTCCTAGTTAGACTTCATCCACATCTCTGTATTCAGTTCTGGGTGCCATATTTTAGGAAAGATACTGAAAAGCTGGAGAGAATCCAGAAGAGGATGAGCGTAATGGTGAGAGGTCTGAAATATGTACCATATGAAGAACAACTGAAGGGACCAGAGATGATTATCCTGGAGAAAAGAAGACGCAGGAGAAAGAGAGAACAACTATTATGTCTTCCGATACTTGAAGGGCTGTCATGTGGAAGAAGGTTTAAAGTTGTTCTGCTTGGCCTCAGGAGGCAGAACTGGGAATATCAGGTGGAATTTTCAGAGAAGCAATTCAGGCTTATATGCAAATACGAGAGGTTGCAGAAAGTCTGGAAGTGGTATGTACATACCTCACTGTCACCGATAAGGTCTCTGTATATCTCATCCAGAATGTATTTACCAGGTTTGCCCTTTCTGCCACCGTTCGTGAGTACTGATAATAGTCCAAGGAAAAATGTGCCATAACAGAAATTTTATGCTATAAAAGATTGGAATGATAGAATTACCGTAGAAAAAGAAAACAACTGTGAAAGACTGAAGAACTCTTATCAATACAATGATCAAAAATGATTCTAGACGACTGATGATGAATATGCTCCCTACTTGTTAGCAGAGAAATAATGGACAATAATGCAGGTTGAGACATTCATTTTCAGACATGACCAATGGGTGAATTAGTTATACTAGAACATGTTTATTTGTTTCTAGAGATTATTTTTATTCGGAAATAGTAAGTAATGAGAGTAACACAAAAAGAGGAAAAGAAATAATTGAATGCTAAAAAAACCATTTTCAAATATACATGGGAGCAGAAGGAAGCTTAAAAGGGACATACAGAAGCAGGGCGATGTTGGTCCTATTGTGTCGAATTTAATATATACTTTACAAACTTAGATTCATAGCTTCATATATGATCCTCTTTTTCTGTTTTTTTTTGTATATGTTAATGTTTGTGTTTAAGTTCATAATTTAAAAATGTTTAAAACTAGTGAAAGTTATCTTCAGAAACACAAGGTATTTTTGGATGAAATGTAAGAATTACTGAATGAATGATAAAGCATTTATTAAATGCTTATTGTATTCCAAGCACTGCTAAGTACAGAGGACACAAATTGTAAAGCAAGACACTCCCTGTTGTCAAAGGACTGACTCTCTACTTGAAGGAAGCATTATATATATAAGAGGATTCCATTGCAAGGCAGATGGAAAGTCCCAGAACTCCTAATAGTAGTAGTAGAGTGAATTTCAAGGATCAGGATATATGAAAAAGTGTCCAAGGATTTAGGCAAAATCACTTTCCATCTTACTAGCACAAGTGTAGTTGGTAATTAATTCCCAGCTATCCAAGTGGTTTGAGCAGCTATGTCTGCTCTGCATGCTGGTGGGCCTGGAGGGACCTAACTCACTATCATTGGAAATTAGGAAGTGGGCCTGAGTTTCTCAGTGGAGTGTGCATACTATTTTAAATATTTTATTTTTTTCAATAAAATTAAGGGGTGAGAGAGGAATATATTTGGGAGGAAAAAGGGAGAAATGGAATGGGGTAAATTATTACTCATAGAAGAGATAAGAAAAATCCTTTTCAATGGAGGAGAAAAGGGAGGAGGTGAGAGGGGAAAAGTGAAACCTACCCTCTTCACATATGGCTTAAGGAGGGAATAACATGCTCACTCAATTTGGTATGAAAATCTATCATACACTACAGGAAAGTCGGGGAGAAGGGGACAAGTGAGGTGAGGGGGATGATAGAAGGGAGGGCAAATGGTGGAAGGTAGGAATTAGAAGTAAACACTTTTGGGAAGAGACAAAGTGAAATGGGAGAATAGAATAAAGGGGGAGGGGAGACAGGGTAGAATGGAGGGAAATATAGTTAATCTTACACAACGTGACTATTATAGAAGTCTTTTGCAAAATGATACATATGTAGCCTGTATTGAATTGCTTGCTTCTCAGTGGGGAGGGCAGAGGGAGAGATGTTGGAATTCAAAGTATTAGAAATGAATGTTGAGAATTGTTATTGCATTTAACTGGGAAATAAATACAGATAATGGGGTATAGAAATTTATCTTGCCCTACAAGAATAGAGAGAAGAAGAGGATAAGGGAAGGGTGGGGTGTGAGAGAAGGGAGGGCACATGAAGAGAAGGGGTAATCAGAATGCAAGGTGTTATGGGGTGGGGGGAGGGGATAGATGGTGAGAGGAGTTGGAAATCAGAATTTTGTGGAAATAAATGTCATAATCTAAAAATAAATAAATAAAATAAAATAAAAGTAAAAGAAGTCACCTAATCACTCTTAAAGCAAAATGCCTTCCACCTCCAAAGAAAGAACTATGGAATTGGATAGCAGAATGAAACAAACCATTTTCTCCTGTATTATGTTTTGTTTTGTTTACATGGTTTCTCTCATTTATTTTAATTCTTCTGTGCAACATGAGTAAGGTGAAAATGTATTTAATAAGAATGTATGTGTAGAACCTATGTAAGATTGCATGCTGTCTTGAGGAGGAAGGGGGAGGGAAGGGGAAAGGTAGGGGAAGGAGGGGAGAAATCCAAGATATATGGAAGTGATTGTAGAAAACTGAAAACAAATACTTTCAAAAAATAAAAAATATTTTATTTATTCCAATTACATATAAAAACAATTTTAGCATTCATTTAAAAAAATTTTTGAGTTCCAAATTCTCTCCTTCCCTTCCTTGAGAAGGTAAGTAATTTAATATAGGGTATATATATGCAATCATTCAAGACATATTTCCACTTTATTCATGTTGTAAAGGAAAACACTGACCCCAAAACCCCAGAACCCAAGAAAAATAAAGTTTAAAAATTGTGATCTACATTCAGACTCCTTTAGTTCTTCTTATCATTTTTCATGATAAGTATTTTGGAATTGTCTTGGATCATTGTATCCAATACAATGCTGAGAATAGTTAAGTAATTCACATTTGATCATTGTACAACATTGCTATTACTATGTACATTGTTCTCCTGGTTCTGTTCACTTCACTTTGCACCAATTCATGTATGTCTTTCCAGGTTTTTCTGAAAGCATCCTGCTTGCAATTTCTTATGGAATAATAGTATTTCATCATAATTATATATACTACAACTTGTTCAATCATTCCCCAGTTGATGGGCAATTTCTAATTCTTTGCCATCACAAAAAAGTTGCTATAAATATTTTTGTACATATAGGTGCTTTTCCTATTTTTTATTTTTTAAAATCTTTTTAGAATACATGTCTAGTAATGATATTGTTGGGTCAAAGAGTATGCACAGTGTTATAGCCCTTTGAGCACATTTTTAAGTTGTCCTCCAGAATAGTTGGATCAGTTCACAACTCCACCAACAGTGTCCTAATTTTCTCACATGCCCTCCAATATTTGTCATTTTCCTTTTTCTGTCTTATTATCCAATCTGATAGGTGGAAGGTGGTACATTTTTTTTCACATGACTATGGATAGTTTTGATTTCTTCATCTGAAAACTGTTCATATCCTTTGATCACTTGGTTGTTGTCCTTCATCTTCAAAGAGGACTAAAATGACATCACCATGATAAAGTGAAGTTTCAGTGTATCTGACTGTGGCTGATCAGACCAATACAAGCTCAGAATGCTCTAGCACAGGTTGGGTACAGATAGTTTGTGTGAATATTTGGGGTGGATAACCCAAATTTGCACATCCTGTGTTTACTTTGTGCTGTCTCAATTCTGCTTTACTCAAAGAGCACAGCACCCTTTCTGATATGGGTACACCATGCTGAGCAGTCCTGTGCCAATGACTCCCATGTTGCCCAGTCAAATCCAATGGAGTGAAACAGGACTGTGTGTTTGCTCCCATGCTTTGTTAGCATGATGTTTTCAGCCATGCTGACAAATGCTTTCAATGAGGATAAACACAGCATCAAGGTCAAGTATATGTGGATGGAAAGTTCTTCAATTTGAAAAGGCTACAAGTCAAGACCAAAGTGGAGGGAGTGCTGGTGCATGATTTTGTATTTGCAGATGATTGTGCACTCAATGCAGCCTCTGAAGCTGAGATGCAACAAAGTATGGATCAATTCTCTGCTGCCTGTGCTAATTTTGGCCTAATAATTAACACCAAGAAAACACAGGTGCTCCATCAGCCACCACCACACCATCCATACATGGAACCACTGGTTACAACAAATGGAGAAGTTTTGAGCACTGTGGATAAGTTCAGTTACCTCAGGAGTGTACTTTCCAGGGATGTACACATTGACAACGAGGTTGATGCACTGAGCTAGCTCAGTGTTTGGGAGGCTCTGAAGAAAAGTTTGGGAGAGAAGAGGTATTAAACTGACTACCAAACTGAAGGTCTACAGAGCGGTTGTGCTTTCCTCATTGTTGTATGCTTGTGAAACATGGACAGTCTACCAGCACCATGCCAGGAAACTGAATTGCTTCCATTTGAACTGTGTTAGGAAGATTCTGAGGATCACCTGGCACAATAAGGTACCAGACACAGAAGTCCTTGATCGAGCTGAACTACCAACTGTTCAAACTATACTTCAGAGAGCGCAACTCCAGTGGCTGGCCATGTTGTTCGAATGCAAAATGTGCACTATTTTATGGAGAACTCGCATGGGGCAGGCAATCACGTAGTGGCCAGAAGAAACGATACAAGGACGCTCTTAAGGTCTCTCTCAAGAACTTTGGGTTTGACTTTAATCACTTATCACTTGGGGAATGACTGGTATTCTCATAAATTTGACTCAGTTCTCTATCTAAGAAATGAGACCTTTATCAGAGAAAAATGCTCTAAAATTTTTTTTCATAATTATGATTACTGTGTATTTCCCTTCATCCTGTTTTTCCCTCTGTTTATTTTCTCTCTCTCTTTCTCTCATCACCTTGTCCCTCCTCAAAACTGTTTTGTTTCTGACTACTGCCTCTCCCAATTGATCTTGCCTTCTATTAGACCTCCCTCTCCCCTTCCCTTATGTCATTTCTCTCCTCCTTCCCTGTAGGGCATGGTAGTTTTCTATGGTCAACTAAGTGTGTTTTTATTTCCTCTTTGAGGCAGTTCTGATGAGAGTAAGAGTCAAACATTGTCCACAGCCCTCCCACCTTCCCCCCCGTCTTTCATACCTCTTTTACGTGAGATAATTTATCCCATTCTACCTCTCCCTTCCAGCTTCTTTCAGGGCATCCTTCTTTCTTACCCCTTAATTTTGGTTTTAAATATCATCCTGTCGTATTCAACTCACACCTGAGCCCTCTATGTATATGAAATGTGAATTGTGGATTTTCTCTCGCGAGGATATGATAGAATACTATTATACTATAAGTGATTTAAGGGGATGGTTTCAGAGAAACCTGAGAAGACTTATATGAAATGATGCAGAATGAAGTGAGTAGAATCAGGAGAATGGGTTTCATAGAAACAATGCTATTGTAAAAACAAACATTGAAAAACTTAGGAACTCTGATCAATGCTATTAATAACCATAGTTCCAGAGAATTTATGATAAAATATAATTCTCCCACCCTTCATTTTTGTTTATATAAACTTCTACTTGCACACTCCAATTATGTGAAAAAAATTTCTTCATCCTTTTTTTCCTCTTCTGCAAAGTATATTCTTGACAGAATCAATCCCAAGCTTCCATTTGATTGGATTCAATTGGTGACTCTTTATGATGACAAGAGTCTGAGAGGACACATGTATCCTCTCTCCATATTAAAATATAAACAATTTTTTGTCCCTTATAATTGTTCTATCATGTTTACTTTTTTATATTTCTTTCGATATCTGTGTTTGAATCATAAGGTTCTCCATAGCTCTGATCTTTTCATCAGAAATGCTTGGAAGGCCTCTGTTTCATTAAAGATGCATTTCTTTCCCTCTGTAGGATTATACTCAGATTTGCTGGGTAAATTATTCTTGGCTGTAATCTTGTATGTTTTGCATTCCAAGCTCTCCACTCCTTTAGACTTGCTAAATCATGTTTGATCTCGACTGTGGTTCCTCAGAACTTAAAATTCTTTTTTTTTTTTCTGAATGCTTATAATATTTTTCTTTGACTTGAAAGTTCTGGAATTTGAATATAATGTTCCTGGAAGTTTTTGTTTTGGTATTTCTTTCAGGAGGTCACTGGAAAATTCTTTCTATTTCTACTTTGCTCCCTGGTTTCAAGGTATCTAAGCAGTTTTATTTTGTGATATTATTATATTGGGACTTCTTTGATCATGGTTTTCAGACAGTCCAACATCTTAGATTTTTTTTTCTCCTTTCTCCATTTCCCAAGTCAGTTGTTTTTGCTATTAA
The DNA here is from genome assembly GCA_028658325.1 of Potorous gilbertii. Classification (NCBI taxonomy): domain Eukaryota; kingdom Metazoa; phylum Chordata; class Mammalia; order Diprotodontia; family Potoroidae; genus Potorous; species Potorous gilbertii. Next base: position 415,406,575 of record CM053769.1, read on the forward strand.
ATACCCTACATTTTATTTTTTCATTCTTTTTACTTTGTTTTAATACATCTTGTGGTCTCATGGAATCTTTGGTTTCTGCTTGCCACATTTTAGTTTTCAGGAAGTTTATTGCTTAGGCAAAGTTCACCTGAGTCCAGGATTCATCCCTGCTCCTATCTAGTGGATTCTATCAATCTGCTGTCTCTACTTTGATGTGTGTTTAAATCTGATTCAAATAATACTTGGAAATTTTCTTGTGTGATTTCCTGAAATATGGTAAGTAATATACCTATTTTTTAAGGGATCCAATTAATTTCAAATGGTCTTTCTGAGCATTGTCTTTTAACTGTTAAGCTTTGTAAAAATTTTCAATCCTAGTTGAATTGTACTTTGATATTATTTTACTATTTATTTTATCTTCCAGGAGAATAATCTTACATCATAGTTGATATTTTTATTTATATTTTTCACTGTTACCTCAAAACTGTTGAGTTTTGTTTTTGTTTTATCTCTTTCCTTCTTTACTTAGGTCAGATCTCCATTTACTAAGATCAAATTCTGCTTTGCTTTAAGTAGTTCTTCCCTTATTTGTCACAGTTTTTGTATCCAATTTGGTGTGTATTATGATAGTTCTAGTCTTATTTCTAAAGCTATTGTTGATGTTAATTTGTTATCTTTTCATTATACTGCAGTTCCTAGAAGCAGCTCTTAGGGTTAGACAGTTCCCCTCCTCCAGAGAAAAACTCTACATTAAAGGTACCCTGTGTGTCTATAATCCCTAAAACTGTAGTTTAAGAGCCCCCAACAATGTGTTTATCTTTAATAGTCAGCCAGAAGATGCAATTACTTCAAGGCACAGATGCAGCATAGTGAAAAAACACAGCAGCAAAATATTTCCCCTTAAATCTGGGTAGTACACAGGAGTGGGAAAGATACATAGCTACTACATAAGGAGAGGCATGTATCAAACATAAATGGCCAGGACTCATGCATGGAAGGGAAACTCATACCTTCAGTGTTAAAGGACTTTTGATGTCTCCTAGTAATGTCATTATGCTGTTTCTATAACATGGATATCAGTCTCTGATGGACAGGTATGCTCTCTATTTACTTTATAGTCTCTACAGAATGCTCCTCTTCTGGACTTTGCCAAAGACTGCTTCCTTGGACCACTGCTGAACACTGGCAGACATGTTGTCTCTGGAAGATGTGTAGTCTTGACAGGACATTGCTTTGCTGGAGAGAATGTGGAAGCCCTTGGTCAGAACTTATGGTGAATATGCTATAAGTTTTACAATTTACTTCACTCCGCATCTAGAGCTCTCTGTCCTCTGGAAAAGAAAGAGGGCCATTAAAGCATTTAAAATATGTCCAGATAAGAGAATAGAAAGATATGTGGAGAGAAATGGATAAGCAATATGGATTTAAAACTAACATGTTGAGAGGAGGAGCCAAGATGCCAGAGTAGAAAGACACACATATGCTAGTTCTCAAAGGCTGGAACCTGGCTGGAACCAAGATCCATTACTGAAGGTCTCCATGTAAACCCCCAGAGGGAACTGAGCCCCATGGCAGCCCTGCCCCCACCTGAGCACCTGAAATTAATTTCACACTGAATAGCAGCCCCATCCCCACTGAAAGCCCTGAGGCTTGGAAGCAGCATTTGAATCTCAGCCCCTAAGCACTAGTTGGGCAGATCTGGAAGCGAGGTGGGTGTGGAGAAGAAACTCAGAAGTCAAGTAACTGGCTAGGAAAATGCCCAGAAAAGGGGGAAAAAAATAAGACCATAGAAGGTTACTTTCTTGGGGAACAGGTGTCTCCCCCCATCCCTTCAGATGAGGAAGAACAAGACATACTGCCAGAGGATGTCAAAGGCCCTCCCTCCAAAGGGGACTCAAACTTGGCTCAGGCAATAGAAGACCTTAAAAAACAAGTTAGCAGCTTACTAAAGGGGAACCCAAAAAATGCTGAGGAAAAGAGCAGCTTTAAAAAGAGGTTAACTTAATTGGAAAAAGAAGTCCAAAAAGCCAACAAGGAGAAGGAGGTTTTGAAACAAGGAGAAGGAGGTTTTAAAAAGGAGAATTAGCCAAATGGAGAAGGTTCAAAAGCTCACTGAACAAAATAATTCGTTGAAAGAGAGAATTGAGTCCAGGGAAAAGAATTACTATGAGTTAAACCAAGAAGTTAGTAAACAAAACCAAAAATTTAAAAAAATAAAAGATGACGTGAAAGAACTCATTGGAAAAACACTTGACCTGGAAAATAGATCCAGGAGAAATAATTTAAAAATTATTGGACTACCTGAAAGCCATGATCAAAAAAAAGAGCCCAGACACTATTTGCCCTGATGTTATAGAATCAGAGGGCAAAATGGATATTGAAAGAATTCACCAATCACCTCCTGAAGGAAACCCGAACAGAGAAACTCCTAGGAATATTGTGGCCAAATTCCAGAGTTCCCACATCAAGGATAAAATACTGCAAGCAGCTAGAAAGAAACAATTTGAGTACTGTGGAAATACAATCAGGATAACACAGGATCTGGCAGCTTCAACATTAAATGAACAAAGGGCTTGGAGGAGGATATTTCAGAAGTCAAAGGAACTGGGATTGAAGCCAAAAATCACCTACCCAGCAAATCTGAATATAATACTTCAAGGGAAAAAATGGACATTCAGTGATAGAGACAAATTTGAAGATTTCATGTTGAGAAAAAGACCATATATGTATTTAAAAATTTGACTTCCCAAGACAAGAATCAAGAGAAGCATGAAAAGGTAAATGGGGGAGGGGGTTGGGAAATCATAAAAGACTTTCTAAAGCTGAACTGTTTACTACATGGAAAGAAAATATTTTTAACTCTTGAATCTTTTCTCAGTATTTGGGTAGTTGGAGAAATTGTACACACACACACACACACACACACACACACACAGATAGATAGAGAGTACAGGGTGTGTTATATCAGAAGAGATGATATCCACATCCACATCCACACACACAAAAATAAAATAAAATAAAATAAAAATTAAGGGGTGAAGGAGGAAAATTTCGGGAAGAAAAAGGGAATAATGAAATGGGGCAGGCTATAACTCATAAAAGAGATAAGAAAAATCTTATTCAATAGCAGAGATAAGGGAGAAGGGAAGGGGGGGAAGAAAGCTACTCTCCCCACATGTGCCTGAAGGAAGGAATAACATGCTTAGTAAATTTGATATGAAAATTTATGTCACACCACAGGAAAGTAGGAGAGGAGGCAACAAGTAGAGCGAAGGGAATGTTAGAAGGGAGAAGGGAGTCACTAGAAATACACTTTTGAGAAGGGACAAGGTCAATTGTAGGGGGGAAAAACAAAGGGGATAGGGTAGGTGAGATGGCAATATAATTAGTATTACACAACATGATTACTATGGAAGTCTTTTGTAAAACAACACATGTTTAGTGTGTATTGAATTGCTTCCCTTCTTAGTGGGGCTTGGAAGGAAGTGGGGGAGAGAGAGAAGTTGGAATTCAAAGTAGTAGAAATGAATGTTGAGAATTTTTACTCCATATAATCAGGAAATAAGAATTACAGGGATAGGAGTATGGAAATTTATCTTGCTCTGCAAGAAAAAAGGGAAGATGGGGATAAGACAGGGGTGGGGTGTGATGGAGGGGAGGGTACATTGAGGGAAGGAGCAAGCAGAATGCAAGGTATAAGGAAGTGGGGGGAGGGGGGTGATGGGGAGAAAAACTGGGACATGTTACTAAGTGAGGTAAAAGCAATTAGTATTAAAACAATAGACTGAATTAATTACTGAGAATAAATCAATGGCATCTTTAGTTTGGAGAAAAGAATTTCAGTCCAACTTTCCAAGAGGAAGGTAACCTCTGATAAAATTTGGCATTGATGGAAAAGTCAAGGTTTTAATGGTAAATTAGATTTTCTGATTGCCATTTAATCAGGAACTAGAACATGTATAGAAAGACATGTAAGCCACTTAAGACTTGCCTTAAAGATGTTCCTTAGCCAAAATGAAGCTATAATCATATTTTAAACCTGGTTATAGGAACTTGCCATTTTTAGATGCTATGGAACTCCTAAGTGATTGTTCTTCTGAGTCTAACTCCAGGTATGGGAAGCAAGAAAGGTGATCTGAGCCTCCATTACATGATACCAGTATGCTCATGAGATGCTAGTATGAACTGCATAGGTGATCTCAAGGGAAGAGTAGAAGAGCAGCTGTTCAGCATGGGCTGAGGTGGGATTCTCCTGACTCAACTTCCCCACTGACACCTAGCAGGCTTTAAGCCTGATTGAATGCAAGTGGACAATCTACTCCTGCCTGGAATTGACATGAAGTTGGGGAGATATTGTTTTCCTGCAATGTCCCTACTCTTGGTGGCAATTTCCTATAGTCAAAAGGTTTGTAAACTTAATATCAGATCTATTCAATTATAGATTATGGGTAGAGGAACATCCGAGGCTGTCTAAAATTAAGCTATTAGGCATAGGACTTTAGACTAACAACATTAAGTTAGGGTCCTTTTATTCTTAGTAATACTGTGGAGACAATTAAATCAAGAGATTGTGAAGTTAGCAACATAAATATCTGTTTCTCAGTTGGCTTATGTTTAAAAACAAAACAAAACAAAACCTAACATTGAGTTTATTATGCACTTTTTTAAAAGGGCTATGATGGAGAGTCACAGCTTCATATGCAAGCCTTTTCTCCTGTTCTATGTATATGGAAACATTCATATTAATTGGTATAGCTGTTTACTAGACTTACTTTCTCAGAGCAAGACCAGGTTCATCATCCTCTCAGGGATATAGATATTGAAGGCTTGGAGATACCTATTCTCTAATACTATTAGCTTAAAACACCATTCCAGTCTATATCCCTCTACTGTCATCTACTAGTAAGTAGCTCTTCAATTCCATTTTAACAGTTAACATCAATTAGATTTTATGAAGGGAATTTTACTGCAAAGATATAGTAAGAACAGAAGTATAAATATTTCTTCCCAGAACCAGGGTATACACTCTTGGCCTTCAGTCCCTGGGAAAAGTGGACTCAGACTTGACAAGAGTTTTCCACAGTGCTACAGCATCGATACCACCAAATTCACTTCCAAATGCAGTGTTGCCATTGCAGAGTCCTTGTCTTAGCTACTGCTGGGCTGGCTCCCGAAGGTCATTCTTCAGGACCTTGTGACTGTGCCAGCTAGGTGGCTCACTGTGAAACCCAGCAGAGATGCCAGCTTTCAGATTTTTGGTTGCTTCTTCCCCTTAACAGTAATATTGTGTTTAACATTTATTCTTTGGTTTTTTTATATACTGGAAGTATGAGAAAATAAAAGCAACTTAGACAATCCAGGACAGACCTTTGAAAGGTCATAGCTGTTTCCAATCTTAACCTAAAATCAGAAAAAAAATAATAACTTGAGAGACAGAAGCAACAAGAGGGCTCTGCAGTTGCAGGCTTCATGGTCACAGTGTCGAGATGAAGACCCAAGACCTCTCCTCCCATGGAAGGCTTGGTCCTTGCCTCCTTACTTGCGCATAGCCAGGCAGGAATGAAGAAGAGACAGGTTAACTTTGGCCTTTTGATTCCAGCTTAGCAGCCAGTCAAAAAAGGCTCTTTTTCGTGTGATAAAGTGAACAAAAACGATACTGGTACATACTCAAGTCCAGGTGGGGACGTCATTAGCACAGCATACTATGAGTGCTCATAAGGACTGGGCTCATTATTCAGCCTTGGCTCTATTTCCTTCATTCTTTACTCTTCATCAGTATATCTTATCATTTTTTAATATTCGCTACGTTCATGTACCACAGTTTGTTTAGTCATTTCCTAATTGATAGTTATCTAACTTTATTTCCAATTATTTGCTATCACAAAAAGTGCTGCTATAAGTAATTTGACATATATGGGACTTCCCTCTTACCAATGGCCTCCTTTGGGTATAAGCCTGCTAATGGAATCTCTGGGTTAAAAGGTATGGACATTTTAGTCTCTTCATTTGCCTAATTCCAAATTGCTTTCTAAAATGATAATACTAACTCCTAACTCCACTTGCAATGCACTAATGTGCCTATTTTCCCACAATCCCTCTGAAATTGACCATTCCCATCTTTTGTCATCTTTGCCAATTTTTAGGTTTGCCAACCTAAGAGTTGTTTTGATGTGTATTTGAGCATTCTTTCATATGATTTCTAATAGTTTACAATTCTTTTGGGAACTTTGTTCGTGACCATTTATCTATTAGGGAATGTCTTTTGGCAATCTGCATTTAATATACATGTATACACACATATTTGTTCATTGTTTATATATTTTCAACACTAAACCCTTATCAGAGAAATTTGATACGAAGGTTTTTTCCTATTTGAACATTTCCCTTCTTATCCTAGTTGCATTAAATTTATATAGCAGCTTTTGAGTTTCATGTAATTGAAGTTATGTTTTATATTCTGCAATTCCTTCTGTCCTTTGTTTGACTAAGAATACCCTCTAACTCATAGCTATTAGAGGTATATGATTTATTCCCCTTTTAATTTTTTATAGTATGATTAATATTAAGGTCATGTATTCATTTAGAATGTATTATGAAATATGTATAGGTTCTGCTCTAAGTCTAATTTCTGACAGACTATTTCCACTTTTCCCAGCAGTTTTTATTAAATAGGAAGTTCTTTCCCAAGCAATTTTTATTTTCCATTTTATCAAACACTAAGTTATTGAGTTGCATTGTTTTTGATTTTCCCTTGTCTAGTCTGATCCATTGATCTAACCTTCTATTTTTTAACCAATACCAGATGGTTTTGATGATTGGGAGTCTGAGGATTGGGAGTACTATTCACTCTTCATTCCCTGCCTCTTTTCATCATTTTCCTTGCTATTCTAGATATTTTGTTTTTTTAAATGAATTTTATTATTTTATTAAGTTTTATGCAATATTCTTTTGGTAATTTGATTGGTATAGCATTTAAACTATAAATTAACTTTGGTAGTATTATCATTTTTATTCTATTCGCACAGGCCAGTTATAAACAGTGAATATTTCTCTAGCTATTTAAATTATTCTTTATTTCTTTAAGACTCACTTTGTAATTGAGTCTATATAAGTATTTTGTGTGCTTTGGCAGATTGATCCACAATTACTTTATATGTTTTATAGTTGTTTGGAATGGGATTTTCCTTTCTATTATTGATGCTTGAATTTTATTGTTATTATTTTAAAATACTGTTGATTTTTAAGGTTTTATTTTGTATTCTGAAACTTTGCTGAAGCTGTCAATAGCCTCAATTAGTATCTTTGCTGATTCCCTAGGATTTTCTAAGTAAGCCATTATATTTGGAAAAAATAGGAATAGATTTAGCTCCTCTTTATCTGTCTTTAATTTATTTCTTCCATCTTATTGATATTGCTAGCATTTCCAGAACTTTATTAGTAGGAACTTTATATAGCAGGGTGAGTGGGCAGTCTTACTTTACTCTTTCATTTATTCAGAAATGTTCTAGTGTATTCCCATTGTATATGATGTTGCATTTGGTTTTAGATACTTTTAGTCATATTTTAATAAGGCATATGAATATGTACATAAATGCCTATATAAAGTTTGTGTAACTACATAAAGTAGATGTGATTATGTAAGGTATATAACTATACTTTATAGAGGTTTTTATTATAAATGAATGTTGTACTTTGTCAAAAGTTTTTTCCATCTATTGAGATAATCATGTGGTTTTAGATGTTTTCATTTTTATTATGATTGTTTATCTTGATTGTTTTCCTAATTTTTAACTATGTTTGCATCTCTAGTCTAAATCCTACTTGTACAGTATGAATAATTTCTTAGATGAATTGATTTAGCCTATTTGATAGAATTTTATTTCATATTTTTTATACTTAAAAGTGTGTACATTTATTTTTTCTATTTTTATTTATTTATTTTTAGTTTAGACAGTCATTTCCACAAAATTTTGAGTTCCAAATTTTCTCCCCATCTCTCCCCTCCCCCCACCCCAGAACTCTGTGCATTCTGATTACCCCTTCCCCTAATCTGCCCTCCCTTCTATCACATCCTTCCCTTCCCTTATCCCCATCTTCTCTCTTTTCTTGTAAGGCAAGATAGACTTCTATACCCCATTACCTATATTTCTTATTTCCAGGTTGCATATAAAAACAATTCTCAACCTTCATTCCTAAAACTTTGAGTTCTAACTTCTCTCCCTTCCTCCCTCCCCACCCATCCCCACTGAGAAGGCAAACAATTTAATGTAGGTTACATATGTGTAGTTTTGCAAAAGACTTCCTTAATAGTCATGTTGTGTAAGACTAACCATATTTTCCTCCATCCTATCCTGCCCCCCATTTATTCTATTCTCTCTTTAGACCTTGTCCTTCCCCAAAAGTTTTTATGTCTAGTTACTTCCTCCTCTCAATTGTCCTCCCTTCTATCATCCCCCCACCCTACTTGTTCCCTTCTCCCCTACTTTCCTGTAGTGTGAGATACATTTTCATACCAAATTGAGAGAGTATATTATACCCTTCTTAAGCCAAATGTGATGAGAGTAAGCTTCATTTTTCCCCTCTTATCTCTCTGCTTTTCTCCTCCATTGAAAAAGCTTTTTCTTGCTTTTTTTTATGGGAGATGATTTGCCCCATTCCATTTCTCCCTTTCTCCTCCCAATATATTTCTCTCTCACCCCTTAATTTTATTTATTTAGATATCATCCCTTCCTATTCAACTCACCCTGTGCTCTCTGTCTATATGTGTGTGTGTGTATGTGTGTGCGTAATCCTTTCAACTACTCAAATACTGAGAAAAGTTTCAAGAGTTACAAATATTATCTTTCCATGTAGGAATGTAAACAGTTCAGCTTAAGTAAGTGTCTTATGATTTTTCTTTCCTGTTTACCTTTTCATGCTTTTCTTGATTCTGGTGTTTGAAAGTCAAATTTTCTATTCAGCTCTGGTCTTTCATCTGAAATGCTTGAAAGTCCTCTATTTCATTGAATGACAATTTTTTCCCCTGAAGTAATATACTCAGTTTTGCTGAGTAGGTAATTCTTGGTTTTCATTCTAGTTCCTCTGACTTCTGGAATATCATATTCCAAGCCCTTTGATCCCTTAATGTAGAAGCTACTAGATCTTGTGTTAACCTGATTGTATTTCCACAATACTCAAATTGTTTCTTTCTAACTGCATGCAATATTTTCTCCTTGACTTGGAACTCTGCAATTTGGCTACAATATTCCTAGCAATTTCTCTTTTCGAATCTCTTTCAGGAGGAAATCATTGGATTCTTTCAATATTTATTTTGCCTCCTGGTTCTACAATATCAGGGCAATTTTCCTTGATGATTTCATGAAAGATAATGTCTAGACTCTTTTTTTGATCATGGCTTTCAGGTAGTCCCACAGTTTTTAAATTGTCTCTCCTGGATCTGTTTTCCAGGTCAGTTGTTTTTCCAATGAAATATTTCACATTATCTTCTATGTTTTCATTCTTTTGGTTTTATTTTGTAATTTTTTGGTTTCTCATAAAGTCATTAGCTTCCATCTGCTCCATTCTAATTTTTAAAGAGCTATTTTCTTCAGTGAGCTTTTGAACCATCTTTTCCATTTGACTAATTCTACTCTTTAAAGCATTCTTCTCTTCATTGGCTTTTTGGACTTCTTTTGCCAATTGAGTTAGTCTATTTTTAAAGCTGTTATTTTCTTCAGCATTTTTTGGAGTTTTCTTTAGCAAGCTGTTGACTCATTTTTCATGATTTTCTTACATTGCTCTCATTTCTCTTCTCAATTTTTCCTCCACCTCTCTTACTTGATTTTCAAAATCTTTTATTTATTTTGGAGATTTTGGATGCAGAACTCTTGATTTTTAGGTCTTCCTTTGATGGTATGTATTATTCCTCCTCATCTGAAAGGTTGGAAGAAAATGCCTGTTCAGCAAGAAAGTAGCATTCTATTGTCTTATTTTTTTTCCCTTTCTGGGGCATTTTCCCAGTCAGTTACTTGACTTTTGAGTCCTTTGTCAAGAAGAAGGTATATTCTGGGGATCTGTAAGTTCTCAGTTCCTCCAAGATGTCACAATAAAGGGAGAGGAGTTTACTTCTCTCCTGGCCTGCACTCTGGTCTAGTAGCAACCACAAGCCCTCTGTTCTGCCCAGAATTTGCAAGTGAAATTCCCTCTCCATAGCCTCCACCAACTCCACTGCCAACACTCTTCCTCAACCCAGAAGAGTCATTCAGGGCTGAGACCCAGCTCAGCTGCTCAATTTCCCCAGGGACTTTAAGCAGAGAGCTCCAAAAATGGATACTGCCACTGTGGAAGTTCCCTTCTCACCCAGGTAAAATAGCTTTCTCACTGACCTTTGAAGCTGTCTTTTGTGTTTGTGGGTTGAGCAATCTGGGAACTACTACTGCTGCTGGTGGCACCCTGAAGCCTGCTCAGTCCTGTCCCTGCCACACTGTGTGGCCCATGCTTGGTTGCACTCCACACTCAGTGTGATAAACCTTTCCTGTCGGCCTTCCAGGGTGTCTTGGGTTGGAAATCTCTTTCACTCTGTCATTTCATGGCTTCTGCTGCTCTAGAATTTGTTTAGAGTTATTTTTACAGGTATTGTATAGGCTATGGGAGGGAGCTTCTGCAGGTCAGTCTTTCTACTCTGTCATCTTGGCTCTACCCCCCTATTTAATATTTTTTAATCTATATTCATTAAGTGGTCTGTAGTTCTCCTATGCTTTATCCTTTCCTCGTTTGGGTCTTAGGTCTATGTTAGTTTTATAAATGTGGTAATTTTTGATAATAATATGTAAAGTATTTGTACTAATTTTTCTGTTATAGATTGCTAAGATTTTCTTGTGAACTTCCATATTTTTTCATTAATGATTGTTAGACTCATATATGTAGGATAGGTCTTGGGCTGCATCTTGATCTTCTTTGGTCTTCAATATACATTATTTCATTGTCTTCAGAAGTTTCTGTAGAGTGCAGAATAGCCTTGTGTCAGTCTTTCTTTTATATTAGAAGGTCTTTCTCCTGGGAACTTTCAGAATTTGTCAAGGATATTGTTAAATCTAACCCCTATATATGTGTCTTGGGGTTCACAACATAGGGCTTTTTTTTCTGGAAGTGATCTGTGGGTTCTTTCAATTGGTGCATTGTTTTCTGTGTTAAGAAGTTTGGGGGAAATTGCATTATTTCTTATATAATCATACTTAGGTCTTTTTTTTCCTTATCATGTTCTCCTGGAAATCCCCTAATCTTTAAATTGTCACTGTACATCCTGTCTTTGAGATCAATACGTTTTGCTTATATGGAAATTGCATTTTGTTTTAATGTTATTGTTTTGGGCTTCTCCCAGATTGTCCTTCAACAGTTCTGTGTTTATTTACAATAATTTATAATAATAAGTATTTACAGTAATTTATTCTCTCCTTTGTTTCTTTGATGAGACTTGCCTCAATGATGCTTTTTATTTTGTGAGTAATTTTTGTTGTTTAGACTATTAAGTTCTGTTTTCATAATTCATATTTTTCTTTTTAAAACTCTCCTTTTAAAGTAGTATTTTGGCAGGTAAATTTCCAAGTATTTTATTGTTATTGTAGATAAATTTTCTATCTTTCTTCTTACTGTATTTTGTTTCTAATACACAGAAGTGCTTATGATTTATTTGGATTTATTTTATATCTTATAACTTTGCTGATGTTATTGTTTCAGTTAATTTTTAGTTAACTCTCTAGAGTTCTCTAAGTAAGCCACCTGAAAAAAATCAATCATTTTTTTTTTGGCCTCTGTTTATTCCTTTATTTTCTTTTTTTTGTCATTATGCTATCTAGAATTTCTACTTGTGCACAACCTGTGTGCAGGTTGGTTGGTTGGTTGTTGTCCTCCATTCTTGAAGAGGACCAAAATGGTATCATTATGTTGGAATCAAGGTATATTGTGTCCAACTATGGCTGATCAGACCAATATAATCTCAAATCTCAAATCTCAAAAGGCTCTACCAGAGGTCAGGCATAAATAGTCCATGAGTGGAGATGTCTCTAAATTTGTGCATCCTACATTTCTTTTGAGCTCCTTCTATTCTACTTTACTCAAAGAGCACAGCATCTTCTTTGATGAGGGCACGCCATGCTAAATGGTCCTGTAGCATCTCCCGTGTCTCACAATAAATTTTAAAGTTCTTCAGAGAGACTTTGAGAGTGACCTTGTATCATTTCTTCTGACCATGTGAGCATCTGCCTTGTGTGAGTTCTCTGTGAAAGTTTTTTGGGCAAAAGTTCATGTGATATTTGAAAAACATGACTGACCAATCAGAATTGTGCACTCTGCAGTAGAGTTTGAATGCTTGGCAGTTCAGTTCAGGAAAGGACCTTAGTGTCTGGTACTTTATCTTGCCAGGTGATCTTTAGCATCTTCCTAAGACAATTCAAATAGAAACCATTTGATTCCCTCCCAGTTTGGGTTTTTTTTTCTTGTTAAAGGAGCCATCCTCTGCCTCACTTCATAAAGAGGCCTGTTCACTGAATGGGCATTGCCTCACTCTGAGTGAGAACCTGAAAAGACTTTAGCCTGAAAGGGCCAAGGTCTCCCACTACATCCTAGGCCATTTCCAGTTGTCCTGATCTGTATCTTACCACTGAACCTAAATGACTCTGGAGGAGAAAATGAGGCTAGTGACCTTGCACAGCCTTCCCTACCTCAAATCAAACTCAGTTTCAAGTCATGTCATCATCTCCCTGATGTCATGGTCCTTGAGAATGAAGGACAGACGACAACAACAACAACTGGCAAGGTAAGAGAACTCATCCACATAATTCACAATTTCTTCATTTGTTGTAACTGATGGTTCCACATATAGATGATGTAGTACTGGCGGTAGAGAACCTGTGTTTTCTTGGTATTAATTATTAAGCCAAAATTAGCAATCAGCAGAGAATCTATCCATATTTTGTTACATCTCAACTTCAGAGGCTTTATTAAGTGCATGATCATCTAAAAACAAAAAATCATGCACTAGCTCTCCCTCCACTTTAGGCTTAGCTTGTAACCTTTTCAAGTTAAATAGTTTGCCACTAGTGCAGTAAGTAACTGACCTTAATGCTGTTTTCATCCTTGTTAAAGGGTTCTGACAGCATTGCTGAAAATATCATGCTGAAAAGCATGAGAGCAAGCACACAGTCTTGCTTCACTCCATTGGTGACTGAGAAAGTTTGAGAGTATTGTCCATTATCTGGAATCCAGCCAAGCATGCCATCATGAAACTAGTATACAATACTAATGAACTTCTCTGGGCAATGAAATTTTGACATAATTTTCCACAAATCCTCAACTTGATTTAGCCTGTCTGCCAAAATGGTTTATCAGGTGTTGCCACTGCTCATGCTACAGCTTCTTGGAGGCACAGATGAGAATTAGGTGAATCAAGTGGACACCAATGGTGAAAAGCAGCCTTACAAAAAGGCTCAGCAGCCCTCATACCAGAGGTACTTGTCCTTCCTGAATATACCTATATCCCCTCTATAAATTAGTAGTGATGATAATGTACAGTGATTATAATGAATATCCTTGCTTTACCCCTAATCTTATTGAAAAGACCACTAGTTTATCCCTACTACATGTAATGCTGACTTATGATTTAAATAGACATTGTTTGCTAAATTAAGGACAGGTTAATTTATTTCTATGATTTTTAATATTTTAATAGAAATGGGTAATGTATTTTGTCAAAGCTCTTTCTATACCTATTAATAAAGTCATATGATTTTTATTGCTCTTATTATTAATGTAGTCTATTATAATTTTCTGTACATTGCATTCCTAGTATAGACCCTATATGGGCATAATATATATAATATTTTTGATATGTTGATGTAGTCTCCTTGCTAATATTTTGTTTACAAACTTTGTATAGGTATGCATTAGACTTGTTTCTATATGGTTTTCTTTCTCTGAATTGACTCTTTCTCTGGTTTAGGTATCAAAATCATATTTGTATCACAGGAAAAAAATTGGTGGAATGTTATCTTTTCCTATTTTTACAAATAATTTGGAATTTATTTTATTTAAATGTTTGTAGAATTTGCTTGTAAATCCATTTGGTCCTAGACTTTTTCTTCTTTGGGAATTCATTCATTGATTGTCAATTCTTTTTTCTGAATTTGGGTTATTTATATTTTCCATTTCTTGTTCTGTTAACACAGGCACTTTATATTTTTTATAAATATTCATCCATTTCATATTAGTTGTTGGTTTTATTAACATTTGGTTGGGCAAAATAATTTCTAATAATTTCCTTCATTTCTTTATTATTTTGTTCTGTGAATTCTCCTTTTTCATTTTGTTTCTGATTATTTGGTTTTATGCCTCCTTTTTTAAGTCAAATTAAAAAATAGTATTTATTTTGTTGTTTTTCTTCCCCCTTCCCTTCATTCAGCTCTTAATTTTATTTATTAGTTTAATATTTTGGGACTTGGTTTATTTTTTTTGCTTTCAATTTTATTATTTTCTTCTTTGATTTAATTTCTATTTTAGTGTTTAGTTGGTGTATGGCCAAGGCAATATTCACAGAACCAATGGTAACTATGAATATGCCAGTGTAGTTCTCAATTGCAAAGTATAACAGACTTTCCATATAGAAGGCAAAAGAAAAACATTTATTCAGACACCAGAAAGCCAAATTCCCAAATCATAAAGCCAAATCAGTGATAGTAACTGAGAAGTCAATACACATTAGCACTGCAGGGGACAAAAGCATTTCCAAACTCCCCCCACCCCCAACCCTATTGGGGCCTTCCCACAAACCAACACTCATGAGCCTAGCTGTCTGCTTGCCTGTGACTTTCCTAGCTCTGACTAGCCCGACCAATCTCCTCCCAGCTCTGCTCCTCCCTTCCTGTTCCACCTGTTCAGCAAGCTCCTCCCACCACATGTGACTTAGGCTTCCATGCGATTTAAGCAGGTCACATGGGCCTATTAATGAATGGGAAAGATCTTCCCATTTAAATTACCATTATATTTGGCCCCAATGTATTCATTACATAGGTTGGTGGGGCAACTGGTATGAACAGAACTATAATAGGGATAACAGAAAAGAAGCATATAAAACAATATCTGAGGCAACTGGCATCAACAGAACTTTACAACAATATAACAGGGATCACACAAAATAAGCACATAAAATAATATCTTAAAGTGGGGCTTGAGCACAAGTACCCCATCATTCCCCCCTCAAACGAATGGGGTCTAAAATCTTAAGGTAAGGGGCAAAGTTCTCTTCTTCCATAACTACTTCCTACTAAGATTAGATGTAGAGCTATCCCTGCCCCAAGAGGTTCCATTTGAAAGGTCAGCTCTTTAGCTGGCATCTGGAGCTTATTTGACTCCAGGTCTAGGGACTGGAGTCCCTAGTTGTGGACAAGGTGTGAATGTGGCTTAAGTAATCAGGCATCTGCAAGTAGAGGGTATTAAGCCTGCAGAAAACAAATCTAGCAAGCAAGTTTAAGAGACAAAAAGCCAAAAAGAAGCAAGAAGTCAATAACCAGATGTAGGGTATATGTAGGGTCAGCTGTGCTTCTGGAGTCCATGAATCCACTATCATAGCCTCATTCACAGTAGAATATATGAGGTAAGGGTACAATTTGGTAATCATTTTCTCCTGAATAAACAACAGTTATGGTATTATCTTTCCCATGTGCTATAATTTCTATGCCTTTGGAACATCATCTGGCTTCCCTTTTACTCATACTTTACCTCCCAATTTTATTCTACAGTAGAACCCAATCCTTTAGTTACTCTGATAGTTATTTTGGAAGAAGGGTCAGTTTCCACAAGGGGTATTATTTCACAAGGAATAATAATCACTTGAACTATTCTATCTAACTATCTAATTACAAAATTGTCTGGGTTCTTCACCTAAATTTTGGAATGTCACAGTAATATCCTTGATAATTAGAATCTATCACTCCAGCTAATACACATTCCTTGAGCTTCTAATCCAGATTTAGATAATATCCATCTGAAGAATTTGGGGGGGGTTTCTCATAGATATTCTAGTAGATATTTTTCTTATTTCTTTTCTATCCAACCTAAAGTCCTCTAAACAATGTAAATCATATCTTGCCAAACCAGGTGCCCTGAGATACTCTGCTGAGACATCTGGTCTCAGAGTCCAGTACTCAATATTTGGGATCTTATATGTTTGTTGATTTCTAATTTGCAGATTTGGGATCATCATTCTGGCTAGAGGTGTGCTTCCTCCCAATGATCTATTATTCAAATTATGCAAAGCAGTGAACAAATTATCTTTCCAGTGTTGATAAGAATTATTAGAACTTAGCTTCCTTAACTGTTCTTTCAATAATCCATTTATTCTTTCAATTTACCCAGACACTTGTGGATAATATAGAATGTGATGTATCCATTCTATGTTGCTTAATACACAATATCTCTTCATTTCATTACTTTTGAAATGTGACTCACTGTCACTTTGGATCTGCATTGGGGTTCCATAATATAGACTTATGATATCTAAAGTTTTACAGGTGTTTTTCTGGATTGCATTCTTATAGGGACAAGCCACTAGTACACCTGAATAGGTGTCAACACAAGTACATATAAATTTGCATTCTTTATCTTGAGGTAGGGGTCCAATATAATCTATTTGCCAAATTTGGGCTGTTCTTTCCCCCTTGCTATCTCTCCAGTTACTACCTGAGGAAGAGTTCATTCCTTTTCCAACTGACATGTATAACATTCCTCTGCTACTTGTCTTAACAATGAATGAGAGATACTAATACCTCAGTCTTGTGCCCGCTGGTGTGTGGCCTGGACCCCTAAATGGTTAGCTGTTTGATAGACCCATTTTGCTAGTATCAGATCATCAGTTGGTGTCAGAGTAGGGACAATATGTTGAGTAGCAATCTTTCCTAGTTGATCAGTATGTGCATTGTACTAACTCTCATTCTAGTGCGTCTATATGAAAAACTGACAAATTAGTAACCAAAGACATGTCCCACATATCTTCCCATAATTCTTTGCCCCCAACTTGTTCACCATGAATTTCCCAATTTTGATTTTTCCACATAGGCATCCATGTAGCTAACTCATTAACTACCGCCCATGAATCAATGAATATATGACACTGTCCTCCTTGTTCTGTTTTGATAGCTTGATGTACTGCTATAAGTTCAGCATATTGACTATTTCTACCTATCCCAGTACTTTCCAAAGTCCACTTAGTATATGGGTTATAGGCTACCACTTTCCAGTGTCTTTTGTGACCCATTTTGCTCTCCCATCAGTAAACCATTCATGTCTCTTTTGTTCTTCAGTTAATCCATCATATCCTTCATTCCTTTTTACCAAGAATTGTACCAACTGTTGTTTTGGTTCAGTATCTATATTTGTTTGCTCAGTATCTATATTTGCTATAGATTCATGTAAAGCAGAAACTCCACTTTTGCCTGCTTTAGATCTATTTTGAATATGTCATTGCCGTTTAATTATCCTAACCTCTTGAACATGTCCAATTCTGTGATAAGCTGGGATGCTCATTACCCAGATTATAATCAAGATTCCAGGCCTTAATATTACCTCATGGCCCAAAGTCAGTTGTTCAGTCTACCAAAGCCCAACAAGTAGCTAACAAATACTTGTTAAAAAGGGTATATTGAATTCCAGATGAAGGGAGTTTCCTAGAATAAAATCCCAATTTGTTGATTTTTCCAAAAGCTCCAGTTTATATAGTCATCCTATACAGTCACTTGTAATTCCATCTGGCCACTTTGCATAGGCCATAAATCTAAGGCCAATTGTATAGTGGCCTTTGCTTCTTCAAAAGTTTACTCTGTTCAACTCCCCAATCAATTCATATTTTTTCCTAGTAATTTTATATAAGGTTTTCAAAATTTTGCCTAGATATAGTATGTGACGTTGCCAATATCCAAATAATCTTGTAAACTTTTGATTCTCTTTCTTATTAGTGGGGATAGGAAAATGCTGAATCTTTTATTGGGCTTGTGGGAGGATCTCTTGCAGCCCCTTATTCTATTGCATATCCCAAAATTTTACAGTTTGAACTGGCCCTTGAATCCTTGAAGGGTTAATTTCCCACTCTTTCCTTTTCATATGCTCAATTAAAAGTGTCAAACTCTTTTCCACTTTTTTTTTTTTACAATTTTTTCCCTGTATAATAATATCATCTATGTAGTGGCTAAGCTGAATACTAGGTAGCTCTAATTCATCTAAATGTTCAGCCATAATCCTATGACAAATAATAGGGCTATGCAAATATCCTTGTGGCAAGCATGTAAAGGTATATTGTCAGCCTTGCCAAGTGAAAGCAAATTGATCCCATTGTTTAGAATCTATTGGGATAGTAAAGAAAGCATTGGCTAAATAAATAACTGCGTACCAAGTCCCATCATATTTCTAGATCCTTTCTGTTAAGGTAATGGTATTTGGCGTAAAACAGAGGAGTCACCTTATTCAATTGTCTGTTATCCATTGTCATCCTCCATGACCCACCTGACTTTCATACTGACCAGATAGGATTATTACATCAAGTGGTTGAAGGGACTAACACTCTTCCTTCAACATATTCCTTTATTGTATTGGTAATTTTATCTTGCCCACCTGGCACATGATACTGCTTTAAAGTATTATTTCAGAAGGTTCAGGTAAAGCGATTGGGTCCATTTTTACTTTATCCCCTAAAGTATTAATTCCTGTCTTCCTTACTTCAAATTGGTATCTCTCCTCAGGTAAATTTAAAATCATACCTCTCAAAGTGATGAATTCAGGAATGGGTACAATTACCACGGTATATACTTTCTTACATAATTGTCTAATTTTCATCATTTTGATGTGTCAGACTAATATTTCCGCTCCTCCCAGTTCTGTGATGGTGATAGGAGTTCCATGTTTAACTTATCAGAGTTTCCATATATAAGGGAGGTCTCTGCCCCAGTCTCTATTAATGCCCTGGTTATAATATTTGATCCATTTTTCCAATATGGGGTGAAATTGATATGGAGTATGTGCTCCCATTTGTGTATTTCTTTAATGTGAACTGGGACTCAGCCAATTTCCAATTCTCCTTGATAGTGTGACAAACTTGAATACAAGGGTTCAGGAAGATCTGTAGGGGCAGTTTTTACTTCTCTATTTCGTCTAGTATCAAGCCCCGTTTCTTGGTACATTTTGTATAGTTCATTAGTTGGAATACTATCTATGCTTCCAACATCTACCTCTTCTCTCAATAGAGCAGTAAACAGTTCTTTTCTTGTTAGCCTATTTGACTTTGAATCCTCTGACTATTTGCTCTTCTCTCTTGAGGAAGTTTATTTTTTTCCCCATTTCCCTAAGTCATTTAATTATCAAATCTTGTCCGGCACCTCTGAAAGAGGGTTCCCTATTTCCTCAGTTATTAGAGTCAAAACTGGTTGCTTGTAAGCAAGAGGAACCATCTTCATTATTATATTCCCATGGGAAACTACAGAGAGGGTATCATAGTATCATGTACATTTCTGATCATTATGGCAGTGTTCATTACCTCCTCCTTTAATTTTCTTATACAGTCCCCAAGTGAATACCAAGGTCGATCTCCGCTAGGCCACATAGAATCAGCAGGATACTCCTTACTGCATCCTTCTACAGCCAAAGCTAAAGGAGTGGTTGTGTTGTTACCTCCTTGCAAACTCTGGTCTCTAAAGGCTTGCTAAAAGGATTCTGACTGATAACTATATATTGCAAGCAATCCATGCCATCTATTGATACTCCTCCAGCTCCTTCATTACTGATTCTCATCATCCAAGATATTAACGATTCTCTCAAACTTTGAACTAACTCAAAATATCTGTGACCTCCTGCTGAGTAAAATCCTCAGTTATCTGCCTAAACACTGTTCCCTGCTTGATTCTCTTGTTTATACCTTAGTATGGGATGAACTTCCACTTGAGAAGTTTCCCCCTGCAACGTGGTTTCATTTTCCAACTGACTTGGGTACATTTTCCACCCATGCAGTCTCCCAGTACTCATCATCATGGCAGCTTCTGCACAGAGTCTGTATAAAGGTGGTATGCATATTTCTTTTGTCAGCCTTCTGCTTCTTCTGAGCTAAATGAATAGGTTTTTCTTCCACCTGAGACTCCCCAGCTTACTCTTTTAAAGGAGTGCCCAAACACTGAAAATTCCCATGCTGAAAATCTTTTTCCACCTGAATTTTGTCCTTCAACAACTTGTCTCTGCTTTCACACATAATACAGTAACCTGCTAATAATATCTAGCCCCTCCTACATATCCCTGTCAACTTCTTCCCTTGTCTTATTGGTATTTCTTGCAAATACCTTTCTAAGTCTCTAGGTTCCCCCTCCTGTAACCTTGGTTCCTAGTTTTCACAGAGTCCAGTGCTTTTATCCCATTCCCTTGCTTTGGAGGAGTATGGTAAATTCTCTCATCCTGAGATATTAATTTCTTCCTCCAAATCCTTTCTGCCTCCAAATAGAGATTTTATACCCTGCGATCCCGTTCATAATGCTAAATGTATCGCCAAGGCAATATTCACAACACCAGTGGTGACTATTAATGTGCCAGAGTAGTTCTCAACTGCAAAGTATAACAGACTCTCCGTTAGGCAGAAGAAAAACATTTATTCAGATACCCGAAAGTCAAATCAGTCATAGTAACCAAGAAGTCAATACACATTAGCACTGTAGGGGACAAACAAATTTCCAAACCTCCTCCCCCTCTCCCCCCATTCTCCCCATTGTGACCTTTCCACAAACCAACACTCATGAGCCTAGCTGTCTGCTTGCCTGTGTCCTTCCCAGCTCTGAGTAGCCTGACCAACTTCCTCCCAGCTCTGCTCCACCCTTCCTGTCCACCTGTTCAGCAGGCTCCTCCCACCACATGTGACTTAGGCATCCATGTAATTTAAACAGGTCACATAAGTCTATTAATGAATGGGAAAGCTCTTCCTATTTAAATTACTGTCATAGTTGGAGTTAAACATTTTTTTATTTTCTAGCTTTTTTTGCTTGCATGCTCAGTTCATTAATCTGTTCTCACTCTTCAAGATGGGGGAGTTGAAATACATCTTGTTCCTCATTGCCACTTCCAAGGTCTCCCTCTACCATTATCATTCAGTAAGCTACCCTCCTTTGAAGTTCCCTCAATCTATATCTACCATACAATCAAAATTCTGTTAGCTGTTATCTTTTGACTTCCAGGACATTCTCCCCTTTTCCAGGATGAAGAGGGTGCTGTGACATAGTAGAGAAGGTCCAGAGAGTCAGGAATGGAGCCATATCCACCTAGACCTGAGGAGAGAGATTTGAAATAATGGGTTAAGACTAAGGGGATAGCATGAAGAAAGATAATTGCTGAGGGGTGTAGGGAGATGTTGGTTCTTACGAATTAAAGTATTTAATTGCCCACAATAAAAAAAGTTAAGCAGTAAAGGATCATATAGAAATACTTCCAGTTCTTTGTTTTTTCATATTTTTAATAAATGCTATCCATGAGCCTCCTCCTCTCTCCCCATGGACTCTGGAAAACTTTAGAATTGGAAATTCTAGAACTGAGAATTTTTTATGAGGAAACCTCTGAGACTGGAAGCATCCATTACCAGGATCACTATTCTTTGAATTCTGTTCAGAAATAGGAAGGCAGAAGAAGGTGGCAGCCAAGGTTCAGAAACTTCCATTTCAGGCTACATGCCATGTTCTACTCCTGTAACTCCCATTTATAGCCTTGATTCTGGCCTCATTCTTCCAAAGTGAGACAGGCTACATCTCCACCTCAAGATTCTTGGGGAATTCCTGGGAGTTGGGGTATCTGTTTCTAATGGTACCACCTTGAGTCCCCATTCTATATGCTGTTACCTACTGTTACCAACTGTTACCTACCAATGTTTAACATCCCAATTTCATTTAACCACCTAACACCGAGTAGCTTTTCCAAAGGGGTTTTTACTTAGAAGATATAGAAACAAAAGAAGTACACAAATTTCCCCCTAATACCTGAGAGGAATACTTTCTCTTCTACCTCCTCTGTAGCTTGGGAAAGTGGGCTTAAACTTAACACAGTTTCCACATAGCATCGTTACCACCAAGTTTGTATTGTTACCACCAAGTTTGTGTTCAGATGCTGCTAGCTAAGTCTGCATGTTAGATCCCACTGAGCTGGTTCCTAAAGGCAGGTTAATATAGACTAATGGAGAACATTTTGAATGTCAGTGCTGGCTGAAAAACTCCATGTACTCCACTCCCAGACCTCAAGTGGTTCACTGTCTTGATCTTTTGAAGCTCGCATCTCCTATATCTTTCACCTACAACCAGGAAAATTAAATGCAAAGAAGCAAAGAGCAGAGATCCATATTCTCAGGCTACATGTTACCTGAGGTGAGCAGGACCTGAGGCCTCCCCGCTTTCAGCATTGTCTATTCTCTCACCAGAATTCAGCCAAGCAGAAAGAGTCAGACTAAAAAGATAGGCCTGGGTTGACTAGGTATGAATGAGCCCCAGTTCCATCTCCAGAGCCAGAGAGGCTCCTCTTCACCACACAGTTAATGGACCAGAACCAGTTACAGAATTGTCTAAACATGCTCCATATATAATATGGGAACCTTGTCAGTGGAGCATTCTGTGTATTTTCCTAAATAGAGAGCTTATTCCTCATCCCTGTTATTTTTTTTTGTTCCCCTGTCAGAGGGAGGACAAATCATCCTCTCTCCCCTTTCTGCACTCTTGTCTGGAAATTCAAAGAGAAAGCCTAATAAAATAGGGAGCTAGCTATGCCATAACTCTCTTATAGATTTTGAGGAAAAGAAAAGCTTCCTGTATCTTCTTAGCAAGGGTCTAGGATGCAAGTCTTCCTCTATCACAATAGCTCGCATTTATACAGCACTTTAAAAATATTACCTCATTTGATCCTCACAGCTCTAGGCAGTGCCGTGCCATTGTTATCTCCACTTTCCAGATAAAGAAACTGAGGCAGGCAGAGGTCAAAAGTAACTTAGTGTCATATAGCTAAAATCTAGATTCAGATTTGAACTCAGGTCTTCCTCACTTCCGGTCCAAAGCTCTATCCAACTGGGTTACCTAGTACCTCGCAGGAGGACTCCTTCACATGTAGTTCAATACCTAGGAATCTCAGCAAGTTGATTAAGGAAATTGATCAAATTTATCAGGGGCTTCTGGATCCAACCCCTGTTATATATAAATTTTAGAGAGAGAAATTTTCTATGCACTGTTCCAAAAAACGTCAATCTTATAAGATAGTAGAATCTCCCTCTCTGAAGATCTTCAAGTAGCCACTATATAACCTTTTATTGAAAATGTTGTCCCTTCCACATCCAGACTTTCCACATCAGTTTCAATATGTAGAGGATTGATGTAAGAAATTAAATGGGAATTTTGGAGGAGTTTTGTGGAAGCTGCAGATGACAACATAGAAAGAGTTTAGAAACTCAAAAATGCATAAAATATATGACTAGTATTGTACAATATCAACCCAAATTTTATAATAAGATACTTACTGTAAACACCCATAAAAGAAAAGGAAAAATTTCAGACTTCTTCTATGGTACAAAGGGAGGGCCAAAGAAATTTACATGCAGATCACAGGGGCCCCATGCCCCTAAGCCCCCAAGATACCTGTAGTTTCAATGAATCATTCCTAAGCTTTAGACCAAGGCCTTGGACTTAGAGTGAAATTGCCCAGGAATATTGTGCAGATAAGTTCAAAAACTTGGTCAGAACTTCAATAAAATATCAAGCTAGTTGAACATCTGGAGTTATTCAAGATATTTGTGTGACTACAGTATTCTGATAAGACACATTAGGAGGAACTTGGCAAGCTGGGGAAGAAGAAAGCCTTGGCCTTGGCCTCAGTCTAAACTTCCTCCCTCTACCCTTACTTTGGCATGAGAAAGACCTTGCAAGCTTTGAATGGTCCAGAGAATTTTCAACTTCCCTTTTTCCTATCAGTGTCCTAGTGGTATTCCTGGATCAGTTGGTGATTGGAAGCCAATGACAAACTAGATATAGATTCATAGCTCCACAAGGAGTCTAGCAAAGAAACTACATCCTGCTTAAAGGGAGCGTTCCTGGTCCACCACCTCTATATCTGGAGGTGGACAGCATACTTTATCTTATGCCTTTGTGAAATATCTTTTTTTTGACTATGAAAGCCATTTTCTAAGTCTCACAATATGCTGAACTTAAGACCTTCGCCTCATGTCACTGCATCACAGTGTTAAAATCAAGATTTTAAACAATGATGAAACATATTCAATCACATTACTCTCATTTAAAATTCAAAAAAGGTTTTTACACTGTTAGTAAATAAAGTCTTTAAAAATATTATTTCATCTTTATCTCATCCTTCTTAATAGCTACTTTATGTATGTTTTGTAATTTATGTCATATATTAGTACACATATCTTGTTTATTACTAGGAACTAGATCTAGAATTTCTTAGGCACAGGGAGCCCTCTCTGAGTCAGGAAGTTCCCTCTACCAGGGCAGATCAATACCATCCCTGAAAATTATGTGCTTAGAGAGTTCCCTGTGAATCCTGAGAGAGCTGCATTAGAGGCAGGTGAATGGTGCTGTGCCTAGAGCACTGGGCCTAGGGGTTAGGAAGATCAGAGTTCAAATCTGGCCTCAGATACTTCTTAGGTATGTCACCCTGGGCAAGTCATTTGACCTGTGCTAGCCTCTGTTTCCTCATCTATAAAATAGAGAGAATAATAGTACCTACTCTCCTTCCCCCTCTCAGTTCTTATGAAGATCAAATTAAATAATGTATCTGGCACATTTTTTTCCTGAGAAGTTAAGCGACTTGCCCAGTATCATAGACAGTATATAGTGGTAGGCTAGAGAAGGAACTGAAACCCAGGATCTCTCTCTGATTCCAAAGCTGCTGTCTTTCTCTGCTTGGAGCATGGACTCCAGTAGTTGGGTTTGCATGGAGCTTTTAGCTGGTTCCTTTAACATTGACCTTATGAGCTTGCATGGTCCTGAAAGGCCATGAGTGCTGTGAAGAAGCAGCTCCATCAACAAAATCTCACAGGCCACACAGGACCTTTCTAGGGATGCTCAATGCTAATGCTAATGGAAGATTACACACAGGAGAAGCCAAGGGTCAGGCAGGAGCCCTAAAAGAATCCTGGTGGCTGGAATACTCGGGCTGATCCATGGGAGGAAGCCCCACTGCCACTATTTTGTGATAGAGAAGGCCTGTCCTCTATCCCTCATTGGGAGCCATCTTGTCACATGGGAAGCAATAACCAAAGGGAGCCACCAGCCTCTTTTGATGAATGCAACACTCAGCTCCTTTTCTGCTTTCATGGGAAGGGGGAGGATCAAGGGGACCACTCACATCAGGTCATTTGAAAAGACCAAATCATTCTTTCAGCACTGGGCTACCACATGGCTGGGGAGAAACCTGGAGATTCTTCATCTCTGAAAGCCCAAAGAATGAGTTGTTTTGTCCTTGAACTTTCTAAGGGATCTCTGAGCACATCCTCCCTAGGATAGCCTCCGTACTCTTCTTATTCTGCCTCACTACAAGTTTGTTGGGTCCACCTGAGTTCATGATTAGACAGGCCCTCTCTGTCTCAGTTTGTATACAAGGAATTCCTTGAGGAGCCTTGATTCAGTGTCCACCCCATCCTTGGAGTGGCCAGGGAAAGGGCTCCTCAATGACAGATTCCAGGCTCCAGCTCTATACCAGCTGTTCTCTTGGCAACATGATTTCACCTGCTGCATGAGAATCAGTTTAGCTGGGCTCTGGGAGAAGAAAGAAGATGAGTCACTTGACTAATCTTTTCCGTAGAACTGCTCTAGGAATGTTTGTGTCTAGAAAACTGGGTAGCTCTCAAATATCTTGGAGTTTTCCAATGTTCCTAAAACTAGAGGGGAGCAACATTCTCAGATAAAAATTTCAGACTGCAGTGAGCTCAGATGCTAAAATAAAGTGACATTATTGTCTCCTTGTTCATTCCCCAACCACCAACTGAACTATGCTTAAAGGTTCCCAGAAGCATTTGGTGTGGAGGGCAAAGGTCAAGGAGGAGTCCCTTTCCTTCCTCACCTCCTCATACTTCAGACAGCTCAACCTCTGCTACTCATTCCATGATCAGCCCAAAGCTGCTGTTCCACAATGCCAGAATCAGCTCCTCTGGCTAGTCTTACTTTTAATTAAGTTACAACATTCCCCTTAATATTTTTAGTCAATGAATTCAGAGCCAGACTGGCCACTTGTTAAATTGTGCTGGAAATATTTCTGAGAACCAGGACCATCCTCCTCTGCCCAAGTTTCCAAATAGTTTCTATATTTCTGTCTCTTTAGAGGAACCTGGGGCATGAATGGGTACTATCTAGGAAATCACCAAATGTCCTGCACCAAATCACCAGCACTTCTTAAACTATTTGAGAAGTGTGGAAAGGATTGCAAGTGGGGAAAGTTTATGAAATCCTTGGATAGACTTTTCAATTTGAATATAGGCAGTGTCCTGCTGTATCCTTCTGATATTTACCTTTGCCTCTCTGATCAGGGTAGGGATACAAAGAAGTGCTAAGCTGCTATGGAAAGAGTCTGTAGCACCTTTATAGCAGTCTCTAGTTAAGAATTGATCTTCTATGTGGGTGAAAGGAAGAAGCACAATTGAGTGTCTGACTTATATTTTAAAACCCAAAAAGTTAGAGAGAAGAGCAGAGGATAATTCTGATCTTGATGTCCTAGACCTAGGGTGGGGAACCTGCAGCCTCAAGGCCACATGTGGCCTTTTAGGTCTTTGGGTATGGCATTTTGACTGAGTCCAAGTTTTACAGAGCAAATCCTTTTATAAAGGGGATTTGTTCTGTGAAGTTTGGATTCAGTCAAAGGGCTGCACTTGAGGACCTAGAGGGTTACATGTGGCCTTAAGCCTGCAAGTTCCCTACTCTTGTCCTAGACACTGGGAAAATAGAAACTAGAGCAAAATCCCCTAAATGTAAGTTGGTTGGTTAGTTGTTGTCCTCTGTTCTCAAAGAAGACCAAAATGACATCACTGTGGTGAACTCTAGGTACAATGTGTCTAACTGTGAGTGATCAGATCAATATGAGCTTGGAATGTTCTATCACAAATCAGGCAAAATAGTCCACATGAACATTTGGGGTGGAGATGTCTTTAAATTTGTGCATCTCACATTTCTTTTGAGCTACTGCAATTATGCTTTGCTCATACAGAATACCATCTTTGTTGATGCAGGCCCTATCATGTTAGACAATGCTTTTTCAGGTAGGACATTTCTGTCCACCCATACATCACATGACAGAAGGATCTATTGAGAGTTGGACCACAATGTTGAGGTTGTATTCAGGACCTCCTCATATATCCTGGACTATAGGCAAAAGATCAGTGAACAGAGTGCTGGGGGAACATCTGAGGAGCATAGCCCTTTTGGAATTAAATTGCCTCAAATCAAACCAAAACCAAAAATATTTATTAGGCATCTTATATATAAAGGTTTAATGCTGGGCACTGTTGTTCTTTCAGTTTATAAAATGTAGTGAAATGGCTGAAAAATAGGAAGCTACAGTGACCACAGCCTTGATGTTTGATATTTGTCTTGTGCTGGGACCTATGACTAAGAATGCAAGGGCAAACCCAATGGGGCTGAGGAATCCACTGGTTTCAGGCATGGAGGCTTGTAGGAAAGGCCTTGAGAGCTCTTTGATGGGGAGAGAAAAAGCAGTCCTAATAGCCAACTGGAATCTTCTGGAAGATCGAGGGGGAAAAAAGTACACATAGACTTGAAAGTATAAATCAAGCTATTAACATGATTACTCTCCCCTGCAGGAAGCACTGTGAAGATTATGGATGGCCTCCTTGCCCTGCTGCATCTCATTCATTACTGAAAAATAAACTTTAACTGGAGTTCATGGGTAGCAAGTTAATTCCACTAAGTGAGGTAACTTCAATAGGACTCGCATGACAGAAGCTCAGCGGGAACAATTTCAGAGAAGGAGGAATGCTCTCTATTTTTTCTGTGTTCATTCTCAACCCCCAAATAATATGGCCAATGCTCTGAGTTGGGTGTTCATTGGGCTATCCATACTGTTCCATCACCCTTGTGACTAATATCATGAATATAATGGATAGCTATAGCTAGTCTTGCTGATCCAGGGCCAGGGTCAAGGCAGGGGCATCCTCGAGCAAACTGGCTTGAGGAAGTCAATTGTTAAAATCTCAATGTGAGCATTTACACCTCAATATAATGTTAATAGGATATAAGCTTTTCCCTGCCCATTAATAGCCTCATGTGGAGCCCATTAAGGGAATCTTGCTTAGGGGAGGCTTGCTTGTAGGAAGGCTTTCACGTGTTTTGGTACTAAGTTGATTAGGCACAGAGTCATGAGAGCTGTGATGCCTTCTGCCTCTGAGAAGTGTATACATACTCTGAATTGGTATTTTGCTTTGGGGGTTTGCTTATGAAAAGGTCCATTTGATTCCTTGGTTGAGACCCTGAGCTTTATGTTTAGACCCCTGGACAGCTCAGATGTAAAGGCTCTCTTGATCCAGTGGTATATGTAAAGTGTATAGCAATATTGCTTTGATTTAGGCAGTCAGAGCCATGTCTGTTGGTCTTTATGCTAATGTCTCTTTTTGTATTTTCTCTGTATCTTCTCTGCTTGTAGTTTCTCTGACATTCAGGTTTATGACTTTTCCCCTGAACTAGTGAATGTAATTAAAGAAAATTGGTGACCCCTGTTTCCTTTAAGAAAAGCAGATACAAGAACCTGTGCTAGCAGGTCATCCTGGATATGACAAGGTGCTTACTGTTACACTCAGAAATTGACAAATTTCCCACAAACTCTACAAATTAGAGCTGGATTTATTGTTTTGTGAATTGTCTAGACTTAAGAAAGTAATGAAGAAAATATTAACAATACAGATTAAACTTTAATTATAATTTTAATTTTTTTTCTCCTTTCTCCCTCAAAAAATATCTTGGAATTCTAGCCTACAATTTGATGTTTATCCTTCCTATTGGAATTTTGCCTCTGGACTAACCCAGCTGGGTCCAAACGTATAGTTCCTTGTGTCCTTGTCTCAGATAGTAGTGACTGGTGTTTATTAATTGCTGATTGAAGGTATGTATTATCGACCACATCACTATTTATTTGCATGTGCCATTGAATTTCTTGTCTTCCATACGCTGAATATTGCTGCATTTTGTTCAGTTATTGTTGTTTGCATTTGCACATCAGTTTTGCTGCTTGGACCTGAATGTTTTGTTTTGCTCTTATATTATTGATTTGCTAAATGCAATTTGAACTAAAATATGAATTAAATGAAATTTAGTCCATTTCATTAAAATGGTCAGGAGAAATGGTTATAAAAGCATGAGTAGGTCTTTTAATCTTAGATGCTGACCCCGATTGCAAAAATAAGGACATTATTAAAACATTCAAAAAAGCCAAATGATATTGAGGGAGTTGTGTGGTGATCTCTAACAACCTCAAACCAGGAAGCAATCAATCAACAATCATTTATCAAATACATATTGTGTGCTAGTTCCTGTGTAAATCACTGAGGGATACAAAATGAAAACAAAAACAGTCCCTGACCTCAAGGCCCTTACATTCTATTAAGACCACATAAATAAAAATACAGATAGGTGGTACAATGAATAGAGAGTTGAGCCTGAAGTCAGGATAAACTTGACTTAAAATCTACCTTCAACAGCTAGCTGTGTGACCCTGTGCAAGTCACTTAACTTCTGTTTGCTTCAGTTTCCTTCTCTGTAAATTAGGGATAATAGCACCTTCTTCCCAGAGATATTGTAAAGATCAAATGAGATAATATTTGTAAAGAGCTTAAAGAAGGTAATCTGAAAGGGAGAAGGTTCTACTACCTGGGGGAATCAAAAAAGACCTCCTTTAGAATATGGCATTTGAGCTGAGTTTTGAAGAAATCTAGAGATTCTGAGGGGTGCAGGTGAAAAAAGATAATCTTCCAGGACTGCAAGTCAGCACATTAAAGGCATGGAAATAGAGATAAAGCACTGTAGGCCAGAATAGCTAGACCATAGAGTGGGTAGAGGAAAATAATGTGTAAGAAGACTGGACTGTAGGAAGGAAGAGGGTTATAGAGAGCTTTAAAATATAATTTGTATTTTATTGTAGAAGAAAGAGGGAGATACTGGAGCTTTTTGACTAGTGGGAGTGACATGGTCAGATAGGTACTTTAGAAAAATCACTTTGTAAAGTGAGCAGAACCAGGACAACATTGTACACAGTAATAGTAATATTGTGACAATATCAACTATGAAAACTTATCTACTCCAATTAAGGCAGTGATTCAAGACAATTCCGAAAGGACTGATGATGAAAAATATGATTTGAGAAGAAAGAGAGAGAATTGATGAACTCTGAATGTAGATTGAAATATATTGTTTTTCACTTAATTTTTCTTGCTTTTTTTATTTTACATGACTTCACATGTATGATAGGTATCATAATGCTTGCCTTGTCAATGTGTGGGGGTGGAGCTGGAAGGAGAGAGACAATTTGGAACTAAAATTTAAAAATGAATGTTAAAAATAAATTTTTTTAAATTTAATTAATTTATTTCTTTTCAGCTTTCAACAATCACTTCCATGCATCTTAAATTTTCTCCCTCTCCTTTTCCCCTCCTTCCCTGAGATGGCTTGCAATCTTATATGGGTTCTACATATACATTTTTATTAAACACATTTTCACATTGGTCATGTTGCATGGAAGAATTAAAACGAATGGGAGAAGCCATGAGAAAAACCAAAACAAAACATAGCATAAGAGAAAATAGTTCCAATTCCATAGTTCTTTCTCTGGATATGGATGACAAAAAAATAAATAATTTTTAAAGAAAGAAAAATCACTTTGAGAAATACATGGAGAATGAATTGAAGTGAGGAAAGATGAGGTAGGGAGACTAATTGGCTGTTGCACTAATCCAAATTCGAGATGATAAGCACCTTGAACTAGTGAGGTGCTCATGTGACACAGGAACTTATATAATTTTATGATTTTTGAAAGAGTATAGAGAGAAAGGAGAAGAGGGCCCTGAGGAAAGCTTTGGGGAACACCTGCATTTGAACATAACACGGATCCAGATCCAGCAAAAGAGGCTTAGAATGAATGGGCATAGAGAAAGGTATAGAAAAGAATCAAAAGAAATACTATCTTTGTTGGAAGAAAAGAGAGGAAGCAGAGGTCACAGCAAGACCACTACAAAAACAGCAGCTGAAGATAGGAGAAGAGATAGAGTTTTCTGCTACAAAAGTGGACTACAAGGCAATAAATATATTGGCTGTCTTTGACAGGCTAATTCAGGTTTGGTTCTGCACAGTCTGATTTTCACTGAACTGACTTCTGCAAACTGGGATAGGGTCAGGTACAGAGGTCAACTAGACCCTGAAAATGTTCATCTTGATTACTCCAGCGGTTGTACGGACCCATTCTACCTGGACTATTATATGTGTTGATGTGTTGGCTTTTTTCTAAATTACTTTGTTCCTTTTTTTTGTACTCTTAATGGTGTCATCATGAATGCTCTTATTCTGTTATTATGTGTTACTTATAGTGGTAATACAGAAGAACAGGAAAATGCAAATGCTCCCCACCTCTGGCCTAGATTAACCACCCTCTCAGGTATAAGTTAGAAAGATCAATAAGTCATAGAAGACCTAAAGCTGTTGCATCAATAACCAAGCTGACATAATGTTGCAGGAGATGTAGAAAGGACTACCCAAGAAGCTAGCTCACCCTGATAGACAGCAAGGCCCTGCTAGCATATGGCATGCCATGAAGGGGTTTCATTGCATGGTACTAGTCTCTCTATTTTCTTCTTGATCATCTGTTGGGTAGGAGTCTTGACCACCCAGAAAGCTGGGGAGATGGGCAAGAGTATGAACAGAGGAACCGGGCTGTTACATATGGAGTTGAGTTTGCAGGACCCTGGAGAGCTCCAGAGTCATCAAGCTTTGGACAAAGATCTTCCACTGCATCCATAAGGACAGAGTGAGACCAACCCTTCTCCCATATCTATGACAGAACAGCTCTTTGCCAATGAGAGGAGTTCAGATTGGAATACTCCAGCAGTCCCCAGGGAAGAGTAAATATGTGAATTCACTCATTGATTTGGTGGCTGTTGCTGTTTGCTCATGGGTGATTCTTTTTTGTCAAGCAATGGAAGCAGCATTTGGGAGTCTCTATAGTGTGTTCTACTATTTTCCAATTTCTTACAATAAATATACCTAAGTTATAATTTAAATGTGTCTTCCTTCTGGGCTCCATAAAACTGAGATGGACCCAAGTGAGGAAATGAAATAGCTAAATTTGGAGATTTTTTAAATTTGAATCTGGAGTGAGGTACAAGCACAATTTGTGATGTTGTTTAGTTGTTTTCACTTGCATCTGACTCTTCTTGACCCAGTTTGGAGTTTTCTTAGCAAAGATACTGGAGTGGTTTTCCATTTCCTTCTCTAACTTATTTTGAAGATGAAGAAACTGAGGCAAACAGGTCTAAGTGACTTGCCCGGGATCGCACAGCTAGCAAATGTCTGAGGCCAGATTTGAACTCACAAATTTGAAGTTTCCTGACTCCAAACCCAGCAATCTATCCACTGTGCCACCTAGTTTTATGAAATATTGTATGCAAATTATTTTTTGTTTTTTAAAACCATAGATTTATACTAGAGGGACCTGGTCAGGGTAAGTGGATACAGTCAGATGTTTGTTGCAGTTAGGCTAATTTTTTAGTTATCCTACTAGGTGACAGAGCAAATTCTTTACTTTCCCCTACCTACCTTAGGTAATAGAATTTAATAACCAACCCTTCTGATTGCTATATATTGGATCATCGTCATTATTTCCACATGCCTATATCTAGAACTCTTCTTTGCCCTCCTTCACTTCTTAGTCTATTTTCTTTGTGCATATTGTATTCCCCAGTAGAATATAAGCTTCTGGAGGACAGGGACTGTTTTGCTTTTGTCTTAGTATCCCCAGCACCTAGCATAATAGCTGGCACATTTTAGGCACTTAGTAAATAACTTAAAGTTGAATTAACTTTTGTTGAATAACACTGTACTGTTACATAGTAGGGAAACACATCAAAAGCACCTGTGGAATCAAATATACTTTCAAACAAGGCATAAATCACCACTGAGATCCAGTTTTATTAGTTTTGTCCTTTAAGCTGGAGACAGTTTTGAACTATTTCCAGGAACTAAAAAAGCCTCCTGCTTACAATGTCCCTTTGAAGGCACAGGACTTGGGTTGGGATCAGAGCAAGGAAATCAAAGGAGCCTGTGAAACTTCAAGCAGTGAGGATGGCAGAAGGAGCAGTCCATCCAAACCCCAAATTCCCCTCCAAACAACTTTAAAATAACACTTCAAATCAATATTCTAGAGCAGCATAGCCAAAAAGTGTTTCAGGGTGAAACACTTTTTCCAGCTCAAGACAACTTAGGTCAGAAAGAGAGGTCTGTGACACCTAGGTAGCCTGAAGTGCATGCTGTGGCAATGCCAGCTCTGGGCTTTGGAGGTGGCTATGATAGCAGCAGCACTAGTTCTGGCAGTTTTCAGCCTAGAGACAGTAAGGGGATTGGACACCTGGAAAGAGATTAAAGAGGATCATTCTGCTTACAGTGGACACAGGACCAGGTACTCTTTGGCAATTCTGTTACCCATACCCAGTTGCTGGGAAAATATTGCAAGCAGCTAGAAAGAAATAGTTTGAGTACTGCAGTAATACAATCAGGATAACACAGGATCTGGCAGCTTCTACATTAAGGGATCAAAGGGCTTGGAATATGGTATTCCAGAAGTCAAAGGAACTAGGATTAAAACCAAGAATCACCTACCTAGCAAAACTGAGTAATAATACTTCAAGGGAAAAAATGATCATTCAGTGAAAGAGAGGACTTTCAAGCATTCTTCATGAAAAGACCAGAGCTGAATAGAAAATTTGACTTTCGAACACAAGAATCAAGAGAAGCATGAAAAAGTAAAC
>CM053769.1:415440701-415464341 GCA_028658325.1 Potorous gilbertii
ATAGACAGAGAGCACAGGGTGAGTTGAATAGGAAGGGATGATATCTAAATAAATAAAATTAAGGGGTGAAAGAGGAATATATTGGGAGGAGAAAGGGAGAGATGGAATGGGGCAAATTATCTCATAAAAAAGGCAAGAGAAATCTTTTTCAATGGAGGGGTAAAGGGGGGATGTGAGAGGGAAAAAGTGAAGCTTACTTTCATCACATTTGGCTTAAGGAGGGAATAACATACACACTCAATTTGGTATGAAAGTCTATCTTACACTACAGAAAAGTAGGAGAAAAAGGGATAAGTGGGGTGTGGGGGGATGATAGAAGGCAGGGCAAATGAGAGGGATGGGGTAATTAGAAGTAACTACTTTTAGGGAGGGATAAGATCAAAAGAGAGAATAGAATAAATGGGGGGGCAGGATAAGATGGAGGGAAATGTAGGTAATCTTTCACAACTATTATGGAAGTATTTAGCAAAATTACACATATGTAGCCTATATTGAATTGCTTGCCTTCTCAGTGGGGATGGGAGGGGAGGGAGAAAGGGAGAGAAGTTAGAACTCAAAGTTTTGGGAATGAATGTTGAGAATTGTTTTTGAATGTAACTGGGAAATAAGAAATACAGGTAATGGGGTATAGAAATCTTTCTTTCCCTACAAGAAAAGAGAGAAGATGTGGATAAGGGAAGGGAGAGGTGTGATAGAAGGGAGGGTAGATTGGGGGAAGTGGCAATTAGAATGCATGGTGTTTTGGGGTGAAAGGAGGGGAGAGATGGGGAGAAAATTTGAATCTCAAAATCTTGTGGAAATGAATGTTGAAAACTAAATAAATAAATTGAAAAAAAGGAAAAGAATATTGAAAACTAAAAATAAATTAGTATTTTTAAAAAACTAATGCTAAAAATTATTTTATGTGTAATTGATAAAATACAATATCATTTTTTAAAAAGACCAGAACTGAATAGAAAATCTGATGTTCAAACACAAGACTCAACAGAAGAATAAAAAGATAAAAATGAAAGAGAATTCATAAAAAACATAGGTTAAACTGTTTACATTCTTATATGAGAAAATGATACATGTAATACCTAATAACTTTATGAGGGCAGTTAGGAGCCTATGTAGGCAGAGGGCACAGGTGTGAGTGGATTATGTTGGGGTGATCTAAAAAAATGAAGAGGCAAGGAAGAGTAAGACCCTGGAATAAGAGAGGAGGGAGAGGAAGAATGGGGAAAATTATCTCCTATAAAAGAAGTGGCAAAGGAAGGGTTTTTATAGTTGAGGGGAAATGGAAGGGAGGATAACACTCACTCTCATAAGAATTGGTTCAAAGAAAGAAGAAGGTATATACACACTCAGTTGGATATAGAAATCTATCTTACTGAACAGGGAAGAAGGAAGAAAAGAAAAGGGGATGAGAAAAGGGGGTTATAAGAAGGGGGATGAATTATGCAAGGCAGTGGTTAGAAGCAAAACAGTTTTGAAGAGGGAGAGGGTAAAATAAAGAGAGAAAAGAATAAACAGAAGAAAATAGGATAGAGGAAAATATACAGTTAGTCCTCATAACTGTGAATGTGAGTAGGATGGTCTCACCAATAAAATGGAAGGGGATAACAGAATGGATAAGAAAGTAGAATCCAACAATGTATTATTTAACAGAGACAAACTTGAAAGAGAAAAAACGCACGGAGTTAAAATAAGGGACTGGACATGAATCTATTATGCTTCAATTGAAATAAAGAAAGCATGGGTAGCAATCATTGCCTCAAACAAAGTAAAAACAAAAATAGACCAAATTAAAAGGGATAATCAGGAAAACTACATCTTATAGACAGTGAATAACATCAAAATTAAACATACCAAATGGTATAGCATCAAAATTTTTATAGAAAAAGTTAAATGAGTTACTGAAGGAGCCAGACAATAAAACTGTACTAGCATAAACCTATAGTCAACAAATCTAACCACAAAATAAATAAGAAATAAATTAAGGAGATGAATAGAATTCCAGAAAAGTAATTATGATAGGCCTCTGGAGAAACCTGAATAGGAATGGAAAAGATGATACTTTTTCATAGCTGTACATGGCATCTTTACAAAAACTGTCTAGACATTAGGGCATAAAAACCTCACAGAAAAATGCATAAAAGCTGAAATATTAAGCACCACCTTTTGAATCATAGTAAAAAATATATTCAACAAGAGCCTTGGAAGCATAGATTAGTAATTAATTGGAAACTAAAAAATCTATTCATAAAGAATGAGTGGGTTAGAGAACCAATCATAGAAACAATCAATAATTTCATTACAGATAATAACAACAATGAGACAACTTTCCAAAATTTGTGGGATGCAGGCAAGGCAGTACGTAAGGGAAATTTTATATCACTAAACACAAATCAGTAAAAGAGAGAAAGAGCAGATCAACAAACTTGGCATGCAACTACAAAAAAAAAATTGAAAAAGAACAAATTTGAAATCTCCAATTAAAGACCAAAATAGAAATCCTGAAAATCAAAGGAGAGATTAATAAAATTGAAAATTAAAAAAACCAAAACATTGAGCTAATAAATAAAACTAGGAGCTGGTTCATTTAAAAAGCAATAAAATAGATAAACTATTAGTTAATTTGACTTTTTAAAAAAGAATGGTGTGGTTTCAGAAAATACATGGCAGGACCTATATGAACTGATGCAAAGTAAAGTGGGAAGAATCAGGAGATCATTGTGCATAGTATAACAGCCATGTTATAATGATGATTCAAATGGAGCTACTTGACTATGCCTTAAACCTAAATCACTCTGGCTCTCATTGATTGGCCAATAATAGGTCCCAGTCCAAGATTCACTTGGCCATTATTTGGGTTTTGATGACTCTAATCATAAATAGCAGTTGTTTCTGTTCTGGTCAGAAACCCTGAGAGTCTTCCCCTACCTGATTGATTTTTTTTTTTAACTAGGTAAAAGAGGTCATTCGTTGTCTTATTTCTTATCTAGACTTAAATAACTGAATCACTGAATGGGATGTTGCCTCAGACAAACTGAGACCTGGAAAAGACCTTACCTTAAAAAGGCCAAGGTCCCCCCACTACATCTGGGGCCATTACCAATAGTCCTGACCTATGTCTTGCCACTGGACTCAGATGACTCTGAAGGAGACAGTGAAGACTTTGCACAGACTTCCTTCACTTAAGTCCAATTCACTTGCAAGTCAAGATATCACCCTCCTGATGTCATTGGTCCTCTTCGAGACTGAAGGAAAAACATCGATGATGATCAATTGTAAAAGACTTCACTATTCTGATCAATACAATGATCCAAGACAATTCTAAAGGACTCATGATGAAAAAATATTATCTACCTCCAGAGAGAACTGATGTACTCTGAGTGTGAACTGAAGTATAATTTTCTTAATTTCTCTTCCTCCTCCTCCTTGTTCTTTTCCTTCCAAAATGTTTTATATGATTTCACACATATAACTGCTGTTATATTGTTTGCCTTCTCAGTGAGTGGGGGAGGGTATAAGAAGGAAGAAGATTTGGAACTCAAAATTTATGAATAATATAATGTGATAAATATTTTAAAAGAAAGAAGAAAACCAAATTATCAGTATCAAAAATGAAAAGGGTGAAGCCACCACCAGTGAAGATGAAATTAAAGCAATTGTTAGGAGCTATTTTGCCCAATTATATGGCAAACTGACAATCTAAGTGAAATGGATGTTTACAAAAGTATAAATTGCCCAGGTTAATTGAAGAGGAAATAGAATACTCAACCCTGTTTTAGAAAAAGAAATTGAATAAGCCATCAATGAACTTCTTAAGAAAAAAATCCCCAGAACCAGCAGAGTTCACAACTGAATTCTACCAAATATTTAAGGAACAATTAATCCCAGTACTATACAAACTATTTGAAAAAATGGGTAAAGAAGGAGTTCTACCAAATTCTGTTTATGTCGCAAATATGGTTTTGATACCTAAACCAGGGAGAGCAAAAAAGATAATTATAGACCAATTTCCCTAATGAATATTGATACAAAATTTTTAAATAAAATACTGACAAGGAGATTACAGAAATATATCATTATATAAAGATCATACACAATGACCAGGTGGAATTTATACCAGGAATGCAGGGTCTATTCAATATTAGGAAAACTATCAGCATAATTGACCATGACAGTAACAAAACTAAAAAAACCAACACAAATCATATGTTTATCTCAATAGCTGCAGAAAAGACTTTTGACAAAATGCAACCCTTATTCCTATTAAAAACACTAGAAAGCATAGAAATAAATGTCTTAGAGAGTTTGTAAGAAAACAAGCACAATCACAAATTGTTGGTAGATCTGTGAACTGGTTCAGACATCCTGGACATCAATTTAAACTTATACAAGGAACTAGGCATAGACTACCATCTCACACCATATATAAAAATAAGGCCAAAATGGGCCCATGATTTAAATATAAAGGGTGCTAAGGGTGTAAATAAGTTGGGGAGCATGGAATAATTTACCTGTCAGATCTATAGATAAGGGAAGAATTTAGTACCAAACAAGATACAGAGAATATTGCAAAATGTAAAATGGATAATTTTGATTATATACAACTTAAAAGTTTTGGCACAAACAAAATAGTGCAATCAAAATTAGAAGGCAAGCAGAAAACTGGGGGCAAAATTTTATAGCAAGTATCTCTGATAAAGGCCTCATTTCTCAAATATGTGGAGAAGTGAGTCAAATTTATAAGAATACAAGCTATTCTCCATTTGACCATGATAAATGGTCAAAGTATGAATAGGCAGTTTTCAAACAAAGAAACCAAAGCTATCTAAAGTCATATGAAGATAAATGTAAATCAAAACAACTTTGAAGTATCACCTCACTTCCATCAGATTGACTAATAGGACAAAAAAGGGAAAATAATGAAATGTTGGAGGGATGTGGGAAAACAGGGTCACTGCTGGTGGAGTTGTGAACTGATCCAACCATTCTGGAGAGCAACTTAGAACTGTTCTCAAAGAGCTATAAAACTGTGCATACTCTTTGATCCAGCATTGCAACTGCTAGGTCTATATTCCAAAGAGATTTTTTAAAAAGGGAAAGGAACCTATTTGTACAAAAATATTTATAGCAGCTCTTTTTGTGGTGACTAAGAACTGGAAATAGAGAAGATATTGGAGAATGGATGAAAAAGTTATGACATATAACAATTTCAATGAATATTTTTATGCTATAAGAAATGAGCAGGATTATTTCAGAAAAACCTAGAAAGACTTACATGAACTGATGCAAAATAAAGTGAACAGAACCAGAAGAACATTGTACACAGTAACAACAATATTGTATAATGACCCACTGTCCTCTTTTCAACAATACAGTGATCCAAGACAATCTCAAAGGATGCATGATGAAGAATGATATATGCCTCCAGAGAAACAATTGTATTGTCTGAATCTGAGAACAAAGCAGACTATTTTCACTTTCTTTTTGTTGTTGTTACTGTTCAAGTTTTCTTGCATAAAATGACTAATATATTTTACACGATTGTACATTTATCACCTATTGCTTACCATCTCGGGGAAGGGAGAGAGAGATAGAATTTAGACCTCAAAACTTAAAAAAAAAAACCTAATGAATGGTAAAAATCATTTTTGCATATAATTGGGGGGAAATATTATTTAAAATTTAAAGAAAAATAAAATTATACAAGGAAAATAAATAAACTGTTTATACCCTCTAACCAGACAATCTCTAAGTAATTCAAGGACACAAACTCCAATGTATATAAGTATGTTCACAGCAGAAAGTTAAGAACAAAGTGGGTATCCAAATGGAAAATACCTCAGTAAACTGGTATGCAAATGTAATAGAAGGTTACTGTGTAGTAAGAAATAATAGATAAGAACTTAGGGAAACATGGGAAGATTGATAGAGATAATGACCAGGATAGGAACTGGACCTATGATTTCGATGGTATAGGGACTTGTTGGATGAGGAAACTCCTTTTATCAATGTAGGTCATGCCTTTCCTATAATTTGGAGTCCTATGACCTTGCCCTAGGTCATGTCTGGTATGAACTGATGCAGTGTGAAATAAGCAGAACCAAAGAAACAATATGCATAATGATGACAACACTATGACTGAAGAAAAATAACTAACAGGAAGCTGAACTCTGAACTGAAATGTCAGTAAAGCTCCTAGAGAAAAATGAGATGCATCTCCTTCTCAACAGGCAAGTAAAGGGACAACAAGGGCTGAACGTAGACTGCATCGTCAGATGAGGCCACTGCGTCGGATGTTTGTGTTTGGCTCTTTTCTTGGTTACCAGGGATGGTTCAATTTGAAAGTTGGGAGAGAGAGGATATTTCCAGAAAATTGTGCTATATGAAAACAAAAAAGCATCTACGGAACATTTAAAAAAATGGGAGAGTATCAGAAAGAAGTACAACGAGCTCTTTCCCTCCAAACTCCTACAAATGAATCTCTAAAGCACACCAGACTGAGTCCTGATAAGAAAATCCTAGGGAAGGAAATCACAGTAAGACACTTTTTTAACCCACATCAACTTAGGGAGGTGGAGAGGTCTCTGGACTCAAGGGTGGTGGAGGTGGGTCTGACCAAAAATGTGCTACATGGTGCATT
The DNA here is from genome assembly GCA_028658325.1 of Potorous gilbertii. Classification (NCBI taxonomy): domain Eukaryota; kingdom Metazoa; phylum Chordata; class Mammalia; order Diprotodontia; family Potoroidae; genus Potorous; species Potorous gilbertii. The sequence continues at coordinate 415,447,339 of CM053769.1, forward strand.
CCAGCGTACTGGATTCCAAATACTGTATATGAAGGCAAGACGAGGTCCCAAACCCACTTTGTTATTCCACAACCTCATGCAGAGTGCCAGAACAGGTTCCCATTATCAGCTTTGTCATTTACTGCCCAGTTTGGTATCACAGGATCACCAGAGGAGGGGTCCTGTTCTTAGGGATTCTGGAATGTTAGGGTAAGGAATCGTTGGTCCTCCCTGTTGTGTATAGAAAGGAGAATGTTCAAAGGCTAATAGCAATTGTGTGACTCAGAACCCCAGGAACAGAACAGGGATCTTTGTTCCAACTTCCAGCCCAGAATGAACCAAGCAAAGGAATAGCTAGGGCAGGAATCCTGTACCAAAGGGAAATCTGCAGTTCTGTTCCTCTGAATCAACAGAACTTCCCAGCCAGCAGATAGTGGCTAGGCCCAATAGCAGTTTGGTATTGCTCAGATTCAAATGTTGGTCAGGAACTTACAGAACTCAGACCTTGAGGGCCATGATCAGACTTTGCCCCGGATCAAACAGCTTTGGGAACACTGAAAACTTTCAGGTCTTTAGGCTTAACTGTCCCTAAAATCCTGGATTAATGTAATATCCAGTACTTCCAAGGAAGCAATAAAAGAACCAGCCCAGACTTTCTCTTTAGAAGTACACAGAGCCCAGTCCTAATATCAAGTCCAAAATCAGGAATTTGATTGGAAGAATGAACCAACAAAAAGACAATCTCACAATAAAAACTATGTGGTGACATGGATGCTTAAGACACAAACCCAGGAGAAGAGAATGACTCCCAAACATCTACAAACAAAATCTTAAAGAAAAAGATAACATGGGCAAAAATTCAACTAGAACTCACAAAAGAAATGTATCAAGAACTCAAAAATATTTTTATAAATGAAATGAAAGCACTAAAGGGAAAAATAGGAAAGAAATGAAAATAATAAAAGAATTGGAAAGGGAATGAACAGCTTGGCACAAGAGGTACAAAACCTTACTCAAGCAACAGACTCCTTGAGAATTAGAGTGGAGCAAATAGAAGTCAGTGATTTCATGAGACAACAAGAAATTTTAAAAACAAACTCAAAAGACTAAAGACAGAAGAAAATAAAGGGTATCTCATAGCAAGAACCATGGACATGGAAAATAGATCAAGAAGAAAAAATTTAAGCATCATTGGACACCTGAAAGCCATGACCAAAATAAGATCCTAGGCATCATATTTTGAGAAATTTTAAAAGAAAATTACTCAGAAAAGATAGGAAAGTGGAAATAGAATCTGCCAATCACCTCCCAAAAGAAATCCCAAGATGAAAACCCCCAGGAGTATTATAGTCAAAATCTAGAACTTTCAGGTCAAAGCAAAAATACCATAAGTGGTCAAAAAGAAAAAGAATTCAAGTATTGAAGAGCCACAGACAGGATCACACACTATTTAATAGCTATTGCTATAAAAGAATGGAGAGCTTGGAATACCATGTTCCAGAAGATAAGGGATATGAGTTTACATCCAAAAAAAACCTATCCAGCAAAATCTAATATAATTTTACAAGAGAAAAATGGATCTTTAATGAAATAGAGGACTTCCAAGCATTCCTGATGAAAAGACCAGAGATGCATGGGAACTTTGAAGTTCAAACATAGAAGTTGAGAGATATTTAAAAAGGTAAACATGAATGAGCAGTCATAAAGAAGTAAAAATGGATAAACTGCATATATTCTAATATGGGAAGCTGATATATTTATCTCCTTTGAACCCTGTTATCATTAGGAGGGTCATAAAGTCCATCTAATTAGACAGAAGGACTGAGTGGTCCTGTTATATTTTATAATCTTCAAAGAAGAATGGAAAGAAAGGAAAGGAGAAATATATTCGGGGGAAGGGGAAAAAGTTAGAAACAAGTTTCTCTCACATAATTGGGGCATGCAAGTAGAAGTCTATATAAACAAGGGGAGGAAGCAGTCAAATATACATATATTATATATACATATATGTATAGGTATATTCACACACACACAAAGAGTTGGGTATAGAAATGTATTTCATTCAGCAGGGAAACAGGAAAGAAAGGAGAAAAGAGGGAAGAGGAATTAGAGGGAAGAGTAGGGAAGGATTATTCCTAAACAAAAGGAAGTCTAACGAAGGATGCACAAAAATATGTATACCTCTTTTTGAGATGGGAAAGAATGGGAATGCTAAGGGGTACCCATCAGTTGGGAATGGCTGAACAAATTATGGTATATATGATGGAACGCTATTGTGCTGTAATGAAGAGGATTGTTTCTGAGAAACCAGGAAAGACTTACATGAACTTATGTAGAGTGAAGTAAACAGAAAAATTTATACAGAGACAAGAATTTTGTCATGATAGACAACTTTAAATGACTTGAGAACTCTGGTCAGCGGAATGACTGATCACTTCTAGAGGACTAAAATGAACCATACTACCTACCTCTTAATAAAGATGCAAAGAACTTACAGTGCAGAATGAGACATACATAATTACATACATACATACATTACCTATGTATACACAGATACACATTTTCTTTTGGAAACAGCTAATAGGGAAATTTGTTTTACTTAATTATATGTATTTGTAACTTTTTCTTCTTTTGCTCTCAATTTGGAAGGGAGAGGGAGAGATGTATTTTTGTTGATTGAAAATAATTGCAATTTAATTTTAAAAAAGATTTGAAAATAACAATTAGATCATTGAAGTATCAAAAGAATAGACTGGTTTAATTGATATAGGGACCTCTCAGGTAAGAACACTTGTACAGACAAGGAGTTAGGTCAATAGCCTTGCACCTACTACTTTGGAGGGCATTTCTCTGTGCCAATCAATAAGCTGATTTAAATAGTAGGATGGGATGGGGGTGGTAATGAACATCTTTAGCTTATAACAGTGGTGAGGAACTTGTGGCCTCGAGGTCACATGTGGCCCTCTAGGTCTTCAAGTGCAGCCCTCTGAATCCAACTTCACAGAACAAATCCTTTTATTAAATAAATAATAAATTGTTATTAAATTACAAATAAATTTTAAAATAATATTAACATTATAACATATAAAATAAATAATAATAACAGATAAATAAAATCCTTTTATTAAGGGGATTTGTTCTGTGAAGTTTGGATTTAATCAGAGGGCCACACTTGAGGACCTAGAGGGACACATGTGGCCTTGAACCTCTGGCTTAGAATGTCAGAGAAAGGAAAGTATAGAACCAGGAGGTTGCAGAACAAGGTTACAGCAACTGCTCCTGCAACGATTCTGATTTCCACGCTTTGGGCTCTGACTCCCCTTGAAACAGGGACCCCGGAATGAGTCATTCCTTCTTGTTCTTAGAGGGATTTAATGCTTATTTTTAGGATTACTGGGGTCCTTGAAGCCAGAAGACTTGAGGTCTTCATTCTAATCCTGCTCGGGAGAGAAGCTCCAAGGACATTGCGTTTGGTCTTTGGATAGGACACAATGGAAATTGTCCTTTCTTTGAATTTGACAATTGAGATATTGGGATTTATAGATGAGAGCCTGCAAGAGCATCTCCTTCACAGCTTCTCAACTGAGAGAATAGAGCCAGTCAGCTGTAGTCTGAGACTTTGCCAAAGAAATCTCTCTTTCTCTCTAATTACAAAAATTAACCTCAGCCCTGATGCTGTCAAGTAGTGGTTAATGTTACATTGCTGTAGGGGATCATAGTGGAGGAAGGTTCATTAAATCTCCAAGTTTAACTGGGAAAGCTTTTGTTAAATTTTGAAGAAGCAGAAAAGGTGAGAGATGGGTCATAACATCCCTTGCCTTGACTCAGGCCTCCTCCCCACTTTCCAGACTCGTGTTCTCTGTCTTGATCCCTGACCCACATTTACCTTGTCTTCCTCCTTATCACTCCAGAAGAACCAGGGCCATACCTGCCATAGCAATGTGGCATGATAAACCCTTTCCCCACTTCCCTTCTGTCTCCCACAAAAAAAGAGATAGAATGAATCATGCTTTTCATTCTGACACAGTGTGGTGGAAAGGTCATAGGGTTTTCCATCTGAACTATCCTTTGTCTCTGCTGAGTATTCTATATAAATCATCCCTCTTGTCTCTTCTGGTTTTTAAGGAATGATATGTAGACCCTGTCTACTGTCCCCAGTTTTTGTATGGCCCTGAGTCATGGAACTCTCAGCCTCTTGAGAACTGAAATTGAAAACCACCCAAAAGGGAATGGAGAAATGCACAGTGGGTATGATCAGATGGCAATGTTACAACCAAAGATTTTGGAGTGGCAGAGTAAAGGATGTCATCAAAGATGGCCCAGGTATGTGAGGGGAAAGAGGGTTAAATACTGGGCAGCTTCCATTCACCAGTGTTATTATAGTTGTGGTGTCAAGAAGACGTAAGAATGCACTTTGGGTGAACCTTCCCATGAGGAAATTGTGGAAGAACATGGACAAGAGTCACACAGGATGCGCTGGTACAGATGGGTGGCAACCTGTATCCCCGAAGGGAATACCTACATTGAGATCTTAGATCCACTTGAATCAAAAGAACCAGTACCTGAAAGTCAGAAATCCTTCAGTTCAGTCCTGTGGCAGCCCTCATTTCAGAGTTCCTAGTAAGAACTAGGTTCCAGTTAAATCTAGACTAATCTATACTCTGCCCCATTCCTTGTTTTGCTCTCTTCCATATGTCTTTATTCATGCTTAGAAGAGTTATCTATTCCTCTGCCTCCTCCTTCATTTTTTCCAGTTACACTCCATCAAATTCTAGCTCTGATATCACCTCCATGAAGCCCTCCCTTTTGCCTGACCTCCTCCAAAAAAGATTTCTATAGTTTTTCAATGTACTTTGGCTAGGCCTCTTCTTTGCTCTTATAACAACATCCTTCCTTGTGTACATGTTAGATTACAAGCTTCTTGAGGTCTTATTTCTGTGTAATTTCATTTTATCTTTATATATAGCCAATGCCTAGCACTGCATTACATATAAATGTTTACTAAATTGAATGCCCCACTATACATTCTTTCCCTTGAAAAGAGAAGGGGAGTATTTTCTATTTCCATTCATTTTTCCTCCCAAGTACATGCTACCATGCATCCTTAAGGTAAGAATTGGGTAAGAAACTGAGAATGAGTTCATCAGCATTAATCATCTATGCAGATAATGCTAAGAACTACTTATCCAGCCCTAACCTCTCTCTTTACCTCTAGTTTCTCATCTCCAAATGCCTACCAGGCATCTTGAACCTGATGTCTTGTAGACATGTTAAACTCAACATTCTCAAAACAGAACTCATTATCATTTCCTTCAAATCTTCTCATCTCTTTTGAACCTGCTTTTATTGTTGAGAGCACCACTATCCTCCCAGTCACTCAGACTTAAAACCTAATTATCATTCTCCCTCACTCTCAATATCCATTTATTTGGCAAGTCTTGTCAAGGCCACCTTCATGTCATGTATCAGACACACACACACACACACACACACACACACACACACACACACACACGCCTCTCTCCTGTGAGCCATTACCCTGGTGCACACACACACACACACACACACACACACACACACACACCCGCCTCTCTCCTGTGAGCCACTGGTGCGGGCTTTCATCACTCCACACCTGGGCTGTTGCAATACTTTTCTTGGTATTCCTCAACTCTATTCCCACTCTGCTCCCTTATCTACTAAGCTGCCAGGAATTTCCCTCAAGAACAGGTCTGACCATATCACTTCCTACTCAGCTTAACGCTACTGGTTCCTGACTGCTTCCAGGATCAAACATAAAATCCTGTTTAGCTTTTAAAGCCCTTCCCAACCTGACCCCTTCTTGCCTTTCCCTCCATGTGCTTTGCCTTCCAGGGATGCTGGCCTTCCTTGCTGCCCCTCACATGACACACCATCTTCCTGACTTTTCCCTGATGTCTCCCATGCCTGTGCACTTCTCTCCTCACCTCCACCTCCTGGCTTCCTTCAAGGACCCATTAAAATCCCACTTCCTATGGGAAGCCTTTCCCAATCCTTAATTCCAATGCCTTCCTTTTATCACCTCCAATTTATCCTGTACATATCTTTTAAATACATAGTTGTTTGCTTCTTGTCTCCCCCATCAGACCATGAGCTCCTTGACAGCAGGGACAGCATATGCTTGGCACATAGAAAGGGTTTAATAAATGTTGACTATAAAGCATAAATATATCCTCATCTCCATTTTCTGATACATTTCCACATAAAGGGCCATACTCAGAGGATTCCTCTGTAAACATTTTTTAATAAAAACAAATTCACATATTTACATATTTACATAGGATCACATACATGACTTCATAATGGATGGTACTTCAGATGTTAAAGCCCAGGCACATTCACTTCTCTCCTTAAGCACTGTACTTCCTCAGGGGACAGTATAAATAAATGCAGATGGTCAAGAAGATTTCGGGGGGAAATAGTGTGTACCCAGCTCTGTGAGGAAAAACTGTTCACAGCCAATGTGAACTAGGATTCAGGAGAGGGCTTCCTCTCTAACAGAAAATCTGGAGGAAGTAACATTGTATGTGATTCATTTTTCCTTCACATTTCACTGGCCTTAAAACATTTACACGCCAGCCCAAGGGTATTTAGGGGAAAGGGCTCAGTTAGTGCAAATGATTATGAAGTAAGGTCATTTTTTTAGTGCAAATGACTGTCACCAGTGGTTCTTGCTGAACTCATCTTGTTCAACATGGGGGCATTAAGAGGCCTTACTGAACTGATCCTTCCTTCCCTCCACCAAATCAGGAGTTTGCCCAGACCTCACAGCCACTGTATCTCAAAGGAACAGCCCAGAATATAGCAGTTGGGAGCTTACAAAGTAGGAAACTAATGAGTAGAAATAGAGTTGCAGCCCCTGCCTTCATTGTCTTTCTGGTATGCATTGAAAATCTTGATACCAGTCTGCTTAGGAGGCAAGTCCAGCCCTCTTCTGACCATAGGTTTCTTGGAGCTATCCAGTAAAAGGACCGTCTTCACCAGCCACCAAATCACTGCCCTATGGGCTCACTGGGGCAGAGGACATGGTTACTGCCCACAGGAAATAGCCTGGATGTTGGGTTGTCTGACAGGTGTCAGCAGGGTGTCCATCCAACTCAGTTCTGTGAAGGGTCGATGTATATTCAACTCAATAACCTCTGGAAGAAAATGAGAATGGAAGTGTGTGATTTGTCAGACACAGGCTAGATGGACAAAAAATTGCAAGACTTGCAAATTTAAGAGGCATGCCAATGGCCTCTTTTACCTACATCACTGGAAAAGGGAAGGCTCCCAGACCCTTGGCTACTGCTCCATGGGTTCCAGAGGGGTTTAGGTCTATGACCCAAATGTACTCAGTAGAAATAGAGATGAGAAGGAGATATATGTTTCTTTATGTGAATTCTATATTTTTTTGCCCAAGCTTACATGCCAGTGGTGAGGGAGCATCTGGGAAAGCTTTTCTGATTTTAGGGGCATTTCAAGGGATAAGAAACAGAGCTATTCCTTAATCCACTGACATCAGAAACATGTTCATGTTCATGCTCTGAAGGGGTTTAGAATGGGGGATGTTTTGCTTCAGTTACTCTTTGAGTCTAATAATACCTCATACTTTTGACCATCTTTAGTTATAGAGCATCTCAGTTATCTCACTTAATCACTCAATCAACAAATTTCATTAAGTCCTATGTGCCAGACACAGTGTTGGATACTAGGAACATAAAGGCAAAAGTTAACCAATGCCTGCCCTGAGGGTACTTACCTTCAGGGGAGTGAGACCAGTTAAATGCTAAAGAGTGGGTAGGGAAAGCACTAGCAGCTGGGGAGGATCGGGGAAGGCTTTATATATTAGGTGGGACTTGAGCTAAGTCTCCAAGGAAAGAAGAAATTCTAAGAGGTGCACGGAGGAACCAGTGCTTTCTGGGCCATGAGGAACAGCCAATGAGAAAAATGGCAATAGGAGATGGGAGTGCTGAGGGATGATAAGGATAGTATAGCTGGCCAATAGAGTATGGGGGAATAACGTGGAGTAAGGAAAGCTAAGTAGGGGCCAGGCTGTGAAACGCTTTGAATGCCAACAGAGGAATTTCTACCTGCAACTCAAAGAGATGGGGAACTACTGGAAGTTACTGAGTAGGGGAGTAGCCTGAACTTTAAGGAAAACACTCTGCAGAGGATGAGGGACGGCAGGAAGGGAAACTAGTTAGGTTTCCAGGCAACAGATGATGAGGGCCTCCACTTGGATAGTGTCTGCGTGAGTGGAGACAAAGGGAAATATGTGATCTTGAAGGTGGTGAATACAAATCTCATTATCTCTATCTTTGAAGGAGGAAACTGAGAGCCAGAGGTTCAATGACTTGCCCAAGGTGACATAACTCTGAAGCTTCTTCCCCTCCTTGGGGGCCTCCCATCCTCCACAGAACTCTTAGCCCATGGTTCTTCCTACCTCCTGACCCATCCATGTCATTCTCCTCTTCCTTTAAGTTGAAGTTACTGTAGATAGGCTGGGTGCCCAGTTCATTAAGCAGATACCCTTTACCATCGATATTGGTCTGCTGCCACTCTGACTGTTCTATTAGCTAGAAGGAATAAGAAAAGAAGGGGTTAGTTATCCTGTGTTCTTATTTCCCCATAGTCCCCTTGACAAATCAAAGTGCCCCTGAGAAGGGACCACTGCCCAGGACCAATGCTGTGGCCTCAAACTCAGCTTTTGAGTGCATAAGGGGCCTTACCTTATGGCAAAAACCTAAATGGTCAGCTCACTACTCTGACCCTAGGCTTACTAACTCCTTAATACATTATCCTTTTTCTCCATGGCATCCTTTCCACTGTGCTCCACCAAAAGCCTAGTTAATCTCCAAGTCATAATGTCAGGGGTTGGAAAGGACTTCAGTTCATCTAAGCTAACCCTTCATTTTCCAGATGGGGAAATAACTTGCTCAGGGTCACAGATAACAAATGACAAAAATCAAGATTTGAACTAAGGTCTTTGGATTCTGTATTCTTAACACTATCATGCTGTTGTAGTTTATCTTAATTAGATGACCAAACAAGATCAGAAGTGAAATATAGGCAGCTTTTAATTATCTTTGATCATGTCACTCCTTTGCTCAAAAGGCTTCAGTGACTCCCCATTGCCAACCACATTCCACATTTTAGAAGTCCTATTGACCATCTTCACCTGTTGTACCCCATGAACCTTAAACTCACCATGTCTACAATTGAACCCTATCTTTCCTAACACCATTATATCTCCTAGTGGAACCTCGACCTTCTAGCCACCAAGACTCCTGAATCTTGGAGGCCTTTCTGGACTTTTTCCTGCTCCTCAGCTGTCAAGGTTTTAATCTTCACAATATCTTCTGCACCTGGCCTCTGCTTTCTACTTAACTGCAACCACCCTAGTTTAGTCTGCATATTTTCTCCCCCGGACTATTGTAATAGCTTCCTGGTTTGTCTCTTCTCATTCTAACTTTCATGCCTTTACCTGCTCCGATTATATAACTCCTCACAACTCAGAATCCTTCAGTGCTTCTCCCCATTGCTTACCAATGAAATGTTAAACTCTAGAGCCTTTCAAATTCTTCCCTAATCTGGCTCCAACTACCTCTCAGTCTTATTTCACCTGCTTCGTATGTTCTTATCTATAAAGTGGCCAAACTGAGTTTCTCTTCTCCAGACATTCTCAACGTCTTGCTTGCTCTGGTTTCCATGCATTCCATGGTTGAAAGGCATAACCAGGCTTTGAAAATACTCCCTGACCTAACACCAACCTCCATCCACTCAAGCTCTTCTTTTCCTTCCAGACCTCACTTAGCTGCTCCTTCCTTTGGGAGTCCTGCCCTCACTCCCTGACTACCCTCAGCTCAAAGCTGACATAGTTCCTTTGTTCTAAAGGGAGCAAGACTCAATGGCCTCTGAATTTCCTCCCAGCTCTATCTACCATCCCAATAATTTCCCATTGTATGAACTTTTCTCACACTCTCTTATGCCATCATTATGTGTGTGTGTGTGTCTTTTTCCTTCACTAGACTGAAATCCTGTATCTTATCTATGGTTGTAAACTCAACATCTAGCAGTAATAACTCATGTTCATGTAGTGCTTTAAATTTTACAAATTCCCTTATGTGCCTTATCTCTTTTTGAACTTTGTAATGAACTTTGAAATGACTCTGTGAAGTAGGTGCTGTTATTATTTCCATTTTACAGATGATGAACCAGAAGATCAGAGAAGTTAAGTGACCTAAGGGCACATAGCTCCCAAGTGTGTGAGGCAGAATTCAAACCTAGGTCTTTTGGATTTCAAATCTAACACTCTAACACTAGCCTGATGCCTCAGGGTTTTGAACAAGCTAGTCATTTAATGTTTACTGAATGGTTTTTCTTTAAGGAAACATAAATAGGTGCCCAAGGTTTTGCAGGCAAGAAGAGCTACAATCTGGCATTCCAAGGGCCACAACTAAGCATTAGCAGTGCCACTAACGTGGAAAAAGCTGGCTAAGGACTCAGTATGAGATGTGAACCTCAGAGTAGGTTAGATTGCCATATGAATGTAATGGAGATGTTCTGTCGTTTCTACAACGTCCCCACTATTGAGCCTCTGTGCAGTTAGACAAGCATTCCTGTAGTAATTTGTGTGCCTCCATCTCTGTGGTAACAAACTAGCACCTGCCATTTTTTTCAAGAGGCTTCCTTGTTTTTTGTTTGTTTTGTTTTTTTACCCGTGGCTAACAAACTGCCACTTCCTTAAAGCTGATCATAAAAGCAGAGAAGGGGTTTTTACCTTAATGATGTCCTCAGGTAGTTTTTCCTCCTCCTCCTCGTCCGTTGCTGATGTTTTGTGGTAAAGGGTAGAGAAAAGGTGGTTGTTGAGTCATTTCTGCACTCTTCTTGGGAAGCCAGCCCCACCAAACCCTTCCTACACCCTGCTGCACACATTAGCCTCCTCACCGTCAGAGAGCTCACAGGCTACACTGACTGGACTACTGGAAACAGAATCCTCGCTTGGGAGACTAGTCTGGCAGTCAGCTGTTTCTGGCCTCCCAGATTCCTGGAAGCCAGTCATTGTTCCTACCCCATCTTCTCCATATTAGAAAAGGGATGTAACAGTGACAGCCTACAGAGAAACCAGGGAAACAAGCTGTCTTCCTCCTAAACCAAACCTTTGCCAGTGCTACCAGTAATCCCATCAAACTGGGCTTCTTTACCATGTCCTCTCCCTCCCTCCTATGCCCACTATAGTCCACATCTGGCCTGTAACGCCAAGTATCTCTGCTGCCTCATTTCTTCCTGGCCTATCTTTGAAGCTTCCCATGGAGGAGGAAATGCTAACATTTCCCTCCTGGACACCAATCCTATTGGGACACTCCAGGAAACCTTTTGGGAAAGCTTTGCAGAAAATGGGAATCCTAACATGCTGCAGGTGGTCAAGGCTAGGAGTAGTTGTATGGGTCCAGGAGATACAAACCATCAGAACTGGAAGGCATTGGTGACACCTGGAAAGGGTACATGTCATTGGTGCTATCAGGGATGATATCCATCGAGATTTGCCAGTCAGGGAGGGTGCTGCTGACATCACAGGAGGAGAGATCTAGGGAATGGTTAAGAGCCAGCAATCAGAACTTCAGATTTATGTAAAAGATCACAGCTCTTCCCATTCAACAGACTCAGATAATCTTAGCATTGGAAGCGACCTCAGCAGGCAATGAGACCAACTCGTAACTGAAAAAGAACTCCCACTAAGGTAGGCCTGCACAACATGCCAACATACCAAAGGATTTTGGAGGGCCTGACCCACAGCAACCAACAGTCTGTCTCTAGTTACCTTTACTTGGGAAGTGGGCTGCTAAAAAACCTACCTATGGCCTGAAAAAGCTGAGCCTATTTTAATTTTGGACTCTACCTAAATGCCAAGTTGTACAGGTCTGCACTAATGCACACCTGGCAAATGCTCTATCTAACCTCTGCTTGAAGACCTCCAAAACATCTACTTTCCTTGGCAGCCTATTCATTACACTGTTGGACAGTTCTCATTGTTAAGTGATATTTTCCAACTGCAAGCTCTGTAAAATTTCTAGCCATTGCTCCTGGTTCTGACCTCTAGGACCAAATAGAACAAGGCTAATCCCTCTTTCATGTGACAGCCTTTCAAATACTTGAAAACAGGAATCATGTCCTTTGAGTATTCATTACTCTAGGCTAAATATCACAGGTTCTTTCACTCCATTCTCATGTGGCACAGACTCAAGGACTATCTATCATCCTGGTTATCTTCCTCTGAATGGTAACTAGGTTACTGACATCCTCAACTGTAGTGCCCAGAAAAATACAGAGCACTTTAGGTGTGGCTGGACCAGGGCAGAGTACAGTGGGACATTCCTTCTTTATTCCTGGAAGTTATTCCTGCCCTAATGCGGCCACTATATCATGCTTGTAACTCATACCGAGCTTGGAATCCACTAAGACCTCTAGATTTTCCTGTCCTGAGTTATAGAAATATGACACAGGTAAGTTCTGAATTCACTGAAAAACATGTGACCTTGAACCATAAAGGTGACTGGTGACCACAATGCATGAAGTGCCTAGGGCAGGGCACAATGTTTAAATTCCTACTAGCTCCAGGGTGCCTCTAGTGTCCAGGATCTTTTGAATCTAAAAATAAATAGATAAACTTGGCTAACAAAGAGCTAAGCACTAAAAAGAGCTCTCAGACCCCTCCCTCAGTAACAGGGGGTTGAAAAAGTTCTTGAAAAAGAACTGAGTTCTTATCCCACCTATGTCTATTTAACTCTGTAAAATCAGGAGGTCAGACTAAGGTCCCTTCTAGCTGAGGTACCATAGGACACTGAGCTCTGTGAGTCTGTCAGTCCCATCCTTAGGGCCATAAGAAGCAAGGAGACCCTCACATGGCAGTGGTGCACACATGTTCACTGACTTACCCAATGAGACTGAAGAGCTTTCCACTTCTGTGTCCTGCTCCACATAAACTTGTGCTGTGTATCCACTGTGGTCATCGGGGAGAGTCAAGCTGCCAAGTCCTTCTGACTGAGTGTCAGGGCTGGATTCTGAATATGACTGCCAAGAACAGAAGAGATTCAAACACTGATCTCCTCCCACTTCCCATATGTCACCAACCAGACAGTCTCCTTAAGGAAATACCTACCTTTCTCTTGCTCTTGCTTCTGGAGTCTTTGGATGACTTGGACTTTCTCTCTGTGAAACATACATATTAAGTGAGCATCTAGACTATCTCCTTGAATGCAGCCTCCCTTTTCCATCCGAGCTGCCCTTCTCCTCTTCACCCCCACCTGCATACCTTTGCGCTGGTTCTTAGTTAGAGGTGGGAGCATCCGGTACACTCTCACGGCTGAGCTGCCCTTGTTCCTGCTTTGGTCCTTCACTTCCTCTATGTCAGGGAGTGAATTCATGGCACAGCGGAAATTGGCTTTCCATGTTTTAGGGTCTGGCTCCCTCTCCCCAGCTTTGTATCGGCCTAAAGAAGATAAAAGAAGATGTCAGGATTGTTGTGAAAAGGCAAGTGGATGTCTCACTGAGTGTCTTATGTTTTCTCTGAGGAGACTTGGGCTCATTCTTGACACAAGCAATGCCTGCTAAGCCCCTTACAGTCACTGGGAAACCATTACATGACCTTAGGTCATCCTGGCATGCGCAAAAAGATCATATTTGCCTCCATGCTTTGGCATTTCCTTATATATTCTCTATTCGTTTTACATGAGTACATTCTAACTCTCCAACTAGACTATAAACTTCCTGAAGGAAGGGGCCACAGGTCAGGTTTTTAAAAAAAAAAAATCTTCTTTCATCATGTAGCTCAAGAACATGACAGCTGTCAATAAATTTTTAGCTGGTTGGCTGACTGATTAATTGGATGCAGTAAGTGTCTGGCCAGCAACATGAGGTAAAAAAAGCCATATTTACATGTTCCTGTGTTATGGGAGAAAAACCCAGACTGAGCTGGGCACTAGCATCAGTCAGAAGAGAGATTTTCTCCAAGATTAGCAGTGACAAGGGATCCTGATGAAGGACTCAAAGCAAAGAGAAATAGTCCCCTCTTTGACTAGAACTAACTGAGCATTTTAAACAAATCCCATCCATTTGAATCTCCAAATTCCATTCTGTGCACTGCTGAGGTTTCCCATGCTGAAGGCCCAGCTCCAGACATGGCACCTACCTACCTGTGTGAATGGCCCAGCTCCGAAAAAGACAGGCATCCTTGTTGATGTCCCAGCCGTGCTTTGCTGCATGCTTCCATGGGATCTGGAAAGTCATCTCTTCCTGGAGTTTAAAGCAGAGCTCAGGATAAATATAAAATTGTACCTCTGTGTACATTCAAAAGTCACCAAGAAGCAATACTATGCAAAGGTCAAGTATATAGACTACGGTTGAAGCTACTGAATAACAAAACAAGGGGCAAGAAATTTATGTCAAGTAAAAAATCTGAAGCTGATCACGATAAGACATTTCATCTCTCCTCAACTAGAACCGCATGGCATGCTAGGACTTGATACTATTTGGCAAGGAAGAAAGGATTCACATGTTTCTCAGCATGTATATTATGTTCACAGCAAATCTACCCTGCCCTTGAAGGGCAACCTCTGACCCTGGCTCTGGGCTTTGTCTACACAGTCTGCTCTAAGCAGAGGATGAGTGACGATGCATTCTTTTGAGATAGGGTCCTTCTCTGAGCACGGGAATCCTCAATATTGTTTCCTAAAGTGACAGATCCCCTTACACACCACAACTGATTAAAGAGTAAGAGACCCAAGTTAGAGTTGAGGCTCTGCTGTTAACTCATTATCAAACTCTAAGCACGTTGCTTCAACTCTCTGGACTTGAGTTCCCTCATCTGTAAAATAAGGGTACCTATCTCTGAGGAGTTTATAACAATCAAATGAAATGGTGTATGTGACACTTTTGAAAAATAAAAAATACAAGATGAGAGGTAGTATGGGGTGGTGGATAGATACAGGTGAGAGGGAACCCTAGACAATCTAGGTGCAAGTACTCCCTCTGGTTGTGAGATCCTGACTTGATCTTGCAATCCCCTAATGTCCCAGGCAGCTCCCTTAAATTAATGAAGATTATGTAAACTGCACCAATTGCTGGCTTGTATTGTCGAGGGAATTTCATCACAGGGGGTTCCCTGGGCTGATGAAATCACAGGTCCAGAAAGGAATAGACAAGTTACTATTATTCTCATGCATTAGGAAAGAGCTAAGTAACTGATTAAAGGCTCATTCCTGGTCCTAAAGGTAGAATCACTTCTGGCTGGCTGTTTATTCCTTATAACTCTCAGTCAGAAAGTGTTCTTTGTCTATCTCTGGCATCAAGGATGGGATTCTGCAGTGGCGAAGGCCAGTTTGAGGAGCTCAGAATGCTGGAAATGGGCACCATTGGAAGTTGTTGGTTACGCATAGACCTGGGTCTTGTCTGTGCTAAAACAGGGGAGATGGGAGTGCCCATGAGTCCTAAAAGTCAAGAAGAGTGCCTTGCACACTTATAGCATACTCCATACACAGTCTGGCCTGGGAAAGCACATTCTTCTGCCTCCTAATCTCTTTCCTCTCCCAGTTTCGTTTGGATCTTGAGTTCATAAAACATGAAAAAAAAAACAGGTGGGGCTCTCACCTTGTTAATCCAGGTCAGGCCTGGGATTTGGTTGGAATTAATCTGCATCTCTAGCCAAGGTCTCATGCGCATTCTGGCAATGGGCATGTTGTCTGTGAAGCCAAGAGAAAGGCTGAGGTTTAAGTGCTGAAGGAAATAACTGCTCTACACATCCACCTCCATCCCACAGACACAGGGAGACATATATGCAGCTACAAGAAGGCTGATGCATGCATAGTGAAGACAGTTAAGGCAAGAGGGCATCCTTAAACAGTGCACAAACATTTCTAGTTCTAAGTTCTTCCCTTCTCAACAAACAGCCCAAAGGCATGTGAGCCAAAGAAGGGCAGGAAATAAATTAAGAATTTTGTAGAACACGAGATTAAGAGCCACTTTGATGTTCAAATGCCCAGCCTGTCTTTTTTTCACTGATAGAAAATTCTTTGTAAAGGCGGGGCCCTCATTTTCTAGGCCACCTGTTGCCAAGAAAAGTATCTCCGGCTATGAATTATCAGCACAGAGATGAACAGTCCACCCTCTCTCCACTGTTATTAACCAAATTAATCACTTTGGGCAGCCAGAGATTTTCCTCCCTATTTTGCGAGGGAAGACTTCAACATTTACTAAACTACTGCAACTTCTCAAAAAGCAGCTTTCTAGATCTGCCTGCCATCCTGCAGAGCGTTAACCATCCAGTCTCTGCAACCCCCACCCCACCGTGTCTAAGGAGGAGCTCGGCCTCCCAGCGAATTAACCTTCCCGGCTTCCTCCAGGAAGCCCCTCCCACGGCTGTTTTGGGGCTACAGTTCGTCGCGCAAGTAGTTCCCCAGACCCTTCCCTGCAAGGACAATGTGCCCCAGCGTCCTGGCTTGGGGTCGCGGGAGTTTCAGCCTATACACTTGCTTCGCGGGGACAGGTGGCTTTGAGCTGGGTTTTCTGAAAGTTGTAGACTAGTCAGCAACTGAGCCATTCTTCCCAGAGTCAGGGGGATGGGCAGGCTGGCCCTCGGTTGGTCTCTTGGGGGCACGTGCAACACAGGCTCCCAGTGGTTCCTGATACCCTATGGGTGCCCTGGGACAATGACCCAGGGCTCCTGGGGTTGGTAGTTTCACAGCCGCGTCTGCTCTGAGAAGCGGCCAGATATCACCACTCTTCGGCCGGGGCCAAAGGATCCCAGGCTCAGGGACCAAAAGCCCAAGGCTTTCTGGCCTGAGGACTTGGGAGGGGAAATGGCTGGGTGGAGGGAGGGTCAGCGTGTCCCGGCCTTTCCTCTCCGTGGGCAGCTAGCACCCCCTCCCTCCGGGCTGCTTGTCCTCAAACGCCCTCCCAAGGCCAAGCTCCTCAGGCAGAGCAGAGGCGAGCAGCAGCGCAGCTCAGCTCAG
>CM053769.1:415464441-415581836 GCA_028658325.1 Potorous gilbertii
CCCGGCTCAGCCCGCAGTCCGGCTCAGCCCGCAGCCCGGCTCAGCCCCCAGCCCGGCTCAGCCCGCAGCCCGGCTCAGCCCCGAGCCCGGCTCAGCCCCCGGCCCGGCTCAGCCCGCAGCCCGGCTCAGCCCCCACCCGGCCCGGCTCAGCCCCCAGCCCGGCTCAGCCCTCGGCCCGGCCCGGCTCAGCCCGCAGCCCGGCTCAGCCCCCACCCGGCCCGGCTCAGCCCCCAGCCCGGCTCAGCCCTCAGCCCGGCTCAGCCCCGACCCGGCCCGGCTCAGCCCGCAGTCCGGCTCAGCCCCCAGCCCGGCTCAGCCCCGGGAGCACGGTGCATCCACATCCACAGCAGCCCCGAGAACATGTTACAACTCGGCTCTGCAGCAGCGCGACCCCGGCTCAGCTCTCCCGTCTTTTTTTTTTAAATGGTCTTTACTTCCTGGTGTGCGGGAAGAGACGCCCGAGCCTCGAGCAGAAGCAATGACAGGGGCGCCTAGCTGGGAGCGCGCCCCTCCCCCTCCCCACGGGTCAGCCCCCAGCCACAGACCTCCACCGCGCAGCACTTTCCGTCCCGGCGCTCCTTCCAGGTGCGAGGGAGGAGGGATGGGGCTGGGGACACGGTAGGGCTACGGCCCAGCTCTCCCAGAAAGGATCGCAGCTCGAGGCCCCGCTTACCTGGGTCAGGGGCCCGCCCCGCCGCTGCTTCAGAAGTCTGGCTCGGAGAGCTGGGGCTCGCCTCGTCCCCAGCGTTCGCCCGCCTAGCTCTGGGCCCGCTGTCGCCTCCCGCGGGGCAGCTCCAGGGGCTTAGGCAGCGAAGGGGGATCTGGGAGCCCGCCGGCCCTGCTCCAGGGGTGCCCGGCCGCGGAGAGTCAGCAGAGTCCGTGGCGCGGATTCTGCTCCCGGTCCCGCTCTCGGCCTCCTACCTCTTGGACGGCGCCCTTCGCTCTGAGCCTCGGTCCCCGAGCCGGCCGCGAAGACTAAACATTGAGCGGGATTCCCCCGCTCTGGGCAGAGCCGGTCCCCGCCCAATGAGGAGCCGCGCCGCCGCTGATTGGCTGAGCAGAGAGCATCATTTCGGGGAAATCAGGCCGTTGTAGTGCTAGAGGCTAGGGGGGAAGTACAGCGCCTCTCTCCCTCCCCAGCTCGCTTGCTACATCTCCCTCTGCCTTCCTCCCTCTCTCCCCCTCTCACCGCCTCCGCGGGCCACGGGCACACCCCCAACAGACAGGCTGACGTGCCCGGGAGAGACACCCTCAGGGCTGCAAGCTTCCAGCTGCCTGCCCTTAGGGAAGAGGTGGCGAGAGGCCATGCAGGAAAACCCTGCCCAGGAGTCTTCATTTTTACACCAGGCTTTGGAATCCTGCACTTCTACACAATTCTCTTGTCATCTTTTCTCTGCACTTTCCCGACCAAGGTGAGACAGCAGTCAGGGGTGTTGCCCTGGGGGAGGGTGCCAGGCAGTGGTGCCAGAGACTCACCTTTCTCTGGAATGCAGTATCTGCCACCTTCAGGGTGACCACAGAAGCCATTGTACCAGGAGTGTCTACTTCTCACCTTGTCCCCCGATTCCGTAAACAGTGTTAGAGTTGGATGGCAGATCGATCGATCTATGGTTGTCTGTCTATCAGTCAATCAAATTAAACTTGAAAGTACAAAACTTCCAGTCCTGGCTCTGTTACCTACCTATATTACAGAGTTGTGAGGAAAGCATTTCCGGGAATCGCAGAACACTAGATGTGAACTCTCCAGGCAGCCTCTTCTCCATCACAGTGTCTCTCTGCTATAGAATCGGCTTCAATACACTGAACTCCTCCATCCCTAGTGATGTGAGTGTTGGAGAGGCAGAAGTAGGATGAATCCACTTCGCAGTTCAGTACAAATCCAAAGTAAAACAATAATCTGTTTGAGGGAGATGTCAGGTTCCCCTCCCCCATCTTTCTCCTTTAGCAGTCCCTCCAACTTCCATTCAGTCAATAAACATTTATTATATGCTTACAGTGTGCTGAGCACTGTGATAAGCACCAGAGATCAATCAATAAACATTTATTAAGCACCTACCATGTGGCACTTGCTGCTGTGTTCAACTTTTCTTGATCCTATTTGAGGTTTTCTTGCTTAAGATAGTAAAGTGGTTTGCCATTTCCTTCCCCAGCTCATTTTACAGATGAAGAAACTGAGGCAAACAGGCTTACATGATTTGCCTGGTGTCACACAGCTAGTAAGTGTCTGAGGCCAGATTTCAACTCAGGAGAATGATTCTTCCTGATTTTAGGTCTAGGCTCTATCCACTGAGCCACCTACCTGTTCACAGTACGTGCCAAACACTGTGGTGCTAAATGATCGGGGTACAAAAAGGCACAAAAGACAGTTCCTACTCTCAAGGAGCTCACACTTGAATGAGGAAACTCATAATCAGCCCCTGACTGAGTAAAGTGTGTTTCGGAGACAGCAGGGGGTTGATTTCTCCTTTTGATATTTCAAACACTTCACATTTTATCTCCAACCTTACCTCTTTCCAAACTTACTGCCCATCAATCTCCTTAATACCCTCTGCTTCCCAGCTAAACTGGTCTTCTTGCTGTTCCTAGTACACAGCATTCCATTTCCTTTCCCTCCTTGTCCCTGCCCAGGTGTACCCCTGTACCTGGCAATTTCTTCCCTTAATCCTCAGTTCAAGTGGTCTTCCTGCATGAGGCCCATCCTTATATCCCCCCAAGTACTCAGTCCCTCTCCCTCACTCAAATTACTGTATATTTATTTTACATATATTTTATAATTCTTTATTTCATTACATATTATTTTCTTCCAATAGAGGGGTAGGGATTGTTTCATTTTTGTCTTTGGGTACCCAGCAGTTAGCACTGTACTTGTTGAATGTTGAATGAAATTGTGGAACAGCTTCCCTTGTAGATCCTTTGTCAAGGGGAGAAGCATAAGCCTCTAATAGACCTGAAGATGTACTATGTTGGCCCTGGGGGCCATCCCCAGAAGGAGAAAGCTCTTGTAACTTCAGAGGCAAAAAAGAAAAGATTGAAGTATGTGTATACAAAGATATGTATGGCATGGAGAGTATATTGGAGGGCTTTAGGTGCCACGTGTGGATCTTAGTGTGGTACAGTGGAAAAGGTCACTGGATTTGGTGTCAGAAGATCTGCATTCAAATCCTACCTCTGTAACCACTATTGTGATCTTCAGGAAGTCACTGCAGCTCTGTAGGTCTCAGTTTTCTCATCTGTAAAATGAAAGAGTTGGACTAGATAGCCCCAAAGTTTCCTTCCAATTCTAAATCTATGTTCCTATGAGATGCGACTGGATGAGGAGGAACCAAGGCTTCTCTTTTTTATTACTTGATATCACCTCAGAGGGACTAGTAATTGAGCCGAGTTATAATCCATTAACCTGGATCAAATTTCAGGCCAATGATGTTGCTGTCACACAATTAATCTCTGTGGTATTTGACTTCCTGTTACCTTGAGTCTGACCTTGCATTCAGATGACCCCAGCTAACCTAAGCCCTTCAAACCCCTGAGGATTTGCTGCTGATTCAATAGTTGGTCCCAGAGACTTAACTCATCATGTCCCTCATTGTTCCTCCAGACTGTTACAATTTGTGGCCAGAAATAGATATTTTCCCCCTTTTCCATGTATCGCTCTATCAGTTTTGTCCTTCCTTTGCAGCACTTCACTGTGCCAGCATTATTAAAGCCAGGGTCTGTGTGGTCTCTCTCACCTGTCTTTGGTGTGGTGAAAACAAGGGATGTTCTGGAATTAGCTCCAACAGATCTAGTGAGAGCCTATTGTTAAAAATCTCAGTATGAGCATTTACAACACTACAAATTAGGGCTTGTTTTATTGTTTTGTTGATTGTCTAGAGTTAGAAAATGTAGATTAAACTTAAAAGTGAGTCCTGTATGTATTTCCTGCCCCTTTTCTCCTCAGCCCAACCAATTGTTACCAGCAAATTCCTGATTTGAAAGAGGACTGTATTTCAAGTCATGGACCCAAGTCAGATTGTATTTGAGTCCCAGTTCTGTTATTTGTACCCTGCATAACTTTTGGCAAATAATTTACCCTCTCTGGGCCTCAATTTCCTCATCTGTAAAATGGGAGGAGAGAGAGTAGATCAGTGGTATCCGGTCCTGGTTGGTTGTTTTCCTTCATGCTCAAAGAGAATCAAAATGACATCACTATGTCAGTGTCAAGGTACCATATGTCAGACTGTGGCTGATCAGACAAGTAAGAGCTTGCAAGGCTCTACCAGAGGTTGGATACAAATAATTCATATAAATATTTGGAGTGGAGATGTCTCCAGATTTGCACAACTATATTTCCTTTGAGTTACTGCAATTCTGCTTTGCTCATAGAGTGCAACACCTTATTTGATGAGGGCATGCCATGCTGGGTGGTCCTATATGCTAGTGTCTCCCATGTCTCATAATAAATTCCAAAGTTCTTCAGAGAGACCTTGAGGGTGGCGTTGTATTGCTTCTTCTGACCTTGTGTAAATTCTCTGTGAAATAGTCTTTTAGGAAAACCAGTGTTTGGCATTCAAACAATATGACTAGGCCATCAGAGTTGTGCTGTGCAGTAGAGTTTGAATGCTTGGCAGTTCAGTTCAAGAAAGGACATCAGTGTTGGGTACCTTGTCCTGCCAGGTGATCTTGAGAATCTTCCTAATTCAAATGGAAGTCATTTAGTTTCCTGGCAGGGCACTGGCATACTGTTCAGGTTTCAGAGGTCAGCACAACAGTTTTGTAGACCTTTAGATTTCCAGGAAACTTAATTTTCTCTCACACTTTCCTTCAGAGCCTCTCCAGCACTGAGCTAGCTCTAGCAGTATGTGTGTCAACTTTATCATCTATGTGTACATCTCTAGAAAGCATACTGTGAAGGGAAATGAACTTATCCACAGCAGTCAAAATTTCTCCGTTTGCTGTACATAATGGTTCTACATATAGATAGTGTTGTGCTGGCTGGTAGAGAAACTTGTTGGTATTGTCAGGCCAAAACTGGCATATGCTGCATAGAATCAACCCCTACTCTGTTGCATCTCAGCCTCAGAGGCTACATTGAGTACACAATCATCTGCAAATAAAAAATCATGCACCATTCTCCTTACACTTTAGTCTTTGTTGAAGGTGCTGATATCATTGAAAATGAAAAAGCATGGGAACAAGCACATAGTCTTGCTTTATTCCACTGGTGACTGGGAAAATGGGAGAGGATTGTCCATTATACACAACCCATGCAAGCATGCTATCTTGAAACTCGTGTAAATACTGCTGAACTTCTTTGGGAAACCAAATTTTGCCGTGATCTTCCCCATGCCCTCATGACTGACAGAATCAAAGGCGTTGGTCATATAGACATACACTATGTACAGACTTCTGTTCTGCACCTAGCTTTTCAGCTGGAGTTGTCAAGCAGCATACACCCTATGGATTGTTCCTCAGCCCTTTCTGAAGTCACACTAACTTTTGGGTATATGACCATCTTCCAGGTGAAGGATCAGCCTGTTAAGGAGGACTCTGGTAAGAATCTTGCCAGAAATGACTAAGAGAGAGACTCCCCTGTGATTGTCACAGGATGACCTATTTCCTTTTCCTTTATAGAGATGAATAGTAGAAGCCTCCTTGAGTTTCTGGTGGGGAGGGGCCTCCTCATCATTTAACCTGGAAGAGTTCAGTCAGCATTTATATGAACAGTGAACCCCCTGCTTTGTAAATCTCAGCTGGAAGAGAATTAGCAGCAGGCATTTTGCCACACAAGAGGAGACTAATGACATTTAAAACCTCTTACTTAGTTGGAAGTTTTGCTAGAGAGGGACTGACTTCATCCGGAGATAGAGTCAGTAGCTTCAGCATTGGTTGATGATGGTCTGTTGAGAAATGTTCAACCCTACTCTCCAGGATTGTGTTCTTATCACTAATAAATGTGGCTCCATCAGCACTGAGTAGTTGAGATGCACCATAGGTCTTTGACCCATAAATAATCTTCAGGCATCATAAAATCCCTTTGGATTGTTACCATCAGCAAAAAAAAATGAATTTCATCTGCCTTCTTACTAAGCCAAGAATCCTGCAAGTTTCTGAGCTTTTTGATAGAATTAAATGCTCTCCTCTTGGAAACAGACGAACTATCCTGCTGGTAAACCCTGTGGAGTTTTCATTTTTCATTTAGCCACTTTTGAATTTCTCCATCATTTTTGTCAAACCAGTCTTGATGTTTTGAGTGCTCTGGCCCTGATGAGTAAATGCTGTGTTGTACATCAAATGTCTGAAAGCTTGTGCTCCTTTTCTGCTCCACTGTTGCTTAACCATATGTTGGCTCAGCCTTCCCTCCAAGTCAGCTACAAATTACTCACCTATGGAGAAGCACTGTAATCTGTTGACACTGAGTCTTCTGGTAGTTGTCTCCCTTTGGTGCCTCTGCTTTTGCTGAATGGGAATGTTTGACTTGGAGAGGATAAGTCTGTGATCAGTCCAGCACTCTGAGCCACACATCACCTTTTGCACTCTCACATCTTTCCTGTCTCTTCTCCTGCCAATGTTTGCTTCGTGGGTACATCCAATAAGTTGTATTGCCTTTAGGTAAATAGTGATGAGAAAGTCATGAGTTGCACAAGTCTTCAATAGTAAGTGATCCTTGCTATTGCTATTTGAATTCATTCCTCCCACGGACTCCCTGCCATATCTAATAGACTGTGCCTACTCTGACTTTAAAGTCACTCAGAATTACAAGTTGCCTTCTTTTGGCACATTGATGATGAGGGTCTCCAGATCTTCATAATTTGTTTTACCTCATCAAGATTAGTCATAGTGGCAGCATATACACCAATGATGGTGGCGTGACACTTTTCTTCAAGTGACAATTACATTGTCATGAGCCTGTTGTTCACTCCTTTTGGGAGGCATATGGATTTGTTGAACAGATAAGATTTGATTGTGAAACCTATGCAGGCTTCATGGTGTTCCTCTTCATGGCAGCCACTTCAGAAAAACATGTATCCAGCTCCAGCTTTGGTAAACTGGCCTTCATTTGCCAGGCTTGTTTTCTCAGGGCTGATATTAGGTGCAATAACTGCTGGCTTCTCTGGCAACAAGGGTTGTTTGGTCTTTTCAGGTCTACTGGATTTCTTGTGGTACATAAGTGCGCATGTACCATGTACCAATGGTGAGTGGAGTCATTTTCGCAAAAGTTTTTGGACATTTTTAATTTGATTTGACCACAGGGTAAGATCCCCACCTGCTACAGTAACCAAGTCAGGGTCAGGTTAGGTGAAGCAGACAATTTTGGGGGAAGTTTTTCTAGCCCCCTTCTCATGCCAGGAGGTAAGCACTGCAGTCCTTTAAAAAGGCAGCTCAGATACCCAAGAGGCTGCCAAATCCCAATGCTGCTTCAGTCCAGTGGAGTGACCCTAGGGCCTGGGCCACCTGTGTGCAAAGCTCCCAGTGTAACTATGCTTTTTACTTGGTCACTTGCCTATCATCACAGGACTTTGAGGTAGGTAAAAATGGTAAAATGGCATTGGTGTTGTCTTTTGACTTGCACATAAATTGGATTTAAGTGAAGCAGAGTTGCTCAAAGTCATTGACCTCATTTTCTCTTCCAGTCATTGGAGTCCAGTGGCAAGACAAAAATCAAGAGGGCAGGAGGTGGCCTGGGATACAGTGGATGACCTTGGCATCTTTCATATCTATCTAACTAAGCTCTAAGCACTCCACAATACCTGCTTCAGCCACCTTCGTGGCCATTGGAACAAATTGTTCTCATCCACCCATTTCATCAAGGGAAGTCTTCTCATGCTTGTGGTAGACACCCTCCTAACTCACCCATACGTTTGAGACCCCTTGCTTCCCCTTAACTTGTTTTTGTGCATCTGCCAGATGGTTTACTGAGGTGTGGCCACTGCACATGCTAGATCTTCTTGGAGCCACAGGTGAGAACTGGGGGCACCAAAAACAGATAAGCAACCGTGAAAAGGGCTCAGCAGCTCTCTCACCAGAGGTGCTAGTCTTCCCTGAACACCCTTACACCCCAGATCAGTGGTGTTGAGCTCAGACAGAAATGGTACCCACTCAACTTTAATAGTGATTCATGTTGGCCGCAAATAACTTAGTTTTAAAATGTTATATTTTTATTTGTATTGTTAAAGATTTTCCAATTACATTTTAATCTGGTTTGAGCTGCACTTGAGAGTCTTGTGGGATACATGCCTGACATGATAACCTCTGAAGTTCCTTTGAGCTCTCAATCTATGTTCCTACATCTAGTTCCCGTAGTATTCTGGAGGAACAGCCTAGCTGGGGCAGCTGGCAATGATGGGGTTCTAGCATGATGATGGAAAGGAGTCAGGTTATAGATAAGCACTAAGCTCAAGGCTAAGGTAATTAAATCAGAAGGTGTACATTGAAGGAAAGAAGACTCTTGGGCAAAGGTGCATGAGGAGTAGGGATTAGAGATCAGAGCCCTTGGGGCAGCAGAGGAGGAAAGAGTACTGGCTCATTTTAGGGGATATAAGTAACATTTAAGAATGTATGAACAGCTCTTGCTACCTCAGCATCAGACAGAACCTTCTACATAATACTTTTTTTTGAAAAAGTACTAATTTTTTTTAAATTAACAAAATCTATTCTCTGGCTCTCTTCTCATTGGAAAAATGAAATAAAGAAAATCAAAACTGTCTTTGTGTTTTTTAGAAAAACAAATTCCTGCATTGATCATGTCTACAAATTTTTTCTTATTCTGCATCTTACTTCTGTCACCAACTTGTCAGGAGGTGGGGAGTACAGCTTTTTCTGATCCTCTCTGTCTATTCATATGAAAGGCCCTGGATTCAAAAAAGAGGCAAGTTACTTTTCATGGACTTAGTTGACTAAGGGAGAAAGGTTATACAATGCAGTTTAATAGCTTCTAATATTCTCCCTTCACCCCCTCCAGTATCTTGTATCAATTTTGTAGGCTCCTATCTATGTCTATATTGTCTCCCTTAGCTAGTCAGCTCCTTGAGATCAGGGACTGAAGTTGCACTTCTGTCTTTGTAACCCCAGGACCTAGCACACTGTGTGACATATGGTAAGCCCTTAAAAAATGTTTGGTGTTTAGTCACTGAACAGGATTATCTGTGTAGTTGCATTTACTAAAGAATCTTGTATAATCTTAACTTATTCAGGGTGATAATTTGATGGAAGAGAAGGAAGTGTCCTGTCTTCTCTGAGACAAGCCCAGGGTCAGTCAGCCTGCCCCATGATGCCAGGTGGGAAACAAATGCCAGTGACCCAGATTGAGTTTGATCTGCTGTTCTGAATATTACCTAATGATGATGCCTTAGTTTGCCTGCATAGTTGGTTACTAGCCCACACCAGACATATGGTCCATCAACAAAATCCCTGGTTACTGGAGGGGGAAAGTCACAAGACTGGTGGTTGGAGAACTGAGGCCCTGTTCCTTACTATGCCCCTGGCCCTGAATATGTGGGACCTGAGAAAAAGTCAAACTAATCTACTGAAACCACAATTTCCTCTCTTGGTAAAATGCTTGCAAACAGAATCAGTCCTCCAGTTAGATGTTTAGTTTAGATGGATTTTATTGTTTTTTAAATGAACATTTTACTGGAATTCTTTTCTTTAAACAACGTTACCACTTCTCAATGGTTCTTCCCCTCACCTCCCCCCATCAGAATCCTCCTTTATAATGAAGAAGCACAGTTAAGTAAAACAAGCCAACATACTAGCCATGTTTAACAATGTCTGCCTCATTCTGTACCTGTACAACCACTCTGTCTGCTTCAGTCTCACTAAAGTCATAATTGGTCACTTTGATCAGAATTCTAATATTTCCCTTCTATTACTTAAGGTCATTGTGCAAATTGTTACTAGCTGATGGACTGGATGCCGGAGAAGTATTCAATTTTGAACAGAACAGAGCCTGATAATGGCAATTCCTATTTGTGGAGGAAGAATAGGATTTCACATTAAGAAGTTCATAGGAATGTGCTTTTTTGGGCGAAAGGAAACTACTAAGGGTACCAGAAAAAGCCTCTTTGTTGATAGAGTGGTTTCAGGGACTTGATGACTCACTCCTTTGTGACAGGGACTCACCATGAAGAAGCAGTTTCATGAAAACTTTCATGAGTGAAATTATGCTTTTTGCCTTAGATTACAATGTTCATTTTCGGTATTCACTAGTTTGCTTCTTATGGTTGCATGTGAGTTGTTTTTTGAGTTGGAATTTTGATTTTTTAAAATTTTTTATTCTACATTAGAGCTTTTAAGTCAATTTCCAGGCCCAGTAACTGCTTATTTACCTTATGTGGATGAGCAGGAAGTATTCTTGTTAAGAAAATTTTCCAGATCATTCATTCATTCATTCAACAAGCATTTATTAAGCACTTACTATGTACAGGCACTGTTAAACACTGGGGACCAATGAAGGCAAAACCAGTCTCTATAAGTGGTCACTCTGGATACTCAAGTTACTTTAACTTTTTATTTTTGATGAAAGTATTCCCAAACTAAATTGTACAACCCTTCTCCATTAGTTAACTGAATATATGGAAAGTAATTTGCCTTTCTTTTGGACTCAGGGCCTTTCACATGAATAGTGAGCCACAGTGTTATAGAGGTGAAAGGGCTGGAGGACTTCAGACCTGACTCCAAATCAGGTGCTTGTTCTTGTTCAATGGCCATAAAAAACTTTACATGGTCTCAACCATCTGGTCTGTGCTCGTGATTCCCACCCAGATATCTAACTTTAGGCCTGATTATTTCTCTAGGCTTCAGTTCTAAGTTCCTGATGACCTGCTGTGCATTTCGACCTGTCTATCCCAGTGGTACCTTAAACTTAACATATCCAAAATTGAAATCATCTTCCCCCCAAAACACCCACTTCTTTTGACTTCCCTATTCCTTTCAATACAGGATATCTCAGAAGTCTCAGTGTGGTTTTAAGCTGTATTGTGGTTGTGAGTTCCTTGAGAATAGGGGCTGTCTTTTGTCTTTCTTTGTATCACCAGTGCTTTTCACATTTTCTTGGCACATACAGTTATCTATTCCACATGGGGGGAGGGGTGGGGGAATTAGGAGTGTGGCACCCCTAGAGCTGGAAAATCCCCTTAAAAATTTTGGCTATCCCTTCTTAAGAGAAAAAGTCTGATTTTTTTTCTTTTTCTTATTTATAGTAACTTATTGTAAAAATTAGGTTGATATTATATAATACTATACATATATTTTATGCATTTCTGAGTTTGTAAACTTTTTCTGCATTGTTTCCTGGTCTTCACATGTTTGACTTCCACAAAACTCCCCTAAAATTCCCATTTAATTTCTTAATTAAGACCCAAGATGTATTGAAACCGAGATGAGGAAAGTCTCAATGTGGAAAGTATAACTAAGTACTCTCTTGCTCAAAACTTTTAATGGCTCCTCAGTAACTAGTCCAAAATCCTTAGTCTGGCATTCAAATCCTCCACAAAAGGCTCCAACCTACAATTCTAAACCCAACTTGTACTGATACCTACTGAGCCCTCTACTTCAGCCAAATCTATGTCTTTGCTGTTCCTAGAACATCTCCTTAGTTTCTTGCCTCTTTGCTTTTGCTCATACCATCCTCTCTTTGTGGAATGCTTCCCCCTTTCTCCCATGTCCATTTATGGATACTTCATCCATCCTCAGAGAGGCCACATGGTGAAGAGCAGGGATAGGGAATCTTCTGCCGTGAAGCCACATGTGGCCCTCTAGGTCCTTAAGTGTAGTCTTTTGACTGAATCCAAACAACACAGAAGAAATCCCTTAACAAAAGGATTTGTTCTGTAAAATTTGGACTCAGTCAAAAGGCCACATTCAAGGATGTAGAAGGCCAAAGGTGGCCTTGAAGCCACAGGTTCCCCACCTCTGGTGTAGAGGTTCATGGGTAGAGGGAGAAGAGCATTATCTTCATGTCAAGATGTCATCTCTGGCACAGAATGGCTATGTGAATGGCACAGACAAGTCACTTACCCTCTCCATGATCCTTCCCTGTGGTGGCTAAATTCCTTGAATACACCATTTACAAGAGGTTCCTCCATGTCCTCTTCTCTCACTCTTTCCTTAGCACTCACTCTTTTTCTCTCAGCAGTGTGGCTTCAGCCTTATCATTCAACTGAAACTGCCCTGTCCAGAGTTACCAATTATCTCTAAGTTACAAAATCTGATGGCATTTTCTGTCCTCATTCTCCTCGACTTCTCTGTAGCCTTTGACACGGTGCATCACTCTCTTCTGCTTGATGCTCTTTTCTCTCTATGTTTGACAATGCTCTTTCCTGGTTTTCCTCCTACTTGTCTGACTCATCTTCTCTATCTCTTTTGCTGGTTCTTCATCCATATCATGCCCACTAATATAGTGAGTCCCCCAAGGTGATGTCCTGGGCCCTTTTCTCTTCTTCCTCTATGCTGTTTCACTTGATGATCTGATCAGTTCCCGTGGTTTTAATTATCATCTCTATGCAGATGACCCTCAGATCCACTTGTCTAGACCTAAACTCTTCTGACGGTCTCCTGTCTCCAACTGCTTTTTAGACATCTCTAAATGGATGTCTTTTACCTTCTGCAGTTTATTGTCTTAGAGAGTCTAGAAGTCAATTAGCATTAATTAAGTGTCCATCATATGCCAGGAGCTGCACAAACCCTAAAGATACCAAGAAAGGCAAAACAAACAACAACAAATACCAGTCCCTAGGAGCAGTCTAGTGGAGGCAACAACATGTAAACTACTGTGGACAAGCAATACAGATACAGGCTAAATTGGGAGAAGGTACTAAGATTCAGGAGGATTGGGAAAGGCTTCTTGCACAAGATGTGACTTTGAAGGAATCCAGGGAAGGTAAAGAGGCAGGGCATTCCAGCATTCCAGGGACGGGGGATAGCCAGTGAAAGTAACTCAGAGTCATTGGATTGTAAAGTATGTGGAAGGTCTGAGAAGATGGAAAAGGTAGGAAGGGGCCAGGTTATAAAGAGTTTTGAAAGCCAAACAGAGGATTTTATATTGGATCCTGAAGGTGACAGGGCACGACTGAAATTTATTGAATAGGGAGAGGGGGTGGGGGACATAGTTAGACCTTAGATTTAGGAAGACCAGTTTGCCAGCTAAATGGAGATCGAACTGGAGTAGAGAGAGACTTGAGGTAGGGACAAACAACCCGAAGGCCATTGCAATAGTCCAGGGGTGAGGTAATGGCCTGCACCAGGTCTGTGATAGTGTTAGAGAAGAGAAGGGAGAATATACAGAGAGTTGTTTTGAAGGTAGAAACTACAGGACTTGACCATTGATTGGGTATTGGGAGTATTGGTGGGGGGAGGGGGTATTGAGAGAAAGTGAAGAGTAGAGGATGATACCTCAGTTTCAATTAAGAAGATGGTGGTGCCCTTGTTTGAGGGGTATAGAGTAGGGACAAGACATCCAGTTGGGTATGTCTAAAAGGCATACTCCAGACCTTGTAGTTCCTAGTGTTAGGGCTACCTAACAAAATATGGACATAGGAGAAGTTGGATTAGATATTTAGGTGGCAGAATGGTTAGATTGGGCTTGAAAGCAGGAAAATTTAGGTTCAGACATTGCCTTTGACACTGAATAACCCAGTGACCCTGAGCAAGTCACTTCATTTTTCTCAGCTTCAATTTCCTCATCTACAAAATGAAGGGGGTTGGATTTGATGGGGCCTCTAAGGTCTCCTCCTGTGTCTCACTGGTGATTCTTCAAGACCCAACTCAAAAACATAACCATGGAGCCAGAATTCTCATAGTAATTTTTTTTAATCCTCACAGTACCTTGGATATAATAGTTGCCCAGCAAATGTCATATTGCTCTGATGGTCAGCTGTACTCTTAAAGAGATCTCTTTGAAAGGAAATACACATGCATGCGTATTATTTTGACCAGCAAAACACCTCTTCTTCTTCCATGTGCCCTGGATGCATATACATGTTTCCTTTCTGCATATTTCACATGCATGATTCCTAAAAGTGCTCACTCTTCCCAGTGATAGGCATATTTTTGGGAGAATGTGCCCCAACTTTGTAGGGGAAAGGTTCTGTTTTTATGTTTCTCGCTTACTATTGATTAAATGCCCTTGTGAATTAATTGTGTGTACTGGCTGAAGGAGGAAAAACGTTAGCATGTGGGGGAGGCATATCAGAGAAAGCTAAAGTGCTAGTCTTGGGGTCAGAAAGAACTGTGTTGACTTCTTGGATATATTCTAGCTATGGCACCTTAGTTCCTCGGTTTCCTCATCTATAAAATGGAAAAGATAACAGCCTTTACTTCATAAGTTTATTGTGATGGGTAACTATTTGTACAGTGATTTGCAAACTTTGACCCTATACAAATATTAATTCTAGCCTATATTTAGGTTTTAGGAAGCAGATTTTGGGGAAATGTGTGGCATATTTTTGTACCAATATGATATACTTGCAGAGAAACCACATTGGGAAGGAGCCTAGCATGTGGTCTGTATGTCCAAAGAAAATAACTCCTTCACTAAGTATAGCCACTGTGGATGAGATCTGAACCAAATTACCCTGTTCTCCAAATGTAACAGAAGGGTCGGCCAGGAATACAAGGCTGAAAATCGGTGTTACAGTTCTATTTCTAACTGTGTGAACTGTTAATACAAATGTAATAGGTGTGATTTCCAAATTTATTTTCCTTTGAAATATTGGGAAATTGCCCATGTCTCCCCTCTGCTTGTCTTCTCTTCCTGTATTTCTGCTGGAATCAGCCTTGGCTGCTCCAGGCTCAAGAGACCCAACTAGGTCCAGGTCCCAGAGTGGGAATGTCTTGTAGTTAGGCTGGTAGAAGGGGCTTGTTCTATGGAGAAAGCCTGCGTCCCATCTTTGGCAGCCCGATCAACAGGGAAGCAGAAGCCCAGCCCCTAGCCGGGCTTCCATCCAAGTTTCAATCTGTGGGAAGAGGTCACTCACTGTCTCTGCCTCTTTCCTTCTGCACAGCAATCTGAGGTCCGACTCCTCCATTTTAATACAAAGTCTGGGCCTTCCTCATGGGTTGACTTCCCTTGCTATGATCCTTGAGTAATTCTCCTCACAGACCATGGTCTCAGACCACTGCAGATGGACAGCCTGAACAAACAAGGGACAGTCACTCAGGGAAGGGATTTATCTTCTTATGGCAGCTATGTGCTGTGATGGAGACTGCCAAGCTACTCCCACCCTCTTCACAGGCCTTATCAATCACACCTCTAATTCTCTCAATTCGGGTGTTCCATGAAGATAATCTCTCGCCAAACTCTTCTGCTAGGGTTGTGTGTGAAGGGGAGGGATTGGTGGACAGGATGTTTATTATTTATTAGGAGTACTTAAGCCCATGGGAGAGGAGGGGTGAAGTCTTTTGGGGAGATATATTCTAAAGAGTTAGAGTCCTGGGAACTCTTTTCAGTCTGGCTTTTTTGTGTTCCCCATTGAGAAATTTGTTCTTGGCCCTTTGAGGGCCTTGGGGCTCTCTCATTTGGCAAAATTTCCCTCTAAAATACAACCAGGGAACCAGGCCCGTAGAAAGGAGAAGTAGAAGAAGAATGTGGGAACACACTTGGTCAGAGTACACAGAATCAAGTAACAAATCAATAAGTGTAGTCCAAAGATCAGATCAGACACATGGAAGTAAAAATAGTCCTTATCTTGAGGGTACTTTAAAAAAATTAAATATTTTTTCATATCTTTTGCTTGTATGTGACCTACATTTCCCCAAACATCCATTCCCCAGAAAGCCATTCCATCTAACAAAACATTTAGAAAAGATGAAAAAGAAGTTCAGCAAAAACCAACCAACACAACAAGAAAATGTAACACTGCATGCAGTGTTCCACACCCATAGTCCTCCACCTCTCCAAAGATGTGTAGGGATGGCACCTTCTGAAGAGGACCTGTAACTTTACTTTGCAAGTATTTTTATATTCCATACAGCAAACATTAAAAATAGTGTAGTTTATATTAGCATGGCTGTGTATCCAGTAGAAGAATGGACATAGAGCAGTAGGAGCAACTTCATTTTATAGATGAGACTGAGGCCCTGAGAAGTGAGTGATTTGTCCACCATCCCAAAGACCCTTCTTTGTATGCCTGGCATTCAGCACAGTGCCCAGTACAGAGTAGGACCTTAACACCTGCTTATTGACTAACTGAATGATCTAACTCTCAATCTCAAGTGATATTCTGGCATCCATTCTGCTACTCACTATCACCTGTGCCAGCCCGTATCACTTCATGCCTGGATTATTGCTACAGCTGACCTACTGGCTGGTATCTCTGCTATAAGTCTTTTCCTACTCCAGGTCATCAAAATGATTTTCCTAAAGTGCAGGTCTGACCATGTCACTCCTCTACTCAAAATACTCCAGTGGCTTCCTATCACCTCCAAGGTCAAATATAAAACCCTCATTTGTTCAAAGCCCTTCATATCTTCCTTCCCTCCCACCAACAGCATCTCTAGAGGCAGCTAGCATGCTGGGCCTGGAGTCATGAAGACCTGAGTTCAAATCTGGCCTTAGACTCTTCCTTAGCTGTGTGACCCTAGGTAAGTTGCTTAACCTTTGTTTCCCCAACTGTAAAAAAGGGGTAATAAAAGCATCCACCTTGAAGGGGTGTTGTGATGATGATAGCACAGTGCCTGGTACACAGCAGGTGCCATATAAATGCTTATTTCCTTCCACTCTGTGATCCAGTGATCCTGGCTTCCTTGCTGTTCCTCACATGTAACCCTCTAAAAGTTGACTGAGTATTTTCACTGGCTGTCCCCACTGCCTGGAGCCTTTTTCTTTATTTCTGCTTCCTGGTTTCCCTGGTTCCTTCAGGTCTCAGGCAAAGTCCCTTCTGCAAGAAGCCTTTACCAGACTTTCTGAATTTTAGCACCTTCCCTCAGAGACTACCTCCAACTCATCCTGTCTAATTGGTTTTACAGAACGCATTATCTGCTCCATTAGACTGTGAGTTCCTTGTGAGAATGGACTGATTTTTTTGGCCTTTCTTTGTATGTTCAGTTCTTAGCACAGTGCCTGGAACATAGTATTTGCTTAAAAAACACTTCTGGTTTTAAATCTGTCAGATGAGGAACTTCAAATGCTAAACTAAGAAATGTATATTCTATCCTAGAGGCAATAGGGAACCACTGGAAGTTCTTTGGGGAAAAGAGTGGCATAGTCTGACTTGTGGCTTGTTTTGGCAGCTTAGATTGGAGAGGGAAGCGACTGAAAGGAGATTATTGCAATGACTCAGAGGACAGGAGTCTGAACTAAGGAAGTAGCCGTGTGAATAGAGAGGAGAGGGGTTGGATTCCAGAGATTTTGTTGGGGTAGAATTGGCAAATCTTGATGACGGGTTGGATATGGAGAGATTAGGGAGAGAAAAGTCAAGGAGGAGATTGAGATTTTAAACCTTAGTGACTGGAAGGATAGCGGTCCCCTCAACACCTCCCTCACCTAATCTCCATCCCCACAGTTTGCTAGAAGAGTCTACAACAGCTGAATATTAATTAGACTGACTCCCTTCTTCGTCTCTTTTCCTTCACCTTACTTTCCACGCTGCTGCAACAACTTTGCTGATTTTAATGGGAGGAATGTTTGCTTCTGGGAATTCCTGACTCCTGAACTCTAAGGAGGAAACACAGGAGGAAAAAAAAATCTGAAAACTCATGGAACCATTGGTACTTGGAGAGGGACTATTTGTTGACAGGGAGCATTAAGGGCTTACCTCCTTTTAGGAGAAGGACAGGGACTAGGTACAGATGGTTAGAAATGAGAGAATATGATTTTATGGAGAGAGGTAGAAACAAGGCTAACTTGTGTCTAGGAGAGAAACACATTGTCTCTCTGGGCCTCTGGGAGGGAGATCATAGGATTATATAGTGTTGATTTAGAGCTGGAAGAGACCTGAGGGCACTCCCCGAATTTTATGGCTGTGGAACTGAGGCCCAGCAAGGCAAAGTCCCTTCCTTGTCTCACGAAGGTATAGATAGTATCAGAGGTGAGATATGAAACCTAGTTCTTGGCTACAAATACAGCATTGTTTCCATCACAGCAGAAGATGAGGAGAGAGGAGCAGTGGTCAGAGAATGGTAGGTGTAGAATTTGAAAGGGAAAAGAGCTTATCTAGTCCAGCATCTTCATTTTGCAAATGAGGAAATTGAGGCCTAAAGAGGTTAAGAGATTTGATCAAGGTCACAGAATCAAAGAACAAGATTTACTAAGTGCCAAGCACTCTGATACATGCTGAATATAAAATTTGGCAAGAGCCAAACTGTCCCAGCCTTCAGAGACATTATATTAGGGGCATTGGTGGGCACAATACAGGGACACAGAGATAATTAATTATAAGAGATATACAACATGAATACAAATACTCTCTATGAGTACTAGCAACAGGTTGTTGTTGTGTTCATCCTTCGTTGCAGAAGAAGACCAGGCCATCAGAAAAATAATGACATGACTTGCACTTGACTTTGTTTTGAGTGAGGGAGAACTGTGCAGGTCACCAGCTTCACTTTCTCCTCCACAGCCATCTGGATCCAGTGACCAGATATTCATCAGGAGGACTGGAGATGACTCAGGATGTACTGGGAGACCTTGGCCTCTTGAGGCCAAGGTCTATGCAAGTACTCATAGGAAAGGTCCTTCGAAGGAGGTGGCATTTGACATCTGGGCAGCCTGGGCAAAGGCAAGAGTTAGAATGTTACGTACCCTGAACAGATAGACTGCGATTAGATTGTGAAGGGCTTTACATGTCAGGGGGGTTGTATTTTATCCAACAGGCAGTGGGGAGACACTGAAGCTTTAGGGGATGACTATTCCTACCATTTAGGAACACCAATTTGGTAACTGGGGAGAATGGATTGCAGCGGGAAGAAACTACTAGGTGAAGGGAAGCCCTCTAAGAAGCAGGATATTTCAGCACTTCTGGCAAGAGGTCACAGTGAGTAAAGGGGTGAAGCTAGAATTCCACTGCACCAAGATGCCAAAATGAACCAGGAAGAACTTTGAAATATTTTCAGGAAAAAAAAAACTTAATTTAAAAAAGAACTTTTTAAGAACAAAATTTTAAGTGGTTAAGACTTAGACAACAAGCATTCTAATAAGAGGTTAGGCAGGGAGACAGGAGAGCAGGTTTTCCTTTCCTCTAAAATGCCCTTCTGGGAGGAAAAAGGCAGGGCTCTGGGTGAGACAGTCACTTGCCCACAGGGAGACAAAACAGCAATCATAATATTGGCTTGCATTCCCGCACTGCTGGTAGTGAGTGAATACACCCTGAACAGGAAGACTATGGAGTGAGCAGGGGGAGTGGAGCTTGAGTGGCAGATGAGTGCTCTCTGCACAGCTTATTCGGTCACTTGGGTTGCTCTTGCAAAATGTTTTTTTCTGGTTCCCCTGCACTGGGCTGCTCTCCCAGCCGCTTCAAGCCTCTGCAAGGAAACAGGCTGATTTCCCACCCAGGAAGGGGGGAGGGGAGGAGGAGGACTAGGGAGGAGCCCCGGGAGGAAGCTTTGGAGGTTGTAACTGGGCTGATTTCCTGGAAAAGGCAAGAAGAGCCAGCCTCAGCTGTTTTAGGGGGCGCTGTGCAGGTCAGGCGGGCTCACCTGCGGGCACAACTTGGGCACCCGGCGGTTAGAGGGCCGAGGAGGGGGCAGGGCAGGTCAGCCAGCCTCCTGCATTGTGCCAGCTTCTAGACTTTTCCTTCCCAGGCCTGGCGGGCAGGTGCCCGGGACCGCTAACTAAATAGTCGAGATCCAGAAGGCAAAGCCACAGTATAAAGGGCGATGGTCAGTCCGGGCGCCTTCCGGCCTCCTGCCCTCAGCACGGCCAGCAGGGAGATATGCCTAGAGAGGGGCGGACGGGGCACCGAGGCCGGGCTTTGGCTGATGACCATCCCCGCAGATCGGGGCAGGGAAGGGACGGGGCAGAGCCTCTCCGGGATGCCAGGGCCCGGCCAGTCCCGTGGGCCCAGGCCCAGAAGTGAGCGGCCTAAGGTCGCACGGCCAGAGAGGGCCCAAGCCTCGAGCCGTCACCACCTCTCCGCGGGCCTCAGTTTCCCCATCTGTAAAATGCCGGGGAGGACCCAGGGGACCTCGGGACCCCCTCCCGCCACGCTGCCCATCTGGTTTCCGGGGGAGCCGCCACCCCCGCGCCCCACGGCCGCCCACCCGGGCCGGGCGCCACCGGCCGCAGTTTCGGTTTCTTGCAAAGCCGGCTCGGACCGCGAAATCGAGGAGTTTCCGGGAACTAGGCAGGCAGAGCCAAGGCCGGCTCGGCGCGGCCCCGGGCGGGGCGAGGGGGCGGGGCGGGGGCCGCCTCTCCGCGGGGTGTGGGGGAGCGCTGGGGTCAAGGGCAGCTGGCGTGGGGGAGTCCCGGCCTGAGTCAGGGTCCCGGCGGGCGCGCAGGACTCCAGAGGCTGGAAGTTCCAAGGGGGAAAACCGGCCCTGGAAAAGCCCGGCCGGAGCACCCCGGTCTTCCCTCTTCCCCCCCCCCCCCCCGCCAAGGTTCCGCGTGCCCGGGCCTGGAAGGCCACGGCCGGAGGGCTCCCCAGGGCCCAGGCTGCGGGCAGGAGGCTCGCAGCGCCCCCAGGCGGCCGGTGGCGGGAGTGCCACTGAGCCTGAGCAAGGGAGGGGAGGGGGGAGAGGAAGAGGAGGGAGATGGGGAGGGGGGAAAGAAAGAGAGGAGGATAAAGAAGCGCAGAGGAGAGGGACAAGAGGGGGAGGGGAAGGAGGACAGAGGTAAGGGGAAAGGAGGGGTTGAAGAATGTAAAACCCCAAACGGCCCAGCCCTGAGTCCCTCCGTCCGAGGGGAGAACGATTAAGAGAAGTCCAGCTGGGCCAGGATACTGACCTAATCCAGTAGACTTCGTATAGGATGTTCTTTTAGATCGTTTAGAGTTTGAGTTTGACTATCCAGCCCGGTCCTCTCCCAGAGCCTTAGTTTACCTGTGGCAGGGACTCTGGGAATCTCTCCCCTTTTGATTAGAGGTTGGTGGGGGAGCAGCTGCGGGGGAGCTGCCTTTCATGGGCAGCCCTGATGCCCAGACTAAGGAGGTGGGAGGACAGAAAGGGAGTTAGCTGCAGCGCTTGTCCCAGCGCAGCCGGAGGAGGGACTGCCGCTTAGCTTACGGGAGTTTTTCCCCTCAAAAGGTATCTGACCTGCCCTGGGGACTCTAACTCTGGCTTAGCTTCCTTGGTCCAAGTACAAAAGCCCGAGGATGAGGGGTCAGGGGCTCCTCCCTCAGGACTGACAACAAGCTTCTAACTTGTCCGCAAGCGTGGTGGACACAAAGGCAAGGATGCTGCGCCCAACTGAAAGCCAATGCTATAACCGGTCCTGAATAGCCTTTCCTGATACAGTCAAGTGAACTTGCTTTTATTAATTCGTAGGGCAACTTAGGTCCCCTCCTCATGGGGATACCTTAGGATACTGGGCTGATTGGTACCAAGAAAAGCACTGGACTCTATTTGCATCAAACTTCCCAACTTCAGCAAGGCTATTCTGATACAAATACTGTCAATTACCACCGGTTGTTACAGGCTTATCTTCAGGATTATAACTGAAATGAAATGAGACATCCACAGCCCATCTAAGATGCACAAAAGGATCTGAAGCCGTAGCCTGGAAAAGACGCAGAACATGCATTGATTCAGGGGAGTACAGCTTCCCTGTCTCTCTGTGCTGGCCATGCTGGTGTACTGGTCAAGCTGGAAGAAGAGTAACTCTTGTTTGTTCCTGGGCTGGCTTCTGTACTTAAGTCACCAGGAAGATACTTCTCTGTAGAATTAGTGCCCTGAGGCAACTAAATTTCCTCTCTTTCCCCTCTTCCACTTAATAATATTTTATTTTTTCTAATTACATGTAAAGATGATTTTCAGCTTCCACTTTTATAAGATTTTGAGTTGTAATTTTTTCTCCCTCCTTCCCACTTCTCTCCCTCCCCAAGACAGAAAGCAATCTGATATAAGTTATACATGTACGATCATATTAGACATATTTCCACATTAGTCATGTTGTGAAAGAAGAATCAGAACAAAAGGGGAAAACCACAACAAAGAAAAAAAGAGAAAATAGTATGCTTCAATCTACATTCAGACTCCATAGTTCTTCCTCTGGATGTGGATAGCATTTTTTATCACGAGTCTTTTGGAATTGTCTTGGATCATTGTATTGCTGAGAAGAGCTAAGTCTATCAAAGTTGATCATTGCCCAATGCTGCTGTTACTGTGAACAACGTTCTATTTCTGTTCCGTCAGCATCAGTTCATATAAGTCTTTCCAGGTTTTTCTGAAATCTGCTTGCTCATTATTTCTTGTAGAACAATAGTATTCCATTCCATACATATACCACAACTTGTTCAGTCATTCCCCAATTAATGGGCATCCCTCAATTTCCAATTCTTTGCCACCACAAAAAGAACGGCTATAAATATTTTTGTACATGTGAATCCTTTTCCCTTTTTTATGATCTCTTTGGGATACAGATCTAGTAGTGGTATTGCTGGATCAAAGGGTCTGTGCATATTTTATGGCATGGTTCCAAATGAGCCAACTAAATTTGGGCATAGTTCCAAAATGAACCAACTAAATTTTGGTGATGGATTCTAATACCCTTTAATGAAAAACTAGCCTAGTCCATTAGTTACTTTTCTAACCATAAAAGCTATTTTTTTCCTAAAAAGGAAGTGAAACCATCCTCTAGACTTAATTGACCCATGGAACTTGGGTCATTGAAGTAGATTCTTGCTACTAGGAAGTCAGGCCACAAGGAGATAGGAATTGGTCTCCTTAAGCTTGACTGGTTCTCAAACATAGCCATATAGAGGAAGAGAAGCTGTACCCAATGCAATTAATGCTGTATCTTTGCTGAATAGTTTTTCCATGCTAGGGCTAAGTAAGTTTCTTTTTGTTAACTCTTAGATGGTCTACGACTGTTCTGTTTTGTACCAATTCAGGGCCTAAAATCAAAGCATCCTGAGGCTAGCCTTGCCTGACATGCCCAAAACCAAGTGGGAAGTAATGATGTCAGTAATAGGAATGTTGCATAGGGACTGGGGGAGAACGAAGTAAACAGCTGCCATTGGTGAGTCATTTTATAGAGGATAATACAGACTAGTTGGAGGCCTTCTGGGTTCTCCCCATTATTTGACTCTCATTCTGCATCAAAAGTAGGGGAACACCTATGGCAGAAGAGTTGCGTAAAACATTATACAGAGCTTCTTGTATGGAGGAATGACTCTCAAGCCCTCTCACCTTTCTGAAAGTCCTATGCAGGTTAGGACTGTGTAAATCATGAGGCCTGCACAGACCCCAGAGAGACCAGCTGGTCTACTGTAAAGGGGTCTTTTTGACTCTGGGCTTAGAGATGAGTTCTTTTACCTTGTTCAAGAGTCCCAATCCAAGGTAATATTGTAAATTACATGGACTACACAGGTAATGGGGTCAAGGAGTTTCAGTACATGGAAGAGGAATCTCTTGATTTGCTTGAATGTGAGTCATTTCTGTTCATTTACTGTTAACCTAATAATAGCATTTTCAAAGGACTTTAAAGATTTGTAAATCACTTTACAAATACATTTTATCCTCACAAAAATCCTGGGTAGCATGTGTGATTGTTATCCCCATTTTACAGATGAAGAGACTGAGGCAGAGTGAGCCAGAGGGCTTGTATGGAAGAATGCTGATCGTTGAAGTTCTAGGTCCCACTGGGCAGGGGCAAAAGGTGTCTCCAAAGCATCCCTAAGTTTTTGTGTCTAGAAGGAGCCTCAGACACAAAGGTTGCCTAAGTAAGAAGTAGCAAAACTAGGAACTCTCCAGAGCCTGTTGTTCTCTCCCCTCCGACACCATGTTCTCTTTCTGGCTCATTTGAAAGAACATTCCGAATGTATATTAGAGCGGTTGTGGTTTGCATATGTTACTATGCTAACTAGCTTGAATCAGAACTCAGAATACTTTAAAAACCTCAACCTCACCCTGATGGAATCCTAATAAAGCTGTCCCCAGCTCCAGTATTCTAACTTCCTTATGGGCCTGACTGAACAGCAGACATGTCCTGATTTAGCTGCACAATCTGGTTTTAAGCACACCTCTGCTCCCCAGACTCAATCATAGGCCTCACTGAACAGCAGATCCACTGTCTTTATCTACACACTGCTCCCTGCCCTCCTCTCCAACTCAGTATCTTAATTTCCTCATATATGCCTCATTGCTTCATTAGAACAGCAAGTGTGTCCATGAACTCATGCCCCACTAGAACAACCGGTGTGTCCATGTAATAGAATCCCAGCCACTGCCTCTAGCTAGCCACTGACCTCAGATCTGTTCCTCATATTCCTCACAGAAACAACAGGTGTGTCCATGTACTCAACCACAGCCACATCTGTCTAATCTCAGACAGGACCACAATAGTCAGCTAATCAGAAAGCAGCACCATCAGGATTCACAAGTGGGATGTGGACCCTAAAACAATAGAAGGGACTTTTTCTAAGTACGCACCTGTGCAGTAATAGCAAAAGCTATCCTTTAGGTGAACTTGTGACATAGAGAGGCTTATTATCATACTCCCACCAGTGGGTTTTTCTGTATGCATTGTGGATAATCATATGCACAGTTCCACTGAGGCAGGGACCCCTATTACCTATTCCCTTGACAAATCCTTTCTGCCTTTTTAATATTCATATATTCTGTTATGTAATTGCATCTTTTGCCCCCAAAAAAGTCCCCATCTTTCCCTGACAAGTTGTCAGTTCCTCTTGGAACTCAGGCCCCTAGAGAGTGTAATCTTCAATAAATGTCTTTGCTTGCATTAGAGATGGTCTGAATATGTGAATTCTTTCAACATAACCCCCATAACACACCATGAAACCCCAACAGCCCAGTAAACAACAAAACCAGATAGCCTTCTCCTTTCCCAATCCCTCTTAATTCCATTGCCTTCCTTCTGTTAATCATTTCCCCTTCCTCCTGTATATAGCTGTTTGCTTGTCATCTCCCTCATCTGATTGTGAACTCCTTGAGGACAGGGATTGTCTTTTGGCTCTTTTTATATCCACAGTGGTTAGCACAGTGACTGACACATAGTAAGCGCTTAATAAATGATTATTGACTGAGTATAAGGCTCATACAAGGTCTGGGTACAAGGGACCAAGGCAGCTAAGCTCTTGTCAAATGTTATCTTGCATTTGCTCGCAACAACTTCCTGGGTAATTTATGAAGGTACTTTTAGCTCCATTTTAAATATGGAGATACTGAGAAAAGTAAAGTAATGCTTATTTAGCCATATATATACATACATACATACATACATACATACATATATATATATATGTATATATATATACATATATATATATATATATATATATATGTACAGTCCCCAAATCTTACTTTCTCTGATGCATTTTTTTAATCCATTTACTGAAGGTCAAATACAAAGATTTATTCTGGGAGAGATAGAAAGGAAGGAAATGAATAAGCACTTATATAGCACCTGCTATATGCTTGTTTATTGTGTTTGTCCCTCATTTTCAAAGAGGATCATGACATCATGGAAATGACATGACTTGCAGTTGACTTTGATTTGAGTAAGATAGGGCTATAGTCACCAGCCTCACTTTCTCCTCCTGAGCCATCTGGATGCAGTGACCAGATATTCATCAGGATGACTGGAGATGGCCCAGGATGCAATGGGAGACCCTTGCCCTTTTAGGCTAAGGCTTTTCAGGTACTCACTTAAAGTGAGGTAATGCCCATTCAGGAAATAGGCCTTGCCTCTTGTAAATCCTTCTGGTCTTGATCCTTTTTATAGGAAGTTCATTTATGGCCTGTTCAATTTCTTTTTCTAAAATATTTAGGTATTCTAATTCCTCTTCTGTACAACTAGGCACTTATAGTTTTGTAAGTACTCTTCCATTTCACTTAAATTGTTAAATTTATTGGCATATAATTGGGCAAAGTAACTCCTAGTAATTACTCTGATTTTATCCTCAGTGTATATTTGCTCTTTTCACTTTTCACACTAACAACTTGGTTCTCTCCTCTCTTTTTAAAAATCATATTAACCATTGGTTTACCTTTTTATTATCTTTTCATAATTTTGAGCTCCAAATTCTTCCCTCTCCTCCCTCCATTGAGAAGATAAGCAATTTGACATAGGATAATCACTCAAAACACAATTGAAGGGTTGTGTCAAGTGTGAAATA
Source organism: Potorous gilbertii (assembly GCA_028658325.1). Lineage (NCBI taxonomy): Eukaryota > Metazoa > Chordata > Mammalia > Diprotodontia > Potoroidae > Potorous > Potorous gilbertii. Next base: position 415,490,646 of record CM053769.1, read on the forward strand.
AAATGAGATAATATTTATAAAAATGCCTAGGAAAATTGATATCTCTGAATACTTATATCAGTAAAATAGAGAAAAAGCAAATCAATGAATTGTGTATGCAATTTAAAAAACTAGAAGAATAAATTAAAAATCTCCAGCTAAACACTACATTGAAAATCCTAAAAATTAAAGGTGACATTAATAAAATTAATAAAATTGAATGTTAAAAAATCCATTGAATTAATAAATAATGCTATGAAAAGACAATAAAAAAGATAAACCATTGGTTAATATGATTTTTAAAAGTATTCAGAGATACAAATTTTCTTAGGCACTTTTACAAATATTATCTCATTTGATTTGATAGTTGACATAACCCTTCAAGTGTGTTTTGCATGGATTATCCATGTATAACTTATATCAAATTGCTTGTCTTCTCAATGGAGGGAGGAGAGGAAGAGAATTTGGAACTCAGAGTCTGAAAAAAAAGAATTTTAAAATTGTTTTTACATGTAATTGGGGAAAATTAAATATTAAATAAGATTTTAAAAAATCCTTCAAGGTAGGTGCTATTATTACTCCATTTTACAGTTGAGGAAACTGAGATAGATGTAAGTGACTAGGTCACACAGCTAGTAAGTGTGTGAGTCCAGATAGAAAGATAAATAGATGGACAAATTAAGATTCCTTCATTTTCCTTGTAGAGCTTGCAGCCTAGAACACACATCCACAAGTCTGTGATACAAAATAGAAAACCAGTGTGTGAATGAAATAGTAACCCAGGCTTTCACAATATATAGATAGGACAAATCACTTTTGACAGAGGAGATAAGGGGAGATTAACAAGATCTTGTTCTACCATGAATCCCAAATCTATTTCTGAAGACAGAAAGAAGAAATGGATGGGAAATCGGACTGTCAAGAATTTCCAATTATTATTTGTATTTTGTATATTCCTATATTTGCATATTCCTTTCTGATAGAGTCAAAGTTCCTTGATGACCAAGACTGTCATTTTTATCTTTGTTTTCCCAGTGTCTGGCATTAGCACTTACCTCACAGGTTGTTGTGAAAATCAGATGAGAAAATATTCATAAAGCACTTAGCTTAGTGCCTGACATACAGTATGCACTTAAAAATGCCTATTCCCTGACAAATGACATAATAACAGGCAAAACCATGTAGAAAAGTACTAAATTATATAGGACAGACAATTAGAGAATAAGATGGTATTTAACAAAATGCTAATTAAGTGGTCGAAGAAGCAGTACAGTAGAATAACAGATAAGGGAGAGAGTAATGAGGATGGGTCAGTTTCATGGAGAAAGGTAAGGTGGACTTTGATAATGGAGAAAAGATGCTTTTTTGAAGCATGGCATGGCAATTGAGATTTATGAAGAGATTTCAAAACGTATTCTGAAAAAGAGGCTTGTGGGAAAACTAAAATTTTAAAAATCTCTTCAATAAATTAACCCTGTGAAGCACTTTAAATGCTTGGATTTATGGTGAAACCAATTTTTTTTTTATGTTTGATGTACACTATCATGTGAAAAAGTGTGACCTTTGTAAATTTCATGTCAGGGAAACAATAAGCATTTAATTAAGTGCTTTCTTTGAGCCCGTATTGTGCTAAACTCTGTCAAAGATAGATCCTGTCCTCAAAGAACTCACAATCCAATGCAAAATCATAAGCAAATGATATGTACAAACATATTATATACAGGATGAATGGGAAATAACAGAGAGAAGACACTAGAACTGAGAGAGGTTGGGAAAGGCTTTCTGTAGGTGAGATTTTAGTTGGAACTTGAAGGAGGCCAGGGAAACCAGGAGGTGCCTGTGAGGAGGTAGAATATTCCAACTATGGAGGATAGTCAGTGAAAATGCCAGGAGTTCAAAGGAAGTGTCTTTTTTTGTAGAAGAGCGAAGAGACCAGTGTAACTGGATCAGAGAGTAAATGGAGAGATGTAAGGTGTCTTCTTAAATGCAACACCCATGACCCTTCAAATGACCTGGCTTTTGACACCATGTTTTGCATTAACTTCACCTTTAGAATGCCTTGCCCTTTCTGAAAATCTCAGGGGAAGATTTTTACCCTTTAACATTTGGCTTCTCCTTTAGATAAATGTATACTAAGCGGGGGCTCCTTCTTATCAAGAAAATTCAGTTAAACTTAATTTAATTAAGATAAAATGCCTACCATTTATCTTTCTCAGTTTCCTTTGTTGGATCTTTATCCAGCGAATGCCAGCCAAATGTGGGTGTCCCATAGGGTTCTATCCTGGGCCTTTTTCTCCCTCTATACCATTTCACTTGTTCTCTTCAGCTCCTAGAGATCTGTATGCTAAGGATTCTCAAATCTATTTATCCAGCCATATCCTCTTGGCTGACCAACTACCTATCAGACATCTCCAAGTGGATGTCCCGTAGATATCTTTAACTCATCTTGTCCAAAACCGAAGTCATAATCTTTTTCCCGAAATCCTTCCCTCTTCCAAGATTCTCTTTTACTGTTAAGGGTACCACTATCCTCCAGTATCCTTCCCAGTCTCACAGTCTAGGTGTCATCCTTGACTCCTCCCTCTCTCAGTTCCCATATCCATTTTGCTTTTGCTTTTACTTTCATAACATCTCTCCAATAGACCTCCATCTTTCCTCTGATACCACCACTTCCCTGGTGTAGGCTCTCATCTCCTCACATCTAGACTATTACCAGTAGCCTTCCGGTTAGTCTGCCTACCACAGATCTCTCCTCACTCCAGTTTATCCTCCAGAATCTGCCAAAGTGATTTTCTTAAATCTAACAGGTCTAACTATGACACCTCTCCTCCTCAATAAACTTCTGTGGCTCCCTATTACTTTGAAGATCAAATATAAAATCTTTTGACATTCAAAGTCTTTCACAGCTTAGCTCCTCTCCCCTACCTTTCCAGTCTTCTTATACTTTAAACCACCCCCTTCCCCTCCCCACCCTTACATATTCTTTTATCCAGTGACATCAGTCTTGCTGTTCTTGAATGTGACACTCCATCTCCTGATTCTAGAAATTTTCGCTGACCATCCTTGCTTGAAATGGTTTCCCTCCTCATCTCTGCTGTCTACTTTTCCTAATTTCCTTCAAGTCCCAGCTAAAATTGTGCCTTTTATAGGAAGCCTTTCCCAATCCTACTGAATTTTAATACTTTTCTTCTGTTGGTTATGTAATATGATGGAGCTTTAACAAAGTGAATATTTACTTCTAAAGGTGTAATCACAAATATACAAATTTATTTCCTCCAACACGTGGTAGGTGTAATCCTCCTTCTCTCTTCCATCTCCCTCTTCCCAAATCAGTCTCGGGTGGGTAAGGAGATTAGGTTCATGGTTTAGCTTTGCTCCCAAAGAGCACAGGCCCAGTTCCAAGTCCAAAACTCCTCTTGAGCTTAAGTTCCAGGCACCCTAGCTTCTCAGGGCTTCCATGCTGGCCTGGTTGGCTCCACTACCCTGCCTGTAAACCTGGCTCCAAGGTCACCATGGCTCAAACTCCTGGGTTTATAGAACCTGAATAGGACAAGTAGGAGAACAGAAACAAAACCACCAGACCCATTTGAAGTATCAGGGGAACACAAGTCCCTTCCTTCTCACCGGGTTTAAAATCATGGCATCCAAGGTTGAGTACAGCAGGTAGGAGTTGCTGAAAATAGCCAAGCCAAAAAGATGGTGGAGAAAAGAGAGCTACTGGCTCAGTCTCACCAGTTTTAAAGCTGCAGACAGCCATTCAAAGAAGGTTATTCCACCAACATGGTAGGTGATAAAATAAACTTCATGTTTGAGTTAGAATAACTGGGCAAATTCAAAAGCTGCTCAAGACTGGTTCCATGTTAGGATAGAACATACTCAGAGACCAACCTAGGGTTACAGTTATTCTATATTTATCTTATATTTGGCTTATTTATACATTGGGGTTTGCATGTTGTCTCCCTCATTAGATTGTGAGGGCCTCAAGGGCGGGGATTGTCTTTTTCCTTTCTATTTCTAGTACCTAGCACATAGTAGGCACTTAATGAATGCTTACTGACTGACTGATGTATATGGCACTGTGCTTAATGCTGGTGATACAAAAATTAAAACTGACAAAATTCATGCCTTCAAAGTATCTTTAGCAAAAAATAATCAAAGGGACAATGTATTGGCTAAAAAGAACTTTAAAAATATTTTTTAACAAAGACATAAAGATTATTGGAGAAAAAGCACACATTAACTTATAACTTTACATGGGAATGGACTAAACAATAAAAAAGAATGTCAGAATGGGTAAGAAGACAAAACCCCACGATACGTGTCTTATAAAAAACAAATCTAAAAGCAAACATATATACATATATGTATATATACATAACATATATACATATATGTATATATACATAACATATACATATATGTATATATACATAATATATACGTACATATATACATATATATATATATATGTATATATGTATATATGAAACCAAATGAGAGGCTGCAAAAAAATTTGCTGGGCATTAGGTGAATCTGAGAAAAGTATGAGTTGCAATCATACTATTAAAGAAAGCTAAGAAAATTTCAGGACATCAATAAACATATAAGCAACAAACTAATATCAACATAAAAATATGTAAAATTGTATAACATTTAAGCTCATAAATGAAAATTAATTGAATTGCAAAAAAGACATGAATAGCAACACAAAAATCATAGGTTTAAATGTTCCTCCTGGAGAGGTGGATGAAAACCACAAAGATAAACAAAATTTATAGAACTGAGCAAACTAAAATGAGACCACTAAAATAATTATTTCTCAGCACCATAAAGCATGTAAAAATAAACCATGCATTAGACAGAGAAATTGCAAATAAATATTAAAAAATAGAAACACCACACACATTTATTATAGTCAGTTGCTCATTAAGCATTTATTGAACACCTAGTAGGTGCTATGCGCTGTGCCAAGCACTGGGATACAAAGAAAGGTAAAACATAACCTGTGTTCTTGAAGAGATTACAATCTACCGGGGGAGACAACCTTCCAACAACTAACTATGTATCAACAAGCTATATACAAGATAAACTGGACATAATTAACAGAGGGAAGGAATTAGAATTAAGAAGATTGGAAAAAAATTTACTGTAAAAGGTGACATTTTAGCTAGAGAAATAAAGAGGTGGAGTTGTGGAGAGAGCATGTCAGGTTTGGAGAACAGCCGATGAAAATGCCCAGAGCATTTACTTATAGACCATAATGCAATAAAAATAGTAATTCAGGAATCCCAAGCAACAGACATAGACCTAAGGGGAGACCGAATAATGAAATCCTAAATAATGAGTGGGTCAACAAATTATAGAAAGAATAACCATAGAAAATGATAATGATAATTCTGAGAAGTTAAAGAATAAAGTATTAAAAATAGACCTTGAAAACATATAATCAAAGTAGTTGTTTTCTTTAGTGAATTTTTGTGCATCTTTTCCCATTTTTTTGTGCCTCCTTTCCCATTTGACCAATTCTACTTTTTAAGGAGTTGTTTTTTAAAATGAATTTTTGTGTATCTGTTTCCATTTTTTGTGTTTCCTTTATCAAGTTGTTGACACTTTTTTCCATGATTCTCTTGCATCACTCTCATTTTTTCCCCAACTTTTCTTCTACCTCTCTTATTTGGGTTTTAAAATCCTTCTTGAGCTCTTCTGGGAGTTCTTTTTGGACCTGAGACTAATTCACGTCTTTTCTTTGAAAAGTTATAAATGAGAAAACTAAAAAGTAAACAAACTCAAAATACATACAAAAAAGGAAATCTTAAATATTAGAGAAATAGGTAAGTTGAAATTTCTAAAAAGGCTATCAAAATAATAAAACCAAAGAGAGGCAGCATGGAAAAATGTATAAAGAGTTGGCCATGAAGACCTGAATTCAAGTCCCTTCCTGGACATATTGGCTGTGTGACCCTGGACAAGTCTTAGTGCTCTAGGCACGGATCACATACCACTAAGTCTCACTTTTTTCCTACAAGGTATAATTTGACTCTTTATTTTACCTTGATTATTCCATATATTCTATACATTTACATATAAATATTTGAAGACCTGGTTTTTGTCATTGGCTATTTTCTTGTTTTATTTTTTCTGTGAATTACTGGGTATCTATACTGCTATTCTTCTTGAGTTTTAGCTTTTATTTATGGTATTTTTAAATAATATTTTATTCTCAATTATATATAAAAACAATTTTAACATTCTTTTCAAAAATTTTGAGTTTCAAATTCTCTCCTTTCTTCCTTCCCCTCCCTGTCCCCTGAGGTGGCAAGCAACTTGTTATAGGTTGTACATGTGCAACCATACAAAACATTTCCATATTAGCCATTTGTAAAAGAAAACACAGAACAAGAAAAAAACCATAAAAAAAGTGAAAAATAGTATGCTTGGATCTGCATTCAGACGCCACCTGTTCCTCCTCTGGAGGTAGACAGCATTATTTTTTTTTATCCTAAGTCCTTTGGAATTGCCTTGGATCATTGTATTATTGAGGATAGTTAGGTTGTTCCCAGTTGATCATCATGCAGTGTTGCTGTTACTGTGTACAATGTTCTCTTGGTTCTGCTCATTTCACTTTGCATCATTTCTTATAAGTCTGTCCAGGTTTTTCTAAAATCCTATTTGTCACTTCTTATAGCATAATAGCATTCCATTACCATCATATACCATAACTTGCTCACTCATTCCCCACTTGTTGGACATAACATCCCTTCAATTTTCAGTTCTTTGCCACCACAAAAAGAGCTGCTATAAATATTTTTGTACAGATAAGTTCTGTCCCCTTCTTACCTCTTTTAAAAATTTCTTTGTGATACAGACTTAATACCAATATCACTAGATCAAAAGGTATGTACAGTTTTGTAGTCTTTTGGAGATTGCTTTTCAGAGTGTTTGGATCAGTCCATTCGTGTCCCAGTTTTCCTATACCTCCCCTCCAACATTTATCATTTTCTTTTTCTGTCATATTAGACCAGCTGATAGGTATGGAATGACTTTCAGGTAGTCCAATAATTCTTAAATTGCCTCTCCTCAATCTATTTTCCAGGTCATTTGTTTTTCCAATGAGATATTTCAGATTTTCTTCTCTTTTTTTCATTCTTTTGATTTTGTTTTATTGTTTCTTGATGTCTCATGAAGTCATTAGTGGGCCCAATTTGAAATTTTAAGGAATTATTTTCTTCAGTGCATTCTTTTGTGCCTCCTTTCCCATTTGAGCAATTCTACTCTTTAAGGAATTGTTTTCTTCAGTTAATTTTTGTGCATCTTTTTCCATGTTTTGTGTTTCCTTTATTAAGCTGTTGACTCTTTTTTCATGATTCTCTTGCATCACCCTCATCTCTTTCCTCAATTTTTCTTCTACCTCTCTTATTTGAATTTTAAAATATTTTTTGAGGTCTTCTAGGAGTTCCTTTTTGGGCCTGAGACAAATTCACATCTTTTCTTTGAAGCTTTGCATGTTTTCACAGTGCTGTCTTCTTCTGAATTTGTTTTGATCTTCCTTGTCACCATATTCTGTGGTTAGGTTATTTTCTTCTTCTTCTCATTTTTACTTGACTTTTGATTTTATGTTAAAGTTGGGTTTTGTTCCTGTGGTGGCATTGGAACTGTCCCAAGCTTCTTGAATTTGGGGCTCACAGCCTTGCTGCTGACTTGCTTTGGTACCATCTGCGTTGGATTGTACTCCCTTTTTACCCTAGTAAGACAGACCTTTCCTGCTGACCTTTTAAGTTGTCTTGGGCTAGAAAATTGTTTTACCCCATTTTCTTTGTTAGTTCTGCCCCTCTAGAATTCATTTTGAGGAATTATTTTATTGTTGTTTGGAGGTGAATTTGGGAGAGTTCAGGTTAGTTGCTGGCTTGCTCTGCCATCTTGGCTCCACCTGTCTCTTTATGCTATTTAGCTTGATTAGATACTCATGGGCAGTTTTCTCCCTCCCCTTTCCTTTTTAATTTAAATGCATTTTGATTATATTTGTAAGACTCAGTCAAATACATTTTTGTCAGATCTCATGAATTGCAATTCATCTTTGGCCAAGAGCCTGCTAATCCTTTGCTTTAAGCTGTAATGCAATAAGCCAAATTCAATTACCAGAAGTCCTTAGCCAAATGTTTGCTTCTCAGATATGGTTTTTTCTTCTAAAGTTTCTTCTTCAATTGACAGCAGTCTTGAAAATATTATCTGTGCCCCTAAGGTATTAAATTTCTTGCCAAGGACCTCAAACTCTATATAGCCATGATGTCTAGCTTTCTTCTGGCAGTACAGTTTGCCCTAATATGAGTCACTAGAAGTGAATAATAGGCACACTTGACAAATCTGGAGAGATTTCTCCACATTTCACATATGTGCTTTTGGAAGACAACTTACTTTCCCTATTGTTATCCTATTGTCTGGTGGAAGTCTCCCAGCATTCCTCTTCCCCATCCTTTAGGGAGCTTTGTTTTGAACTTGGAATTTGTAGGGCCTAACTTTGACTGAGAAGTTAGCCCTCCTATGTCAAGTGATTATGGGAAAGAGGAAGAAGAAAAGCTACCCTGGATAGGAGAAGGGAAGCCAGTGCAAAGCTGGAGACAGGAACATGTAGGAACTGGAGCGACTGCAGTGGCAGAAAGCAGCAGCTGGGACTCTGGAACCAAAGTCTATCAGGCAGGCTGTTCTTTTATTGTTGTAAGTGCCTTTGGGGCTGCGCTAGAGATTTTAGAACCTAGAGATTTTAATTTTTTTTTCCATTACCTGTGCTAGCCTGGCATACCACCACATCACTGCTAGACAATAAATAGCTGCCTTGGTACCTCTCAGTAGAGAATTGTAAAACTCTTCTACTTGATTATTTTTCCTCTGACTCTTAATTTACGAGATTTCTCTCATTATCGCCTGTGGATTCACATCATTATTTCTTGGAGTACAAGAATCCTCTTCAGAGGGTCCAGCTCCATCATCTTAATTTCCTAGCAAATTTATTTTTCTTCAACTTTTTTCTAAGAAACATTTCTTTATTCTCTTCATTGATTCTTCCATTTTTATCTGTTCTAAAATTGTATTCTTCAATTCATGGTCTAGATATCCTTAGTTATTTCTTCTTTAATCTTTAAGTATGTCTCATAAAATTAAGGCTTCTCAAGTACTGAGTTTGAGTCCTATCTTCTAATTAATTTCTACTTAACTGTCTTTATAGATCTTGTCCTCTACTATCTTTTTCCTATTGTGCTTCACTCTTAAAAATATCAATTGATGAGGGAAGTAATGTGACTAGAAATAATATGGCCTGATAGGAATTCCCCTCTGTCCTAAACTGCGCACTGGAACTCCCCATGATCTTTCTCCTTCCTATAATCATGTAATGATGATGTAGAGTTGACACTGGGTCTATGCCTGCTATGCCCGTTACACATTTCCATCTATACTTCTTCTCCAGTCTCCCATCAATGCACCCTCCCACTTTGCAATTTTGTCCTGCGAAACACCTTACTCCACTTGCAGATGGGTTGTTGGCTGTAATCCATGGTTTGCAGTTCTGCTCCTCCACCCTCATTTCCCTTCTTTTTTTTCCCAACTCCTTTATATCTTTATTCCCTTCTGTACTTAAAAAAAAATCTCTTGGTGATTCCCTTCTCACCTCAACCCCCGCCCCCCGCTTTTAACCCTATAGGTTAGCCTTTCCTTTTATTTCTCTTTTTAAAAATAATAATCCCTAAAAGACTGATAACATTTCATTACTTCATTACTTATTCTTTCTTTGGTAATTGTACTTGCTTTTCTTGCATTTCTATGGTTTGTGGTATTTGTAAATCAAATACTCTGTTCTTTGTCTTGCTTTTTTCCTCTCAGAATGTCCCAAATTCCTCTTGAATGGCCATCTTTTATTTTCCCTTAATGACTAAGCTCAAATTTGTAGATTTTGTCATTTTGGGTTTTTTTGCTTTTGCTTTTCTGATGATTCCATTTTTTTCTGTGGTTTTAAGTCAGTGCAGAATAATCTTGTAGTATCTGAATTTTCTTTCCTGTTCGTTTGAAGACCTTTTTTCTGGCTGCATTCAGAATTTGTTGTTTGTCATTAGAATTGTGATATTTAACTATTGTGTGTCTTGGAATTTGAAGTGCAAACTTTTTTTTTCCTGGGGGTGATCTAGAGATTATTTGAATCATTGCCTGTTTTCTATAGTCGGAGATTCCAGGCAGTTTTCTTGTGGTTCCTGGATTGTGGTGTTCAAGCTTTTTTGATTTGTTCTTCTTAAATTGTCTCTGTCCAACCTGTCTTTGAGGTCAATGGCAAATAGGTATTGTGAGTTGTTTTAATATTAAAACCATTTTCTTCTCTTCAGTCAGATTTTCTCCCACTTTAGTATATTTGTTTTCCAAATTGGTTATTCTCTCTTTTGTATCTTTTGAGCAACTCTCTACTATGGATTCAAAATTTTTCCTAGTCTGCTCACTTACATTTTTATTACTACATTGAGACCTGTATCTTCTTTATAAATACATTTTTATTAATGTTTTTTTATCTCACCATGGTTTCCCCTGACATGCATCCCTTAACCCTTTGTGAGTGCCATCCCAAATAACAAATAGCATCTTATAAAAACAAAAAATGAAAAAGAGGAAAAAATAAGCATAATTGATCAACACATTGGAAGAGTCTAAAAATATGTGCAGAGTAAAGCCCTTGTGGATCCCCCCTGTGTAAAAGGGTTAGGTGACAGGAAACATAACTTCTGACATATTTCTTAATTTATTCTCTTATTGATTTCGTTTCTCTTTTGGGTCATTTTGGAATTTGTTACTGTCCAAGCTCTCTTGGGATTTTCTAGGAGTCTATATCATTGATCACTGGTTCACTTTCCTTTGCCTCATAATATTTGTTAAGAGAACTTTGTAATTTCTTTGAGGATTAATACTCATTCTTTTCTCATTTTAGGATTCTCTGTTGATTTGCCTGTTTGCATTCTGGGTTTGTGAGTTTTCTTCCTCTAGAAATCTTTGATGTTTCCACCTTTTTTCTTTATATAAGATATGTCACTGTTATTCACTTCCTGATTACCTCTTTGCTTATGAGCATGCACTCAGGTCCACCTCAGTCTTCTGCCATGTTAAAGGATTTAAGTTTCCCTGGTCTTGTTTCTTGACCCCAGGTGGGTTTCAGTCTCCTTTCTTTTGGGCCGAGCACAGTTACATATGTTATTCCTCTGTCCTGGTTTCTCTTCGATCTTGTCTTTTCCTTCTCTGTCTGAGCTGTGTCACTTTTCTCAGGGTTCTGAGGTTAGAATAGTCTTTTAAGCCTTTGGAGTCTCTAACTTAGGGGACACCCTAGGCAGAAGGCAGCATGATTTGTATTGCTGGGCAGAATCAGTCATGTGCTATTTGTTGTAGAAATGGGAGGCAGGCAAGGGGTGCAGTGTAGTACAGGGACTCAGCAGTTACAGGGGGTCCCAGCCACAAGTATATGGGTCCATGTGTGTGTGTCTGCTAAGAGCATGGAGTCTAATGGAGGAGTGCCAGGTGAGCAGCTTTAAAGTTTATCATTTCAGTATTCATTTGCAAGGATTTTTACCATAAGAGAGCTATCACATTTTTAGTATTCCGTGTGGTACATAATTACTCTTTGTGAATTTTTTTGAAAGTTAGTGAGGACTGGGAAAAGTATTTTATCCACTCTCTTGGACAAGTGACCCATAAGTATATTACATTTTAAACATGATCCTCTGGGCCCAAGCTTGATCATCATACTTTACATAGCTCTTTCCATTTACATATTTGTAATTACTGTGAATATTGTTTTACGGTTCTGCTTCCTTTATTCTGTATCAAGTCATATGAGACTTCCCCTGCTTTCTTGAATTCTCCATATTAATCGTTACTTACAGCACAGTAATTTCATGTTCCCATTTGCCCTTTCCTCATGAATGGGCAACTACGTTGGTTCCAATTCTTTGCCACCACAAAATTGAGTCTGTAAATATTTTTGTGCTTATAGGACCTTTCTTTTTATCTTTAACAGTATATATTTGGAATATATGTTTAGCTATGACATCTCTGGATTAAAATATATGGACACTTTATGGTTATTTTAGATCACAAATCATTTTCCAATACGGTTGGGTCAATTTATAGCTGCAATTTACGCCTGGTGTAAGGTTATTTCTGTGCTCTTACTAGTGGTTTGGAGCAATCTTTAATATGGTTGTGAAAAGTGGGTGATTGTCTTGAGAACTGCCTGTTCCTCCTGTCCCTTTATCATTTTCCAGACAGGTGGCGCTGGGCCTGGAGACAGCAGGACCTGACTTCACATCCAACCTCAGACACCTAATAGCTGTACGACTTTAGGCAAGTCAACAAACCCTGTCTGTCTCAGTTTCCTCAACTACAAAATGGGGGTAACAATAGTACCTACCTCCCAGGGTGCTTGTGAGGCCTAAATACAGTTCCTTGAAAAATGAAAGTGTTTAATAAATTCTTTACTCCTTTTTAGTCTCTTTCTGCCCATCGAGGAATGGCTCTTTAATATTTAGGTGGCATTCTGAGTTTGTTATGGTATATGGGATAAGATGCTGATCTAAAAATTTTCTGCCAAGGTTTTTCATTTATACCAGTAGTTGTCACATATGAAGTTTTTTCTCACGTAATTTATATTGGGTTTATTGAACACTGAGGTTTTCAATTCAATTTCCTTATTTTTCTTTCCATTGATCTACTTTTCTAGTTTTTAACCATCACCAGATTGTTTTGATGATTACTACTTTATAATAGAATTTGAAGTGAAGATCACCTATCACTTTGAGATGGGGGATAGTGAATATACGGAAGAGTGGGAAGGAAGGGTGAGACTGGAAAACAGCTAGTATTCCACTTTGGTTGGGACACAACAGTACTACAAGTGAAAAGGAGCAGTATTAATAGGGTTGGAAAAGGAGATAGAAGTCAGTTTGTGGACACCCTTAGATACTGTGAAGTTTCTGCTTTATCCTATGGGTAAGATAGAGGACCACATGCCCCTTGAGTGATTTCTGCAGCACTGATCATGGGTGACCCTGACCTTGGCACTCTTTCTAACCTGGCTCTGCTATGGGACAGTAATATATTGTCAGGCTGGGGTTAGAAGGATGCATCTGTGAGCTGAGTTATGGAGAGGTCAGTACATGAGAGGCATGAGTGGTATAACAAGGGTTGGTGGGGGATGAGTACCAATTTATGAAGTTATTTGACCTATAAGGAGATCTAATGCTTTTTACTTTAGCCATCAAATCAGCCAAGCTGACTTTATACAAAGTCAGTGAGAAGCTAAAGTAGACAATGATATAGTCTTTTAGCATTTACATAAACGAAGTAGTAGAGTGATAAATAAGTCAGTGGCTTTAAAAGAAGAAAAGGTTGCAGACAGTTATCATTTTTAAAAAACTGTTTATTAAAACTTGTTTTTAATATCCCTAAGTAGCACAGTAGTTTTCACAAAAAAAAATGCATTTTTTGACCAGGTGAAGAATATGTTTTAGTTAGTACCATGGCAATAGGCTCAAAGGGAGAAAAGAAGGCAAATAAAAAGTTTACTACCCTCCTCACCCCACAGGTTTCAAATACAGCTGTCACATGAATTAAGTAAGTACCTCTGTTACTTGGATGAGCAGATATACTCACACCCACAATCTAACAGGAGAAACTCAAATCACATCCATGGTCTTAGTCATTTTTTCCATGATAGAGATCACAAAAGGAAAGCACCCCATGTCGTCATTTTTGGCATCTACACAAGTACTAGTAGCATTGGCTCCTAGCAAATGTTTACTCACATCCAGTTTATTTGCAGCTGGCCACATATGGCAAAAACTCAGGGACCAGTTAGCTCCCTTTTTAAGTAGAATTTGGAGGGCCAGTGATTTATAGAGAAGGCCCTTCCCCTCTACATTCTGCTAGAAAAATCTCAAGGCTTTGGATATTAACCTATTTTCTCTCCCTAGCCTCCCCACACATTCCCCAATTCTGTGTTCCCTTCCAATTACTAGGAAAACAACAACAGTAATCCATGATCTTGGAGCAATACTGAAGGTTTGACTTATCTAACAATGGAAGAAGTGCAGATTTGTTTTGTTTTATTCTTTACATGGGCCTGGACAAGCCCAACCCTTTGATCACCCAGTAGCTGTACTGAATGATTAGAGGAATTCTGCTAGCAAATTACTGCATGGACGCTGACATTCTATGGAATAAAATCCATTTCTGCCCTAATGATATTCAGGTTTTCCTAGCCCCATCTTTTCTTCAGCCCTGGGAAAACAAGTCTGGTTAAGCATTCCTAGGGAAGACAGGAAAACAAGACAAGCAAAACTGTCATCCCCCAGCAAATGAAAGAAGAAAAATAAACATCCAATTTTATTAGTGGTCTTTTTCAGAAAATCTCAAATTACGCCATAAATTTAGTAATATCACCCCCATACCCACTTAAAATACCCATTAATTTTAGTAGATATAGAAGTACTTATGAGAAGTCACGTCCACTATGCCACTGAAAGCAGCCTGGTCTTGATCTCTCTTAACGACAGTGTCTATGTGCCTATTCAACAAACACAGGGGGATGGGTTCAATGTAATAAATACCAGGATGTTTAATACTCCAGGACACTTAGTGTTCTCATGAGCCCTTGTAACAGGTAAGTCTTCTTCAGCCTCTTACTGAATCCAGGCTGCACTAAAGGGCTGTGGTTTTAAGGACTATGTGTCTCTCTTCCCCTTCTTTTAATATCCTTGGGTCACTGCTGTTGTTGCTGCTGGAAGCTTGTCTGTATTTTATTCTATAAAAAATATGACAAATGAAATTTAGTAAGAAATGTGTAAATCCAGCCTCAGTCAGAGGTACATCTATTCTAATCAGGGCATTTAAAATATATTAGAAAGTATTTTTAAAAAGGGTAGAACTTCACCAAGGGAAAAGGAAAAGTCATATTCTATAGACCTCATATGATTGTTTGCAAGCTCTTGTTTTCGTGGGCAGGATCAGACAGGAGGATATATGCTAGGAACATCTGCAGTGTTTAAACACACCAAAGACTAAATTATTCTCCCCTGCCTCCCTCAGCCCCACATCCCTACCCTTCTCACACTTCCACTCAGAAAGCACTTGGAGGCTTTTTCACTGGCCATCCTTCACACCTGGAATGCTTTCTATCCTCATATTTACCGGCTGGCATTCTTCAAATCCCAGATAAAATCCCACCTTCTACAGGAAACCTTTCCCGATTCCCCTGAATTCTAGTGCCTTCCCTCTGTTTATTTCCCATTTATCCTACGTGTGTGTGTGTGTATGCATACACACAGTCTGTATGTAGTTGTTTGCATGTTGTCTTCTCTACTGGACTCTGAGTACCTTGAAGGCAGTGAATATGTTTTGCCTTTTTTTGTATCCCCAATTTTTAGTACAGTGCCTTACACATAGGAGCTGCTTTATAAATGTTCACTGACTGATAACAAGATCACTGGGCCTGCCTTGTCCTGATAGGCATTGTATGGAGAATTTGCTGAGTTTTTTATTTTTATTTTAGGCTACTCCAAGGAAATAAACTATTCCTGTTACACTACATACAATTCCACAGCATGCCCTGAGTTCTGTGGTATCTGAATGAAACAGCCAGGTCGCATGCCAACTGTGAGGGCTAACTGAATCAAGAAGAAATATTATAGGATCTTAGAGAAGAAATATTATGGGACCTTAGAGGTTTCCTTACCCTTTGACCCTCAGCATCTGATCGATGGTATCTGGGAGAGGGATCCCAAAGCTCTCTGGGAGGAACAAGGTAAGGATGGCTGTCAGTATAGTTAGGCTCCCCATGAGGATGTAGGGCAGGAACCGGTCATAGGAACCTAAGACACAAAAGATCTGGGTGTTATGATGGGGCTGACCTTCAATGCACTGTGACCTGGGTACTTTGTCATCTGGTCTTGTCATTTGGTTCTAGTACTTACTGGGGTAGCCTTTCAATCCTCTCTCCTTCCCATCTCCCCTAACCAGTTCCCATAATACAATATTCAGAACAGATCTGCCTATCAGTCCAGCATTGCCCAAGCAGTGCACTCACTCACCAGCCAATGAGCTGAGGACAGTAGCCTCTTGGACTGACTGCAGCTAATCAAGGATGTTATTGAGGGCCAAAACACTTGGTGTTGTTTCTGCATGTTTCCCAGTGTCATACTTCCAAGACAACCATTGCATAAGCTCATTGTCAGAAATAACCTGACTAGACTAGTCCAACAGATAGACCTTTATGCTAAAAGGAGGTGAGTTTCCACTTGTTGGAGCTACATAGCTTGTGCACAAAGGACTGCAAATGCTCAAGGACAGCATACTCTAGGTCCAGAAAGGATCACACCTGGGTAAGCATGGTTATCCCTGGCTGGAAAGTAGTATTTCTCTACTCTAGACCAAACAATGGCCACAATAAGATCATCAAATTAAGAAAAGTAGCCAAGTGGTAAAAGTACTGAATTTGAAGTCAGGAGATAAGAATCCCAGTTCTGGCTCGGATATTTACTAACTCTATGAACCTAATAAATACTTGCATTTTTATATAGCTCCTTCATTCTCAGGATCTCAAATGAATACTTCTATGGGAGAAATGCAGGTGGAAGTAGCTAAGGCAAAAATAATAAATAACCCCACGTGAGCTTTTAGAGTTATTTCCGTATTTGAAAAGTAAGTTCCTCTTTACATCAAGTCTCTGATAAAAGCCTCATTTCTCAACTATATGAAGAACTAAGTAAAATTTGTAAGAATACAAGCCATTTCCCAGTTGATAAATGGTCAAAAGATATGAATAGGCAGTTTTCAGATAATGAAATCAAAGCTACATACAGGCACATGAAGAAGTGTTCTAAATCACTTTTGATTAGAGAAATGCAAATTAAAACAGCTCTGAGGTACCACCTTATAACCAGCAGAATGGCTAATATGTCAAAAAAGGAAAATGATAAATGTTGAAGATTTGTGAAAATTGGGACACTGATATACTGTTGATGGAGTTGTAAACTGATCCAGCCATTTTGGATAGCAATTTGGAACTATGTCCAAAGGGCAACCAGATTGCATATCCTTTGATCCAGCAACACCACTACTAGGTCTGTATTCCAAACAGGGAAAAGGGAAAATGGAAAAGGACCTCCTTTTGTGTAAAAATATCAGCCTTTTTCATGGTGGCAAAATATTGAAATTGAAGGATGCCCATCAGTTGGGGAATGGCTGAACAAGCTGTGGTATATGAATATAATGGAATACTATTGTGCAATAAGAAATGATAAACTGATAGATTTCAGAAACATCTGGAAAGACTTATATGAATTGATGCAAAGTGAAATGAGCAGAACCATGAAAACATTGTACACAGCATCACCAACATTGTGCGATGATCAACTATGAATGATTCAGCTTTTCTCAGCGACACACTGGACCACAAAAGATTCATGATGGAAAATGCTATCCACATCCAGATAAAGAACTGATGGACTCCGAAGGCAGTTTGAAGCATACTTTTTTCACTTTATTTTTTTTCATGGTTTTCTTCTTTTTGACCTGTTTCTTCTTTCACAACTATGACTAATATGGAAATATGTATTACATGATAGCACATGTATACCCTATATCAAGTTGCCTATCATTTTACAGAGGGCAGGGAAGGAGAAAAATTTGGAACTTAAAATCTTGTAATATCTTGACATGTAATTGGGGAAAAAGACTATTAAAAAAAGAAAGAAAAATAAGTATTATTTTCACAATCAGCACACATACCTTTTTAACCACTAACCTATGAGTAAAGCTTTTTAATCACCCAGAGACACCATGTGGTAGAATCATAAATTGGCAGAGCTGGAAAGGTCCTTGGAGATCATCTTTTACCTATGAACAGAATTTAAGTGGCCACCTCAGATTGCCTTGTACTTAGCTTTTCATACAGTAACTACATAGAGAAACCAAGGACTATGCTTGTCAGCCAAAGCCAAACCAGTTTATTCAAATCTTGCCTAAATTCTGCCATATTAGCTTAGGAATATAACTGGTATATCCCTTTTGTTCAGGCTACACACCATCCATAGTGACTCACCGAGGTAAACAAAGTAAGGAGACAAGATGCTGCCCAGTCGTGATGCCATGGAACTGGCTCCTACACCCATGTTCCTGACCACTGTGGGGTAGAGCTCAGCTGTGTACACGTACACCATGGCAAAAGCACAGGTGATCCCAAACTTCCCGATCATCACCAAGCCATTCGACAAGAGGTATAAGTCTGGGGAGACAAAGGAGGGGCAGGGAGACCACCCTTCAATGAGATTTGGAACAAATACTCTGCCTGCCACATCACTCTGATCATTTCTAAAGTGCTGATCAACTTGTCCTTGCCTGAAGATTTTTCCCTTATACAGTAAAGACTTCTCCATTTTTTTGTCAGTTTAAATAACTTCCTAGTGTAAAGGGAGGGTTGTGCTCAAGGTCCTGATTCCAGCCCAGACCTAGAAACCCCAGTGCACACGGTCAGCATGTGCTGAACGCCATCAGAATAGTGTCACCACGAAACTGAGAACCTCAGTCTATATATGGAAAGAATACTGCAGAGGTTCTTTTAGGAACCAATTTTCTGGCTCGAAAATAACCTAATGGTCATTATATTTGACTCTACAATGACCTATATTTGATAGTTATTGAACCTGGTTTTCAGACATTCCCACTGTGAATTTGTTTCTAAAGTATGGCCACTGAGCCCTGTGCTGCAGCCACTGGAATTTATTTTGATGCATTTTTAGTTGCCGGGGGAGGATGCTCTCCGGATAGGTGCTCATTTTCTTCATTCTTCATTCACTTTGTACTTCCCAAGGCAGATTTCCTTGGATCCATCCCATTTTTCCTTAGGATATTTAACTAGTTTAATAGAAAAGTGAAGATAACCCAACAGTGACATGCCAATGCCACCTCAGAATTAGCATCTCTTGAAGTTCTTTTAAGGATGCCTCCTCATATCAGCACTTGTATGTAGCTTAACACATTCCCTAGTATAAGTGATCTGTTGGCAGATATTTGGTAGATTCTGGTGGCACTGGAGCCTGTGAGCAGTTGAGTAACATTTTTCTTTCGAGCTATTTCTGCTCATCGTACCTTCTGTCACTTTAGGTGAACTGTGGCCAGAGCTTGGCCTGAGTAAAGGGCTCTGTCCCAAAAATATGGGACTAGGAATGGCTACTCATTCAAGGAGACCTGGGGTCAGGTTTTGTCCTCAATTCCCATGTTGCTGTGGTTCCCTTAACACTGGGAAATGATATTCCAGTTCAATATAGGACAGGATGGAAATATGATGATATGGGACATTTGGTTCCTGCCTGTGCTATCAGTATGGTTATAAAGACAGTAGAAAATAATTCCTACTTTGCAAGTTTTCTTTTTCTTTCTATCAGGATATATTTCTCACCCGAGAGTCAGATGTGTTGCCCACAATCAAGGCAATGTCAATGTCTGTAAGAAAAAAGGGTTTTTTAACAATGATTGGGCTCATTAAGCACAGGGCTCATGGTGGAAAAAATGGAACGGGAATAGCTCTCTCTTCTCTTCTGAAGAGAAAACAATGCCAAAGTGTCCTAGAATATTACTCACCCACTCAGGACTGGGACAAAATTAAACGGGCTTCTGAATCCTGGTTTAAAATAATATCCCAGTCTTATAAAGAACTGCATATCCATGGTCCTCAGTCAGTAATGCTAGATTAACTAGAAGGAACTGACACTTGAGTTTATTTCCTATACTAGCCATTCATCTACAAGAGTGTACAGAGCAAACACAAAGCATGACCCACAAGGCCCTCACCTGGGGGCACTAGTTGTATGAAGAGAAGAACACTGCCACCCAGGAAAAGGGCAGCCGACATGGAATACCGCCGGGGCAGGTACTGTAAGAGGAGCCAAGCAATGACGTACGCAGGGACCTCAATCATGCCAGAGAGGAAGCAGTTCACGTAGTTATCCCCGTGTAAGTTTGGAGTGTCAAGTGAAAGACCAAAGTAGCCCACTGATATGGTCATCCTGTTAAGAAATCATGATAGTTAAGGGAAAAGCAAAGCTAGAGAGATTGTTTCTCATCCCATTTAACATCTGTGGACAGCCTGTGATTTTCATGGAAGAGGATCTTTTTGTGATCTGATTATTGCAAGAAGCAAACATAGAGGATAGAAGATTGCAATCCACGGATCTATTGTCACTCTTAAAAGAAAACTGAGTAAACTGGCTGAGGAGGAAGCTACAGACAAAACTTCGTCTAGCTAGGAATAGTGACCACTGCAAACATTCAGCTTCGTATCACCTTTAGATGATTTAGTACAGAAATGAAGTATTGCCAATGATCATAAAAGAAAAGGAGTAATTTCCAATGTGTCTCATAGTCTACATCCCTCCTTCCCCCATGTAATTCACAAAAGCACTTTGTCATTCATCTCAGAAAACCACAAGCTAGACACACGGAGGAGGGGGTGGCCCTGGATCCTCTGCCCACTAGAGAAAAGTGCAAAGGGCACTTTCATAATGAATGTTAAACAATTTACAGAAGCAAAAACACCTCGGAGAATAATTAAGTACTATGAGAGAAGAAATATTAGATTTAATGAATGGAATGACAATTGACAAATGGTTAATGTTAGAATCATGGAAGGTTAGAGCTGGAAGTGACTTTAGAATTCATCTACTCCAACCCTTCTACTTCACAGTTGAGAAAACTGAAGCCTAGAGAGATGAAGTGATCCAGGTCACACAGTGACTTAGTTATAGAGCTAGGTCAGATGGAAGAAAAAGGTATAGATAGACCCCCTGACTGCAGCCACCAAGGGAAAAAATCTGATGAGGTAATAGACAAAAGTCAGTTCTCTATGGGCAGAGCCTTTCCTTTTCTGAATTCCTACATCTCTCCCCACCCCACAACCCTATTCCCCACTCTGTGGTCCAGTGACTGGCCTCGCTCTCTTTGTTCCCAAGCTTGGAATGCTCTCCCTCCTCAGCTCTGCCTCCTGGTTTCCTTCAAGTCCCCACAAAATTTCACCTTCTTCAGGAAGACTTTTCTGATCCATCTTAGTTTTTGTACCTTCCCTCTGCTGAAGACTTCCCTTTTATCCTATATACAGCTCGTTTCTAAATGTTGTCCTCCCCTTTTCCCCTTCAGACTGTGAGCTCCTTGAGAACACAGAAAGACTTTCTTCGTACCCTATGCTTGGTATAGTGCTTGGAGCACAGCAGGTGCTTAGTAAATGCTCGTGGACTGAAGAACAAATAAGAGATTCTATGGTAAATACTCTCAAAACCTTGGCAGTTATTACTAGTAGAATGATTTGCCTTCACTAGAATTAAAGCCTCCACCTTCAGACCTCTCTCATACAGTCGCTCTGATTTCAACTCCAACCCATGTTTATTATTTCTTCTGTGGCCCCTCTCAATTGCCAGCCTTTTACACATTTTTTTTTCAGGCAGAGATCGTAGGTAACTGAGAAACTTACCATTCAGAGGGAGAATTTTACTGAGAGGTTAATTTTTAAATTTTATTTTATTTAAATCATGGCCTCTGAATAGTGATATTCTGTGTAGGAAACTATGACACAGGATGAAGGGAATACCCTTAGCCCACTCTCACACATGCACTCTCATCCACACCAAGTCTCAGGGGACCTGCTGGACTGCAGCCCCCAAGGTTAAATGGACAGAAATATTCATTGGCTCCAGATCACTCATCCCATTCACAGGCTGAGCTCTGCACACAGGAGGTGTTTAGTTCATGGTAACAAGTGACCAGTGCTTAGGGTCTGGAAGTGAGGCTGTGCTGAGTCAGGGTATGTCAGGCATGGTCTGAGGCTAACTGTATCCTGGGCAGGACTTTTTGGGTTGTTTTGCATGTTGAAACCCCTACATATGTATTTTTAAAAGTATTCTTTGGCACCTAGAAATCTCAGTGAAAAGAGAAGTGTAGGGAACCACTGAGTGATTCATTGTCACCTGGAAGTTCCCAGGGTGGCTGGGATCCTTGCTGTATCTTGTATGAGATGCTGGCATTAAAGAAGCCTGTGCTATTCCTCAGAAACGAATGACTCACAGAGACTCCCAATCCTTAACGTGACACACCTGTATTTCCTTTTATGAGTAGCTCCACAAAGCATACATACTTTGATTCAGTGTCTGCCTCTTTCTGAGGCAGGATTTGTACCTATCTTCTTGACTCCAAGTCCAGCATCTAGCCACTATACTTTCCTTAGAGGCAGGGGATAGTCCATCACTATGGTGGCTTTTTCCCACTTTGGGTGCACAGGATTTGCTTGAAAGTCTTCAACAGCATTTCCTCCTTCTTACCTAAGGTACTGAAGATTATTTGGTTGCTACAGTCCCTTGTCTTGTCATAAGGAATTTTGTCAATAAAAATGAAGACCCATCACCTCACCATTTCCAAACATGTTATCCTATATATAAGAAAGGGTATATAATAAGGGGCACAGTTGATAAAGTGCCAGGCCTGGACCCAAGAAGACTCATCTTCCTGGGTTAGCTCAGACACTTATTAGTTGTGTGGCCTTGGAAGTCACTTAACCTTGTCTGCCTCAGTTTCCTCTTCTGTAAAATGTAAAAAAAAAAATTTGTAAAATCTTTGCCAAGAAAATCCCAAATAGGGTCAATGAAGCATTAGACACAAGTGAACAACAACATATTTAATAAGGACCTGGAAATAAGGTTCATCCTTATCATTAGTATTATTTAACAATTTCTGTTAATAACTTCTGTGTCGATGGCCCTGCATACTACAGAGAATGGTTTAGAAAAGCTGGTAAAACTTGTCCTCAGGAAGTCTCCAACTAGAATAGACTTAAGGAAGCAGTCCAATTCACTCTCCTGCCTCCAGAGAGTCCTTTCTTAGCCATCTCAGAGAGGAGAGTCCATCCAGCCACCATCTTCTGAAAAAGTCACTGTTTCCTGATATGTGATTACCAGCCTCACAATGCACAGGATATGGCACCTCCACATCCACTACTTTCTGAAGTGAAGAAGGCCAGGAAAAAGGGATATTGTTTTCTCTGTAGGACTTCATCTGTACTCTCATCACCACTATCTATGTGAAGTTGAGGCAGAATCCTATTTTGGAATCTGTAAACTGAGAGGAATTTGGTTCTGTGCCTGCCTTAGGATTTGGGGTAACCCTTCACTTTGTTTATGTTTATTCATTTCTGGTTCTTAGGGGGAATCATTTCTACCTTTACTGTTCTTGTCTCCCACTATAAATATTGAAGAGCTTTGTGGAGAGGCGTATTTGGGAGTCAAGATGTTAGAGTGAATCTCACTTTTTTGCCAAGCTCTCTTAACATTTGTGCTCCATAACAACCAAAAAAAAATAAGCCAAACCAAATTCTGGTCAAGAAAGCCAATTAAAAGTCAAAATGAGTCACTTTTCCAGTCCAGGATAGCTTAGGAAGTCAGAAGGTGAGTTTAGTGGATACTGGGGCGGGGGCTGGCCAGGAGCATGGTGCAGCAGAAGTGACACCAATGGTGGTGGCAGCAACTGGCTGTGTCAGTGGCAGCAGTGGTGGGGAGTAGCCCAACACCTAGGGAGCAGGAATCCTACCTGTATAAGGACCAGAGGGCAGTCACCAGACCTTTTCCTGCATCGTACCACATTGAAAGCACTGAAAACTTAAAGGCCTTCAGGCCTAGTTGCAAAAGAATATAAAAGATAGAACCTCTGCCCAATCACTTCAGCTATCCCTGATTCCCAACCCCTGCCCCAAGGTGAACAGAACCCAACACAACATAAACTCCAAAGTCAAGAAGGCTGAAAAATGAGCAAACAACCACAAAAAAAAGAACCTAACCATAAAGTTACTATGGTTGACAGGGAAGCTTTAGACTCGAACTCAGAAGACAATGACCTGAAAACATTTATAGGTAAAGCCTCAAAGGAAAAAAAAAGGCAGATTGGAAGAAGCACAACAGGAATTCCTAGAAAAGGCTAAAGAAAGAGATGCTAAAAAAGAGCAAAAATGATTTTAAAAATCAAATAAGAGTGATAGAGAAAAACTGGGGAAAGGAATGAGAGATCAAGCAAATTATAAAAAAATAATCAACAGCTTGGTAAGAGGCACAAAAAATACTGAAGAAAATAACTATTTAAAAATTAAAATTGGTCAAATGGAAAAAGAGATACAATGCTCACTGAAGAAAACTACTACTTAGAATTGGTGAGGTGGAAACTAAGGAATTCATGAGACAACAAGAAACAATAAAACAAAGTTGAAAGACTGAAAATATCGAAAAAAATGTTAAATACAGGAAAAACAACTGACCTGGAAAATTGACCGACAGGAGATAATTTAAGAATTGCTAAACTACCTGAAAGCTGTGATAAAAATAAGAGATTTCAAGAAATTTTAAAGGAAAACTGTATGGATATCTTAGAACCAGAGGGCAAAGTAGAAACTGAACAAATTCACAAGTTACTTCCTGAAAGAAATCCTAAAATGAAAATTTCCAGAAATATTATAACCAAAATCCAGAGCTCTCAGGTAAAGAAGAAAGTTCTGAAAGCAGCCAGAAAGAATTGTAAAATTATAGAGCCACAGTCAAGTTTATACAAGATTTAGCAACTACCATATTAAAGGAATAGAGGTCTTGGAATGATATCCTGGATGGCAAAGGAGCCAGGATTACAACCAAGAATAACGTACCCACTAAGACTGGGAAAAAATGCATATTTAATAAAACAGAGGACTTTCAAGCGTTACTGATGAAAAGGCCAGAGCTGAATAGAAAAGAACACACGGGTCAAGGAAAACATGAATGAGAACTTATAGGAAATAATAATAGGTTAAACTGTGTATGGGAGGATGATACTTGCGACTCCTAAGAACTTTATCATCATTAGGGCAGTTAGAAGGAGTCTACTTAGAGTCTATTATGTTGGGATGATCTCAACAGGAAGATAGAAAGATGAAAAAGAGGGATGCAGTGGGAGAACACTGAAGAGAAGAAGAATGGTGAAAATTCTCTCATAAAAGAAGCATGCAAGAAAAAATTTACAAAATGGAGAGGAAAATAGGGTAGTGGGCAACACTTGAATCTTACTCTCATCTGAACTGGTAGAAGAGGGGAAGAATATATAGATACACATATAACTGGATACAGAAATTCATCTTACCCAAAAGGGAAGTAAGAAGGGAATAGAATAAGAAAAAGACAAGGGTTGATAAAGTGGCAGTAGTCAGAAGGAAAACATACTTTTTGAGGAGGGGAGAAGGTTAAAAAAAAAGACAGAAAAAAGATAGAATAGAATAGGATGGAGGAAAATATATAGTAATCATAACTGTGAATGTGAATGAGATGAACTTATACAAAAAAAAGATAGAAGATTCTGGTTTCTAATCAGAATCTAACAATATACATAGTTTACAAGAAATATACTCGAAACAGAAAGACACACACAGAGTTAAATTAAGAGACTGGAGCAGTATTTACTACACTTCAATTGAAATAAAAAAGGCAGAGATAGAAATCATGATATCAGACAAAGCAAAAGCAAAAACAGACCTGGTTAAAAGAAATAATCAGGGAAGCTACATTTTATTAAAAGGCACCATAGACAATGAAGTAATATCAATCAGTACTGAATCATATATACACCAATAGTATCCAAATTCTCGGTGGTATAGCAATGTTGGACAGGCTTTACACAATGTTGTTGCACCATTAACATTTCGTTATCTTCACCTGATGTTTTTTCTTCAAATTTACATTACTGGTTTGATCCCCATCCGCTTTTTTGTTTCTAAGTAATCAAGATTTCAAAGTGTGATAACCCAGACACTAGTGCTGTTCTGGTAGTATCAAGGAGCACTTACCACAGAATTATAGACATGATGGTGACAATCCGGATGTTCTGGGTTCGAAGTAGGTCCAAAATTCCATGGGACTGCTGTGTCTGGGAATTCAGGTCTTGCAACTGTAGAAAAGACAGGGTAATGAGGGAAGATATTTCAGCCAGCAGACATGCTTGACTTCAAATGACAGGGTGCCAAATTCTTTTTATAACACAAGGCTTTTCCCCTTGAGGATTCCAGTCTTCTGAGGAACTTCCTAGACCTTAGCAGCAGCAAACCTGGAGGCAAGTTTCCTACCTGCAATTTTTATGAAGTTGCACCACAACGCTAAGACAGCCAGTTATTCCTTAGCTTAGAATTTAAGGCCATTCATAATATGCTGCCACCTTGCCTTTCTAGTTTATCTTGCGTTACTCCCCTTCATGTACTCTATGTTGCAATTAGATTGGGCTTGTTCAATATCCTCCATACGGTCCCTGAGCTTTCCTGTGCCTTTGCTTAAGTACTATGCCTGGAATGGCCTCTTCCTTCTCTTTCCTCTCTCCTCCCCATTCCCCTTCCTTGACTGAATTCCTACCCATTTTTTAAAGCCCGGCTCAAATGAGACTTTCTCTGATCCCTTTAGTAATGACCTCTCCCCCAGCCTTTTCCACCATTTAGTTTACGCTTCATGTTTTTATGTATTATTTTTATTGTGTTTATTTTCTTTGCTTTATGTTTTCCTGCCAAACTACAAGATCTACGAGACAAAGGCTCTTACCTGAATGCTTAGTGTTAGAACAATGATTTGCTTTAGGCTAGGTGATGCAGTGCTAGCAATGAAGTCATGAAAACCTGAGTTCAAATTTGGCTTCAGACACTTATTAGTTGTGTGACCCTGGGCAAGTCACTTAGCCCTGTTTGCATCAGTTCCTCATCTGTAAAATGAGCTGGAGAAGGAAATGGCAAACCATTCCAGTATCTTTGCCAAGAAAACCCCAAATGGGGTCATGAAGAGGTTGAAAGGATTGAAACAACTGAACAGCAATACTTAAATTTGGTTGAACTGAATAATTCCCTGTTGGGCATGAAGCCAGAGCAAGAACACAAACTGACAGCTCATTTCCTTGACTGCCTTGAAAGGATTCACAGTGCAGGCTAAACAGAATCATATCACCTTTAAATCCTCAGGCTCTGAGAGCTATAAGGGACATTTGAGGTCATTATTTGACAGATGAGGGCCATAAGACATCTGCATCAGTGATTGCAATCTTTGGGCAGGTCTGGCCACTACTCTATGTCTGAGCTAAATAAGCCATTAAAAATTATTTCTTATTTTTTTCTCCCCAAAGCTGGAATGATTTACTTTTTGCCCTGTGCAGTTTTCATTTATTATTTGTTGAAATATAGCTCTGAAAAAACAGGCTTTAAAAAAGCCTATTGTGTTTCAAAAGGAACTACTTGTAGTTGTTCAGTCTTGTCCAACAGTTTGTGACCCCATAGACCATAGCACACCAGGCCTTTCTACTCTCCACTATCTCTGAAGTCTGTCCAAGTTTATGTTTGTTGTTTCCACGATACCATCTATCCATCTCATCCTCTGCCATTCTCTTCTCCTTTTGCCTTCAATCTTTCCCAACATCAGGGTCTTTTCCAATGACTCGTCTTCTTATTATGTTGCCAAGGTATTCAAGCTTCAGCTTCAATATCTGACCTTCCAGCAAATAGCCTGAATAAATTTCAGTACTGACTGATTTAATCTCCTTGCTGTCCAAGGGACTCCAAAAAATCTTCTCCAGCACCACAATTTGAAAGTGTGAATTCTGTGGTGCTCCATTTTCCTTATAGTTCAACACTCACAACCATACGTTGCTACTGGAAGAACCTTACCTTTGATCATACAGACCTTGGTTGGCAAAGTGATGTCTCAGTTTTTCAGTATGTTGTCCTGATTTTCCATAACTTTCCTTCCAAAGAGTAAGCATCTTTGAATTTCATGGCTGCAGCTGCAGTCTACAGGAATCTTTGAGTCCAAGAATATACAATTTGTTACTGCTTCCATTTCTTCTCACTCTGTTTGCCAGGATGTGATGGGAGCAGCTAACAAGATCTTAGTTAGTTGGTTGGTTTTTTTTTTTTGATGTTAAACTTTAAGCCATCTTTTACACTCTCTTCTTTTTTTCACCTTCATCTTTAAACCCAAATCACTCTGGCTTTTATTGAATGGCCAATAATAGCACCCAGCCCAAGCCTTTTAGGTTTTGATGGCTTAGAATGAATGTAAATAGCAATTGTTTTCTATTCTGGCCAGAAACTTCCAGATAGATATTTTAGTAATGGCTCATTAGGCCATTTTTTGGTCTCAATTCTTACCTAGCCCTTCATCACTGAACGGGTGTTGTCTCAGACAAACTGAGACATAGGAAAGGTCTTAATTTAGAAAGGCCAAGGTCACTTGTTGCATCCCGGGCCATCCAGTCATCTGGACATTTGCCTTGCCACTGGATTTGGATGCCTCTGGAGGAGAGTGCCCAGCCACACCTCACTTAAATCCAATTCACAACCACGTCAAGACATCACTCTGTGATCTTTTGGTCCTCTTCAAAAATCAAGGGTGAACAATAACCTTATTAGCATCCAGCCGAGGCCTTGCATATGGTAGGTGCTCAATAAATGTATGAACTGAGCCCAACCAGTCCATTTGCTTGGAAGCATTTCTGTTATTTGTTCTCACACTGTATGTTTACAGAACTGGTCCTAGGGAAAAAGAGAGTTTGGAAAGAAAAACTGGAGAACTGACCCAAGCTTCACCCAGAGTCACTTCCTGTCAAACTTGGTGCAGGCTCAGTCATTAATCAAGCTAGTGTCCAAACATTCTGATGTTTCTTCTTAAGTAAACTGGGCTTTGAGTGGTGGATTTTTCCCTAAGTTAGCAGTTCAATAAGAGGTCAGTTTGTGACTTAATGGGAATCACTGAAATAGCCTCTTTTCCTCAAAGCAGTCCTCTATTGCAGAGGAATAAATGGTAGTCTCAATTTGTCTCCAAACATTCTGGTTCACCCAAAGTGAACCCTGTTTGAACATATTTCTATGACTGCTTCCTTCCTCTTCCATTTATCAGGGGCTATCAGCGAGTGTTTCCAAGCCTCCCTCCTACTGCAGCGCCAGGATATCTAGGCTAAAGAGTCAGGAAGTATTTAGTTGTGGGCCCTCTCCAGGGAGCAAAGGAAAGGGGGAAGACATAGAGTATTGTCAAAGGGGTAAGGGATAGGATACAGAGTTTTGGGAACTGTTTGGAGAAGAATGGTGACTAGGTAGAAGCACTTTAGTGCTCTGAAATCCTAGGTCATCTTCTAAAGTCCCTTCTAGCATTAAATCTATGATCCTCTGAGTTTATGGAAGTTGTCAGAAGTCCTGACTGAAATGGAGGGCTTTTTTTCTTGTGGGCTCTTTTAAGAATTACAGCAGTCCTGGATTCTGAATATGGTAAAGAGGAGAGTATCTATCCATGGCATCCTTCACATCTCTGCTGCTGCTGGCACAGACGCTAGAGCACAAAGATTACTGTGTCACCAAAGAATTCCCAGGACCTATTTTGTATTCACAGCTTCCCAAATCCATGCTTCTGGGAGCCTGCCAAAGATACAGACAGACCATAGTTTAGCACCAAATACTCCTGGCCTTTTCTGGTTGAGGGTAGGACCAAGGGACAGTATAGTCCTGCTACAGTTCTGGGCCAAAAAAAGGTAGAGAGAAAGGAGAAGAAGGTAAACAGACTTCAACAAGGATCTTGGAAGGAACAGGTTCTAGCAGTCACAGATTTCAGGATTTAGACACATATAGCAAACTATCCACTTATACCTATGAGGTGATGCCTACAAGCAACAAGGAGACTATTCTAACCCACAAACTCAATTTTCAAATTTGTTATGTTTTTTTTTAGTTTACATGCTTAAAAATTATGTCACTGACAAGCCCTGAAATAATACCTCCATTTACAAATCACTTTGTTTTTTAAGGCACTTTTTAAGTCAACAAGCAGTTAGTATTGAAGATGCCAGAAGACAATAAACCTGAAAAGGGCGAGAGGTGAGGAAGGTGGGCTGAGGGGGCATGAAAGAGAAAGTCCAGAGTCAGGGGTGGGGTTTACGTATAATCTTTCATTTGAGCCACACAACAACCCTATGAAGTAAGTGCTACTATTACCTCCATTTCACAGATGAGGAAACTGAAATTTCAAGGCAGTAAATGACTTGCCTGGACCACAGCACGAACCTGAACCCAAGTCCAGCTTTCTATCCACTGCCTCAATTACCTATTTTGAAGCAGTAAGAAATTCAAAAAGATAAAAAATATGCAAAATGCTAATGTTAAATACCTAATATTTGTTGCCAGTAAAGGGTTATTTTCAATAATCTAATAATTAATGATTGTTTTCCAGGGAACTCATCTTCCTGCTTTGAGAAAAAAAATAAAATCATTCCCTAAGGATGGAAATTTGACAAGGGGGCTCCTTCTCCCCTGACCTAACTGCATAAAACAAACATTTTACTACTTTTCTTTCTAAGTGAAAGGTTAGAGAAAGAATTTGTGCTCGAACAGTACCTGCTTCCTCAACAGGGAGTATCAAATACAGACCAAAGTTTGAGCTCTAGTTTTTCTGGCAAAGTCTTAATGTATCCTGAAGATCAAGAAACTATTGTCCACTGACCTCAGAGACTCCTTTCTCTTACACTGCCCTGCTCCCACTATTAAGGGCAGAGGACTCTTTGGCTGGCATGTAACCCACCTAGAAATAGATGGTCTCAGGCTGATACGAATGCATGACTACTTTGTCATATCTCTCTCAGCACTTACCTCCATGGGGTCAAACACTACGGATGGCCCAACTATGCCATTGAGCTTTGCGGCTTTCTGGATGATGACCTCTGCCTCTTGCAGTCTTCCCTGAGACAGGAGCCACCTGGGCGATTCGGGAATAACCCTGCAGCAGCAAGTTGTACAAACATGCACGACAGTTATACGGGAAGCACTACCAGGGTGCTACAAGGAAAACAGGCTGTCACACTGGTATCCTGACCGCCAAGGTTGGGGCACAAACCCTAAGGTCTATATTTGGAAAAACAAACATGAATGAATATTCTAAGTTCCCAGAGATAGTCCGGACCACTATAAAAATCTAAACACAAAGGCTGTTTGGTAACTTGGCCTCCAACCCCCACTCTTTATTTTACTTTTGGTGTGGGTAAATCAAATGTGACAACTCGTGAAATTACCACACCGCCTCTGAGGGCTGGCTCATACCGGTGCAACATGAAAACAATGGCGCCACCTTGTGGACGATGGAAGAAGATGGGGATTTTTTTTTTTAGGCTGTGCGTGTCAGTCAGGTTAATTAACTGTAGCAAGATAGGGGGCAGGAATGGGTTGGTGCGCCAGTCACTTTTCTTTTGAACCTGGGTGGGAAATTTAGTTATATTTCTGGAACATCTCTCCCATAGACATCGTCTTAGCCCAGGTTCAACAGCCTTCCTGTATACTGCAGACAGGCTGATCTTTCCAAAAACCTCAGAAAACCAAGGTCATTAAATCAGTCCCTCATTTCTACCACATACAACTCCAAGTTCACTGCCGACCTATCTGCTATGATTTTCCCACCATGGGTGCCTTCTCCTCTAGTTAGGCTGGTCTTCTCACTGGACTTCCCACACGTTATATCCTATTCCTATGTCTATGCTTTTGCGTTAATTTTGTTCTTACCTAGATATCCTCCTGCAGTGTATCTAAACTCTATCTGTCCTTTAGGGCCCGGACTAAGACTCACATCTTCCAAGAAGTCTTCTCTGATTACTCTTAGCTTTCAGTGATCTTACTTTTCAGAAGGCTTCACATATTTAGCACTGAAAGAGTTTTAATTACAAAATTTAGCACTTAATATTGTATGCCAAGTATTATTTTCTCCCTGAACAGACTCAAAATTTCTATAGGCAGGAGAATGTGTTTTCTCCTTCTTTTGTGACTCTAGCTCCAAGCATAGGCTCATACACTAATTTGTTGAATTGTTTATTTTTTGTGGAACTGAGAAATAATCTCTTCCAAGAAACTTGAAAAATCAATGGGTTTCCTGTTCTTAGAAGCTTTGATTAGGAAGTAACCAAATTGTTTCCTTCTCTTCTCTTTTTAGGACCCAACTACAGAACATATTGGCTTTATGGCCAAATCCAATCAGCTAAAATAGTTGTCTCTCTATGAATGAGGTCATACTCACCACCATAGCGGAATGCACAGCAAGCCTGGCAAAGTTAGGGCTAGCAGTAGCATCCTCCATTCTCGAATGAAGTAGGCAATCAATGGCAGGAACATGTAGCCAATTGCATAAAATATGCAGACTCCCAATGTGGAGAATATTATTCGAACTGATTTGCCCAGAATTTCTGTTCCTTTAAAAAAAAAAAAGAAGAGGCGCGCATACATTAGCACTGTAATTCGCCTTATTGACTGTTTATAGCAAAAGTGCAAAATTGTCTTCCTTTCAGAGACGGGACAGTATTTCAGACTAGCTAAGAAACCTGAAGGTATAGGATGAGACAGGAACTGATAACAACTCCAGGATAGCGGCATGAGTCCTCTACTGGCTCACTCAAATAATCGTTCACTTTCCCCTAATAACAGTCTGAAGATAATGGAACAAAGGTAGTAATAACTCCCGTCAAAATGTCCAAACCAAAGGAACCCAAAGGCCAGTAACCCTGGAGCCACAGGTCCAGAGGACAAATGTCTTGGAGAGGAGAGAAGATCTGGCTTCAGCAACGTCTGATTTCCTAGACAGGTAATATATCAGAAACCAAAAGCCTTTCTGTGGATCCGGCTGGTCTCTTTGGACCCTGCTTACAATTTTAATTAAATAATTGGATAGGAATTAAAAGCCCATAGTAATAAAACCCCTTTCCCGCAAACCTTTTCTTTTAAGCAGTTTCTGCTTTTCTCTGGAAAGGAGCAATTTCTGTCTTGATAAGAGTATTGACCACAAGCTTCTCCTTGGACAATGGTGCCCTTAATTCATGCAATCCCAAAGATCAAACAATATTCCCCTTTCATAGGCCACATTAAATGCCAAGAATTGGTGAAAACAGCTTTATTGGCTAGGTTTTTACCATATCTCTGCTTTAAAAGGCCTCACAATGTCCAGTTGCTTTTGAGATCAAGGCAGCAGCTGGCCTCAGAGGATTAGAAAACTGCTCTAATTTTGGCTCTTCCATTAATTCATCTTAGACAAAATAATTGATGGCTTCCACTTTGTCTCTTTTCCTCCACAGAAATTAGCACAATGCCTGGCACATAGCAGACACTTCATAAACATTTACTGACTGAGTTTTCCTGTTGTAAATAGGATCCACTAAAGTCTCCTAGTCAGGAATGAGCCCATGGGTGAGGAGCACCAGGGAGGTCACAGGGAATATA
This sequence comes from Potorous gilbertii, assembly GCA_028658325.1. Lineage (NCBI taxonomy): Eukaryota > Metazoa > Chordata > Mammalia > Diprotodontia > Potoroidae > Potorous > Potorous gilbertii. The sequence continues at coordinate 415,523,959 of CM053769.1, forward strand.
AAGGATGGGATGTAAATGAGACACACAACAGGTACTTAGCTCAGCTGAGACTGTCATACCAAGAACAAAAGCGGCCACATAATTAGATATCTGTCCCATGCCCACCAGGACAAAAAGTACTGTGAACATCTCATAGCTCGTTGAGAAGACTTGTAGAAAACTAAATCCCGTCTGCATTCCCATCGTCACAAAGAGAACGTTCTTCCGGCCAAACCTTAGAGAAAGAGAGAAAATACAATGACAAGGGAATAATGTCTGAGAACAACACACCTACTGAAAGGAAGTAGAGAGTTGTTCTATGGGGATGATGCCCTTCCTGAAAGCCAAGGGAAAGCAGAACTGGGAAGCAGAAATGCTGGGTGATCTGGTTTTACCATTCTCTGCTAATGGATGGTTGAGGATCCCATGCTTGGCCCAAGGTCACTATCTTTTAAAGCTGCTATTTCACATGGCTAATTTATCCTGAGCTTGCTTGCAGTGCACTAAAACCTGGAGGGTTTTTTCCTCCACATAACTGTTGCTTAACCACATCCTTTCTCTCTATTGTTGAATTTTAAAAACTAAGCATAAGACTATATTCATACATATTAAAATCATATTTTATTTCATCCATTGTTCTGGCCTGCTGAGATCTTGTAGATTTTCTCTGTCATCCAGTATATTAACAATCTGCCCTGATAGTTTTTCATCATCTGAAAAATTGATAAGCATGCCATCTATGCCCGCCTCTAAATCACTGATTAAACCAGGAGATAGGGAGAGATTGAATATTAGAGAGATGGGGCTTAGAGGCTTAGGGAGACTGAGGTTTCAGTCTGCTGGAGAAGATGGGAAAATAGGATCAAGGACACATGCTGTAGGGTTTGTCTTGGAGACACAGGAGGAGAGAGCAGGGGATGATGTCAAGGAGTTTTGAGATGAAAAGAAGAGGGGTTTCACAGTAAAGAGTGAGTGTGGTGTGTGTGTGTGTGTGTGAGAGAGAGAGAGAGAGAGAGAGAGAGAGAGAGAGAGAGAGAGAGAGAGAGAGAGAGGGAGGAGAAATGAGGGGGAAATATAGGTTTGGGAAGGGAAAAGGCATAGGTCAAATAAGTGTGAAAAAGTGCGTTTGTAAACATGATCTCACTTGATCCTTTGAGGTAGGTGCTATTTATTATCTCCATTTTACAGATGAGGAAACTGAGGCAACTCAGGGCTAAGTGACTTACTTAGGGTCACATTGTATCTGTCTGAGTCCAGATTTGAGATCAGATTTTCCTGACTGCAGTCCCAGTGCCTTAGCCATCGTACCACCAGCTGTCTTAGGGAATCAGGAGGAATAAAAAGATTACTTTGCTACAGTTAGGGTCCAGTTAAAGCTGGATGTAACACTCTTAATCAGCACCGTTATGTGACTTCAATCAGTTTGGTTCTTATAAGCAGGAACAGAAGAGACAGATGGTGGAAATCATTGAGAAGTAGGGTTTGGCAAGGAATTTTAGAGTTGATGAAAGTATGAAGTTGAACTGGTCAAGACTGGGAAGGAAAAAAGTGAAGGTTCAACCAGGGTAACAGCCTGAGAAAGTACTAAGAGGCAGAGGGACCTAACACCACAATGAGGAAAAAGAATAGGTTTAGGAGAGCTAAGGCCTAGGGAGAGGATGGAATGATAGGACGTTATATATATATTCAGGGAGAAGATCAGAGTTTTTGACTGTACACTTTTGGGTAATTCAGGGTGTGACCACTCCCATAGGTGGCTGAAGTAGGTTACAGGATTTAAGGAGATCAGGGGGCCTCAGCAGTTTCCCAGCTCCTCTGATAGAACCTGAGGGAGAGGAGACAGTGCCTATTTTTCCCCTATATCATTTCTCACATCCAACCCTCTACTCACACAACCATTATTCTAATTCATGTCTTTGTCGCCTCTTGCCTGGACTAATTTCCAATAGCCTCCTAAACCTTCTCTCTGCTTCAAATCTCTCTCTCTCTCTAATCCATCCTCCTTGCAGTTGCTGAATAATCTTCCTGAGGCAAAGGCCTGAATTTGTCAGTCCCCTGCTCAAAAATCTTCAGTGGCAACCTGACTTGAGGATAAAATTCAAAGTGCTTAGCTTGACATTTAAAACCTTTCACAGTGGTTCCTACTTACCTATTCAACCTACTCTCCTTCACTCCCCTGTGCTCCAAATAAGCAGCCTTACAGGCTGCTTCGGGAACTTGATATGCCATCTTGTCTCCATGTTGTTCCCCTCCCCACTCCCACCCATGCTGGTAATCTACTTCCCCTGACCTCCCTGGTTTCTTCCTTCAAGGGGAAATTCAATGACTTGATCCTACTTTAAACCTTCCCCTACCCATACACATGTCCCTTATTAATACATTTATCTCTTCAAATTTCTTGCAGGCTTCTTGAAGGCAGGGGCTGTTTAATTTGTGTCTTTGTATCATCAGCTGCTAGCACTGGTGGCACTTAAAATAGACGTCTTAACTCGAAGGCCCAGTGTGTTACGAATTCATGTTGCTGGAAAGTAGTACCTACACTGATGAGATCACAGTTACTCTGAGAATGTGTAGCTCTGGTGCATGCTGTTCTCACTCTGTCAATCTTGTTTGACTCGTTCCAAATCTCCATGTGTTCTCTACAGTTAAAATTTGTTGATGCCATAAGATCCATGAATTGACTTAATCACTTACCAGGGATTGGATCTATAGGATACTTCAAGTTTTTCCACAACTGTAAATAAAACAGCCACGAATATTTTGTGTCTATAGGTCCTTTTTAATGAAATATTGACAATAAAGTCTCAGTAACAGATTTGCTTTGTCAAAGGATTTTGTCAGTTTTAGGATTACAGAGTTCATCCATCCTTTTCCTTTCTTCAATAATTTGGACATAGGCTCATCTCCTATCCTTAGGACAACTGTTCTAAGTTCATGGACAGTGGCTCACTGGTCACCTCTGCCAGTTCTGAGTATCCTGGAATGAAGTTCATTCATACCTGGTGACGAACACTGAAGGTAACGAGGTGTTCCCTATCATCTCTTTGCTATCTAGGGCAGGCCTCTACAGCTCACTGGCAGCTTGAGGCATGCCCAAGGATTTCCTCTACACACAGAGGATGTTTTCCTCTACAGTTTCCATGGGCTGCCATAAGCAGCTCTCATGTCGAAGGTTATATAGTCTCAATTTCCTTACAACTAACTTGGTTTCGTCCTTCTCCACTTGAAGATTGTCTTCCTTGGAAGAAATAGAAGCAGAGTAAGAGCTGAATAGTCTGTTATCCATCATCCTCATCCCCACTCTGATGAACAGTCATCCTAACCCTTCTCTGTTCTTCCTTGCCTCTATCATGAGCTTTAAAAAGCCTTTTCATTTTGCAAAACATACATCGCTGTTTCAGTTTCTCGGTTTTAGTGCTTCTAACGCTATTCTTACAACAGCATTCCTCTTGTTTATAGTCATTCTTAGTTACCTGTTCTTAACTTCTATGTTCTCTATGTTGTCTTTAAATCTAAGCTTATCTCTAAGTGTCATGAACACCTGCACTGGTTTCTTTACAGAGCTATTCCTCTTCAAAATCATCAGTGTCCCCAGGCTTCACTCTTGAGAGAATCCTAAACACACAGGTTTCAATAATGATACTTCCTGAGCAGAAATTTAGGGCAGGGAATACCTGTCTACGTACATACATACACACACACATATGTATTTCATTTTCTCTCCCTTTGCTTCCTAAAATCTAGGGTACATATCAGAGTATTTAGGCTTTACCTTCCTTATCTATCATATAATTTATAGATTTTAGCTACTTCAATAATTCTTAGATTATTGGTCCTTGATCTATTTTCCAGCTCAGCTTTTTTTTTTTTTTTAAACATATCACTTACTAGATTTTTTTCTCTAATCTTTTGATTTTGTTGTAATGTTTTTTTTCTTATTGAGTTGTTGTTTTCTGATCCATTTTCATTTTCAGGGCGTTTATTTCTTGAATGAGTCTTTCCACCAGCTATTCAAAGGTATCACTTCTCCTTGCCATTCTCTCCTCCCTGGCTAGTCCACTGTTTTATTTCTTCCAGCTATTCCAGTAAACTTTATGGCCAGGACATATTTTTCTTTGAAGCTCTGTTTGGACTTTTTTGTAGATTTCTATCTTCTTCAGAGGCATCCCATTGGGCATCTCTCAAATAAAGGTATTTCCTCATGGTATATGGAGTTAACTTCAGTTTGATCATCTCAAATATCTTAATATCTAGGCTGGAGGTTCTGTGCTTGGGCCAGGCTCTGCTGCTGAATGGCATGTGTAAGGTCGTGAGGATGGTGTCTAAGACTAGGGACCTCCTTCAATGACTCTGGAGTTGCTCCTGCCTAGGGGCCCTTTCTTGGCCCAGGGCACCAGGCCCTTCTCTTTTCCCCTTATTGGGAGCCCAGGCCCTGTGCTAAGTGTTTTATGGGTATTATCAGTTTTTTTGGTATGTAATTGATCAGATTTTCTCCCCTGCCCCTAATCTTTTGATTGCAGTAATATTTTGTTACTTGTTGAGCTGTTCTCTCTCTGGCCTATTTCAGTTTTCAGGGCATTTATATCTTTAATCCTCACAACAAACCTGAGAAATAAGTGCTCATTTTACATCCTCATTTTATAGATGAAGAAACCAAGGCAGAGAGGTAACTAATGTGTACGAGGTCACCCAGCTAGTAATATCTGAGGCCAGGTTTGGATTCAGGTCTTCTTGACTCGAGTTCCTTGGCTCTCCCCAGTGCTCTATACCACCTTTATACCTAGAGAGCTTTCCTCCCCTTCTCCTTCCCACTAAGCGCTTACGGAGGACCTCAGGATTCCAAGGGTCTTTCTGTGTATTATTCCAGGGCTGGGTAGAGGAATGAAGAGGTGATTCTTCTTATTTCTAATTAGATTGGTATATTTCTAAGCCCCATGAGGTGTTAGGGGGAGCAGAAGGGAGGATCTTTTTGTAGGGACTCCTCTTTATACAGGGCAAGTGAAGAATTTCTTAGTTGTTCTGATTTAGTAGACAATGAGTTCAAGCAAATAGGTCAAATTTCTGATTACTATCATAGTTTACCTCCATGCCATTTTTATGATCCACTCCCTGACCTCTTTAGGCTGGGAAATCTGTCGTCTACTTCCACTGTGGTATTATCTTTATTTCTCCCTCCACTGATGTTCTCTACTGTGCTTCTTGGATTTTCTTACATAAGAATATCTTCTCAACAATATTATTCCATCTCCCCTTCATTCTAAAACATTCTTTTTGAATGGGTATCATAGCCTTCCTCAGCCATATTACAATTCTTGAGTTGCAACAAATCTTACCATACTCCCCAAATTACTATAATACTGACTATATCTTCTTGCATTTATGCTCTCTAATTTATATTATCACTTATAATCTTTGCAAGTAGGTAGAGTTGTGATTTTTAAAATTATTGCCTCTTTTTCCAGCATGCTATGTCTTGTGGGTTATTAATCCTTGTCATTGGTAATCCTCTTCCTCTTTATTAGCTTTCAGCAAATACACCATCACTGGCCAAGATTTCATCATTCCTATAACTTCAAACCACGGTGCAGAAAATGGAATCTTATTCTCAAATACTATCTTTCTCATTTCATTTCTCAAACTTCACTTTTTTCCCCTTGGAAACCCTTAGCTTTGATTGGCACTAGTGAGGAAAATACAGCTTGTGCCTTTTAAATTCTTCAGTTCCTCACCCATGGCTTTGTAAGCTTCAGAGAAGGCAGCAGGAATTTTCTTGGCATCTTCAGAAGGATTGGAATTCATGCACTTTGAGGCAAAAACATTACACTGCTTCCACTCAATTTCCCTTTAATTTGAAGGAATGAGGTGCTGAATGATGACAGTATAAAATTAAGTCTATAATCCCTTTTTTTGTTTCTTGGCTGCCAGAGATATGACTACCCTCAAAATTACACTCATTTGCTAAAATACAGGTTTGGGACTGTACCTATAGTGAATGGACCTTGCCCCTCCATAACTCTGTAGTGTTTTCATTACAGCTGCTTCCAGCAAAGAAGGCAAATACCAGCAATCAACTTCTGGTTGTAGCCAAGCCTGGCCTTACCATTCCAGCCAGAAGAAAGTAGCTCTGCCCTCTAAAGTACATTTCAAAAAATTTGGTTTTGCCTAAAGCGCTTGATCCTAGGAATAAATAAATATGGTTATGTGCTATTTTATGGAGTTGCTTTCTGGTGTGTGGAGTCATGTACGAAAGGCAGTGTTAAAATCTGCAATGGGAGGCATTTCTCTGAGGACTACCAACAGACCACCTAAGAGTTTACCTCTTTAGAGTTGATCTGCTAGGCTTCCAGTCAATTCAAGATTACAGATCTTTATAGATCTACATAGATCATTACAGAGCTTTCTTTGGCACTTCTTTTTCACCTGCTCTGTGAAGTGGAAGTCAAAGCTCCAAGTTGTCATCCCACATACTTTTCAACTGAACAAAGACTCGATTTATAAAAACCACAACATTTTGAATCCAAACTCTTTCTTAGTCCTTCTTCAGCTATAATATCATCTGGAACCAAGCTGAAGCAGACACAAGTGACAGCTAATCATGTAGCTATTAAGTAGAGGCATGGGGACAGCAAGGAAAAAGCAAAATCTGTTTAATCTTTGTCAAAAGAACATTCTTCCCTCCTAACAAACCCTATCTACCTAGCTAAACTGGTTTGGTCTTCATCTGCTTTCTCTTCCCTGGTCCTTCCAAGTGAAAAAATTCTAAGAAGCAAAAAAATGGTGGAAAGCAGACAAGAGAAAGTGGTCCAAGGAACCTGCTCTCTTGGATACACACAATCCCTGATAATCTTGAATTGATTTGAATCCCAGCAAGCCAACTCTAAAGAAGTAAACTTTTAGTCTGTACAAAAAGGAAGTTTTGGGGAAAAAATACACACACACACACACACACACACACACACACACACACTTAAAACTTCTTTCAAGACAACTCAGCACTAAATATCAAACTCTATCTTCCACCCTTATACTGTTCCATTAAAAAGATATACATAATATGTACATATACATACATACATATATGACATTCAGATTCAAGTCTCTGTCAATGCAGATTCAAATAATTTTTAAACTTAGGGATTATTTATTTTGCAGAGAAAGAGTTTCAACCTTGGACTGCAAACAAACTGGCCTACATGAACAAAGTGTTCATTCAAGATGGTAATTAAAGTTGCCCTTAAAGTTACTGGTCTGGGTCTTGGAACTGCTTTACTAAAAACTTCCTACATATTCTAGAGAATTAGGATCGTAAGTTAGAGCTGGAAAGGAATTTAGAGGTCATCTGGTTCAAATCCCTTATTTTACATAGGAGACCAGAGAAGGGTGGTGATGCAGGCAGTAGTAAGTGGCAGTACTGGGATTTGGATGCAGTTCCTTTGCCAGATCTAGCATATTTTCCATAGTACCATGCCACCTCTCAATGGATGAATGGGTTGTATTCCCAAAATCTGCAAGTTAGTTGCTTGGTACCTGAAATGTGTTTTCCCAGAGAAACAATGATCTAAGTGGTAACATCCCAGATCAGCCCATAAAAATTTATTTAACCAAGAATATAGTTGAAATATTAATATTGTTTTAGTGAGAAAATGCATTCCATGTTCAAATTCAACTCATGGTACTAGAAATAATTTGTCATCCTGACCTTAATTATTCCAAGGAGGCTACTGGTTGAAATGAAAACTGCATTCCTGGCCCTGTGCCAGGATACTTCTGGATCCTGCTATGGCTGAAGTCAGGAAATCCCTTGACCAGTCAAAGTCAGGAGAGTGTCCTGTTGATTAGTGACGGCCATGGGTATGGCAGGGACATGAGCATTCCACATTTTGGAAACTGTCTCTATCTTCAAATAACATTTTCACTTAATCTTGATCAAAGAAGACAAGAGGAATTTCTCTTCCTTTACCTATGCATGATGCTCTGGAAGAAACCAATTCTAATGAGAAATATTTGATTTCACAGCATCATGGAGTTGGAAGAAACCTCAGAAGCCATCTAAGATAACCTACAGAATACCTTCATGAGAAAAAATTCACAGCTCTCTTCTGTATCTCTCATCAATATAAAAATATTTATACGTTACAAACAACCTCAACTTTATGTTACAACCTAGGGTTGTTTTATTATTAATGAAAATGTTTTTATTTTTTATATTTCTTTACTGAAAAAAAACCCTCAAAACTCAAATAACCAGGAGGAAAGTAGTTGAAATGAATGACAACAGAAGCATAATGTAACCTTCTCGTTCTGATCCATAACTTTATAGACTTTAAGACATAGTTGCCATTCAAGCAGAAGCCCTTCCTGCCTGAACTGTTCATAAAGTTATCCTGTAAGATCCCAACATCCCTTACTTGGAAAGATTTACAGTTACTCAAAGCCATTCTTCTATAGAGCCTAAGTATTTTTTTCAGGTAAGGGCAATTTCATATAAAGGATGGCTTTGGCCACACCAGCACTATCTTATAACAAATACTAAATAGGTACTAGATGCATAGTAGAGGAAAAATGTCATCAGTACTAATCAGTACTCTATCAATTATCCCATCTCTAGCTACAAGAGGCATCTCGTATAGACAGGACCTTTCATTTGTCAGGTGGGTATCTTCTGTGAAAATGCAAAGGTTGCAATATAAACAGGATTCTGATACCACTTGAAGATCTCTAGACCTTTGTTTTATTTTATCTGTTTGTAGTCAACCCACTTCCCTCAACCTCATTCCCCTTCCCACCAATCTTTGGAAGAAAGGGAAGGAATAAAAATCAGGCACAGATATTTTGGTACTATATAGACAAAAGAAAATACCAACTGCCTACTGGGTTGTATAGACATATCCCTTGGATGGTCAGGACCTACAAACATTTTGATTTTCATCATCAATAGGGGCTGAGGGACTTTTATTTCCTGAGTGTCCAGCTTTACAGTGGAACTTGCTGGTGAAGACAAAGCTAGTCTTTAAAAACAGAACTCTCAGGCCTAAGGAAGCAACTCAAAATGCTTCTTCCCCCTTTATTACTTGAGCCTCAGTTGAAAATATTCCTCAGTCAAAGGGAAACAAAGAAAAGACACCAGGGAGTGGAGTCTATAGGAGAGGTTAAGAACTTCTTCACCCTACAAACCTCATCCCAAACAAAGCAGGCCATGCAAGCCTTGCTCACTGTATGACATCTTCACACAGCACAACTGAGCAGCAAAAAGAGATAGCTAATTGCTTCAGAGCTGGTAGAGTGGATATACTTTACTTGTCTGAGAGCTGTCCTGAAATAAAGGATCCGACAAGCACACCCACAAAAAATAAGGAGGTAGTTAATGGAGCTTTCCAGTCATCGTCACAGACCAGGTCCCACTGTAAAAGAAACAAAGGAAGACTTCACTTTTACTGTTTATCAACATCATCTTGGTACATTCTATTAAGAGGTACCCCACTCTCCCAACTGTTGCAGACCTTCAGTCAGGATTCCAGTCCCCATGATTTTGTTTTCACACATATATGCAAATGTGTGTACACCCGGGTGTATACCTCATGTTGTTTTGTGTCCATATGTCACTGTGGGAGGGGGAGGTAAAAGAAGTGGGAAGAAGATACAGGAAATTCTTAGGGTGCCTGATGTAATAGTCAATCCAATGTGCCCAGTCTCACATGGACATATAATGTGGAATTAAAACCACCAGCACATTGGGTTTATTTTTTCAAACACAGTACTGAGACATTCTTGAGGACAGTAGTGCATGTTCTCCTGCCCTCTCTCTCCCTCTTCTCTTGCATACTGGCATAGCAATGAGCCTCAGGAAAAAAAAAACAACCAAACAAAAAGAAAATCAATACTTGCTCCTCCCAGGTTACAAAGGGTTACTTTTTGGTTTGGAAAACAACAGTTTTCCTTCTTGGTCAAAATCAGCCAAAAGATTCCAGTCCCCCTCCCCCAAATCCCTGCCTTTAAACAAAGTACAAAGCAGCCTTTCTTTGACCTTTTAGGAAAGGGCTAAATTTCTGGTTCTTAGGGCATTCATCAAAGAGTCTAGCATCCAAGATAGGGATCAGCACATGCCCTTTATCCATTTGAAGTTCTTAACAGGGAGTACTGCCAACTCCCAACAAGCAACTGAAAAAAGAAAACAAATCTACCACAGAAATCACCAAGCAACCTAAGAAGAAGGAGCTGGTCTTCAACACTCTGCTGGCCTCCAAGCTGGTTGTTTCTGACAACAGGTTTGTTTCCTCATCTCCATCCTTCCCCCTTATTCCCTTCCATTTTCCCTAGTTCACCCTCTCTATCTCAGACCTTAGGAAGATCTGAAATGTAATCTGAGGGTTGCCAGGTCCCTGAGGGTAACAACAGCATCTGTAGTGGTTTGGGCCAACCTAAGGGGTTCTAAGCCTGTCCCACTCTTTGTGACCCAGTTTGGGGTTTTCTTGGCAAACATACTGGAGTGATTTGCCATTTTCTTCTTCATCTGATAAAGAAACTGAAGCAAACCAGATTAAATGATTTGCCCAGGTTACCCAGCTAGTAAAAATGTCTGAGGTCAAATCTGAACTCAGGTCTTCCTGACTTCAGACCCAGCAGTCTATCCACTGAATCATCTAGCTGCGCCTGAGTCTATCCTTAGACACAAACCCTCAATGCAGCCCTCAAAATGAACTAATCTACATCAAAGCTATACTTTGTGAACACTTATATGGAAACCTCAACAGGCTTTACCTACAGCCATTATTGTTGGTGATTCTAAAAGCTGAGAGATCTCTCACTGTCTCTGGGTCAGTGACTAACCTAATGGTGAAGCATCCAGGCCTGAGATAACTTGTACTTCAACCTGTACCATCAAAAGTGGTATAAAACATTTACAACAACGTTCATAAAACATTTACTTTTCAAATTAAGCTTGAGGGCACCATCCTCTCCAGCCTGAACCTTGAGCCTGCAAGGAAAATTAAGGACTGAATGAAAAAAATAGACAAGAGCAGGATGAGAAGGACACGCAGTGGCTTCTTCCACAGCACCGCCACAGTTCCATCACATAGGCAGTTAGGTGGCACTCAGGGGTCTGCTGGGAGGTGGGGCGCATGCTTGGTCATTGGTCCTCTAGAAGCATGAAAAACCATCGCATCCATCAAATAAAACATTCCAAGTTGTTCTTACAATGTTGTTATTACATGAATCGGTTCTGCTCACTTGACTCTTTGTCTAAGTTCATACAAGTCTTCCCAGGCTATTAAAAAACGACCCCTTTCATGATTTCTTATTGTACAATAGTATTCTATCATACTCAAATACTATAATTTGTTCAATCATCCCTGTTGATGGGTACCCCCTTAATTTCCAGATCTATACCACTAGAAAAAGTGGTGCTTTAAATATTTTTGTACATATGGGTCCTTTTTCTTTGCTCTCTTACGGACATAAACTTAGTAGTTGTATTACTGGGTCAAAAAAATATGCATACTTTAATAACTTTTTTGGATATAAATTGATTTCTACAACAGCTAGACCACTTCACAGCTCTATCAACAGTGCATTAATGTACCTGTTTCCCCATAGTTCCTTCATCACTTGTAATTTTCTTTTTTTGTCTGTTTTGACAATCTAAAGGGTGTGAGGTAGAATTTCAGTTACTTTACATTTTTCTAATTACTGATTTTGGAACATTTTTTTCCATCTGGCTATTCATAATTTGTATTTCTTTCTTTGAAAACGGCCTGTTCATGTTCTGCCTTTTTCTATTTGTTAAGAGCATTTCTGCATATGTGACTTTGTGAAAGATCTATGAGCACTTGGAATGAAAAAAAAGTATATTGCTTATTTTTCCATTTTGTTCTCTCCAGATACCTGTTGATTCTTTTGGTTTTTTAAAGCTCAATCCTAAGTTATTAAAATAAAAAATAATAAATGACTATGAAACCTATTCAAAGGAGATTTTCTGCTTGTTGCAGGGAGTAAGGTATTTAATTACTTGGTTCAAATCATTTTACGGAAATATTGTCATCGAAATGAAGATGTTGACCTATTTTTGGTGCAGGTTTGCTGCAGAGCATTTTAACTTTGTTTTTGTTACATTTTAAGTTCAGAATTGTCTCCTCCCCCCTCTTCCCACCCCACTCTACCCCACAGGTCACTGTTTGACAAGGATATATAAACATATGTAAAGCCATGTTATGCATACTTCTATTCATCCGTTCTTTCTCTGGAAGTGGATAGTGTCTTCCTTCATATATCCTTCGTAGTTGATTTGAGTACTTATATTGGTGTTACTGTATACAACGTTTTCTCATTTCACTCCTCATTATTCTACGCAAATCTTTCTACACTTTCTAAAATTAACCAGCTCACCATTTCTTACATACAGTAGTATTCTATCACAATCATATACCACAACTTGATTATTCATTTAACTATTCCCAATTGATGGGCAATATCTAGTTTCTCAATTTCTAGTTCTTTCCCACCGGAAGGAGAGTAGCTATAAACATTTTAGAACATACAGATTCTTTTCCTTTTTCCCTGATCACCTTGGGAAACAGACCTAATGGTATTACTAGGTCAAAAGACATACACAGTTTTATAACTCTTTGGCATAATCCCAGATTGCTCTCCAAAATGTTTGGATTAGTGTATTAGTATCCCTATTTTTCCATAGCTCCTTCAACATTGTCATCTTCCCCTTCTATCATTTTAGCCAATCTGATATTGTGATGATATCTTACTTGTTTTAATTTGTATTTTTTCTAATCAATAGTGATTTAGAGCATTTTTTCATATGACTATGTACAGTTCTGATTTCTTCACTGAAAAACTGCCTGTTCATATCCTGTGACCATTTATCAACTGGGGAATGACTCATATTCTTATAAATTTGATGAAGTTCTCTATATATTTAAGATATGAGAACTTTATATGAGAAACTATTTATAAAATTTCCCCCCAATTTTCTGCTTTTCTTCTAATCTTGGCTACATTGGATTTATTTGTACAAATCTTTTTTAATTTATTGTAATCAAATTATTCATTTTATACTTCATAGTTCTATTTCTTATTTGTAAATTCTTCTCCTATCCATAGGTCTGATTTTCTTATGCTATCTTCCTTTAAATCTAGATCATGTATCCATTTTGACAGTATCTTGGTGAATGGTGCATGTTATTGGTCTATACCCAATTTCTACCAGACTGCTTTTCAGTTTTCCCAACAATTTTTACCACATAATGAATTCTTATCCCCAAACTTAAATTTTTACATTGTCAAACACAAGGTTACTATAATCGTTTACTATGTATTGTACATCTATTCCATTCCACTGATCTGCCTATTTCTTAGCCAGTACCAGATAGTTTTTATAATTACTGCCTTATAATGAAGTTTAAGATCTGGTGCTGCCAAACCTCCTTTATATTCTCCTACTGCCCCTCCCCCGACTAATTCCTTGATATTCTTGACCTTTTGTTCTTCCAAATGAATTGTTACTATATTTTTTTAGTTCAATAAAATAATATTTTGGTAATTTAATTGGGATGGCATTGGGTAACTACATTAAGCAGAATTATCATTTTTATTATATTGGTTCATTCACCCATGAACAATTAATATTTCTCTAATCAAATTTACATTTGATTTTATTTTTATAAAAAGTGTTTTATAATTATACATAATTATAATTATGTAGTTCCCGAGTTTGTCTTGACAGCTATATTCCCAGCTGTTTTATACTGTTTATAGTTATTTTAAATGGGTTATCTTTTACTCTCTCTTTTTGTAGGGCTTTGCTGATGACATATAGAAATGCTGATGACTTATGTGGGTTTATTTTATTTACTGCTACTTTGCTAAAATTATACATCATTTCAACTAACATTTTTGTTAAATATCTAGGGTATTTTATTTAGGATTTTTCCATCCATATCCATTAACAACATTGGTCTACAATTTTCTTTTTCTGTTTTTGCTCTTCCTGGTTTAGGAATCATCATCATATTTGTTTTATAAAAGAAGTTTAGTAGGATGCCTTTGTCTATTATTTGAAAGAATTTATTTAATACTGGAATTAGTTGATCTTTAAGTGTTTGGTTATTTTTGTCCTTCGTTTTTGAAGAGGACTATGACATCAGGGAAATGATGACATGCCTTGCAGTTACTTTGATTTAAATGAGAGAGGGTTGTGCAAGGTCACCAGCCTTACTTTCTCCTCCTGAGCCATCTGGGTCCAGTAACCAAATATTCATCAGGATGACTGAAGGCCCAGAATGCAATGGGAGACCCTGGCCCTTTTAGGCCTTTTCAGGTACTTACTTAAAAAGTGAGGCAATGCCCATGAAGGGAGGGGCCTCATCTCTTCACTTGTAAATTCTTCTGGTCTTGATGTTTATTTTTAGGAAGCTCATTTATGGCCTGTTCAACTTCTTTTTCTATAACAGATTTATTTAGGTAGTCTAATTCCTATCCTGTAAATCTAGGCACTTATAGTTTTGTTAGTATTCTTCCATTTCACTTAAATTGTTAAATTTAGTCTTCTAATATGTTAATCCAGGCACTTTATAGTTTTGTAAGTATTCTTCCATTTCACTTAAATTGTTAAATGTATTGGCATATAATTGGGCAAAATAACTCCTAATAATTACTTTGATTTTATCCTCATTAGTGGAATATTTGCTCTTTTCATTTTTCATACTAGCAACTTGGTTCTCTTTTTAAAAATATTAACAATGGTTTATCTTTTTTATTGTCTTTTCATACCAACTTCTAGTTTTACTTATTAATTCAATGGATTTTAAACATTCATTTTTATTAATCTCACCTTTAATTTTTATGACTTCCAACTTAGTGTTTAGCTGGAGATTTTAAATTTATTCTTTTTCTAGTTTTTTAAATTGCGTACCCAATTTATTGGTTTGCTTTTTGTCTATTTTACTGATATAAGTATTCAAAGATAAAAATTTTCCTGATTCCTGCTTTTGCTGTTTCCCTTAAGTTTTGGTATGTTGTCTCATTATTCCACTCTCTTCAATAAAATTATTTATTAATAGTTTCCATGACTTGTTCTTCAACCCACTCATTATTTAAGATTAGGTTACTTAGCCTTCAATTAATTTTAAATCTGTGTTTCCATGATTCCTTATTGGATATAATTTTTATTGCATTAAGATCTGAAAAGGATCCATTTAATATTTCTGATTTTCTGCATTTAAAAAAGTTTTCATCTCTAATACATAGTCAATTTTTGTAAAAGTACAATATACTACTTTAGAAAAAGGTTTATTCTTTTCTATTCCTATTCAATTCTTTCCATATATCTGTCATAACTAAAATTCTACTCATCTCCCTGACTTTTTTCTTACTTAGTTTTTGGTTAGATCTATCTAGTTCTGAGAGGGAAAGGTTGAAGTGCTCCGCTATTATAATTCTATTATCTACTTCCATCTTTAGATTTTCCTTTAAAAATAGGGTTAGTATTGAAATTACTTCATTCATTATCTGTGATATCTCTTATACTGTAGTTTCCGTTTATCTCGTTTAATTAAATCTATTTTAGCTTTAACTGTGTCTGGGATCATGATTGCTACCCCTGCTTTTTGTGCATCAGCTGAAGCATAATAAACTCTACTCCAGCCCTTTATTTTTACTCTATGTATTGCTCACTTTAAAATGTTTCTGTTTTTTAATTCATTCTGCTGTTTCCATTTTATGAGTGAATTCATCCCATTTACATTCAAAGTTATAACTACTAGTTGTGTATTTCCCTCCTTCCTATTTCTCCTGTTTATCCTCTCCCTCTCTTTTTACCCTATCTTTCCTCAAAGTCTAATTTACTTCCAACCCTTGTCTCCCTAATCCTCACCCCTTCTAAGAATCCCTTCCTTATTCTCTCCCCTTACCTTCTTATTCCTTAGATGTTATTCCCTCTTTAAACCAGTTCTCATGAGACTAAGGTTCTACTATTATCAGTCTTCTACTCCCTCATGCCTCCACTGTCATAGTTCTTCCATTTATGCTTGTTTCCATGAGATAATTGCTCCATTTTACCTCTCTCTAGCCAATTTTATTTTTTAGAATCACATACAAGGAGTAAATAGTTTGACCTTACTAAATCCCTTATAATTGGTCTTTTAATATTTATCTTCTTATATTTTTCCTGATTTGTATAGGTCAAATTTTCCATTTGGTTCTGGTCTTTTCCTTACAAATACCTGAAATTCCTTTAATTCATTAAATATTCTTTAAAAAAATTATTATTATTTACCATGAAGGATTATACTTGGCTTTGCTGTGTAAAGTATTCTTGGTTGCAAACTCAACTTCTTTGCTCTTTTGGATATAATGTTCCATGCCCTTCAGTCTTTTAATGTAAGAGATGCTAAACCTTGTGTTAGCTTGCCTGTATTGCGCAGTATTTAAAGTTTTTTTTCCCCTAGCTGCTTATAGTATTGTCTCCTTAACCTGGGGCCTTTGAAACTCAGCTATAATGTTCCTGTGAGTTTTCATCTTAGGAATCTATCTCTTTCAGGTAGTGATCAGTGGATTTTTTTTTTCAATTTTTATTTTACCTTTTAGTTTTAAAACTTCAGGGTAATTTTCCTTAATAATTTCTTGAAATACAATGTCTACTCTTTTTTTGATCATAACTTTCAGGTAGTCCAACAATTCTTATATTGCTTCTCCTTGATCTGTTCTCTAGATCAGTTGTTCTTCTAATGAGATGTTTTACATTCTTTTCATTCTTTTGACTTTATTTTATTATTTCTTGGTATCTTATGAAGTCTTGTCCAATTCCAGTTTTTAAGGAGTTATTTTCTTCCTTAATCTTTTTCCACTTTGTTGACTTTTTTTTCATAATTTTCTTGATTTTCTTATATTTTTCCTCAATCTCTCTTATTTAATTTTTAAAGTCCTTTTTAAGGTCTTCCAAGAATTCTTTTTGGGCTTATGACCATTTTATTTTTTTCTTTGAAATAGAAGTAGCTGTTTTAACTTCACTGTGTTCTTCTAAGTTTGAACCTGGATCCTCTCTTTCATGATAGTAACTATCTATGATTGGGTTCTTTTTCTTTTGCTTACTCATTTTTTCAAGTGGCTTATTTCTTGGCTTTTAACTTTGTGTTAGAATTGGCCTCTAGTCCCAAGGTATGGGGGATAATGTTTCAGGCTTCTGCTTTTTTTGTGCTGCTGTTTGTTAAGCTCTATCTAGGGGGCCTGATCTCAGGTACTCCTCTCCACCCCCTCAGCCGTAACCAGGGCCCCCAGCAACACCTGTCACTGCAAGTGCTCTTACTCTCTGCTATCCCTCCCATGGCTGCAAGTTACAGCTCACCCCTCTGCATAGGAAAACCAAACAGGGATTCTGTTCTCCTGCAAGTGACCACAGTTAGCAGGGCCCTTGCTGTCCCTATGCAATTGTACTCACTGGTGTGTGCTCACTCCTCCCTGACCCTAGCTATAGCCTGACTCTGTCTGTTTCATACACAAGGACCCCATGCCAGCAGCAATATTTCCATGATCAATGAGGCTAACGTTCCTGAAGTTGAGGTTACCCTCCCCCTCCCCATAACAGCTGTCCCTAGGGCTTGTTTGTTGACTCAGCTATATCCACCCAGAGATATCTGCACTTTGATCAGACCAGACTACCACCTGGGGAGGTCAGGT
The DNA here is from genome assembly GCA_028658325.1 of Potorous gilbertii. Classification (NCBI taxonomy): domain Eukaryota; kingdom Metazoa; phylum Chordata; class Mammalia; order Diprotodontia; family Potoroidae; genus Potorous; species Potorous gilbertii. Next base: position 415,541,623 of record CM053769.1, read on the forward strand.
CTTTCCAAACTTCCTCCCAAGTTGTCTTAAGTAGACAACTTTTAATTATTTCTGCTGCTCAAAGATCACTTTGAGGCATTATTTTAAATTGCTTGTGGGGGAAATTTGGGAGAGTCAGGTAATTCCTTGCCTTATTCCACTATCTTCCCAGAATCCTTCCCTGATTTCAACTTAAGTAATTTTTTTCTGGTCTGATTCCTTTTTTATCTTTTTGATTGATCTTCTAATATTATTACATTTGTTTCCTCTTGCAATAGTCATTTTTTAATGCATGTAATTCCTGTTATTTGAGGACACATAAGTTTAACATTTGTTTTTTAGAAATTATTTACTTTTAAACATGATTTAATCTTTGCCTCTTCTTTAAGCTTTCTAATTACATAAAGTCCAATGTTATCATTGATCTTCCTGCCTTTCTTGAACTGCCTTTGCATGTCCTATTTTTGTCCAGTGTATAAGTTTCAAGATGCCTGCATCTCTTTGCATTACACACTTATTTCTTGTAAGCAACATACTGAGTTTTTATTTTTTAAAAATTCAATTTTTTTTCAGTTTCAAATTCTCTGCTTCCATCTTCTCCTTGCCCCCAAAAGGCAAAAAAAACCAAAAGCCATTACAAATATGTATTGCCATGCAAAACAAAGTTCCATATTAGCCATGTTCTTCCCTCCTCGCCCCCGCCCCCCCCCCAAAAAAGGCAAGGAAAAGGGAAAAAAATATGCTTCAATCTTTACGTGGAGTTCATTAGCTCTCTATCTGGATAGTATTTTTCATCACAAATCCTTCAAATTGTGATTGGTCATTGTGTTGATTAAAAATATTAAGTCTTTCACAGTTGGTTATCTTTACAATAGTACTATTACTGTATAAATTGTTCTTCTGGCTCTGTTTGCTTCACTTTACAGCAGTTCATTCAAATCTTCCCAAGTTTTTCTGAAATTATACCCTTCATCATTTCTTATAACACAATAGTATTCCATTATATTTATATATCTTAATTTATTCAAGCATTCCCTAATTCACGAACATCCCTTAAGTTTAAAATTCTTTGCCACTACAAAAAGTGCTGCTATAAATATTTTTGCACATATCAGTCCTTTTGCTCTTTCTTTGATTTCTTTGGGGTATAGAGATAGTACCAGTATCTCTGGGCTCAAGGATATATACCCAGTTTAATAGCTTTTGAGAGCAAATTAGTTTCCAGAATGGTTGGACCCATCTACTCATGCACTAACAGTGCATTAGTGTACCTAATTCCCCTCACCCCCTCCAGCATTTGTCATTTTCCTTTGTTGTCATCATAGCCAATCTATGAGGTGTGAGGTGATACCTCAGAATTGTTTTAATTTGCATTTCTCCAAGTGCTAGTAATTTAGAATAAGTAATTCATATGATTACTGATAGTTTAGATTTCTTCCTTGGAAAACTACCTATTCTAAATTTATATAGAAAAGGAAAAAAAAAAAGAAAACTACCTATTCACATCCTTTAACCACTTGCAGAATGGCACTTAATCTTGTAAATTTGATTCCAATGACTATATATGTTAGAAGTGAAACTTTTATCAGAGAAATATCCTGCAAACATCCCTTCCCACTTCTTGCTTTTTGTCTAATTTTAGCTGTAATGATATTGTTTGTGCTAAACTTTTTAAATTTCAAGTAATCTAAAATTATTATAGGTTTTGTCTCTTCTTATCCTATGTATCACTTGTTTGGCCATGAGCTCTTGCCCTATTTATATATCTGAGAGGTCACTTCTTCCATGCCCTATTATCTTATGATGTTATCCTTTATGTCTAGATCATTTCCCATTTTGAGCTCATCTTGGTATATACAATGTGTGTTACTGTTCTATGCTTAATTTCTGCCATATTACTTTTCAATTTTCCCAACAGCTTTTGTCAAAGAGTGAGTTCCTGCCCCAACAGCTGAGATCTTTGGGTTTATCAAACACTAGATTACTATGTTGATTTACTTCTGAATATTATATACCTAACCTGTTCCAATGATCAACTTATTTCTTATTCAGTATCAAATTGTTTTGAAGATTGCTGTTGTGTACCATAGTTTGACATTTGGAACTACTAAGCCCCCTTCCTTTGCATGTTTTTTTTTCCCCATTGATATTCTTGACCTTTGGTTCTTGCAGATGAATTCTTTTTTTCTAGCTCTAGAAAGTAAATGTTTGATAGGTTGTTATGACTCTGAATAAGTAAATTAATTTAGGTAGCATTGTAATTTTTATTATGTTGGCTTGGCTTACCCACAAGCAATGAAATTTTCTCCAGTTTTTTAGATTTGTCCTTTTTGTATGAAGTGTTTCATTACTGTGTTCATATAGTTCCTGTGTGTGTCTTGGTAGATATATTCTCAAGTATTTTATACTGTCTATGGTTATTTTAAATGGAATTTCTCTTTCTAATTCATCCTGTTGAGTTTTGTTGGTATTACACAGAAATGCTGATGATTTGGGTGGGTTTATTTAAATCTTGTAACTTGGCTGAAATTGTTATTGTTTGATTAGTTTCTAATTGACTCTTCTTGGGCTTTCTGAGTAAATCATCATTTGATTTTTGCTTTTTTAATCTAATTGATAACTTTTAATTTTTACTGGAAGAATTTAGCTTATTCATATTTAGTGTTATAAATATGAGAACTAATTTGCTTTGTAACTTTGGAGCATAACCTTTTTAATGCTTCTAATTCTAAGTATATTGAAAGTTATCTTAATTGAACCAAATTATCTTAGGTTAATATTATTAATAATGGGTATTTAAATGAAATTTGATTCCTTTTTATTAAAGACTGAAGGGTTGCTTTTAGATTCACTATTCTTTACCCCTATTCCTCATCAAAAATGAATAAATTTTTATTTATTCTTCTGAGATATATCATACAAAAGAATTATAGAATCTTAGAGTTGAAAGGACCTTTTTCAAGTAGCAACTCTAACCTGTACCTGACTAAGAATCTCCTCTATAACATCGCTAACATATGGTCATCCAACCCTCACTGGAATATGACATGTTTTAAGACAGTTCACTCTAATTTCAAAAAAATTAATTTTCCATGTACATTTTAAAAAAAATTTTGGGTTCCAAATTAGTGCACTCCACTTTGGGATAGTTTCTACGTTTCATGATTTACTTTTTTCTCTTATTTCTTTTTTAAAAAACAAACTACATTAAAACATTTAGATAAAACACTTAAAACATCTTAGCATTTCTTTTGGTGTCTTGTGTCTCACATCAGATTGAATAGGCTTTGGAAACCTTTTAGCTAGTCCAGCGCTTAAGAGTTACAGCTTCAGCTTGAACTATGAGTTTCTTTCAAAGTGTGGGCTTTTTGTCAACAAATTATTTGAAAGCTTGTTGTTAAGTGTCTTTCTTTTGCAAATGTTTAGATTAGATGGGAAGGTGATCTGTAGGATCACAGAATTTATAGCTTGAAAAACTCAGCAATAATTTAGTTTTAATCCTTTCATCCCCATAATTGAACAAATGCATCCATAGAGGTTAAAAAACTTGTCAAGATCACAGTCACAGAATGGGGATTCAAGCTCAGGTCCTCTGACACCAACTTCATTGTTCCTCCTGTTACATCACACTTCCTGAGACCCATCCGTATACCTTTCAACCTCGTATATATTTTAGTTTATGTGCCATCTTGTTTTCACTGTTTCTTTTAGGCAGAAGGGCATTAGTATCTTTTCACATGTCCATTTATGTTTGAGGCTTAGAGGATCTTTTCTTTAATATTAAGACTTCTACAATATAAGGATCATGCACCTTGATTCAGTTTGGTTTTCCTTGACCTTTTTTTGGAATTCTATCTGACTGAAGACAGTTTTTGTTCTAAGAAACCTTCCTCAACTACTTCTCTAAATACAGTGTCCTAGCTTTTCCCCTTCTCGGTGGTCCTTGAGTATTTTTTATCCTGTCTTTAAGACTGGCCATTATTTATCTTTGTTAATTACCTTTAAATTCTGAGATTTCTTTTCCCTATCCCCCAATCTGTTCATGCTCTCAGTGGTTTTTCACCTCAGAGCATAAACTCTGCTTTTTGCTATGTTAAGGGATATTTTTTTCCTCCATGTTGCTTGTCAATCTTACAAATTCTTCATCTCTGATATTTCAGGTGAAGAATCCGTATCATTCTTTGATTCATTCAGTATAACTGTTATCCATTCTATTTCAGCTTCCTAAATTTCTTTATTAATATCTTTGGCTGTGCCACTATCCTTTACCATGTTGTTGCAGACGTTTTAAAATGACATCTGAATTTTCCTTGGCTTTGCCCATTATCTTTTAGGTTTCTTTTATTTTTCTTTGTCCTGTCATGTTCTTCTGGGAGGCCTACGATCCTTAGGTCTCCTATGTGTCCTATCCTTGAGAACAGTATATTTTCTTTTAATGCTATTGTTTTCTTTTCTTCTTCTAGATTTTTCTTCACTTCTGTGTATTTGCATTCTCATCCTATTATTTTCTCTTGTTTCTTTGGTGAGGTTTGCCATTACAATTTCCAGTTTTTCTATTCTGCTCATCATTTTTGCTATGCAGGTCATAAATTCTGCTTTCATGATTCTCATTTCTCTTTTAAATCAGTGAGGAGCAGCATCTTATTGCGTGCTGGAGCATGTTCCTTTGTTTTGCAATATTTATTCATAGATGCCTGAATCCATTTACTAGATCTGGAGGGCACATTTCTTTCTGCTGTTAATGTTTTCCTGGTTGTTCTATCTGCTGTTAATGTTTTCCTGGTTGTTCTATCTGCTTTTGTCTAAGGTCTCTGAGCTTTCTTTTTCTTGAGATCTTTGGGAATTTCAGTCTATTCTCCCTGCTCCACATCCCACCTTCCTTTCAATTTTCTCCTATTCACTTCCTTACTCTGTCCTCTCTCATGGTTTCCTTGGGAGTCACCAACCTAGTGACTCTTGGGTAGAAAGAACTGGCCCCAGAAGGATGTTGAGCACTTTCCCTCAGATTTAGTGGAGTACCCTGTGCCCTTTTCCCCTAACACACATTGTGTCCTGTCCCTCTCCCTCTGTTCCTTAGGTCTCTGGCCCTGTTCAGAGAGCTAACACACTGGTGCTACTGGGTTGCATTTTTAGTTTGGAACTTTGTGGCTCTGGGAAGAAGGGGTGGGGTGGAATGTGGTGTTGAGCTCTATTTCTAGCCCAAACAGTGTCCTGCCCCTTTTGAATCACTAAGGTAGCACTGCCTATTGGGCCTTGGAAACTTCCCCAGAATGCTACAGATGAAGTGAAAATGGCAATTAAGAAGATGAAGCTAAGAAGTGATTAGACCTGACCAAATACATACAGAAGAAATTCAACAAAATTTTGAAAGCATTTTATGATTGATTTTCAAGATATCTGTTCTGGCTAGAATGGGCTTCTACAACTTGGCAATAGGATCTCCATGGCACCTCAATGAAGCCAGAATCTGCACAGCACTGGAAAGAGAGGCAAGAGGCCTGGGTGTGCAGCTGATTTTGTTTTGAGTTCATGTGGGTCAGTTGGTGCATTTTCATTGCCCAACGTGTAGTGTGGGCATTGAGTGCTGAGTAAGCTTAGTCTAGATGTCAGTTCATGGGTTTTATTTCCTTCTTTTGGATTCAAAATGTCCTAAATTACAAAGACATCTGAAGTTTTCCTTATCTGTGGTTCACATCTTTCTGTTCTGTTCTGGAGAAGTTTCTGTTTCTCTGATGGAGGGGAATCAGAAGATGTCTAGTCTTCTATCTTGTTTATAATGTGACCCCTCTTATTTTTCTTGTTGATGTTGCTAGAAGTTTTGTTTCTTCCTGAAGTTGCTGTTACAGAGATTAATGAAAACTGATACTCCAACTGATTCTTATCCTCTAATCTCCAACTGGGTCTACTCTTAAATGCTCCATCTAAGGTAAGGAAGTGACATTACAGAACTATATTTAAAAAACACACAGATTCCACACAAAGTTAGTTCATTTATTGTTTTTGAACACATAATACTCATTCAGTTCACTAGGATTATGTTCTCATAAACTCAAGGTAACCAGAAGGAGAGACCTTGAGCTCACCTTGTGTTCAGAGTGTCTGGTACTGGACTACAGCTAGGGGGGAACGAGAAGGGAATTAGCATTTATATAGTGCCTCCAATATACCAGGCACTAAGTGCTTTGAAAATATCTCATCTGATCCTCAACTACAACCCCGTGAGGTAGATGCTGTTATTTTACAGTCAAGAAAACTAAGGCAAACAGATTAAGTGACTTGCTCACCCTCTAGGCACAGCCAGTAAGTGTCTGAGATCACATTTCAATTCAGGTCTTCCTGACTCCAAGTCTGGTGCCTGATCCACTGTGCAATCCAATAGCCTCAAAAAGGCAAAAAAAACTCTATCTCCCTTTCATGCCATGGTCTATATCCAAATATTCCTCCAACTACTGCAAGAACATTCCCACAAAGGATTCAAAAACTGCCAACTCAAATATTTCCTTACTCTTATCCTACTATCATCTAAGTGAATTTGAATTTCTATCACCCTGTATGGAAATCCTAGATCTGACTTAGAGACAAAGGAAGAACTGGAACAGCTCCCAGCCTAGCTATCTGGTAAATATTAAAGTACCTATGGCTTAGAATCATTTCTTGTAACAAGATTTGAGTATTACTAGTTTGGGGCCTTTGAAAAACTTCCAGAGGCATGCATGCATATTAATTAGCTGACAAGTAACAAAGATAACTGCCATTTTCTTTATTTGTAAAGAAAGAATGTGAGGCACCAACAGATCAAACGGAAGAGTAAGAACTGAGGAGGTGCCAGAGAAGTAAAAGAAAATAAGTGAAAAGTCAAGAGGACAAAGTTTGCTCTTGGTAAAAACTATGAGCTCTATTTTACCCCAGTTCCAGATCTCAGTTATTTACTCTGCTATGACTAGCATGAGGCTTACCTCACTGGGAAAGATACTTAGACTGAATGGAGTGTATCCCAGTTCCATCTCCAGTGTACCTTTTAAAGGCTGAGGCCAGGACTAGAACTTAGGGCCTTGACCTTGGGTCTTGATAAACCTTGAGACAGAAGCTCCACTAGCTATCTCCCCAGGGATAGGCAGAAACAATTGGATTTTTGTTATATACTTCTACTTTCATGCCTTGAAAGGCCCAAGTAGAGAATGAAGTTGTTAAGGCATGTCTAATTTAGGCAAATAAATTTCTTTAGGACACAACAATATTCTAAGTCTCTCTACCTCACATTGTGGGATGCTTGGAGAAAAAAAAAACATTCTGGATATAGAGCACAATGAAATCCTATAGAACGGGTGTACTTTAGCAACTACTAAAATTATGTCATTTTTAACATGAAGGGAATTCCCAAAATACAAATGTACCATCCAATGAGGGAGAAATCTGACTGTATTGTCTGAAAAGGCATATGCGGTTATATGCAGCATCAAAGGATTTTAGGATTAGGTGGTATGTTGACTTTACAGATCTGTCTTGTGCTCAAGTTTGCTTCATTGGTATTTTTCTCTAACACTAAAATAAATTAATTCTGTCCTGCTACCACAAGTGCTGAGAGGCAAGAGCACAAGAAGCCTAAGTCTGGGGTATATCCTACAACTAACAATAGCCCTGGACCAAAGTGACATTTCAAAATGGCTATTCGCTGCTTACTTTATAGTAGGCAAAGAAGCAAGTACACAAGATGGTGTGAGCCATTGATCATCTTTATTAGGAACTAGTGTTCCTGTATCATTATCCTTTATTGTTCCACCAGATGTGGAATGTCACCTCCCTATCTGTGGACTGCTTTGTTCATTTGTTCATTGTTTGTCCTTCAGTTCCTGAAGAGGACCATGACATCAGGAAGATGAGGTCAAGACTTGCAAGTGAAATGGATACAAGTGAGGCAGGGCTGTGCAAAGTTACCAGCCTCACTTTCTCCTCTAGAGTCATCTGGGTCCAGTGGAAAGATATAGATCAGGATGACTGGAGATAGCCCTAGATGCAGTGGGAGACTTTGGCCTTTTATAAACTAAGGACTTTCCCAGGTCTCAGTTTGACTACTCATTGTGAGTATAAATAGCAATTGTTTCTATTCTGGCCAGAAACCCTGAGGGTCTTCCCCTCTCAGATTGATTTTTTTTTTTTGACTAGGTAAGAGGCCACTCTTTGCCTCATTTCTTACCTAGCCTTAATCACTGAAATGAGATTGCTTTGAATAAAATTATGGACCATCAGAGCCAATATCTATGGGGATCACTTGAGGGATTTGTCTACTTTAGTACATTAGTCTACTTTGTGACAATGGAACAGATTCATCATCATAAGCAAGTTAGCAAAAGTCCCTTGATTCCTAGTCTAGGCTTCTTTGTCCTATACCATGGTTCTAGAAAATCTGAATTCACATCTGGTAAATTCATCTAAGTCACTATCCATCCACATAGATGCACCTCAGTTTCCTCCTCTATAGAATGAGTAGATTCGACTAAGGTTCCTTTCAGCTCTAAATCTGGGATTCTATATTCTTGACCTGTTACATAGCACCCAGTCTTTGTGTTGTACCTCTGTAGTGGGAAGAGAAAGTTCTCCATCCTCCTTCCATAGGCGGCTTAGGGTAGGGATGCCTTAAAGCAAAGACTTCCTTTATAACACTAAAGTCCACAGCCCTGTCCAAATCAGTAGCATGTGCTAAGTCACATCTTACACACTCTATCTACCTTGACTTGCTTAAATACTACAAAAGGCAGAAGGAGTTCACTTTCATTAGGCCCATCAGTCAGATCCTTGAATCATAATCACAGAGCAGGAAATGTCCCCAGAGGGAAGTGGGGCACAATGTTAAAGCTAGAAGGGACCTGGTTCATTTGGTTGAGTGACAGGCATCCTTTCATAGAACAGGGGCTTTTTTGTGTACTCTTAGAATAACTTTTTGAAAAATTATTTTTTAGAAATTGTATGTTCCATGGTACCAGAGAGATTTTACACTGTGACCTCATCTGTAATATTTTATGTATTATTTAATTCAAATAAATCATTTTAATTGTAAAAATAATCACTGTCTCTAGAAGACCTTTATCTTCTACCATTAGTGTAAATGGTAAAATGAGCTTAACTATTAATTCTTATCTTGGAAATTAGAGTAGACTAGGCCTTATAAGGATCATGCACTAGAAAAGACAAAACAATGGTAGGACAAAGGGAAGTATGGCAGCAGCAAAGTGTGTGTGTGTGTGTGTGTGTGTGTGTGTGTATCAGTGGGAAGTAACTAAATGAAGACAAGTGAAAAGAAAGAAGGCTTAGGTGGGGACATATTTTGTAGGAAGAGAAGAAAGGAGTATGAAAGCTCTGTTCACCTCTAAAGCTAATGATTTACTAACATTTGCCCATTAATGAGATGATTCAATCCTCAGACATTCACATTAATTAGTTTTGGCTAAAGGATGACAGGCATATATAATACCTCACTAGCAAATCACTAACCCCCAATCTAGTTCAGTTCTTGCATTTTACAGATGGGAAAATTGAGGCTGAGAGGGGAAATATGACTCATCCATAGCCTCAAAAGGAATTAATGGCAAAGCTGGAACTTAGATCCTGGATCTCCTAGCCCCGAGACCAATAGTACCCTTTCTCTTCTTGGGATCAAATAACATGATAATGAACTGGTTTGGAGAACACACACCATCCACAATTCAAAACCCCCCAGAGTTGACCATACCCTATTTGAATCTTCCACAGGACTGCCCTTAACATATCTCTTGTTTCGGCCAGTCTGCCATCACCAAACACATTCTGCCCCCTCTTAATTCCTAACTCTTTGCTTTTATTTAAGGCATCTTTCCGCTACCTATAATGTCTTTCTCTGTCAATTGTTAACTGTCAAAATCCTCTGACTTTTCAAAGTCCTTCTCAGATGCCAGCTCTACTTTAGAGGGTAGCAAATCTTCATCTTCATAGCTGGAGTTGAGTTCTTCCTCTGTGAACTCTCCTAGCACTTTGTGTCACTTTTTTTGTTTTAAGAGACCTGTGATTTCATCAGTCTTAGGAACTCTTGGTGAGAAATTTGTTCTAACAATTCAGGTGGACACCTTTTCGGTACCTTCTGGTCTTATAGAGTTGTCTAGAATAGCACTTCTTAAACTATGGGTCACAGTTTAAGAAGTGCTGAAGGGGTTGCAAGTGGAAAAAGTTTAAGAAGTTCTGGTCTAGAACACTAAGGGGCTGTCCAGGGTCACACAGCCAGAATGTCATAGAGGTGGACCTCAAATCTGGGGTCTGCTGACTCTAAGGCTAGTTCTCTGTCCACTATATCATCCTGACTCTATTATATTCAACTGACTCTTCTCAAGGCTTATGCCCAACACCATTCCTGTTAGAAGGTAAGCTCCTTGAGGACAGGGATTCAGTTATTTTCATTTTTTAAAATACCTTATAATATAGTACTTGGAACATGGCACTTCCTCAGTCAGAATGTGCTGAAGGGGCGTTTTCATTCTTTAGCTGGGAAAACTGAGTTTAGTGAACTTGACCAAGACAATACATTAGTCAAATGATATGATATTATGTATAGCTCTCAGCAAACCTTAAAACACTACATAAATAGTAGCTACTATAAATAATTTTGCAGGCTTTCAGTTGCTTCATTAGTGTCAGTTATACTATCATCCATCTTCACCTGAGGACATCAGTGGCCATACCCTCACAAACATCTGGTGATGACTGCAGGCTCCAAGATCTGTGTTTTGTTCTGGTGTTCCCAGATCCCTTGCTCATCTGAATGGAAAAAGTAGATGACCACAGAAAGAGAAAAGGAAAGGCAACCGTAAGCCAATCCTCAAATGAAACCATAAATTCTGCCGAAGGTACAGTCTACCTTCAACTAACAGTGTTGAAAGAAAATGGGTCTGAAAAATGAAAACACAGTCAGATTAGGCACATGAGCTGCCCAGTAGGGACAGTTGGTCACCATGAATAAAGAAATATAAGAAGCCCAGGCCTAGAAGTCCTCAAGCAAACTCAGGGAGGGACAGACTTGTCTCTTAGTTCACTTTGACAGCCTGAAAGTAGGGGAAAGGGCACACAACTCTTGCACCACTGCTTTGTGTGTAAAAAGGTGAGGCTTGAAGCATGATGCTGGTTAATTACTCCAGAAGCCTTGTAAAGTCTTTACTAGCAAAATGAGGAGAAAGGTCATTTTAAATGACAGGATAAAACCCCAAACTGGCTTATCTGCCTTGTGTGACAAAAGAAGTTAACAAACATCAGAGTAAGAGAGAGCAAGAATCCCAGATCAAGGAAGTAATAGATGAGGGGATCTAGTCAATCCTACCTAGGGAAGGCATCCACCCCCACTTTTTTAAACTCCTAACTGGGTATTTTCTTCAGCAGGTACAGTAGCTACTTACAGTGCTTAGCACAAAACCTGGCACCTAGTGAGCACCCAATAATACCAGTTGACCAAAGACAATTCTTCATTTATAAGCAGGTCAGTGGAAACTTTCAGTCATTCAAAGCACTTCTTTCTATAGGTGCCAGGACTAGTTTTAAATGTCTGTAGTTAATCCTGAGGAGGATTATCCTAACTTCCATTAAAGAAATGAAACTCCAATTTGGGTTAAAAATCTCTGGTAATGAGACACCTGCCATATCTAATATTCACCAACCTTGTCCATTTATTTGTCATAAATAGCACTCTGGTAAAAGCAAAACAGTCAGTCACTCTACACGTCAAGATTTCAAGTACTCTCCTCACACTTCTGTGAGACAATTATTAACTCTGTTTTTCAGATGAGTAAACTGAGGCTGGAAAGCTGATATCTGGAAGGTTAAGGTCTATTGTCTGCCATTCTTTCCACTGAACCATTTTGCTTTTACTACTGAGGACAGGGAAACCACACGCCAGCTTTACTGCGAAGTACAGCTGGAAGGGAGAGGTACAACTCCATAACAACCTGAAACCAGACATGGGAAAAGGAAGTTATACTGGCCTCCTATAAAGCAAAAGATAACAAATCCACAGTAAGAATAACTAGCCCTTCCTTGTCCTTGTGTAAGTCTGATTAGTCATCAGTAAGTATAGTCAATTCAGGAAGAAGGAAACACTAGAGTAGCCCATAACCCTGAAATCTCCTAGGCTCCATAGAATGGAGGGAAGTGGAGGGTCTGTGGACTTGGCAGCCTTACTATTCCACATATTTGCTTGGATCTTCTAATGCTCACAGTCCTTGTAGCCCCTTTGTCTCTTCATCTTGGTGCAGGTTTATGCATGCACAACCCAAAATTTTTAAACCACAAATATAGCAAAATTCTGAAAATACCCAAGAGTCACATCCAGATTTCCTGATTCCAATCTCTAGTAGTCTTTCCATTTTACTCTGATGTAGGGTTTAGGACAGGAAGGGTTTTTATAAATAACCTGATATCAATACCCTTTTTTTTTTTTAACAGATATGGAAACTGAGGGTCTAAGAAGTTAAGAAAGGTGACATGAGTAGTAAGCAAGTAGCAAAGCCAGAATTCAAACCTAGGCCCTCTGACTCCAAATCCAATGTACTTTCCACTAGACCACCCTCTTAAAAAAATTATAGAACCATCGATGATTAAAACTGGAAGACATCTTACAGGTCACCAAGTCTGACCCCAGAACTTTCTCCATCACACCATTTGCCCTCTGTGAATATATCAGTTTGAATGAAGAATAAAACTTTAAACTTTTCCATCATCATAAGATAGGAAACAACTGCCAAAGTCTACCTCATTTTCTCAGTTGTGACCCATGAAACCACCTTCAACTTGAAGCATACAAAAATCATATTTATACCATTTAGGTAGTTTGGGTACCAAGAACGGATTATTAGGGGCAGATTAATTCATTTTCGTTTTAAAATGTGGCTATCACTAAGCTGTAGGTAAAGATGGGATGAGCTGCAGAAACAAAATACTTCATGGATTCCTGTCCCATTTATGTAAAGTTCTTCCATAAAAATGCAGAGTCCATCCTTTAAACCAGGGGTGGGAAACCTGTGGCCTCCAGACCATATGTGGCCCTCTAGGTCCTCAAGTGTGGTCCTTTGACTGAATCCAAACTTCACAGAACAAATCCAAGGTCGAACTTGAAGACCCAGAGGACTACATGTGTCTGCTTAAACCAAGTGACCTGGAAAAATTTGTCAGGGGAAGGGGTGAAGAGGGAGTATCTCTGTGTATCTGAGAGAAGTACTCTGCTAAAGTCCAGTTTATTCTTTTCATATTATCAGTAAAAGTTACTGAAAAGGAACAATATTTATTTACCAAGTCTTGATATCTTATAAGAGGAAAGGCTGGTGACACAAGACACCTTTTTTTATACTTGACACTGCTCCCATGTAACCATGAACAAGCTATTTCCTCTCTATGAGCCTGTGTCCCCATACGCAAAATGAGAAACACAAGTTTAAGATATCTCTTAGCATCACAACATTTATTCTAGCAGGTTTCCAAAAGTTCTTTCAGTTCTAACTTTCTAGGAATGTCCCATTCTTTTCTGATATAAAGTATGCCAGTGGGGGTGGGGTGGATAGATGGTTATCAAGGATGCCTCTTTTTTAACTGAAGAATCCAAGGAAGAAAAAATCTGTGATTTTATTTAATCCTGTATATTTTTTGACTCCGCTTTAAGTGTGGATGCGGAAGGCTGCACTATAGGACAGGCTCAGAGTCATGGAGTTTCAAGGGTCCTTTTAAGTTATCAGTAAGGACGCCCTAACGCAATAGGCTCCAGGGAAAAGTGAGGGCTTGTAGCTCTGTCTCTGGGGCATCTGTCTCCTGCAGAGATACTTTGTTACTGCGGAGGGGCAGGGGCTGGATAAACGACAGTCGCCAGCCTACGGCGCCGCCAGCCCGCATCTCCGCGCCACGGAGGAGGGCTAGGAGCCCGCGGGTGGACCCCGCAGACCCTCGCGCCCCGCGGCCCCGGCACCCACCTCGGTGATGATGGTGGTCAGGTACGTGTCCTGGCTGTACTCCCAGCCGTCCAGGCAGGGCTCCAGCTCCACCTGACTCAGATTCACGTCCCGCCCGGGCGCCAGCCCCTGGGCCGAGAAGTTGGCGAGCGCGGCGAGCCGGTAGCGCCGGCACTGCCTCACCAGCTCGCGGTCGTCGTGCAGCGGGACGCTGTGGTTCCTCCACTCGCCGCTCAGGTTCGCCGAGGCGGGCACCCGGCAGTGGTGCTCGGGCACCGCCGCCAGGAACACCACCGATATGCCGTTGAAGCCGTTGGGGATGATGCTGGCGCTGAGCAGGAAGAAGATGAGGCGCTGGAAGGGTCCCCACTCGCCCAGGAAGGCTGTCAACTCGTCGTAGTCCCGCATGTCGCGGGCCGGGAAGGGGCCGCGGGAGCCGAGGAGCAGCCGGAGGGCGCGTGCGCGGAGAGCGGCAGGGCGGCCCGGCGGACTACGCGACCCGACCGACCGAGAGCCCCCGGCCAGGCTCTCCCAGCCTTAACTAGCCGGGCGGAGAGGAGGAGGAGCGGGGCGCTGGGGCCCGGGGCGGGCCGGGGGCGGGGTCACGGAACGATTGGTTTCCTCCGGCCGCGACCGAGGCCCGGGCTTCCCGCTCCGCGGCTCGGGGTCTTCAGGATCCCGCTTCCTCCGAGGCACTGTCTCCGCCTCGGAGGACGGACTCGGCTCTCCCCAGGCCCGGGCGTGTCGCGTGCAGAGCCCTCCTTGTCCGAGTCTGGGGCGAGCCCCTGCGGAGAAGTGGCTGCGATTGGCTGGTCCGGGAGGGCGCGGAGGGGAGAGCGCGGGCCTCGTGCTGCGGCTCCTCCCGTTAAAGGGACCACGCTCCGGGGTCTGCGGTCTGAAGGCGAGATCTTCTGAAATCCCCGCGAGTCTGGGGGCTTGCAGAGCCTGGCCCAGTTGCTGCGTTGGCTCGTTTTCTTTTTCTTTTTCTTTCTTTTTTTCTTGCAAGGGAATGTCTTGCCCGATTGGAAAAGGATTGAGTAGGTGGAAATGGAGGTGCTGTAAAGATACGTGTAAATAAAATCAAGAAAGAAAACAGACCCAGAATCTGACACCTGACTGAGTATTCAGCCCTAGTCCTCCGATCTGTAGCCCTTAATCCTGGGATGGGTGCTATCTCCTCAGACAGGCTCAGGCCTGGGAAAGAACTTACTCTTCAACAATCTCTTGCCACTAGACTTCGGGGACTGCAGGAGAGCGTGAGTTTGACGACCTTTGGAAGCTCTGCCTCACTTAAATCCAATTCCAACCCGAGGTCAAGACAAAGAAGAATTTTAAAGCATCCCTTGGTTTCTTCAAAGGCAAGAAAAAAATGAAAAGGGAAGTCAGCGGAACCAAGAGATCATTACAGCAAGAGCAATATTTTTCGAAGAACAGCTGTGAACGACTAAGTTATTTTGAGTTAGTATAAATACAAATCAGCTACAAAGTATCTATGAAGGAAGATGCTGTCCACCTCCAGGGAAAGAACTATTGAAGCATGTATAGTATGGTTATGCACACACGGACACACATCTATGTCTAATGGTGGCCTTTGCTAGTTCAGAGTGGGAGATAAAATACAAAATGCACAGCAGAGAAAGCACAGAAAACTGGGTAGCTTTGAAAAAGATATGTAGTATTCATTATATAGATTTTCAAAAAGTTATTAAAATGGAGATTCATGGCTTCATATTGAATTCTCTTTTTGTGTTGTGTATATATGAATGGGTTTTTTGGGTCTTTTTGTATTTAAATTCAAAATGAGTAAAATAAAATGCTTAAAAAAAGGAAAGTTATAAATGGAGATCCTTCCTAAATTACCATTCCCTCACCCTAGTAAAGGAGGAGTAGCCTTTGAAAGTCTTGATAATTCTGAAATTAGATATATTTGGTTTTGAAATGAAAGTTGTTTGAGCCTCCAGAACTTCAGTAAGAGGCCTAGAACTAACTACTCTGATGAAAGTTGGCCCATTTTTCATATCTGTCAGTGAAAGATCAGGTAGGAATTAGAATGTAAACTTCAACAATTTAAACTATTAGGTAACATTAAACCACTTTTTTTTTTTTTTTTTGCTATGATACTACTGACCTGGTAATAGGAAAAGCACCCTTTCGTTTGGATGCAATCATAGTTAATGAGGAATGTATTTTAGTTTCAACACCAAACCACAAAGATAAATCTCTTAGCATCACAATATTTATTCTAGCAATTTGGGTGCAAGGGAATGTAGCCTGTTCCATAACATGTGGGAAGTTACAAAGAAGTAAAGTTCCACCTTATCCTGCAATTTGACAAATGACAAAAGACAGAAAGTCAATTTTGAAGAAATCTGGAAAGGTATTGGTGGAGTTGTAAATTGATCTGACCTTTCAAGAAAGCCAGTTGGAATTATGCAAAGATTATACAATGTCTGGTACACTTTGCCCCAGAGATTGTACTACTAGGCTCGGCCTAACAGGTCAGTGACAAACAGAAAGGTCCAATGTACCCCAAACTATTTACCACAGCACTCTTACGATTAGTGTTGGGGAATTCTTTAACCCAAAGGTCCTAAAATCCTCAAGGAGAGTAATTCCTCCCATCTAGGTCCATTTGACTGAAGATCAATAAATCAAGAGGCAGGGTCAGAAAATAAACAGTTTAATTAGCATCTGCTAATGGACCCTTGCCAGCTGGATAAGCAGTGCCTAGAACAAAGGGAGATACACATATACAGAGTTTTACATCATGAAGCCATTCAGCCACTTATTTGGGATATTGAATAATGACGGGAGATCAGTTGATTTGTGGGAGACTGTTACCTTGGGTTTAGAACCTTAACCTCCAGGTCTCAGGAGTTGTCAAAAATCAAGTTCGTTCTAGTGTTTTGTGTTCTCTTAAATGAATCTCTTCAGAATATCCTGTGAGGCAGGAAATCTCTAAGGTAGTAGAGACTTCCTTCTACATAGAAATCAGTAAGTCTCATCTTGTCTTGCTAGCTTGAGGGTCTATATTTATACAACCCTGTAGCTCTGTTTCTTTGATAGCTAAAGTTACTTTTTTCTGAGGAGGTATTTACCCAAAACTCACAGGTTACCTCCTCCACAGCAACAAAGAACTGGAAGCAAAGAGTATATATAGGTGCTACTAGTTTGGGAAATGGCTAAACATATTATCAAATGTAAATGTAATGGAACATTACTGTGCTAGAAGAAAGGATGAATATGATTAATACTTTCCATCTCTTGACTCTGGGCATTTTCACTGATTGTTCCCATGCCTGGAATGCAATCCCTCTTCATCCCTGCCTCTTAGCTTTCTTCTAGTTCCAGTTGTGTGGGGGAAAGCACGAACCCCCTTACTCAAACTGACTGCTCAGAGGCATCTCAGCGTAAAAACAGAAAATCTCCTTTATTCGGTTCTCGTGAGAAACCAGGCGGTCCCTTCATCAGTAAAACTGGAGTAGGGAAGCACCTTACAGAAGCTGAACTACAATTTATATAGACCCTGATTCGAAAATCCCCTTCCCACCACTGACCATCATTCTTATTGGCTGAGAAGCAAGGTCTTACATTCTAGGGCGTGAAATCTAACCAATCCCCTTTGAAACCGGGTTCAAAATTTCCCCGCTCCTGGACGTTACAAACCCCACGAAAATACACATCATTATATTGAGGAGTTAGTGAGTCATATCCAATTATTGATCCTAAAGCTATACATAACCTTATATGGAAATCACCCCACTCTGGAGGAAGGGAAACCTGGGCCTAAGGTCTTCTCCACTCCAAGGAGAAGACTCCATATTCCTGAGAAGTCTTCACTAAATCTGTTACCATTCACAGTTAAAATTCCACTTTCTACAGGAAACCTTTCCCAATTGCCCTTAATTGTATTGCCTTCTCCTGTTGATTGTTTCCAGTTTATCCTGAAAGTAGTTTATTTGTACATAAGGCAGTTCTTGCTTTATGTAAATTCATCAAAAATTCTGAAAGCAACCCATATTTCAAAAAACCCTAAACCCTATCTTAATTTTAATGTTTAGTAGTGTGATCTCTCTCTCTCTCTTTCTCTCTCTCTCTCTCTCTGTGCTCATGTCCCTCATTTCAGCCCTGCATGGGCTTCCCCCGTTCCATCCCCAAAAAGAGAAACCTTATCGAATGCAGAAGAATGGATGCACTGGAGAGACTACCACTATGGCTATGCCTGATTGGGGGCTTGACTTGAGACCTCCAGTACTGAGAAAGAAGACCTATGCCTACTCAGCCCACTGGCAGGCCTCCATTACCATCCTGGTCACATATAGCCCTGTCTATGTCTCAGTTTTCCCCCTTATCCCCCTCCACATGTTCCTCATCTCCATTCTGGCCAGGTCTCTTCTTGACTGGCTTCTCTCTGTGTTGGTCCCTTCTTCATGGGCACATGGCCCGTTTTTGCTGTCTCTCCACGCCTCTTTCCCTCCCCAAGTCCAGGGTGACAATGTATAAAAATTGTTTTATGTAGAGAACTCCAGAAGGTCTGCATTTGCATAAAGCAAGAACTGTCTCTATCTATTTGCATATTTTCTCCCCATTTAGACTATGACCTTCTTGAGATCTAGGACTGTCTTTTGTCTTTCTGTATCCCCAGAACTTAGCACAATGCTTGATAACTACTGACTAACTTACTGAATACAGAGAAGTATGGAAAGACATATGAACCAATGCAAAGTGAAGTAAATAGAACCAGAAAAACAATCTATGCAATGTATATAATATGCAATGAATGTAGATGAAGAGAAATAACCACAAAGCAATAAAAGTTGAATACTGTGAAATTATAATAATAAAACAGTCTCTTAGGAGATATGAGAAGACACCACTTCTTCCCCTCCTCTTTGCAGAGGTGGGGCACCATGGGTGTGAAACACTGCATACAGGTCAAACTTTTTCAATGCCTTGTTTTGCTGAACTGTTTTTTTTTTCTTGCTTTCTTTAATAAAGGAATGACTTTCTGTGAGGATCAATCAAGTGAGAAATGTGTGTGATATTGAAAATGAAAGATATCAATGAAATTTATTTTTTTTAAATGGAGTGATTATAATCACTAGCATCACAAAAAATGTCACTGATCATTGCTCCTTTGTTCACTATTTCTGGGCGCCTATTCTTTTAGAATTGGCTGGCTCTGCTTTTTTACAATTATCTTACTTATTTCTACATATTTTGCTTTAATTAACAAGGCCTTTTCTGGAATTATTTAAGGAAGGATAGTTTTACTAAATGATGTGCAACTTGGTCTCTGTGAAGTGTTTTGATGATTTCAAGTATGTGAAGGATTTTTTTAAAATGAGCATTTCTTTGATCAATTAATAATATTTAAATACTTCAAGTATATCCTCACTGTGGATACTCCACAATGGTGATCAAAAGTCCTTTGCATATTAGATGATCTGTAGCGGACAGCCTGCGAACCTACATGGCTCAGTGATGTGGTGAAGAAGAAAGACTTGGGAGGTGGGAGAAGAAAGACCAATTCCGTTTATTGATCTGAGGGTCTGAGTATTTACAGACAGAAACTGCAAGCCTATGTGACATTCTGCTTGTCTCCTGCCCTAGTGATTTAATCAGTCTTATCTTAAAGACTGTGAGCCTAGAGGGCATCTATTTTACATATCCCTTGTTTTCTGCAATTCTCTTGTTTGTCTCACAGAGACAGCAACATCTGGGTGGTGTGGAAAGCCATTCTGGATGATAATGAGCACAGTCTCAAAGAACAGTTTCCCTGAAGGTCTATCCTGTCTTGTCAATCACACTCCACCCTGGCCCTCAACAATGATCTTCCTAAGTGTCTGTGGGAAAAAATTCATCACCCTGAGTTCAACCTGATGACTCTACCTTGAATTTATCTAAGCTGCTCTTTACTTATTACTGGACTCAAAGTTCATAACCTCCAAAAGCTTTTTGGTTTGTACTAACTCGAACTTAACTCTGCTTATATATAACCTTTGAGAACTCAGTTACTTCCTAGTATCAGAGCAAATTTTTCATGGAGGATTAATTAACAGTTCTGACAAAAATAAGATGAAGTGAATCTAAATTATTGATTTGAGTCCAGGGCTCCTTTGGCAGACTGATGAAATCCATGACTCCTCAGAAGGGGTTTTTGGCCTACAATTATAATGGAAGAAAATGTTAAATTTCACTTAGTGATTAGTGAAAATAAAAATACAACTTTTTTCACATCCAGATTCATAGACTGCTTGAAATCCATCCACAGATGCCATTGAATCTCAGATTAAGAACTTCTGGACTAAAATGCTGTTTGAAATTTTGATTGGATATGAGAAAATCTTCAAAAATATTAGATATTTGATTGAAAGTTATGTATCTAATAGATGAGTAAGCAACCTATATGAGATGTTTCTTAACCTGGGGTCTGAAGATAGATTTTAGGGGGTCTGTGAACTTGGGCAGGAAAAAAAATTATATTTTTATTTTAATATAATTGATTTTTTTTTAATCCAATGTATTTTATTTTTTTCATTTAAAGACATTATTCTGAGAAGGGATCCCTAAGTTTCTGCCAGACTGCCAAAATGGGTCCATGTCACAAATAATGTTTAGCAACTCCTGGCTTAGACATTCACTTGCCTGAAAGAAACAAACTGGCCAATGAATAGATGGGGACGGAGCCAAGATGGCAGAGTAGAATACACATATACTCTAGCGCTTCCCCCACAGCCCACAAAATGCCTGTAAAAAATGATTCTCTCACAAATTCTAGAGCAACAGAAACCACAGAACAGCAGAGTGAAAGAGGTTCCCAGACAAAGGTAACCTGGAAGGCTGACAGGAAAGGTCTATCTCATGGAATGCTGAGTGAAGTGGAGCCCAGCCCTGGCCATGCGGCACTGGGAGGAACAGGACCTGAACAGACCTCTGAGGCAGAATCCCCAGCAGGAAGGGTCCCAGATCTCTCAACCCACAAGCGACAAAGAAAGCTCCAAAGGTTGGTCTGAGAGGGTTTTCCCAGCTGGGCAAGAGGGGAACAGGGTTCCCACAGCACTGGCCCCAGGTGGTGGCAGCAGAAGCAGCAGGTGGTGGGCAGCTAGGCAGAAGCAACCTGGGTTCATTGTCCAGGCAGCTCAGTTTAAAGCCTCTGGGGGAACTGAGCCGCTGATCTGAACCTCAGCCCTCAGTGGTGGCCCCATCTTCACTCAAAGCCCTTGGAGGAGTCCACCAGCTAATCTGAAACTCAGCCTTGAGCATGGTACTGGGGAGAGGAGGAGCACTAGGACCCTTCTCTTGACAAAGGATTCAGAAGTCAAGTAACTGACTGGGAAAATGCCCCCCAAAATAAAAAAAATATATGACCACAGAAAGTTACTTTTTTGCTGAACAGGTGTCTCCTTCCATCCTTTCAGATGAGGAAGAACAATGCATACTGTCAGAGGAAGTCAAGGCCTCTGCCTCCAGTACCTCCAAAATGAATATGAAATAGGCTCAGGCCATAGAAGAGCTTGAAAAGTGTGTCAGTAGCCTGCTAAAGGAGAAACAAAAAAATGCTGAGGAAAATAACACCTTTAAAAAGAAGCTAACTCCATTGGAAAAAGAAGTCCAAAAAGCAAATGTGGAAAAGGAGGGTTTAAAAAGCAGAATTAGCCAAATAGAAAAAAGGTTTAAAAACTCACTGAACAAAATAGTTCTTTAAAAGAGAGAATCGAGTTAAGGGAAGCTAATGACTATGAGATAAACAAAGAAGTTAGAAAACAAAACCAAAAGTTTGAAAAAATAGAAGAAAATGTGAAACATCTCAGTGGAAAAACAACTGACCTGGAAAATAGATCCAGGAGAGACAATTTAAAAATTATGGGACTACCTGAAAGCCATGATCAAAAAAAAGGGCCTAGATAATCAATAATTCATCTTTCATGAAATTATCCAGGAAAACTACCCTGATATTCTATAACCAGAGGGCAAAATAAATATTGAAAGAATCCACCAATCACCTCCTGAAAGAGACCTGAAAAGAGAAACTCCTAGGAATATTGTGGCCAAATTTCAGAGTTCCCAGGTCAAGGAGAAAATATTGCAAGCAGCTAGAAAGAAACAATTCGAGTATTGTGGAAATACAGTCAGGATAACACAGGATCTGGCAGCTTCTACATTAATGCATAGAAGGGCTTGGAATAGAATATTCCAGAAGTCAAAGAAACTGGGATTAAAACCAAGAATCACCTACCCAGCAAAACTGAGTATAATACTTCAAAGGAATAAATGGTCATTCAAAGAAACAAACTGGCCCAAATGCTCTCAAAACACCCTTCCAGTTCTATGATTGAACAATTCTAAAATTACATTGATAGCTAGTATTTTCAGTTCATAAACTAGCTGAAAAAAATTGTTGGGGGAGTTCAAAACTCGAGGCCTTGTCTTGTGTTAATGAATTAGGTAAAGCGTTAACATGGTCATTTTATCCTAACATAACCAGGAAAAGGGAAGGTCCAGAAGTTTCCAATCTGTGTGCAAAGTTCAAACTCAACTATATAATTTAAAACCTCTTTCCTTCTCCAGGAGCTCATTGTTTTTTGCCTTTCTTCTCATTGGAATAGGATTTCCTAGGTGACCATACCTTATAATTATGTCTACAATACGAATCAAGCAATTTTATTATCTAGCTCAGTTGAGTGCATGACGTTAATTAAAATAAGAGTGGGGCTTGAAACAGTTTACATATTTTAATAAAACTGATCAAAGTTTGAGAAATATGGGATTAAAAATCAACAACACATTCAATTTCTTGGAGCAACTTAGAGAAATAGGCCTCTTTAATTTTATGAGCACAATGTCTATTATTTAAAACCACAATTCTCCTTCAAGAGATCAGAGGATTTATTTTATAGAACTTCACAAAATAGTTCATTTTGTGGGGGGGAGAAAGTTTGAAAATTTCAAGGAGAATAATTTAAGTAAGCCTAATATAAGTAGATGTTAAAGGCAACCAGATGACTCAGTGGATAGAGAGCCTGGGATAGATTTGAGTGTGTGACCCTGAGCAAGTCACTTAACCCCTTTTTGCCTTAATCTACTGGAGAAGGAAATGGCAAACCACTTAAGTATCTTTGCCAAGAAAACCTCATGGACAGTATGGCCCATTAGGATCTTGAAGAGTCGGACAGGAATAAGCAGCAGCAAACATTACCAGATCCCAGAATGTATTGCAGAGCTGTCATCATCAAAAGAATCTGAATAGAAAAATTGATTAGTGGAAGAGAATAGATAAGTAAGTCCTATAAGCAAATAAACTCAATAGCTTGGTGTTTGACAAACCCATGAAACTATTGAGAAGAGTGAAAGAGTGTAAGAAAAAAATAGGTTTAGATGAGTACTTATACCATATATCACAATTTACAAATGTAACCAAATGTAAAAGGCCATGTCATAAAAACAGAGATGAATGGAAGGAGATACCTTAAGATCCTTGATGAAGGGAAGAACTTGGAACTAAACATGAGATAGAGGTGATTGCAAAAGACAGAATAGATAATTTTGGCAACGTAAACCTAAGAAAAAATTTCCCCCCATGATAAGAACCAGTGCAACTGTCACACAAAGAAATTTTTGAATACAAGATGTCTTTGCATCAAATATTTTTAATAAAAGTCTGAAAGCCAATCTCTACAGGGAACTGACACAAATACAGGAGACTGAGAGCCATTCTCTAATATACATTGTCAAAGGTTATGAACAATTTGCCAGAAAATAAATGCAAGAGGAAAGGAACCCTATGAAATGTTCCAAATGAACATTTCTGAAGTTTCGTTTCATATCCAGCAAATTCCCAAATCTGTTAAAAGATAGAGGGCTATAGGAAGTTGTTGTTGTTGAGAGGTACACTAATACAATGGTCCAAGGCTTCTGAAAAACACTTTGGAATTATGTAAGAAAAGCTACTAAACAGCCTATACAGAGTTTTTGACCTTGTAATTCTACTACTGGGCATACACCTCAAGCAGATCTGTGACAAAGATTTCATATGTGCCATACATTCCACATAATATCCCCTGGAAGCAAAACTGTTCCCATCTTTTGGAAAATGGCTGAAAGGATGTGGTATGTTAATTTAATAGATTATTGTTCCATAAGACATGATAAACATTAGGAATTCAAATGTACACGGTAAAAATTACATGAAATGATGAAAGACAAAGAGCAACATGTGTATAATTGTCCTTTCTCAAAGAGGACCCATGACATCACAAGGGTGATGTCATATATATATGTGTATGTGCCATAATAACATAAATGAAAACAACACCACAAGACATTAGAACTCAGATTAAATGCAATGACCAATCTTGTCTCAAAAAGACCAGTGGTGATACACACTTACTTTTGGTGAAGAATGCTGATCAGATATGGTTAAACTCTCTCTGAGAGAGCTTAACTGTTCTTTGTATAAGAGAGGATGGTGTGGTAATATATCATGAAATGATAGTGGTGTAAAAACAAAAATAGCACTAATAAAATATTATTCTAAAGGAGGTAGTCTGAAATTTTCATTGAAATAATCATGAATTGACTAATATGAAAATATGTTTAATATGATTATACATGATTAGTTTATATCAGATTTCATACCATATTGGGGAGGGGGAAAGGAAGGAGGGGGAAAATTTGACACTCAAAATCTTATAAAAGTGAATGCTGAAAACAAAAAAATAAATTAATTTAAAAAAAAATACTCATGAATTTGAACAAATGGGACTATCCCCTTAGTGTATTATAGGAATACCCTTGATATTCTAAAATCAATGATTAGTGGCTATAAAACAGAGATTCTTAACTTGAGGTCAGTGAACTTTTAAAATATTTTTATAACTGCATATCAATAGAATTGACTTACTTTATAATCCTTTGTATTTTATGAACTCAAAAACACTATTCTGAGGAGTCCAAACTGCCAAAGGTGTCCATGAAAAAAAAAGTGAAGAGGCCCTGCTTTAGAAAATGGCTTTAGGATCTAGGAGAAGCTAAATTTGTTGTTTAGCTTCTAAAGAAAGGTTCACATCTTCCTTCTGGAGATGTTGGTGAGTGATACCTATAACCTCTCAAAAATTATCTTAAATAAAGAAAATTGGGTCACAGATGCAGTTAAAATATATGGGTGACAGAGAGTTCATAAAAATGGGAAAAAGAACCACATGTACAAAAATATTTACATCTTGTGGTGGCCAAGAATTGGAAATTCAGAAAAACCTGGACTTATATGAACTGATGCTGAGTGAAGTAAGCAGAACCAGGAGAACATTGTACACAGTAACAGTCACATTGTGAGATGACTAACTTACATAGACTTGTCTCTTCTCAGCAAATGCAAGGATCTCAGACAACTCCAAAAGACTCATGATAGAAAATGCAATCCATATTCAGAGAAGGAACTATGGAGTCTGAATACAGATAAAGAGCATACTATTTACTCTCCTTCTCTTTTGTTATTTTGTTTTGTTTCTTCTTTCTCCTGGTTCTTCCCATTGGTTCTAATTCTGAAAATATTTTTAATAAGAATTTAAATGCAAAACTTTTATCAGATTGCATACTGTCTTGGGGAGTAGAGGGGGGAGAAAAATTGAAAACTCAAAAACTTGTGGAAGTGATTGTTGAAAACTAAAAATAAATAATTTAAAAAATATTCTAAGATCTAAAAAAAATAAGAAAATAAAATATTTGGGTGAACATACTCCTCTAAATGTGCAACACTCCAAATTCTGTAGGAAGCTTAGATCTTTCAGGGTAGTTATCAAAGTTCAATTTGAATATTATGAAGTGTTAAAAAAAAAGAGTAATTTCTCTGAACTAGACTAGACAAGGGTGGAGGAAAAGGTAGATCTGGAGAAGTATCAATTTATTTTTTTTGGCTACAGTCCTTCTGTCCTTCCAATTTTCTCTCACATTCAATGATTTGATCCCCAAGGGTAGCCCTATAGTTGACTACCACATTTGGTAAAGCTGCTTCTTCCCTGGAGTGCTTCTCTGAATAGGTATCTCTAATCCCTCTGTTGGGCCTTGAATTCTCTCAAACTACAGAACTATTTACAACTGGGCAAGTCTCTACTAGACTCTATAGACTATGAAGAGTGGGAAGAAGGGAGGGAAATCCCTGTTTCTCTGCTCTCTTCCCAGGAGCCTCCTCTACAAAGAACTCCAATTCTCTGCTCCATAAACGAAATTATTCTCTAGGGTTCAGCTATTTAAATTCTGACAAATGAGTCATTTTGTTTTCTGTTTTTGTTTTAGTGAGGGTGTTCCTTTAAATTATTATAGGGAAAGGCATTATAAATGAATCATAGCATAGCATCTTTATAGTTAGTTTCATGTATCATTAACAAAGATCAAGTCCTTGTACTATTTTTTTCCCCATTAATCAGAAGAATGAAATGTATCTTTGGGGCAATATCAGTTACTAACAGAGGGGTAAATTGGTTCCATTCCAATCTGGGCTCTTATGCTGTCACATCAATGTCTATCTAATTGATTATAATAACCATGACCTCTAACCATCATCTTCTATTTATCCCCCATCTTTGTTTTATTTCTATCACTTGTAATAATGTGCTCACATGTGATGAATCAATGAATAAACATTTATTAAGCACCTACTGTGCCAAGCATTGTGTTAGATGCTGAGAATATAAAAAGGCAAAATACAAAATATCCTGCCCTTAAGGAGCTTACAATCAGGAAGACAACAGACAAAAAAATTTTTTATGTGTGTGTTTATATATGTATACATATGTGTATATGTATGTATATATGTGTGTATCAAGCTATATGCAGGATAAGTAGGAAATAAAAGAGAGAAAACATTGGAATTAATAGGGATTTTGGAAGGTTTCCAATAGAAAGTAGGACTTAAAAGAAGTGTGTTGGGTGGAGGAGGGAGAGCATTCTAGCAATGGAGGGCAGCCTGGGAAAATTCCCAGAATATATTAAATGGTATAAAGGCTTGCAGCAAACACACAGTGGGTAGGGAGGAAGGGAGGAGTACAAATAGGGCAACTGGAAAAAGACTCTCATTTTCCCATACTACAATGGCATAAAGGCACATACTCAGAAATAAATATAGCTAGTAATTATACCTCCCCAACACACAAATATATATACACACACATACATACATATATACATATAAGTATATACATATATCACACACATACATATATATGTATATAGAAGCATTGCTAGGAGGAAGAGCCATGAAGAAGATGGAAATGCAGTTACCCTTTCCATATTGAGGGGATTAGGAAAGAGGCATTTCCCTCCCAACCTGGAAAATCTGAGTAAAAATTTTTGGCCCTTCTTTTGTATCAGAGAAGAAGTCTGAATTACTATGGTATGAAAAGATTAAAACATATTGATATTAAACAATTTTATACATATATTTTATGCATTTCTGAGTTTCTAAACTTTTCCGGTGTCTTCTGCAGTTTCTGCAAAGTTCCCCCCAAATTCCCATTCAATTTCTTATGCCTACTTATGATATATTGAAACTATGATAGGGAAAGTTGCAATGTGGAAGGGATAACTGTAGTTTTCTAGGGATGGATGCCATGAACTGGCAACAAGAGCAGGGAGACTGCAGATTCATCTTGATTAACAACCAGGATTTATACCTATCCTATGCCTTTATGCTTGGGATTTCAATTCTTAATATCATAAGTATTTGCAGAGATTGTGACCTCTGGAAGCACTGAGGACTCCTCAAGTACTCTCTAGAACATTATTTTAATGAATATCTTCACTCTAGTAGATTTTTTTTACACAATTACCTAAAATATAATCTGCTTTAAAGTTATGAAGAACTTGGAAATATACTACAGTTACCATAGAAGTAAAATATACAATATTTACCTTTTCATTTTAAAAGGGGAAAGAATGTTTAAAGTTAAAAATTTGACATTCTAAAAATCCTGATGAAATGTGTGTTTTCCTGATGTGCTTTCTGGGCCAACAACTGATTTTCCTTATCATTGATACTTTAAGGAAGAATTCAGAATAAGATCAAACTGGGGGTATAGAAGAGATAAAGAAGGAATTGTGACACTGTATTTGTTGTGTCTGACTCCTTTTAAATCGTGACTTCTAAAATTCCCTTGAGATTAATTTGTTCTATGGAGGATGGTATTGAGACCACTTAGTCTACTAATCTACAAACATATATAACCTTTGGACTTGTGTTTACAGGGCCTGGGTGGATGGGTGGGTGGTTGTGCCTCTACTTATGGGAAAGAATAGTAAAGGTTTAAATAAAATTTAAATAAATGAATCATCAGGCAATAGAAATAGAAACATTTTACTCTTTACTAATTTATAATATCAAATGTTCAAATACAAAGCAACAGATGTTTCTAAACAAAGAGAAAGATGGTTACAATGAAATGAAATAATTTCTTAATGATATCTGTTCTTGTTCCAGTACATTTGGAATCAAAAGACTCACTCTGAATCCTGGCTGAGCTGGCAGTGCAATGCAGTAGATACCGTTGAGCTTAGAGTCAGGTGTTTTGGGTTTTTTTTTTTAAGGGGGGAGGTGAGGCAATAAGGATTAAGGGACTTGCCCAAGGTCACACAGCTAGTGTCAAGTGTCTGAGTCTGAATTTGAACTCAGGTACTCCTGACTGCAGGGTCAGTGCTCTATTCACTGCACCATCTAACTGCCCTATAATAAGGTTTTAAACCCATTTTAGGTATTTATTAGCTATATGCACCTTGGTAAGTCACTTCACCTTTCCAGAACTCAGTTTACTCATCTGTAGAATGGGAGAGGGGCAGATTGGATTAGATAAATTCCAGGGTCTCTCCCAGCCTTTAGCTAAGTGACTGTGGGCAAGTCACAACTCTTTAACTCACTATCTTCATCTGCAAAATGAAGGGACTGGACTAGGGAATCTATAGGTTCTTTTCAGCTCTAACATTTACAATCTTTGAAGAATAAGGAAAATTTCAAGGCACTTAGACATTCTATATGTTGTACCATCTTAAAATCATTGACACAGTCTAAAATTCAAGACATTGCTGGTTAGGGAATGTATTATGACCTTTATATTCTTGACCATATATAATTTTCAGGAAACAAACCACAATTAAAAAAAAATCAACCAAAACTATATAAGTGAAACAGTAGCATGGGAGTGTTACTGAATAAATCCTTTGCTCTTTGACAGTTATTATACGTATGATAAATCCCTAAGAGCTTAATAAATGCTTATTAAATTGAATAAAAGAAGCCTTAAGGCCCAGAAGAGATTTTTCCTTCTAGAACATATGAGACTGGATGATAAAGTGAATGAGTGAAAGCAGGGGGGAAACCCCCATAATACTAAACATTTAAAAATGTATATCTAAGTATTTTTGCTCCACAAGGGGCAGGAGATTTATAAAATACTTTAATATATTTAAAATTACATTTGTAATAATGTGCGATAGCTTTAGTGTGTCAATACCATACACATACACACAAACACACATACACATACACACTAATGGTACCCTCTAACAAATCCTCTCTTAAGGAGGTTAATAATTGATGTCAGTGTCAAAGATTTTGAAATGAGCATCTTTAAATGATCAAAAAAGCTTGTATAGATGCCAAATCAGAGGTTCCTTTGCAAAGTATTTAGATCTGGAAAGTTTCCTGTTGAAGATAATTCTTTTCAAAAGCCATTGAGGACATATAAAAAACCTAGTGACCATTAGAGGTTTTATTACATGGAAAATTTTCTATCGAAGAAAATTCTTTTCAGGAGCTATAGAAAGCATATAAAAAAATGCTCTAGTGACCATTAGTGGTTTGTTCCATATACCCTGTAGCACTCATTACACATTGTAGGGAGTAAGATGAGTCAGCTTACTCAAATGATACTTCAAGTACTTTATGTATTTTTCTTCAGAAAAACTATATTTTAAAGAGGAATGTTTGTAGACAATACTTAGATAACAACAAGGATTTGGCCTTCAGCAGCTTTCAGAGACAGTGCCATGTAAAGATTGAGTAGGAAAATGGACATTTCCAGTGTTCAAATACGAACTTTTGCATATTAACAGAAGTGCTAACTTAATCAGTTTACCCAGTGCTAAATAAACCCTGATGCCTTCCACTGACAATGTATAATTAGAAAGGTGGGGGCACATCTGGACAATAGTACTCAGGGACAAAAAAGCCATTTTGGGAAAAGAGATGTTTTTAATGATGTTTTTTAAAAAAAACCAAAACCCTGTTTCTAGCGTTGAGCAGCTTCCATTTTAAAATGTGCTTGGGTCAGATTATTGCCATAAACAATGAACACTAGTATGGTAATATCCATGCCAGGGGGATGGTCTGGTGATTTTTATTTAAAACCTTTCCTAATATACAATAGAAATATCTGATTTATAAAAAAAATCTAATACAACAGGATAATTCTCATTTTCCAAGTGAATACTGAAAAATGTGGAATTTTCATGAGAATGTATTGTATGAAGATGCTGGTACTGGACTATAATGTCAAAGACTATCCTCCTAGCTCCATTCTGAGTCACTCCAGATGAGTCACTTTGTACAATTTCTTTATCTCTACAATTTACCTGTATAATGATAAAGACTTTTGATTTAGTTTATTTCAAGAGGGGTATCTGGGAAGCGAAGTTAATGTCTTTAAAGATGTCTTCAAATATGAGGATAAAAGATTCTTACATTAGTGAACACCAAATATTGAGGGTAGGAATATTATGGAACTCTTTCCACTTTATAGGGAATGTCAAATACTTTTGCTTCAGAAATGACTACATTGGAAGTGCAGCTTCAACTGAAAAAATAAAGAAAGCCCAAACACCTCTCAGTACCCAAAGCCGTACTCCTACCTCTAACTTCTGAGACATTTTAGATGTGCATGGGGGGGGGGTGTATTTTCATGTCTAAAAATAAGTGAGACACCCTGAGCATTTCACTTCTTGGCTATCACATCCTCACAAAGCACTTCCCTCACAGACGTAAATGAAGCCATTGCATTTGAGAATTCTATGGAAACATATTTTGATTCTGGCTAACAAGACAAGGTATCAGAAATAGCAATACTTTCATTTATCATAAAACAAATATATTGACAATATTGGGGTGCTCTTTGTGTTTTTCATCAGGTAGTCCTTTCTGGCAGGGTGCGCTTTGGTTTCTCCTCAGTCTCATAGACCTCTATTCACCAAATGTGAAAGAAGTTGGTCAGAATACAGTTATGAAAACCTTGGAGTTCTCTCTCCTAGTGGAGTCACTGGTTTTTTTCTTGGATCTGAAACTGAAAAAAAAATTTCTGCTTAGTAAAATTAAATTTGTTTAGTAATTTCCCTCCTGACTTAAATATTTCATAAGCCACACAATCGCAGAATTTTGGAGACAGAAGAGACTTCAGAGACCATCTTATCTAGTTCAACCACTTATGCAAAGGTCCCCTTTGTCACCATAACCCTAAATTCACCACTTAGTGTCCAGTCTGTGGGCAATAAGTCCCTTCGTGTGTAGCTGAATATTATTTTAATTTAGCATTTGTCAGTCGATAAAGATATTTTCATTACTCCTCTTCCTTTGAATTATAATGTGCATATAATTGGGATAACATGTGTGGGATTGAGCCAGTGAGTAAAGGAATACAAGTGATGAATTATAAATGGAATTTAAAGACAAATCAGGAAAAACAGAAATATTACAAAGGAGTCTGCGGTACTATGCTTTCCCTTTCTGCTTCCATGATTTTTATTTATTATGACTTCACCAATACTTTAAAATGAATTTGTATTATGCTAATCATAACAGCAGCTAGTCCATTTGAAAAAGAGTAACATACATGTTTGACCCATAATATTTATTCAGTCTAAAGAGAGTATGGTTGCTTATTTATTACAATGAGTCATTTCATGAGATGGAGGCAGACATGAGGAGAGAGAGCATTCCAGGCATGGGGGTAGTGAGTAAAAATGTCTGGAGGTGAGATTTGGAATGTTGCACTTAGGAATAGCAAGGAGGCCATTGTTACTGGGAATACAGTATAAGACTGACTGAAAGGGATGTGTGTATGTGTGTGTGTGTGTGTGTGTGTGTGTGTGTGTGTGTGTGTATGTACACGTGTATGTATATGTGTGTGTGTGTGTGTGTGTGTGTGTATAGTAGGAGTTTGGGGGTGGGAGAGTTGTCCTTTATCAATATCAGCAAGAGATGAAATAGTGTTTACCACAAGATCAACTTAGGTCTTAAGAAGATATTCATAGCCAGGGCAGATTAGGAAAAAACACCAAAACATGACATGGTAATAATAGAAGGTGGTAGGAGCACAAAAACTACTAGGGAATTGAGGGAATCAATTAAAGCTAAGACAAATAAAATAGAATTTTCAAATATAATGGGGAAAAGACGATGACCAAAGGAAAGATTTTTCAGTGGATAGAATGAGGACGAGGCATGATGGAAAGAAATCAGAACTATTCCATCAGTATTTTGTTTCTGTTTTTTTCCTTTTTCCTTTGTTTATCTGTAAAGATAAACAAAAATGCTTAAAAGAAATTGAAATTCAAGACACAAAGGGAGATTGTGAATTTCTGAGATTCGGTGAATTGTACCTGACCTGGGAGGGAAAAATTATAAGCACTGGGTAGAAATCATAAGCCTAGAGGTAGACTTTATATAATGAAAACTGTAATAATGACAGTTATCCAAAGGCGGAATAGGTCACCTCAGGAAGCTACGGTTTCATTTCTCTCAGTCAGATAGGAGAACTGGAGAGAGTAACATCCCCAAAGCCTGCTGAGAAGAGAATATCAAGAAGAGGGTATCTCAGTGTCCAAAGCTACAGAGAGCTCAAGAATGAAAATTGAGAAAAAGGTCACAGATTTGACAAGTAAGAAATCACCGGTAACTTTCCAACTCTTAGAGTCTTTGATTAGCAAAATCAAAGTTGTGACTGACCCAGTGAACAATGGATCGCACTGTGGATGTGATTAGGCCATCCAGCATGACTTGCAAGTAAGCACAGAATAACAGATGACATCCAGGCTATGCATGGAAAAGGAAATGGGCCAGTCATATAGCAAATGACTGCATGGGATCATGGAAAGGAGTCAAAAAGGATCTACATTTGAATTTTGTTTTTTGCACTTTGCTTCATTATGGAAAAGTCACAACCTCTCTGAGCCTTAGTTAAATAAAATAGGGGAAAGTAATACCTGTAAAATTTACCTGACAGGATCCTTATGAGTAAACACTGAGGCAGCTAGGTGGCTCAGTGGAATCAAATGAGTCTGGAGTCAAGAAGATCCAAGTTCAAATCCAACCTCAGACACTTACTAGGTATGTGATGCTGGGAAAGTCATTTAATATCGGTTTGTCTTAATCCACTGGAGAATGAAATGGCAAACTACTCTAGTATCTTTGCCAAGAAAACCTCATGGACAACACTGACATGCTATCATTTACTGGATCGTGAAGAGTTGGACATGACTGAAGAACAACAAACATTTACTAAACACTTATACTATGTTAGGCCACTTAATTACCACTTAATTGAGATAAATAATGTAGAATGCTTTTATATATACCTATAGCCCCATCAATAAAACAGACAACTGAACTACCCCCATTTAGCCCTGATAACTTTATCAGGTGAAAAACACATTGGGTGTTTCCGCATGATAAAGATATCAAATGTCAATTCTTTTGTTGCTACACATATAAGAGCAAGGACTACACTGGCAGTCTGGGAATTTGAAAATACGCAGATTCTCCATGGAGGATTGATAAGAGGACGCAGGGAAGAATTTTATAGGATGAGAAAGGATTGATGAGTCTTAAATGGGCATTGAAAGAAGAAGTATCCATGTTAATAAGATCTCTTTAGGTACTGAGGTATGTGTTCAATTACAACGATGTGTCGCGTAGTTTTGTTAACACATCATTTGACCTTTCAAACCTCTTTGCCTCTTATGAATGAAAACCATCTAATAAATGTTAAAAATGGTTTCCTATAGTGGATAGAAATACAGCCCTGGAGTCAGGAAGACCTGGGTTCAAAATCTGTGTCTGACACCCATTAGCTGTGGGGAATTATGTAAATTGTTTAGCATCTCTAGTATCCTAAGGGGCTTAGAAGTTACTATGCTGCATCAGTGGAGGTTTCCATGCTGGAAAATCTGAACACTAATGAAATCAAAGACCTGGAATCTCTTCTTCACCCCCAACCATGCTAGACATTTTTAAAAAGGCAGTAAGATATTTAATGAGTTTCTCTGTAAAAAATAGATCTATTTTGAATTTAGCAGAGACTAGATCAAATATACCTACCCTTTTACCTTCTGCATCTGTTCAAAGGTTTCTGGTAGTGCCACTCCAAGACTTTCTGGGAAAAGCAGGGTAACGATGCCAACGAGCACGGTTAGGCTGCCCATGAGAACATAAGGCAAGATCCTGTCATAAGCACCTAGGAGAAAATGAGAATCACAGAACCAGAACCTTAGAATTGGAAGGAACCTTAGGACTCATCTAGGCCCACCTTTCACCCATTGTAGGAAACTTTTCTACATACCAGACTCCTGATTCAGCTCAATCAAAAGAGACTGCTTGTAATAAGGTCTCTGTGGATGCGACATACGGAGGTTCCTTTGCTAAGACATCAGCAGAATTTAAGGCTAAGGGTTCAGATTTTAAATTCTTCAAAGGCCAGAAAGAATGTAGGAAATGTCTGGTCCATGTTGGTAGCCTCAGTGGAAACTCTGGACTTCCATAATCATTTACTGGCTTAATTTTGCATTCCCTTGGGAACATCCATGTAAACTAGCACTCAGTCATCCATGTGAAACAGAATGTTTTTTTAGTGGAGGAACTTGAGCTAACTCAGCACTTCCCCTATTTATTGAAACAAGGTGGGAGAACTCTTTTTTTGTTTGTTTGTTTAGTCATTTCGTTGTGTCAGACTCTTTGTGACCTCATTTAGGACCTTCTTGGCAAAAATACTAGAGTGGTTTGCCATTTCCTTCTCCAGCTCATTTTTTACAGATGAAAATCTGAGGCAAATAATGTCAAATGACTTGCCCATGGTCATACAACTAGTAAGTGTCCAAGGTCAGATTTGAATTCAGGAAGCTGGGACCCAGTCCTCTATCCACTGCACCACTTAGCTATTCCCCATGAGAACTCAGAGTAGGGGAAAATGATGGGCAGCACAGCATAAATTATGGTCATTGTAAGTGTAGGAAGACTTTGAGAATCCAATATCTAACATTGTTCAGGAAAATCAATATTTAAATGAAGGAAATAAAATGAAAATAGGGAAACAGATACATGGAAACTCAAAAAACCTCCTTGAAATACATTTCCTTTTTTCGTTTGAGACATGGGACTACGAATGCAGAGTCTTGGAAACAATGTCACATGAAATCATAGCATCAGTTTTCAGTTAAATTTATTACAGGGAAGGTTTGCTAGGGTAAAGACGATCTACAGGAATGACTGTAATGTAAAAACAGAAGGTATTGATTGAGAACACATAATAAAATACACCTCCTGCTCACAACAGAAAGGTAAGAGAATAATTAGGGTAGAATGTTGTATACACTTTCTGACAGTTTGCATCAGATATTTTTGCTTTAATTGTTTTTCTTTAAAATAGGAGAGTTTAAAGTGGAAGGGGAAGGTTGATGTTTCTAGAAATGACTGCTGAAAAGACAAAGGTATCAATAAAAACATTTTTTAAAGTATCAAAATAAAAAAAAAACCTAAGAGATTAACCACTTTAAGGTCTTAATGTACATATTTGAATTTTTCTTGGCTTAGAAAGAATGAAGTCATGAATAAAAATCTCACCAAGATAAACGAAGTAAGGAGCGATGATACTACCCACTCTGGAGGACATGGAGGCAGCACCCACAGCCATGTTTCTGACAAGGGTTGGGTAGAGTTCAGCTGTGAAGACGTAGAGCATTGAGAATGCAGAGGTGATTCCAAACTTTCCTAGCATCACTAGGGCAATGGACAGGAAATGGTACTCTAGAAAATGGATCCAATGAGACTATGTGAATTTTAGAGGTAATTGTCTAACCCCGATTTCCTTTCCCTCCTATTTAGATGCTATTTTTGTATACTTCCTATTAATTAAGGAAGCTTTTCATACATTCCCTTCTGCCTGGAAGGCCAGTTGTTGTTTTCCATCATGCTGGAAAGCAACAAATAATACAGAATGTCTCAAAAAACTTCTGAGTCACCCTTTTTACAGAGCAGTCTTCCTCTGGGGTTACCAATCATTGGACATGATCAGGGATGACTTTGTACTTTGTACTACTCTAATCCCATATCCCTTATGATGGAGGTGACCTTTGTACAGCTTCCGTGCATTCGTCACAAATAGTTCCAAGGTAGGTCATTGGTGAGGTAGTGGGTTAATATAGTTAAACAAATAACAACCCCCAAAGAGAAGAGCCTTTCCTTTCTACACTGGCTTTAGAGATGGAAGTATGTAGACTAGCTCTATCCATACAGATATATCTAGAGATATATAGCTCTATATAAAACTATTTAAAGTCTTAACATTTTAATGCTGCACTTTGCTATATAACATGAAAAAAGTGAAATGACAGTAGCTCTGTAAAGGCCTCACTTGGCCAGTGAATTACTGAATCTAAGCAGGAGTTTGTATGCCCTATTATCTCATAATTAAAGTCATAACATTCATGATAACTAACATTTATTTAATACTTTAATTTTTTCAAAGCACTTTATATAGTTATCTCATTCTGTTCTCAAAACAACCCTGAGGACTTATTAAAGTTGAACTATTTACATTCCTACATAGAAAGATGATATTTGTAACTCATGAGACCTTTCACAATATTAGGGAAATTGGAGGGAATATAAATATTCCCTCCAATATAAATATATATGCATATATATATATATATATTTATATTTAGAGAGAGCACAGGGTAAGTTGAATATGAAGGGATGATATATGAAAAATAAAATTAAGGGGTGAGAGAAAGGAATGTAGTGGAAGAGAGGGAGAGATTGAATGGGAGTAAATTATCTCACAAAAAAAGGCAAGAAAAAGCTTTTACATCGGATGGAAAGAGGGGGGAAGAAAGAGTAAATGAGTGAACCTTAGAATTTCGCTGAAGGAGAGAACAATATACACACTCAATTAAGTATGGAAATCTACCTTACCCTACAGAAAAGTAGTGGGTAAGGGGTTAACAGAGGGGAGGATGATAGAAAGGAGGGCATATTGGGGGAGGGGGTAGTCAGAAGCAAACACTTTAAAAAAGGGACAGGGGCAAAGGAGAAAATAGAATAAATGGGGGATGGGATAGGATGGAGGGAAATGGACTTTTACAACATGACTATTATAGACGTGTTTCACATAATTCACATGTATAACCTATATCAAATTGCTTGCCTTCTCAGTGGGGGTGGGTGAGGAGAAAGGACGGAAGAGAATTTGGATCTCAAAGTTTTAAACACAAATGTTAAAAACTGTTTTGACATGCAACTTGGAAACAAGATATATGGGCAATGGAGAATAGGAATTTATCTTACCCTATAAGAAACTGGGGGGAAGGGCTTAAGAGGAGGGGGTGATAGAAGGGAGGGCAGACTGGGGGAAGTGGTAATCAGAATACATGCCATCTTGGGATGGGGGGAGTGGACAGATGGGATGAAAATCTGGAACTCAATATCTTGTGAAAATGAATATTGAAAACCAAAAATAAAATAATTAAAAAATTAAAAAACCACTCTGAGAAGTAGGTACCATTATTATCTGAGGAAACCAATGTAGACAGGTTACAAGACTTGCCCAGGGTCACAGAGATAACAAGCAGCTGAAGCAGGATTTAAACTCAGGTGGTTCTTCCTAGCTGCAAGTCCAGTGCTCTTTCCATGCATTACTTAGCTGTCTCTTTTGTTACTACTTGATATAACCATGTCCTAGTTCATGAGATTAAAACTAATCATGAATTAAGGCTAGAAGGGAACTTAGAAGAATTTATTGTTATTATATTATATATGCTTTTATGTATATTGTGTATATATAATATATAATAAAATCATATATAATATAAATTATAATATTATTAGCAAACTCTCTCATTTTACAAATGAGGGAACTGAGGTCCACAGAGATGGAGGGTTTGCCAAAGGTCACAGAACTTAGAAATGGCAGACTCCCATGTCCTCTGACTTCAAATCTCAGGTTTCCTTGCTACTATTTACATTTTCTTTCCTTCCTTCTTTCCTTCCTTCCTTCCTTCCTTCCTTCCTTCCTTCCTTCCTTCCTTCCTTTCCTTCCCTTCCTTTCCCTTTCCTTCCTTCTTCCCCTTACATATCTCATGGGAGCCAAGTGTACAAAATGCTTCCCTTACCTGATTACATAATCTAATCAGTTTCTCCTGTGGGAGACTTTTATCTAAATTTTCTCTGGCTGTCTTCGATATATAACTCCATAACAATAAAATGTCAGTTCAAAAGGCCCTTTACCACAACCTTGCCAGTTGCCAGTACAATTGACCCTCCTATCTCTGTTCCAATTAACCTAAGGGATCCCTCTCAAAGCAGGGTTGAAGTGAATTGGCTGCCACAGTTACATGCATCTTCATCATCACATTGCTGACAGCATATTCCTTAAAGGCAAGAGGGATGGAAGACTGAAGTAGCCACTTGGGATTGAGGTCTTCTTTATCACAAGACCTTTCAGATCACTACTATGACCGTTTTATCATCCAGCAAATCCACCGAGGGTTCCACTTGGGAGGTACCAGAAACAGAAACACTTTCACATCCAAATTCTAATAAGAATGATATTTATTTAGATTTATTTAGCCTTTTTCCTACTTGGCATTTTCTCTGCCCTATGGCTAGCAAATTCCTACCTTTTGCTCCTCTAGTCCCTGGGATTCAGAATTCCAATCTGCTAAAGCAAAACCCCATTTCCCTTGATATTTCTCCTTGTAGTCTCAGCCTTATTTAACCCAGACTTATTCCTCCTAGTACTTATGATGAGGTGCCTGTGCTTGGACTGCAATCTAAAATCACATTTCTCTCTAAAAATCACATTTCTCCCCAGCCTCAAAACACTATCCCAGGCAGCTTTTCCCCAGGCCAAGGACATCCTGGCCTCGCTCCTCTCTTCCTGATACAGTAGCCAGCTGCATCCACAGAATTTATTAGTTTGAACCAGCTGTGTGCTGCCTAAATTGGCTGTGTACTGGGTCATAAAGATATTTACAACTCATTGATCAATCATATGTATCCTAGACTTGGATAAACATATACTCCTTTATGTTTTTCTTGTCCAACAAGACACTGAAGGGAGCAGCCTGGGTATTTCTCAATCAGCCTTGACTGTTAGTTGATAAATCAACATTTCAGGTCTAAAATCACACCTCCATGTAGTGCCCCTCCCTCCCAGACTATTTTCCAATGAACTCTGGGTAGATACTAAAAGTGCATGTTCCTTTAAGATATATATATATATATATATATACTGCTTAACTACTCCCTAATCCCTCCCTGAATCTGAGATTGCAGGTTCCCTAAGAACTCTTGCCTGCTGAAAAGCATAATAAATCATTGCCACTCCAGAATGCTTGATTCTGTGAATTCTTTCAGGATGCTCACCCAGGGAACTCCAGTCTTGGGGTTCCTGTCCTTTTGCAGCCCTGGTGACTTATTGTCTCCTTTGCTCTTCTCTTCCTTTGGATCATCTGGTGTTTCCACTCTATCGTTAACAAATTTTTCCTTCATCCTGGATGTCTTTGTCTCACATTCTTTTGGGAGGAATTCTAGACCACGAGAGTCCTTGGGAAAGCAAGGACCTGCAAGTTGAGGACAGTGAATCCTGTAAAGGGTGTGTGTGTGTGTGTGTGTGTGTGTGTGTGTGTGTGTGTGTGTATGTGTGTGTGCGTGTGCGCGCACATGCATGTGTGTCCGTGTCCTTCGTTGCTGAAGAAGACCATGTCATCAGAGAAGTAATGACATGATTTGCACTTGACTTTGTTTTGAGTGAGGGAGGGCTGTGCAGGTCACCAGGCTCACTTCTTTTCCAGAGCCATCTGAATCCAGTGACCACATATTCCTCAGGATGACTGGAGATGACCCAGGATGAGGCATTTGGGGTTAAGTGACTTGCCCAAGGTCACACAGCTAGTGAGTGTCAAGTCTCTGAGGTGAGATTTGAACTCAGGTCCTCCTGACTCCTGCACTGGTACTCTATCTACTGCACCACC